>CM020509.1:15485000-16685000 GCA_009823395.1 Thamnaconus septentrionalis | reverse complement strand
TATTAATACTTCTTGAAAATATCTCAGTCCCTTCCTGCAGGTGTCTGTCATGGGACTCCTTGCTGTAAGTCTGGTATCTTGTGAAAATGTGTTTCCATCCCCGTTTTTGCTAAATCTGCTTTTTTTTTTCAGACCCCCGAAATATCACCTCACAGTAACACTGTATCCTTCTCCAGTATGCTTTCCATTGGGTTTATTTTTGATTCACAATTCCCATTTACACAGTTTCAGTCAATATGTGACATTAAGGCCAAGCATGTAAAATAAAACCTACAAGCTCAACGACTTTGCCAATCGTATACTACAAACAGACAGATAGGCACTATGCTGCGTAGACTGTATTTGGTGATATTTACTACTTTTAAAAGTCCAGTCGGAGCCGTTCTTTGACAACATAATAGGTCAGCCTCTGCAGGAAGATGTTTTCCTCACATGGATAAGAAGGATCAATTCAAAACGTTGCCTAGAAGATCTGTCTTTATATTCTTAAACTGAAGTGTTTAATTTTCAGATTTTTTAGAAAGATTAGAAATCAATTGTAAAAGACTTCTACCCAAAAGAAGAAGCCGTGCACTGTACACAAATCATTTCCCTTCTCTAACATAAATATACTGTACATGAATAATACATACATCTGTATTAAAAATGCATGAATAAATGCAGTATTTAAAATATCAATATCAGCAATGCTGGATCAGTGTAAATTTACTTCTGGGAGTGTGATCCTGCTGCACTCTCAGCACGAACCGAATAAAAAAATAAAGACATATAGATATATTGGTTTCAACTTTTGCATCCAGACATCATTTGCATCGCCTTCACTCATCACGGTGGAGGAAGCTGGAGTCCAGCAAGCAAGCAAGCAGAATCAAAAGTGCTTCCTGTGAATTTTTTTCCTCTCGTAAATGCTTGAGTGGCTGTTTCGTCCGGACCGAATCCTCGCATGGTGCGCTGACAAACGTGACGGGCAACACTAAGTGAAGTTTGATCTACTCTTACGAGGTTTCCTGTTGTCATCTTCTGCTCCGTTTCCCAGAGGTCGCGACCTCCCACCGGCTCTAAGGACAACGCAACGTTCCTCTGTCAAGATCACACGACTGACTCGAGGACCTGAAGACCACGTCGGCGACGGCGGTGTCCAACATGTCAACAGCCTGCTCATCATGACCCCATCCTCCACCGCCCCCGCCCCTCCCCCACTCACCTCCCGCCCCTTCATCTCGTGAGGAGACACCAGCAGTGGGGCGGTTTCAGCTGCTCTGACAGCACTTTCTTACGCTTCACATCACACCTGCTGAGATGATGGCCCTCCCTCTGGATGATGGTCATGCAAACATGTGCGTGGACAAGTCGGCTGCTTTGCCTTCACATGCTGCCGCTAGACAGAGTAAAGAAGGCTCCACTCGTCAGGGCTTTGCGACCTTGCGGGTGAACATGGTTTTCAGCATAATACACGACTCACAAAAACGCTGATGTTACGTCAGGAAACTGCAGCATTTCTGTAAAGGCATGCTAGAGTCATTTCTTCTTCATCTCAAACAATTTACTGAAACAAATGTTAACAACAGTGGAGGGTGAACAACAACAACAAAAAAAAACATGTCAATGTTTAAATAACTTGTCATGTGACGTTTTTGTAAGACGTCATCCTGGTCTCATGATGTCAAAATGTTAGAGAGCAGCATGTTATGCAACAAGCACTGAAAAATTGAACAGCTGGACATGTGCGTTCAAAAGTTTATGGAGGGTCAAATTGAGTTTGCCTGTGAATTTTAAAGTGCATTTTTGGTGCATTCAAACAACAAATGCAATAAAACGGCATATTTAACCCTCTGTTTGCAGCCCGCAATATAGAAATATGCTCTAAATATGCTAAATATGCTTCGCACAAGACACATGCTCTTTGTGACAAGTACAAAAGTAGCAGATGGACAATTCTTATTTCTAAAGAGTCCACTGACAGACTGCAGACACGTTCTTCACTGGTGTCAAGTGATTCTATTTTCTTCTTTTTTTACTGCTGCTGAAATGGTCCCGATCGGCGCGGCGCTCACTCACACAACCAGAGTTACAACGCCGTAACCCTCACTGTGGCCACTCACGCAGCAGTCTCGTAACAATCAAACAGGGGATATTCCGAGCTAGCGCTGTGGCACGCGTTGCACAGGTTAACATGCCGCATTTCGCTGCCTGACAAGCCCAATGAATCTGCCGCCTTAAACAACTTCCCAAGTGTGTGTTTCTTCATCTCGCTGAAACACGGCATGCACCCCTCCGTTCCTACAGGCTGTATTTTTTTTTTTTTTATTTTTGGTCAAAAAAGGCACCGAAAATGATGAGCACCTCATCCACTCTGGGCTGGAATCTCTGTCTCAGACTTGCATCACTTAACAGATGTATTGTAGTCATCCTGTAAAACGCCACAGTAAAGCCTTTTACTCACAGCTCCTTAAACTTTTGCGATGCGGGCAATGTCAGCAGGCTGCCTTTGCTACAGACAAACACAAAAACACACACACACACACACACACACAAACACACTCAAGTTGTTTAGTGCCATATAAAGCTGAATGGAGATTGCTGCATCAAGGCAGTTACAGCCACAGTTCAGTGAAAGGTAGATCATCGAAAATCAAGTGCCTTCCTTCGCACCCTACAGACACACACACACACAAACACACAC
Source organism: Thamnaconus septentrionalis (assembly GCA_009823395.1). Lineage (NCBI taxonomy): Eukaryota > Metazoa > Chordata > Actinopteri > Tetraodontiformes > Monacanthidae > Thamnaconus > Thamnaconus septentrionalis. The sequence continues at coordinate 16,682,317 of CM020509.1, read as the reverse complement.
AATGCCCGTCGTGTCAGCCTTTGTGTTTAAGTGCTCGGAATTAATTCTGAGCTACTTGACCAGGGTCTTACACAAGCGCGCTGGGTTTTCCCCTCGAGTCTAAGCCGCACCCAAGAACGAGGTACACATGCTCACATTGCTGCACCTTTTAAAATGAACAATTCTTGTATCTTTTTCCCCGCCTTCATTCTCTTGTAAAGTGCAAGAGCACCGTGAAGCATTTTTGCATACGTACAACGGCAAGATTCCATTATTCATACGTGTGATCCGGGATGTGTTCGTCTCCTCAAAAAAAAAAAAAAAAGAGCGAGAAAGAAAAGAAAAAAAGTGGCATACATGAATTCGGAAATGCACAACGCTCGCTCGGCACTGCACCATGCAATTAGAGCATATTATGCACTTAACTGCAATTTGAATAATACAATGCAAATCACTTCCCTTTGAGACTTTTAGGAGAGGATGCTTTTCCATCCACTTACACCCTGTGAGACAGAGGCAACTGGGGGGAAAAAAAACAGGAGAAGCTTTTCTCCAAAAATCCCATTAGCAGGGTCTGGCCCGATTCTTTTTGACTCAGCTGTTAGCCTTGTAGCACTTTGTGCACACCACATGTGTCAAGCTAATCGCTACACAGCAGCTGCAAACGCTCCGCGGTCACATGGCAGATGAAAGTATGACCTCGATTGGCTTTTTAATTCTTAAAGCAAACCATTATCTTCCTCCAGTGGTTAAGTGTAGTTTGTTCGCAAGAGCGAGAAACGTTTGCACGCAGAATATTATTTAATGCAATTCTCACGGAATGCCTCGCTCGGTTTCAGTTCCCATGAAGTGGTGGAAGGAGGCAGACAGTAATCTTCTTTCATAATTCAAGCCTCATAAGTCCCAAATTGAATTTGGGATGCATTTTGCACTTACACAGACTGGATTTATTGAATTACATACCTGCTTTACATTCATTATTTGCACTAAGCACATGGATCCATCATGAGCTGTGTGGTTTTTTTTTCTTTTTCCAAGTATCTTTAAGTACTGAGGACTTTTCATGCGCCAGCCATTAGGCCCGTATGGACTCCATAACATATTGTAAGTGTCAAGCGCCCAAGGAGAGAGTGAGAGATGTGCCAAGGCCTGTATAGGAGTGTTTCTTAATCAGCGGCCTGTTCCAACTTCAGAGGGTTGGCATATTGGCAGGAGCCTTTTCAATGAGGCATGGGCCAATTGATTGTGATATAAACACATTCTAATGAGAAGGACGATCAGTGAGTTTTCAAGCTAATGTGATTGAGTATCACAACAAAACGTACCTTCAGTCAATGTGAGAGAAAGTTAGCAGCAAACGCTCCACATCAGTCATCATGTCACATGCAAGCTTTTTTGGACGTCTTCTGCTCTCCTCTTAAAATTAAAGTATTTGATTTAGTGACAACATTACAAATTTTTGAACGTCAAATATCAGAAAACCAATCTTACCCTCCAGAATCCAGCCAGAAAGATAAGAGACAAACAATATCAAATTCATATCTGACAAGCTCGTCTTTACCATGAGAACTACTTGACAGAATCCAAGCCAAAGCAGGATCACTTTATCTATTTGTCCAAGTTTGTTTTTTCCAAATTAGCCAAACCGTAGATAGTAGTTAGGTTATAGGTTGTGTCCCTTTCAAAATTAGACTGGCTGTGTGGAGACACTGGCACAAGTGCAAAACCCAGAAAGAACAGTGGGAGAGTACAAATTAGTTTTGAGGGATTCACATCAATAAAAAAGATTAAACGTGGTGTAAGCCAAGTTTTTTTTTATTTTTTTATTATTAAGCAATAATTTTTGTTTTTGTGCCAGACTATAATCCTGAAGACTGAAAACTCACAGGGGACTTTGGATTCTGCAGCGGTGGTGACACACACAAGATAGAATGCAAATATATTGTCGAATCTTGATCCTCATCAGAGGCAGTATTGCTTAAGCAGCCCTGTGCGCCGCACCAGCCGCGATGGAATTATCTGAAGGTTGTCCATCATTTGGACATGAAACCAATGAGAGAAATACAAATGCATAAAAATCTATATATTGTGTGTCTTGAAATAGAACGTGTTTGGGGTGGGTGGCAATGGAAACGCTTCGTATTTAAATGCATTGAGACATTTATCAAGCGTATCATAAGTATTGTGTTTCTGCATGTACTGTGATGCTCCCACACCCGTGACATTTTACACCATCTCCAATATTATCATGACATTTGTGGAGGATTTACTTTTGCACTTTTCAAAAGATGTGGCTGCAGACAGACACAAATGCATTTTTATAATCATTTTTTATCATTAACAAGGAAATAAATTTAACCTGGATGAAACAGTACGCATGCAGAAGCCTTAATGTGGGCGAGTGAACTAAAAGTAATTGCACTTGGAAACTTAAAGAGCGATTCTTAGAGCGGTATATTACAATTGCATGGGACTTTTCCACCCTTGTATTTTATTCAATAGTGACCAACCATTTCCCGTACGCATCCCCTCTGTTCCTTGCAATTCTCACCATTTTAAACCATTTTAGTCAAAATGTTTTGCTACTTTGCTTTACTGTTCAATCCATATTTAGAAAGCCAGAGAAGGAACGTGGTCACATGCACCATAATCAGGTGGTCAAGGTCTCCAAGGTCAAATGTTGGTGTCAGTGTTTCAGAAGGTAAAATGTCAGTCAACATGACCTAAAGCAGTGTTTTGTACACTAACAGAGCTGAAAGCAAATGAGATTTGGGAAATGTGATTCATGCTTTTTCATCTTTCAACACGCCACATTGTTGTGATAAATGTCTGGCAGACAAAAGTAATCCTGTCCCGTCCCATCACGGGCGACCTTGACACGACCCCACATGTCTCACTACTCAGCTGCAGACAGCACACTGAGGAGCTACTAACAGGAATCCTTCCAGGACGTTATTGGTCATGTGAAACATGTGGTTTCTGCCCTTGTCTCAGGTCTCAGCAACCTTCCATTTAGAGGGTTAGATCAACATTTTTGGCAAATTCCCTACTGCCACAACCCCTGAAAAAGGTACATGGGTACATCCCCTTTTAATCATCAGTGCCAGTTGTTTTGAGATCGGGTTGGGGGGATTTCGAAAACACAGGACATGATGTTAGACAATCCAAAGTGCCTGGGGACTCCCTGAGCCAAGTTTGCGCTTGACCGCATACATACAAACTTGAAGACTTGAGTGCTGTGAAGTTGAGACAGCTGGACAGACACTTCACAGGGGCTTTCAAGTGGGTTCCTACTTTTACCAACGTTTTGCTGATTTGACCCCACAACATCTCCAGTAGCCTCAGCAGTTTATTCTGGCGTCCCAGAAACACCCCCTCTGCATCTGCCCAACAGCATTATTTGGGAGACCAGCTCCTTCATAGCGTGGCGTAGGACTTGTATGCTGATTCCCAGTTGCCACAAAGCCCTTCCAACTTCTGCTGGGCAGACCTTTGCTCTCCAGCCTCTCTGTTCTGCCTCTTTTACAAGATCTAAGTAGCACAGTTTCTTCCATTTGAAGGGTTCCTCTACTGCACTGTCCAAGGGGACCGTGAGCTCCACACGGTACACTCTGTGTTGTGATTTGGACCACAGGACTAGGTCAGGCCTCAGGTTGGTGATGGCTATCTCTGGTGGAACTGTGAGCAGTTGGCCCACGTCAGCAGGGTTGCTTTTCACCCAGCCCTAAGCCACCTCTTCCTTGACGGACTTGGCCAACAATGTCACTGTGGGGAGAGCAGATTTTGCTTGATGTACTGCATCTTAGCCGTCCACTTCTTTCTTGTTGCCAAGGTTGGGGTAACAGCCTGGATTGCAGTGTCATTTGATTCCATCAGAGTCATCTCCAGCCTCACTTTCATGCATTTAAACTCCTCTGTGAGACTAGAGAGGGGCAGCTGGAGTAACCCCTGCCCATTCAGGGCTAAGCTACTTGGGCATCGGGGGACCCCAACCACTTTCTCACATGAGAGCTTATCATCCTCTCCATCTTCTCAACTCTTGTGAATGTGAGGTAATACATGTTTAGTGGCAACATATGGCGAGGCGGCAGCAGACTTGCCAGGCAACATGGATTTGTCATTGACCTCCAGGCCTTTGGTGAGTTTCTGCCTGATCAGAGTCCTTCAGCTTTGAATCATACCATCTGACCCTTTTAATTGGCTTCTCTGTGGCCATTGGGATAGGTCCTTGGTCGAGGAAGAACCTTTGTTCCGCCAATTTGCCTTTAACTGTTGAAATGCTTCTTGATTTGGATGGCTTGAATTTCATTCTGGCCCCAATGAAATCAGCGGGGTACTGATAATTAAAGGGAATGAACCTACTCATACGACTATAAGAATTATTGCAATGGGCCAATTTGCCAACATGTTCATATTCAGTTTTTAAAAACAGATCACATGATGAATTCATGCAATAATGGGATAATTAATAGCAAAAATCAGCAGCAATGTTATTGGAAATTAACACGCAATGCCCTGATGCTAAAGTCATGGAAGATCCTCACTTTGGTTTGTTGACATGTCCCCATTAAGAAAGAAGAAGAAGAAGAAACGAGTGTGAGGTGGACGGGAAATGCGGCGCGGCGTACTGCTTTTAAAAAAAAAGCTGAGCCCGAGGGCAACATGAGAGAAAAAAAAACACTTAATATTTATAGAGGTTTTCATGGCAGCCCTCAACTATGGCGAGTTCTCCAAGTTTACAGAAGCGGCGCAAAAAAAACACGGCCGCTGCCTTTCGTTCCATCAAAGGAAACCAGCTGAAGGCAATCTGGGGATCTGACTGGGCGCTTCCTCCCTCTGGAGGTCTTCTAGGCACGGCCAACTGGGAGGAGACCCCGCGGTTGAACCCACTGGAGGGATTATGCTGCGCATTCCATCTGTCCTCAGAACGCCACGGGATAAGCGGATGGATGAGTGGGTGGATTGATGAAGGGATGGACGGACGGACAGGCAGAAACTGTTGGTTTCATGTCGAAAAACAATATTCTCCAAGTGACTGTGTTGCTGTGGCCGTCGGTTTGAAACCATTCTTCATGGTCACTGTGAGAGCAAAAAGATTGAAATCATGAAGGTGTTTTACCCTGAATGGCGCCATCCGTTTCCATTTGTTCAGAGATTCAGCAGGGACCTGTAGTTTTGCCGCATCTTGGTTTTATCGAAAGCGGCGTGGCTGAGAAGGCCAGCTGGGAAACGCCCACTACAAGCTAACTGGAGCCAACTGGCTGCTTTCAGCACCAATGCGGCTGACATGTAGACCTTCAGGTACTTATGACTGTCGATAAAATCTAATGCCATCGCGATAATGGGAATGCTAACGTCCACGCTGGGGCCTCCAAAAGCACCGCAGGTCATTTCGAATGAAAATGGTAGTATAGCTGTTTTTGAGTGAAGTGTCAGTGTCATTAAAATGGAGCAAAGCCATAATGTTTTTGTTTTTTTTCCCCAGGGAAAACGCACAGGAAGTTGACCCTAAACAGCTCGGCTGGAAGCGGGTCAAGAGCACGAGGAGGCGACTTCACCCAGATAATTGCAACGTTGATTGCATCTTCTGTCATCATATCGTGGGATGACACTTTAGGGGGAGGGAGGTTCACGGTCGCCGACGTTCCACAGCCTATAGTTCACACGACTGGCTGGCACAACAAGCGACCGGGACGCTCCCCCCAAAAAAAAGATTTTCATTTTGACATCCAACATGAACATCTTTTGTTGCTGCGTTTTTCCTCTTCAGCGGGCAAAATTGCTGCTTCCTTTAATTGCTTTGTTTACTCCGTGAAAAGCCCCGTTGTCGGGACTGTCAGCCGAGGTCGGAGTTGCAACCGCCGTGTGCGAAAATGGAGCCAGTGACAAAAGGGAGGAGTGTGTAGAAAAGACTAAGGCATTGTGTTTTGTGGTTTTTTTTGTTTTTTTAAAAGGAGGCACAAATGGATCAGTTGAATAGGAACGAAGAAAGATCTCCCTCCTCTTTTTTATCTGGTCTTGTATGAAAGCGAAACACTCAAGTGACCGGGGGATATTCAAAGAGTCGCAGCGTCGACTTTGAGACTCGATCGTGTCATGCAGGCAAATATAATCATTGCTAGGGCCAAAAAAAAAAGAAAGAAAAAGTAAATAAATAAAATTGTCGAGTGCATTCGAGTTGTTTCGCAGCAGCGGTAAAAGGCAGCCAGGGAAACAACAGTTTTCACACGTGGTTGAGCGCGCGTGCCGTCAGACTGGGAGCAGCCGGGTGCACGGCGGCGAGAAGAGGATGTTCTGCAGCCGCCTGTGGAGCTGCATGAGGTGACAAAGGCCTGGTAGAGGGCCAGTAACCCCCTACGCACCTCCCACCGCTCCCCCCCCTGCACGGCCGCGGGTCATGGTTGGGCGTCCTGCCGGAGCGCTCGCTGGGGTTTCGTGTTAACAGGCTCCATGCGATCCCGCCAACCCGCAGGAGCTTCGCAGCACATGAAGCCACTCATTCAGACTCCGTCAGGGGCCACGACGTGCGCCTGCCCAAAGAGCACTATCGCGTTCTCCGCTCTGCCATTCACGGTGATGCACACATACACACGAGACCGAGCGTGCAGCAGACAGGCTAAGATCACACACAGTTAAAGGCCAAAAAGCTCTTCCTCACCCAACAAGTCTGCTAAAAATGGTTCTGCTGTGAAATGTGGCTGTTACAGTACGACCGGACAAATCACATCAGCGGGGCCAGGCAGTTCAGTTCCAATGAAGTTGTACCGCAACCAGTCCCAGTCATGTGGACGTTAAGCTTTAAGGCATGCAGAACCCAGAACCACGGAAATGTAAGCTCCTTTAAATAAATCGAGCTCCACAGACCGACCGGCCGACCGACCGACCGCAGCTACGTTACAGAATTTATGCGCTGCAGCCGGTACAGCCAGTCAGTTACGCATTGCTTTGATTAAATTAAGACTCGCGTTGCTTTTAATAAGTTGACTAAGAACCTTTTGATGCCGCTCGTTAATAAATTATGTCCACAGCAAACCCTGCATCCGCATGGTGTAGGATCGCTGTCAAAAACACATATTTATTACTTAATTCATATTGGTAGTTATTAATAACTTTGTTGATTTGACTACACGTTCTCCACTATGAATACAATTCAACATTTGTGTCAAAAATCATATGGATAACATCACTGGAGTCACCGACAGGTTGATCACTCACAGTATTTCCAAGTTTAACCATTCAAATTCATAGCTTTAATCATTTGTGTAAAAATATTATTTTAGCCAGTAGTGCTATGATTTTTTTTTTTTCATCAAGAATCTGTACAAATCCAGGCGCGTACTCCGTGACTCCGTCACACCCAGAGAGACATTAAGTAAACATCTGGCCACTTTGCTTTAAGAAGCTGTGACTTGCGGTTACAGTACGTGTTCCTCACCAGAGGCGCAGGAGAGTCTCGACGTGGCCTGATTTCACAGCCCACCTTTAATGTACAGCGCGCTCCCCCAGATGCGCTTCCCTATGCATGAGCTGCTGATGCAAATCACATTTGGATTTCCAAGACTCCACTCTTCAATAAATTAAGCGTGTGTTGAGAGGAAAATGTGTAAATGCGTGTTCTTAACGTAATAAGGCAGGCTGCGAAACACTCGGGGTAAACCGCTGGTTAATTAAACAGCGACACTTTTTTCAGCCACTGCAGCTTGATTTGTGGTTACCGCTTTCATTACCGGATTGTGACAACCTCCAGTAGGGCAGAACCTCTCAAGGCCCATTTGTAAAAACAAATTACATGGGTCAGTGTGCATGTAAACGCATCTGATCTTTTTTTTTTTTTTTTAAATCTCAGTTGTGCATCATGACACGTTGCTCCAGAAGACGGGAGCGACTGTGGGCGGCTGCCCCTAAAACATTTTCCATGATGGGATCGCATGATTTTAAAATCAGTTGCTATTTGCATTCAACATATCATTATTGATGTGCCAGTGGGCTTTGTGTTTGATCAAAAGTTCCTGCACGGTGTCATTTTCAAGCCACTTACAGGGCACCTGACAGAGCCGTTTGTTCACCTCTCGTCATCCATCTCAAGCCTCCAATAAAAACACTTTCAGTCAGCCTTAAAGTTCCATTAGATGCGTTCATAAACAAGCTTCCATCACAGATGAAGAGTCAGAAGGCACCGAAGGGGTTAAGCTGCGATCAAAGCAAGAAGAAAGAGCTCCGAGCTGCCGTTGGAAAGAACCAGGAAGTAGGATGCAATTACCAGTATGGAAACAATGCCGGGGAAATTAGCGCGGATGCTGCACTTGCGGGCGGCTGTATATCCGCGCGCATGAAAAGGAGAACAAACAGTGCTGAGGGTTTCTCTCAGTGGACGGCGTGTTTCTGCTTTATTCCCCACTGGTTTTTGGAGGGAGTTTAGTTAAACACATGCCGCGCTCCGTGGCCGCCCAATACGCCAGGAAGCCTTGAGCTGCAGCGACCTTGGAAGAATCTGAATCAGAACGTGACAGACAGACAGAAACTCTGTCCAATCAGCATCTGGGACGCCTCCGCCTTCCCGTTATTCCCTCCTCACATGACTTCACATTGATTTCTCCAGCAGATAACGAGCCGCGCCTGCGACGATAAGATGATTATTTTGCGATGATTAGATAACGGTATGAAATAAGACGCTAGCATACACAGCCCTCCTGGCTACATTAGATGCCACGTTATGGCAGTTGTAAGCCTTTTTTTTCTCATTTGTCAGTGAAACAAAGTAAATACTAAAAGGTCCGCAGCAGTTTGTGACGCTAGATTTAGTTGTAAATAAGTAAGCAGACAACAAGACCAGTAGAACTGATTATGAAGGGACTAGGTGCTCTTTCCAAATTCTGCACTACAGGGTTGATTCAACTGTTTTGAAGAAACAAGTTCAAACTTATAAAACCAGCCAGCCAATGTTAGCAGTTAACACACCCTTGTAAACCAGGGTGGAGGCCTCACAGCGCTGCAGTCCATCACCTTCACGTCACGTTCAAATACCATTTTGTAGGAAGGCAGCTTAAACAGGATATATATATAATATAACACAATGTGAGCAAAATTAATATTCATCAATGCACAGCACCAGGAATCAGTTAAATCAAGAAATATCACATTTGTTTTGGTATTTATTTGTTGTTTTTTGTTGTTGTTTTTTCTTACACCGATGGCGTGCTGTGATTTTGACATTTAAAATGCCTTTCATTTAAAAATAATCATTACTTTATGTTCACTCTGTGGAAAATATCGATGCTCTTAAATTAGCTTTTGGGTTTTTTTGTTTTTTTTTTGGCAACTTTTGTCGCTTCTTTTCTGAATGAGTTTAATTTTCCAAAGCAATTTGACTTTAAGAGCACAGCTCCGATATTTCCGCTCCTTTAAGCAAACACAATGTCTCTCTCTCTCTCTCTCTGTCTCTCTCTCTCTCCCCGCCGATTGTTAAGCACCCCGAGGAAAACATGAAGATTGTAAAGGGTTCAGTACATACCGGACAGAGAGGGAAGCTTTCATGAAAGGTGGTGAGAGCGACAGGGAGCGAATTTGTGCGGCACTCTGGGGACCCGACGCAGCTCAATGTGCTGACATTAAAATCACTGTTGCCTCAGTGGGTTGTTTATAGATACATAACAGAGAGAGTGAGAGCCCTTTAATGCATGAAACGTGGCCGGCGAAATTTGAATTTCAAATGAGTATTCTTTGAAGATGAACAAAAGAAATCTCCTCTTACATCAGAGAGGAGTGAATGTGTCCCAGCAGGGAGCGATCGGACAGCGGCGGCTCTCGGCTGAGGCAGGAGGAGGATCGTTACGGGGTCGGAGGGGAACATGGGAGGACGGCGGTCAATCGACAGCGAGGTGGATGCGTTTGATTGAAGAGTCGGGAAGGGGCTCGGATCAGCTGACAGGAAGGCAGCAGACTTCCTGAACTCCGCCCAGCCTTTTTTTTTTTTTTTTCTTAACTTAGCTACTTCCCGCTGCAGTGGCCTCCAATGACAGACTAAATATTTTCTTTGCAGAAATGTCTGAATATTTTTTTACCCCGTGGAACCGCAGCACTGAGGTCAATCTGTGTTCACCTGCCTGCCAATTTTTTTTGGCTGGCAGGTCTCTGACAAGTTCACGAAAACAGAAGGTTTGGTTTATTACAGCTGGAGGTTGTATTTATATGACCAGCTTTTGGGTAAGGACAAGAAAAGATAGGGAGAAAAAATGTTCCAGAACCCAAATCTGACTAGATTCTTTTTATTTTTTTTCATGTATTTGTTTATTTATTCATTTATTGTATTTAATATGTTTTCTTTCTCTTTATTTAATGTTATTTTCGCAACTTTATTCAAAGGTGTAAAATGTGTTTATTGGAAAACGCTAATTATATCAGAGAGGTGCAGTCAGATCAGGCATAATTGTTATTGAAATTAAAAAAAAAATGACAGATCTGAGTTTCTAAATTGCAAGTCTGGCGATACAAAGCAATCACACAATTCAGGATGACTATGTCACAGAAGCCCCGCCCCCTTCGCCGAGACCTTCAAGACACAGGGAACATAATTGGCCGCTGAAGGGCAACGCCGAGGCAGAGCAGTAGCTGCCTTCATCCTGCCGAGCAGCACGAGTTGTGTATAGGTGCACAAAGCTACAAACAGTAGAAGGGTCAGAGACAAACCAGCGGAGGTGTGTGTGTGTGTGTGTGTGTGTGTGGGGGGGGGGTGATCGCTTCCCAGCTCCTGGAGTCGCTCCTCCCCAGAGGATTAACAGCCTCTTGGGCTCCCAGGGGGGCTTCAGTCGGCGGGAGGACAGACTGGGCCTCCTGTCCTCTGGGGACGCTGCCGCCGCCGCAGCAGCAGCAGCAGCAGCAGCAGCAGCAGCTCCGTCAGCTCACCCAGTTACAGTCTGACCCTCACTGAGCAGCTGCTCTGAAAACCCACATGGCATCGCGTCTCTCCACACATCTGCACCGCGTCGTCCGTTTGGGTGTCGTCACCCGTTTGACCACGTTGCCATCACCGAACTGGGCCGGCAGGTCCAGCTCCTGCTTGCCTCGCTGCTGTGTTCCACCGATAACGCAACCGTGCACAGCGTCGCAGTGGGTTGCCAGCCGTCCAGGTCACCGACTGTGACACCATTTGTGACACCGTCGCACATTAACGAGAAGAGCGTGAACCTCTCAGAGGCGAAACCATAAACCTTTTCACAGCTTTTGGCCCTTTTTCATCTTCGTCCCCGCCGTATGTTCAGAATCACAGCCATTTATTCAGTTAACCCAACAACCTGGAACCCCCCTCCCCTCCTATTCTGAGCTCAGCAACAGCACATGCACCGGGACAACGTGCACTGTAGACGACATAATGAAGCTATATCAGTCATTCCTCAGACAATATTGTCTTAGTTCACAAGCAACATAAAATTGTTTTGTTTTGTTTTTTTTAGCTTCTCGTTGGCAGTGGAAGTTGATGACATCATCGCAAGTCTACAGGGATAAGCAGCCGCTTTATTGGCATGCATTTATTGAATCTGTTAGATGTGAATATCAGCTAGCCAATTTAGAAGATGACAGACAAATGCGTGACCTTATCGGCCAGCTTTTCATTCTTTCGGTATTTTTGGCAACAGCATAGCACAAAATCACGGAATCATTCGTTTTCAGCAGCGGGCGGCGTTCATCAAAAATGGAAGACTGAATGTACTCATTCATGAACTTTGTTTTTCATTTAGTTTTTTTTCCCACTTTACACACAACACTGACATGTCTGCCAAACTGCCTGAATATAATATTATGAAAATTGCGAATCCAATACCAATTTTAGCCGCACCTTCAATGATCTCACAACAATGAAGTGTAATATTTGTGAAAAGGTTTGTTTAAAAACATTGGTTTTAATTCTGCATGTTTCCAAAAGTCATTTTCTTCAAACAATGAGACGTCACTCTGGTCGAACAGTCGATAAAACATTTGTATTTGTTTTGGACCAGCTGTTAGAGTTTTCTGGAAGGTGATTATGAGAGATTTCACAGAAGAAGAAGAAGAAGAAGAAGAAGAAGATGCGCAGCTTCAGGGCCTCGCTCAACTTTTCCTGAATTATGCGCTGCAGTCAGATCTCTTGTAGCAGCCGCTACATCAGAGAGTCCGATCCTGCTGAAAAACACGCTATCTCCAAGTGTCTCCACTGAAGTTTTGAAAAATATGTTTTTCAAAATTGACTACAAAAAAAAAAAAAAAAAAATCTCCTGGCGCAAGGGATATTTTCATGAGGAATATTTTCCGTCCAACGCGCAGTGGAAACGCGTCTTTACCAGGCTAAGACTCGATGTCGCCCAGTCCTGAGCGATGCACAGCTCAGCAGAATAAACAGCGCGCGGACGGGTTTCCTCACGGAGCTCTTATGATTGGGACCCTCCAGGGGCTTATTCGGTTAAGGCAACACTTGTGAGGTTAAGCCTTGTGCATCGTGAGGGGAGCACAGGGCCCCGTTTGTGAACATTGTGCACGTTGCTCACACAGTTGGGAGGAAGGAAAAGGAAAGAAAATCTGTTTAATTTCCCTGTAAAGCAGAGACGCAGTCGGCCAATCAGTGCAGAGCAAATCACTTTGGCTATTTGCTGCTACTTGTTGAGTGAGGCCGAACCAGCCTCCTCGCTGCGCTGCAAATAAGCCTGGAGGAAAATCTGCGTCGATGGTGAGTGAGAGAAATATCCGTGTTTGTGTTGAATGTTTGTGTCAGTGAGTGTTTTCACAAGAGGAAGAAGATGTTGACGGTGGCGCCCTGGGAGGGTGAAGGGAGGGGGAGGGGAAGGTCGGGGGGAGTCGCACACCTCGCCTGGCGAACATGCAGCGCCGCCATCAAGGCCACACACACAAACACACGCGCACACACATACAGAGAGAGAGTGCAGAGGGCAGCAACGAGATGAAGCCTGATATTGCTCGCCGCCGCCGCTCCTCCCGCGTGGCTCACCGAGCCCCTCGCCCGCCCCTCCGCCGCCGCCACTGCCCACCACCTTCGAAGAAACACGGCCCAGCGTGTTTATCTGCGAAATTCATCCCCAAAGGTTAAAATGTCACTGTCAATTTTAAATGAAACGGACTGGGATGAATACTGCAGCGGCAGCCCGGCCAGGTTCCACCAGACGCCTTTATCACCGGCATCAGCTGTCGCCATCAGGAGGAGCTGCACTCCGCCTCCCTGCACACACCGAGTGGCTGCTGCGTCAGGCACTCGGCCATGTTTTTTTTTTTTCATGCCGTTGACTGCACCGTTTTAGTTCAGAAATGAAGTCAAACGTGAGCTGAGCTTACTTTTCCACAGGGATGGCATCAAAAGTGGTGCATTTAAAGCAAACATTTGCTTTAAGGACGTAGCAAAAGCGGCTTTTCTACAGGGGTAATGAAATGACGTCATTATTGGAGGGAGTCAACAGAACTGGCAGAGGAACGGAGAGGATTTAAGAATGAGGCTGAATGAGGCGTCCTCGTCCGTGCGCACAGATCTGTTGCCGCCTCCCACACTGGTCACGAAAACATCCAGGAAGTGGTCAGGTCACGTGAGCCCACTGTTCACTAGGTCAGACTTAATCCAGCAAATCCGCATCCATTAAACATTTTTTTGCAAATTTGCTTCCAGCCAGGCCAGCGCACAAGCAGCAGGAGGGTAAAACCCCCGCACGCAAAAGGCTGCATGTGATGTCACTTCCTACTGTAGACGGAACCAGTCCTTCTGGCAGCGAGCCTTGCCAGTCTGCAGCTATCTTGGGGGGAAGTCAACGAAATTCCCCCAGGAGACCAGAGCCCTGTTTTCAATGGATGGGGGCGGGGCCAAACCCTCCCTCTGACTCTTTTACATCTCTAGTTGACCGGTATTTGTCTCTGGTTTGGCTCCAACACCACAGGTGATTGGCTTTTGGGAAAAGGGGGCGGGGCATGCATCACGTCTGCTGCTCCAGATCTCTTCATTCAAGATCTGAGTGCTCCGACTTGTAGAAGCTCTCTGATGATGCTTCTTTCCCCTACAGAGCTGTTATTTTTTTCCATGAATCTAATTATTGTATCTCACATTAACACCTCAGTCGTACTCTCAAGCTAACTCAATAACTCATAGAGTCACGTAAAAGCATAAGCAACTAAAAAAATATACAAGCATCAGAAGCTAAAAAAAAATAAAAAGTAAAAATGACTGCTGTGTATAATCAAGCGTTCCGTACGTGCACAAGCAGCTGCTTTTTTTAAAGCACGTGCCATCTTGCCCCAGCTCTCACCCTCTCTCTCTCTCTTGCCCCCCCTCGCCCTCTCCATGCACTCCGTGTTCTGTTCCGCTCGCTCACTTCGGAGATGCTGATGGAAGAGGTAGATAGATGTAGTATTTCTCAAAGAGCACAATTTAATCCGCTTTAAATGGCATCGGTTGTCGAGAAGTTTCTTCTTTCTTTCTTTTCTTTTCCTCTCAGGATATATTCTATTATATCTCCGCTGGAGGAAGTGGAAAAGTGCAGTTTTGTTTTTTTTTGTAACGCGGTGATACTTTACACACAAAAATAACATTTTCCGCAAAACAAGTGTTCAGGTCACAGGTCAGACGGCTTCTTCCCGAGTGTGTATTAAAACCACTGCGGAGACTCAAACTCGTAGCAATTCACACCGACATATCTAGGCAACCGAACGAAACAGATTCCAAGAGATCAGACCTTTTTTTTTTAGCGTTAAGACATCAACAGAGCATTCTTCACATCACAGCCACTGTTCAACTGCTCCGATACTGTGGTTAAACTGCACTTTTATGCCAATAAGCTCAAAGGGTGTGCGAGCCATTGTTGTGAACAGCCTGAGGGATGAAACGCCTTGTGCTGCGTTTTAAACAAATTGATCAGGCTTGGGTTTTTTTGGGGTTTTTTTTCCGCTGGTTTTGATTTTAAAAATTTGCCAGGGAAAAAAAAAAGAGCAGCAGCAGCCTGAAGGGTGATGAAAAAAAAACCAAAAAAAAACCCTGAGCCTTGCTGTGATTCAGCCTCGGACGGAGCGGCGGCGATCAAGGACTCGCGCTCCTCAATCACAGTCCCGCTCGGCATTCACGTCCACTTGCCGGCTCCGTCCTCCTCTCCATCCCTGACCTTTCCTGACCTCCTGAACCAGAGCCGGAGAGGGACGTGCTCGTGGACCCGCGCGCGGCTCAGCGCCTGTGGCGGACCGTGGGGCTGGTCGAGACACGTGCGCGCGCGCGGCACCTCGCCGGCGTTTGCTCCAAATTGACAAAGCGAGTCGAAGTGACAGGACGAGTCACAAACGACATTTAGTGGGATCTGTGTCGGGATGTCGGGCTCCTCTCCTCTCCTCTCCTCCCCTCTCCTCCCCTCTTCTCGTCTCCTCTCGTCGTCCCTGAGCGCCGCGCAACAATGAGATCATTGCTCAATTTGAGCCAATATGATTTATCTTCGGCCGAGAACCCGCTCGTTGAGTCAAGATGGAGGAGGAGGAGGAGGAGGAGGCGGCGGCGGCGGGTGGTGCCTGCCAGCGACGGTGTGGGGAGAGCGGGGGGTGGGACGGGGGGGCGGGGCATGTAGATGTGGCGTTTGAGGCACAACGGCGCAATTTTCTGTCCTGTCATTGACGGATGCGGCGTCATCGGGGCGACTGCGGCTCTGAGCCGCTTCCCACCGCCGCTCATGTTTCCATCAGTGTCTTCGGAGGCCGTTTGTGGCTGTCAGGTACATCCTTTCACTTCTTTCTTTTTTTGTTCCACTTTCTTCCCGTCTCCCAATATTGGAGTGCCGGGTGACGGCCGCGGCAGAGCGACTCTAGCGGTGCTAGCGGCGCGTCGGGGGGGAGACCGAAGGCATCGGAGGTGGAAACCGGTAGACGGTCATGTGACCAGTCGCGCCGCCTGATTCATTAGGCTACGATAATTGTCACTCCCTCAGGGAGCTCGTAACAGGGCCAGGTATCGTGAGTTTTGGTATCGGATCGATACCTACGTGATGAGATTGCAGACTTTTGAGAGTGGTTGCAGTTTCTCGCGTTGTTGACAATGTTAGGTTTATATTATGTTCCATGGTTGCTTTTTTGGTAGTCTGCGCCAGTGACTTTTTTCTTAAACAATTGTGTGTCGTAAAATGGGAATCATTTTATCATTTTTATGTTGTTATATTGTTTTGTAGTGAGTCCAGAAAAAGGTTTATTTGCATAAAGTCTTTGTTTCACCACCATCATAATCAACTAACTGAAGGCAAAAATCCCAAACTTATTCAATGCTCATTGACATTTCAAACATCAGTACTGGCTTGTATTTACTTGGTATCACACAGATACCAAACAACCTCACTACCTCCGCCGCCAGCTCATAAAACCCCCAACGGCGCGGCTTCGATTCACGGCTCTGTTCCTGCAGGACAGTCTGTCTCACTGCAGCCTGGGCTCCAGTAACTGGCCTGGGCGAGCGACAGAGAGAGAGAGAGAGAGAGAGAGAGAGAGAGAGACCTCTGTGCAAAGATGAAACGTATCAACGCCGCTGCCTCCCTCCCTCCCCTCCTCTAATTTCTCGGCCGCCACACTAGAGTAGATTGAAGAGAGGCGCCGTGAAGCATGAAGCCCCGGCTGAGCGCCGGGTCATCGAACAATCCCGCAGCCGCAGACACAATGTCCCGGGTTTGGAAAAGTGCCTCGGTGACTCGTCTCCAGCAAAACGGAGGTGAAATGTAATTAAAAACACTGAACTGAGTCTCTCTCGCGACGCCGGACTTTCTCCGCCGACGGTTCCCGTCACAGCGGCCGCCGTGCGGCTGCATCTCCTCAGCCAATCGCTCCCTCCCTTTCACAAAAGTACCAATCCGGCCGCCGCCTCGTTGGTGTGAATTACCTGCGCCCCGCATGCAAATCCGAAATCCTTGGGTTAATAGCGGCTGATTGGCGGCGCTGTTGCAGACAGTTGGCGTCCGTTCCATTTAGTGGCGACAAAAGCCGGAGGGCCGCCGTCCACTGGCACTTTGCAACGTTAACGTCGCCCTGGCAGCTAAACAAATAGCGGCGTGAAGCGCGCGGACCAGCACATTAGCACGGCTCTGAGACAAAAGGAGCTGTTTTCATTTCGCAGGACTCGGACTCTGCAAGCAGCCACAGGGGCGAAGTAACATTTGGCTCCTCAATTAATTTTTAAGGTTTTCTCTTTACTTTTTTTTCTATTCTTTCTTTTTTTTTTTTTTTTTTGTACTATTAAGTGTAGAAGTAGCCAGCAGCAATTACACCCTCAACCCTGCTCTTTCTTGTTGCTCTTTGATATTTTTCGATGCAACAGCAAAAAAAAAAAAATCCCCTGTATTTTAATCTCCGCCATTAATACGCTGGAGGAGACTGTCTGGCTATCACTTATGCAAAGCTGCATTTTTTTATTTTTTTATTTTTTTTACATTCCGGTGTTTAATATTTTGTTCCGAGCGCTGAGGCAGGTGGAGGAGAAGGTGAGGTGCATGAAAGCAGATGGCTACAGGTGCTTCCCTGATTACTGATTATTGTCAGTAAAGTGAACTTTAACCACACACAGGTCAGACGGTCAAGGCGAGTCGGTTCGATTGGAGATGAAGGGGCAAATTATTATTATTATTATTGGATTAATAACCCTGCAATTACAGTAAGAGTCTTGTGCAGAAACCTACAAACTGACCTAAACATTTTGACCTAAAGGAAATCAAAGGAAGGTGAGATGATGCATGACACCTCGCATGTGCACGCTTATCACACGTGCATTTATTGCAAAAACATCATTTCATTTTATAATAATATCACAGTAAACATCAATACCAATTTCCCAATGTACAACACTGCCTTCCTCCTGTCTCAGCTGGTTTTTACACACAAAGATGCCACATTCATCATAATACAATATTGTTTTTGTTGACTTTTTGTTTTACTTATATATTTCATATTTATTTCATATCTGATACGCTAACAAAGCCGCTGCTGCTAGTCATTATCACAGACGGACGGCGGCAGAATGAGATTTGGGACAAAACTGGAACTGATGCGAGTTTGTGTTGGTGACCTTGGCATCAAATATGTGGGGAGTCGCTCATGGAGTGGTGGAGAAAAAAAAACATTCTTGGCATTTCTTGCATTTGTGATTAAGAATCAGCTAAATCTCAAGTTCAACAACTCCAGTCACCCGCATGAACCTCTGTGCTCTGTTCTGCACGTGCACGGCTCTGTCCAGCAGATATTCCAGCACAACCATTTTCCTTGTCATCCAAACCAGTTACAAGGATTTAGTTTAGTTATATTTTTGTTTTGTTGTGTTATTGTTAACCATTAATCCGAGAAAAAAAAAAAAAGTTTGTCATCTAATGCAGCCAATGTTTGTGCCTGAAATGTTTTTTCCCCAATAGTGTAGTTGACTCGACTTCAGCGGTGTTACTTTTTTCAGGCATTTCCTGTGTTTATTATTTGTGCAAACATCTTATTTACCCGTGTCGAGACCTTCCCGTTTCCGCTCGAGACTGTAAATATTTCAACAGCATTAACGCACAACTTCAAACAGGGCCGGCTGGCTCTGCCGTCTCTCGGCACACCTGACGCCGGGGCTAAATAATTTCAGACGCACGGCGCCGCAAATGAGCTTATGGGCGGCTTTAAGGTTCTGTGTACGTCAGCGCACATCAAAGTTTCATGCCTCTGACCTCAAAGTGGGAAAAAAAAACACACTATGTGTTTTATAAGTGCTGCATGGAGGAGACTGCGGTTCACTAACGGCACATGTGGGGATCTTAAAAAAAAAATCCTATATTATTCAGGTTGCTATTGTTACGATGTGCAGGAGGGACCCTGCTGCAACCCGAAACCAGGAGCTTTTGGCGGCGGCACCTTTCATCACCCAACCTTGTTGTTAGACGACTCCAGTGCTTTTTTTACAGCAGACTCTGCATGCAAGTTGTTTTCTCTGATTTTTGTCTCCTGTGTGGAAGCGAACACGATGCTGATTCATACCTGTCTCCAAGAAGTGTGACAGCTGCGTGACAGGATTGGAAGGCTGATTTGATTCCGCCGAGGCTTGTTTATTGGCAGCCGTTTAGCCCAGCGCGCCTCAAAAAAAAACCCTTCCACAGAATAATTTAGCAGTTTTGCAGGACGGAGACTCGCCTTCCAGAGCTCCAGCAGCGGCTGCGACGCCGGCAGGGGAGACACGAGGTGAGCCGACCGTGAATCCGCACTGGGAATTCTGGGAAATTGCGAGAAATTCCTACTTTATTTTCTGGCGTGGGCCTGCTACCAGTCGCGAGGTGAAGCTGCAATCAATTCACCAGCTAATTCAAAATATGTGACTCCAAGCTACTCTTACTATTTATCTCTCCACCCCAGCCCCCCACCCCACTACTTTCCCTCCTTAGTAAAGATATCACAGTTGATTAGATACAACCCTGCCCCTTAATCCAGACAACAAAGCCACATAATGGGAAATGGCCCGTGTCAAGTGCTCTGACATAAAGGGAAAGATTAAGGATAAATCCGGCTTTTTGATGTGATATTCGCACTATTTGTCGGCTTGTGAGTCTTCTTAGAACCAGATTAAGATGGAAAACCAGTTGTGGCTCTGCGGGGAGGAAATGGGTCCAACGTTTCGCCCGCGCAAAGTTCATCCCGGGATGGATTTCAAAGTGACGCTCCACAATATGACAACGTCAGATCGTTTTCTATGAAGAAGTGATGACAATCAAGCTGTAAAGAACTCTGAGGGTTCCCTCTGCACACAAATCACTAAGCGGTCGGAGCCTTTGGAGCCACACTTAACACTTTGTTTGGTTTTAAATAGGACGAGTAGGGGCCATCTCCAACTGTAAATAATTTTTATAAAAAAAACAAAAAACAAAAAAAGGGTGGTCTACTTGCAACAGTAAAGAAGATTTGTTTTCCCCCAAAAGCCTTGGCATGCAGGCCTTTTTGCAAATCAAGCCTTTCTCCCATTCAGCTTCAAGAGGCTGTTTTTCTTTTATCTTTATTGGATTGAAGTTGTTTATAAATGCAACATCGGAAAAAACTGCAAAGTAACAATTCAATTTCTCACTTCTATCAGTTTGTGTTGTCACACAGCGGCAAAGCATTCGCGATGACTCATCCATCGAGCTTACAAGGTGCCCAGCACCACCAACTGATCGCAGACCTTCGTTTCATCACTTGTTGTTCAAAAAAAGGACCTTTTTGCCCGCTTGCAAAGTTTTCTTCAAACTCGCCGTCACGTCATGAATCATGGATGGCGACGCTGGCCCGGGAAAAAAAAAGAAAAAAAGATGCGTGTTGTGCCGTGTGGTCCGTCCACCCCCCGGCTGCTGCCTCACCTCTGAGCACTCACGTCAGCCCCGCCCACTCCCGCGTCATTTGCATACTTAATGCGCATCTTGTGCGCGTCGGAGCGGTGGGGGGATGGGCAGCAGTGAACTTCCCCATTATATAACGTGTCATTTCTCCAGAAAACTTCACAACACATCACATGTGAGCACACATCACCAACGACAGCCTGTCTATTTGCAGACGTTCGCTCCGCCCGGCCGTAGCCCGTGGCGCACGAACAACAGCATGGATCTGATCGCGTTTGGAACAGGGGTAAGAAAAAAGCAAAAGAAAAATAATTAGAATAATAATCGCAAGTGAAGTGAACTACCGAGTTTTTCCATCTTGGGTTTTTCATGCCGCTGCCTGTGCCTGGGGCTTGGTGTCCGGCCTCGGGGGAGGCCCCGGCAATCCCTCCACTCTCTCCGGAGACCAGCAGAGAGGAATGTGCAGCGGAATGGAAATCACAACACTCTCAGGCCTCCCAGATTGCTATTGAAAGCATTTACAGTACACTGGTTAAGATACCCAACCAAGCATTGATAATGAGCTAGCGCCAAGAGAGAGAGAGAGAGAGAGGAAGACAGAGAGAGAAAGTGTGACTGGAGCAACATTTGCATGCACGGAAGAAAAAAAAAAAGTGAGTCAACCGCTTTATTCAACCCCTCAAGTGGGCCTGGAGATCAGCACGGCGGCCCTTTGATGGCACGTTGGCCACCTTAGCAATGGACGTCACGGGGCCGGTGAGGGGACAGGTCATGTGGCCGGTCATGTGGCAGGTCATGTGACAGGTCATGTGACAGGTGTGGCTGGTGTGGTAGCGTGCAGGAGCTCCAGAGGACGGTACCCCTGTATCAGCGCCTTCACCTGAAGAGTGCAAGAAGCCACAGCCTGGGATGTAGGTCAGGGAGTATCGAGCTAAATATCGATAGTGTCGATACCAGGGCGAGTATCATATCGGGTTGATTCCTGCGTGATGAGACTGAATACTTTTGCTGCAGTTTCTCTTCTACCATGATAACTATTCAAAGATCATGACAAATCAAGTAAAAAGTACCAGTATCCTTGATTCTATCCCTGTATTTACTCGATATCGGATCGATTCAAAATCCCCAGAACCACCCCACCCCTACTGAGATGGAGAACCAAACTGTGGGACGCAGGAGGAGGGGAAGCCAGAGTCGCCGCAGAATGATTATCATAGTCAGGCAGCGACGTGATACCTCTGAGGGCTGATGGTCTCTCCCCGGCGCCGCTAACAGAGGGACGGCGCTGCAGATGACTCCATTATTTATAGATGAAAGCGGATCTAAAACAGCGCGATCAATGCACAGCTGAGACAAGAAGCGACTCCGACGGCCAGCAGTGGGCTGAGCTGCTGAGCGCTGGAGCTGCAGAGCAGGCAGGTGCGGGAGGGGGGAAGGGATCCCCGCTTCTCTCCCCCCCACCCCCCCACCCCTTAAAAGTAACCTGCTGCTAAGCAGCACCAGCGGCTTCTGTCAGGGGCAGAAGCCCCGTCCCGGTGCTCATTAGAGCAGGTTTGGAGCAGCCAGGAACACTCGGACCGGCTCCATCCATCAGGCCAGTTTGGCATACATGTTTCCACGTCACAGGAAACAGGACCCCCCTCCTCCACCCCTGCCTCTTTTGTTGTCTAACCCCCAAAGTCACCTGAAGCCCCTAGTGAGGCCACCACACCACCTGCACACACACATACACACACTCTCACACACAGGCAGGCCAAGCCAGAGAGACACAAGGGGGGATGAGAAGTGGCACCGCAGAGAGTACATTAACCTGCACCGATCTGCCAAATACAGCAGCAATTTCACGGCCGAGCAGCCAAAGACATGACCATTCATTTTTGCCGGTGACAGCGGAAACCTGCCGGCTTAAATTGTGTATGAGACATGTGTTCCCCATCATTTAAGGCAGCGGGAGCCGTTCATTCCGCCGTAATCACCTATTATTTCCCCCTAAATTATTCCGCTCAGGAGCGTATTTCGCTTTTTCGACGCTTAAAGGAAGAGTCTGCGTAATACGGAAATATCACCCGGTAACGACTCTCCCTTGTAATGTCGACAGAGGCTCTGGTGACATTTTCAAATAAACATAAATGTTGTGGAGTTGCGTAATAGGGAGACAATACCTCCCCAATCTCCAGTCTGGACTAGTGATTCAGAAATGTCAGAGAACTAAAACAGGAAGGAGTGCAGTGTGCACTTGAGCAACACAGTAAAATGAATGGTGTGCTCATATGGGCTGCTAGCACCATCATTAGTTCGTACAGGCTGATAGCACTAGCACCCGGTGCTCATACAGGCCAGGAGCTCATAAGGGTGGCTAGTGTTAGCACTAGATGCTCAACCAGGCAGCTAACGCCAGAGCTAGTAGCTAAGTGCTACCAGCAAAATTGTCAAAACATCGTAATATGGGCTGTCTGTGTGATGATGACTTAAAAGTGTGTAAAATGGGTGTAATTACAAGAACCTCGTAATATGGTGGAGAGCTTGATGTGCTTTTAATGTGCAAAGACCACCATAGCTTACTAGCTAGCTTACTGGCTAGCTTGAGTTCGCACAAACGTTCTCCCTTAAAATCACAACCGAAGAGGCCGTCTTGTGATGTTGTGGGTCATGTTTCAGGGTGTGGTAGAAGGCAACAACAGTTTTCATGCTATTGTACACGCAGCATACCTCACTTACTGTAGAGCTGAAAGAGTAGGTGGAATATCAGCTATCACGCCGTGTATATAAACGTATATGTGTGTATTTTGTCCATTTGCATTTGTAAACAGGATGTTGATCTGCTAATTGTGACCTCACTTGTCAGTTACAGAAGAGCTTGTTGCCTTTTCTTGAGAGAACATTGTCTTTAATTGCGCAATGCAGCAGTCAGCGATCGTGAGGCAGAAAGATCTTAAGGGCACGTTTTAAATCTTACAGGAATAACAATAACTGACACGTTTGTTTTTTGTTGTTGTTGTTGCTGGGTTTTTTTTCCCCAACAGTATGTTTAGAGAAAATCCCTAAATGTCTGTGAACGCATCAGATCGCTTTCAAATGCAAATTTCCCTCCTTCCATTAAAAAATTTACGTCGGACTGTTGTCTTCGCAGAGCCGCTACCGTTTGATTCTTAAACCGAGACAGCAAACGTTTTTCAGCGTCATGCGTCTGAGGGGCCGGTCTCAGCGGGATGTATAAATAATGCCGTGTGCCGAGGATAACAAAGCCGGCTGCCTCCAATTTGGCACTTTTCTTTCCCCCTTTTCTTCCAATTCTTTCCTTTCCTTCTCCTTTTTCTTTATTTTTTTTTTTTTTAAGGCAGCGCCTACCAGGACCTCTGTGGTCTGAACTCCAAGTTGACACCGCAGGAAAGGAGATTTTTTTCCGAGGCTTTGATGTGTGATTTCGAGTGAACAAGGGCGAATGTGATGTACATGCGAGAAAAGACACCAATTAAGGGAGGCGGCCCACTCCCAGGGAAGTCACACCATTATTTCTTTGAGACCTACTCAAACTCTGACAAAGGGCATGAATCAAACCGAAACCCTTAGGCGAGGGCAGGAGAGAGGAAGAGCGCGCACTTGTTTGTGTTAGCGGCTGTGTGTGTATGTGCGTGCGTGCGTGCACGTGTGTGTGCGTGCGTATCTGGCACAGTGGACCTCAAAGACTCGGCAGTAGCAAACAAGATAAGACAGCCAGTGAGCGAAAAAAAAAAAAAAGGGGACTGACTTTTTCTGGGAAAGGAGAAGGAAGCTGGAGCAGAGCGAGGAGTGAGGTCGTGCTCCCAGCCAGAAGGAGTGGAGCCATCTTCTCGTTCCACACTTTCATGCCCGTCTATTCCTAAATCCTGGAGAGGTCGTCCGTCTTATTGAAGCCGGTGTCTAAGGTGTCAGCTGTTTTTTATACATGTGTACCAAGGAACTGTTGCTCGATTATATTATTGTTTTTTATGCCTGAAAATCTTGTCTCTTGCTGTGCTTTCTGAGCGGCAGTGGGAGCGTGGACCAAAATAAACTGTCAGCACAAAAACATTTTAGTGTCAAGGTACACACAGAAGTTGGTTTGAACCCTGGAGAGGCTAAAAATACAAGATCCACCATTGAAAAGAGCTCAGAGTGGAAGCCAGCTGAAGTTTTTTCTGGGGGGAAGAAAAACAATGATTTAACCACAATAGACCCCGACAGTGATGGTCTGACATCCCACCAGCTGGAACTTGGAGCTACTGTTTGACTGGTGCTGGTTCTAAAAAGGGCCGAAAAAGAAAAGCGCATTGATTCATTGAGTTGTGCAAGTTCCAGCTGCCAGTTAGAGGGCGATAGAGCACCGCTGTTATTGATGATTCATGATAGAGATTTTACAATGAAATTCATTAATTCAAATAAAACAATATTAATCCTACCGAAAAAAATTGTATATCCTAGTCTCTGTTTTTCCCAGTGAACAAGATGATTATGTTGTGAATTGAGAGAAATACTTTTTTCCCCTCCCCATTCACATAAGTGAGGTCTCTCACACTTGTTTCACCCACTACTGATCCACTGCCACCTCTTTAACTACAAGGTCTGTGTTTCGCTCTCGTTTTCACAAATAGTAGTGCGGCCAGTGATGTTGCCTTTGGTACATAGATGCATCACCAGACCCTGAACTGTAACAAGCTCATTCTTATGGGCTCAGCAAAGACCGGGTGCCATTCTAGAATCACTTTACCCGGCCAAGGTCAGGTTCTTTATCTGCCAGAAAAGGAAAAAAGTGAAAAAAACAAAAAAAAAAGGATTAAATTAGGCATCGCTCCCGGACCTGCCCTAGAGAACTACCCCGACGGAAATGGCACATGACGGGTCTCCAAAAGAGGTTTCATTTCATGCACAGGCAGAGATCCTCAAAGGAAAAAGCAGTGCCTTTACAAGGCTAAATACAAAACCGGCCAAATATCACTGGACATAGTATAGATGGTTTAAAAAAATAAAATAAAAAAGGTGTGATCTCTGATGCAACAACTTTTCCCTTGAACGTTGTAATTGGACTGTTGACTGGTGACACGACGAGGCCCTCAGGTCAGAATAGAACAATGAAACACTGATGTAGATGGGAAAACAGTCAGTCAGTGATTTAAAAAGACAGTGTTATGGCACCACACACTGTATTTTAAGACAGACAGACAGACAGACAGACAGACAGACAGACAGACAGACAGACAGACAGACAGACAGACAGACAGATAGATAGATAGATAGATAGATAGATAGATAGATAGATAGATAGATAGATAGATAGATAGATAGATAGATGTTTTCTCTACTGTCAGCTCATTGTTGACATGGTTTCAGGTGTCTCTGCTGCAGTCACTGGTTGAATGTTGCATATCGTCGTCTGGTCAACTCATTGAGGCCGAACCGCTTCATTGACACACTGCTGTGACTCCCAGGACCTTTATCTACCAACTTAAAGGCTAAAGTGACAGAGTCACTGCTCTCACCCGCCTGTTTGTTTTCCCACCGGTCGGCCACCTCTGGGAATTCTGACTTAAAGATCAATGGCGTTGCGATTCACTCGTGTCCAGGTTTGCGATGAGCGCCTCACGCAGCGACGGCCCATCGATAACCAGCCTGCTGCGGCTGCTGCTGTCTGTGCCAGTCAGTCCCACACTGGAGGGTGTGAGAAATAACACAGCCACCTGCGCAAAGTCTCATGGCGAGCGCAGGAGATGTGCAGCTGTGTAAAATGAGTCAATTCCACTTTTTTTCCGCACCACCACCTGAAATGAAAGTTGTTTAAACTTTTTTTTTTTTTTTTTTTCCTGATGTACCTCTGCGACTGTCATTACAAGTCTTGGTGTGTTAAACATCTACCTGATGGCAAACTTGGAAAACAGGTCGGGTGGGCTGTGGACTCGTTGTCATGCACACGCACACAAAAAAAAAAATTCTTGAAAGAAAAGCGTCGAACTCTGTCTTTCTCTCTCCGGGTCGTCGTGACTCTTTCCAACCTTATTTTCACTCTTCCTGAGACTCCAACCACGACAATGCCGTCGTGACTGACACAGCTCTGCTGCTCTGAAATCTATTAACAACAGCTTGTTTTGAATGACTTGTTCCATCTTGCAATGAATATATTACCATATTTTTTTCTCCATTTTTTTTTGGATTATTATGATTTCAAGTGGGATTAGCAGTTGTTTCCCGTCAACACCGTCGAAAACGCAAACCGAAAAGGGCCTCACCAGTTGTCAGAGAGCCCAGAATCCGCTGCGGACATGAGCATAACTCTAGCATGCTACATCTTCACAGGCACCCACCAAATGAAGAGATGTGCATTTTAGATGAAATTGAATTAATTATTAGACACCACTTATCACCGCAAGACTGTTAATCAAGAAAGTTGTAGCTGAGGGCTTCGCTGAGACGTGCCGAGCGAGGAGGAATGCATAGCAATGCCGAGGGCCACGCTTCATACTTTGGTGAGTTTTGGAGAATAAAGTCGGGGGGGGGGGAAGAATAATGACATTTTTCAAAAAGCTCTCAAATGGAAGAGGTTTACCAATTGCTAAGTTACGGTTGCTATGGTACAGGATGATTTGACTGCATGCACATGGGGTTGTGACTCAGCACTATCAGTTTGAGAAATGCGAGCTTGTGAATAAACATTAAATAGTGGTGGTGGTGGCGGAGGTGGTAGAGTGGGGGCATCATCGTTTATGCAGCTGCTGCCTCCGTCGAGCGAGTCTCCCATGCCGACATCTCAATTCTTTCCCTCTTCCTCAAAACTGTCCAAGGAGGAGGGAGGTAAAAAAAAAAAGAAAAGAAAAAAATGAGCCGCAACCAGCTTTTATGAAGCCTTATATAAATGCAGATGAGGAGTTCAAAGTCCTTAAACGTGCGTGTGTGGTGGGGGGGGAAAAAGTGCGCGCCGCGGCGTCGCCGTTCTGCACTCGCCTCGCCAATAAATTTAGCCGAGATTAAAGGGCCATGTGATGCAACAGCGGCACAAATGCTTGAAAGATGCAACTCTCTGTTTGGAGACGACGTGCCGTTTCGCCTCGCGTGGGGGGTTGGTGGTGGTGGTGGGGGGTCGGTGGTGGCGGTGGGGGTGGCGGTGGTGGTGGGGTTCTGAGGAGGAGGCGGGGTTCTGAGGAGGAGGTGGGATGCGGCGTTGAAAAAAGACGTCTTATCCTGCTGCTCATCGTCCGGTGCTCCATCCGTCCTCGCCTCTCTATTCTGCACTTCAGAAGCACCGTCGGGCCTCCGCTTGCAGTGGGGAAAAGAACTATTTTCTGACACAAAACATAATCATCTCTGAGCCGAGTCGCGCTCTTCACCCCTGAGCAGCAGCTCCGCCCCCCTGGGGCGGACGGGCGGTGAAGATTCCCTGCTGAGCAGATCCAAAATCCTCTGCTCCCTGTGATATCGCTGCAGTGTGCGTGCATCTCCAATCCTCCTGATGTTATTGTGACGGCGCAGGAGCCTTTTCTGTGTGAAGTTTGCATGTCATGGCACCTCCAGAGTTGTCTGTAGTGCAAAAGCGCACGTGTTTGTGAGTGGAGATGCTTCTTTGTGTCTATATGTGGCCCTGCGGTTACACTCGCACTCACCCCGAGACGACTGCAACAGGCTCCAGCACTGCAATTGTGAGTGTATATAAGAGTAGATAAGCGGTGAATGCACTGTGTGGTCGGATGGATGATAGCGCAATGGCCATTTGCAATTGAATGGATGTAGGTGTTTGGATGCATATACAGTTGGGGTTTATTTGTTTTTGTTGTTGTTGGTTTTTTTTTGCCGTTTTTATGATGCAGCGCTGCAAAGTCGAGAGCAAATTCCTCACCGGGACGATAAAAGCTCTGTCCCATAACAGCCGCAGACTCCTCTTCCTCTTCTGAGATTGAGCACCGGCTGCACACACAGCGGGGAGTTTGCTCTTGCTGTGCGTGTGTGGGTTTCCCCCAGCGTTCTCCGATCAAAATCACAGACGATCATAAAGCATGTATGACCCACTGAACGTCAACGTCGGTTGACGTTCAGTGGGTCAAAGCTGACCAAATATGTGGATGAACGGTGAAACTGCAGCGAACTAGCTTGATTGTGTCTCGTCTTTTGTACACGATGAACTATTTGCCTCTTCAGCAGCATAATAACCACACATTTAGAAAGCAGCTAGTACTGCTGGCCCTTTGTGGCAAACTTGCAACAAAAGCGACTTGACCATTGCCACGTGAGTCCCTGCATCACTGTTTAAATCTGTGTTAGCATTGTAAAGATATAAAAATAACCTTTTTAGCATTTTACGTGATCCAAATGCAAACCCCTCTCCCACCCGCCCGCTCTGGGGTTTGTTACCTGCAAATCCTCGGGGTCAGCCCAGAGAAAAAAGCATGATGTACTTTAGTCGAGGCAAATGGAGATCTACTGGTGCATGACCCGATCAATACCAGACACGGACTCGAGGTTGGGGTGTTTCGGATTTCTTTCTATTTATCTATCCAATTCTGCCGGCAGCAACTGATGCATCACTGCTCTGTCTGCAAAACGGGACGTCTGCAGAAGAGGGAGCCGGCAGTTCCAGGTCACACCAGAGGCCGGACTTCACACGGCTCTCTGAGCAGGCACAGACAGGACTGCCAGAGGCAGTGAAGGTGCAGAACCTTGGATTACACCCTGGCGGAGGAGATAATTGGCCTGCAGTGTTTTAAGTCTCGTCTGCTCATGATTTAACTCCTTCATTAATTGGCGCTTGCCTGCTGCCTGCTCTCTGGAGTCACTGGAAACTGTCTATGAAAATAATGCACTTAGCCACAATGGGCCTCATTTGTGAAACACTCGCACGGTGCATGGCACAGTGGGGTGGTGGTGGTGGGGAAGGAGGCTAGGACGACTTGGCTCTACAGTGTTTTGTAGATTTGAACGGAAGTGCGTCAAGACCACAGTATGCAAACAGTAAGAATAACAAGTGTGTCATTCCCTGGAAGCTTTGAGGATCAGATCTTGTGGGAAAATTGAGTGCTTAAAATGTAGCCGGAGCAACGCAACAAGCGACCTTCAGCTTGGTGAGACAATTTAACAAGGGTTTTAGGTCCAGTTATTGGCTGAACAGATGTTCTGTTCCATCTCAGGGTGCCATGTCAACGGGGAAGAAAACTCAAGAAGACCAACATTTCCTTTGGAACGGAGGAATGGAAAGACTTTTGGGGCAGGGGATTGAGGGAGGGTGGTCATCCTGGAAAAGGTCACGAACAAGTTGGACGCAAACAAAAACAAAGTTGGGGTACAAAGCACTCAAGAGCCGGTCTGATTGTGTTTGACGAAGCAGGAAGGCAGAGATGGGCTGCCGCCCACAATCACTGCGGGTCAATTAACCCCGGCTTGGGATTTCTTTTTTTTTTCTTTTCTTTGGTTGTCGTTTTTTTATCCCCCAGTCACGGCCACTGAGCTGGTCACCGCATCAGCCGTGATGCGTGGTGACGTCTTCCTAGTGCAGCTGTCACAGCAAACAGCGATGGCGGAGGTGCAGTTCAGGGTGGTCAGCAGCGAGCGGAGCGACACCGTCGCCTCGCCGCCGCTCACTTTCAGGTCTAGAAGCCCAACAAAAACAAAACGCACAACAGGGCACGAGACCGAGGCCGATCATCTCCCAAGAGGGGAAGGAAAAAAAAGTTCACGCTTATGCAGATGATCACGTTGTGTAACGTTCAAATCCGACGGGTGCCTCTGCCCTCCCATCGCATATTCATAGAGCCATTCAGCGTCCCATGAAGTATTTAGATGTGGACCTTTTGTAAAGCATTTGACACGGCGGAGCACTTCAGAGTGAGCTGCATTGCTCGGGGGCGAGAAAGAAAGTGAGAGATGGAGAGAACGAGAGAGAGAGAGAGAGCGGAATCAGGAGACCCAGCACAAGATGCCACAGATTGGCTGATTACCAAAGTCTGACAAGAGAGGGGGAAAAAAAAGGAAAGAAACACACAAAAAAAGAAAATCACCGCCATCGCCGGGAACTCAGCGCCGCCACGTTTCGCACCCCTTACCCTGACACTCTGTCTGGCCGGGCGCAAGATGTATAGGGCAACAAAAAATTACCTCCACGCACATGTTTCAGTGTTTCCGCCGAGCGTTTAAGGCTTGATGTATGCCGTTATAAAGGCGCAGCGACGGCGGCTGCACTGTCAGCACTCTGCGGCCCCGGCTGACTGATGCGAGGCTGCCGGGAGGCCGTTTGCAGCGAGCGAGTGAGCGAGCGGCCGCCCAGCTGCGGAAGTGACAAGATAAAGAATATTAAATTACACACTTTGCACAATAATTGCGTTTTAATTCATGCATCTACGCATTGAAGGGGGTATTGATTAATCTTTAATGAGTCGTTGGGGACAAGTTAAAGTCCCTTTTTCACTCTCTCGACACAGTAATTACAGCAGCTACTTCTATTCTATTTTGTTTTTTTGCAGCGGATGATCGACAAAATAAAAACAATCCATTATTTTTTTTTTTACTTAATGCACTCAGTGGCCGCAAAGCACCGCGTGCGCCGATGGACCCGTTGCGTGTTTACCGCCGTCCCGTCGGCCGCCTGGAATTGACAATATGTCGGCTGGCCGGACGAGTCGTTTTTAATGAGGCTGAATCATCTCGTAATATACGAGCTCACCCACAGACTATTTCTGCAGCCTGGAATCAATCTCTGGGAAACCAGGCTGCGACTTGGCACGCGCCTGACAACAGAACCCGCTCGACCTCTGGACAAAGTGACGTCGCCGCTCCGTCTCACTGCGACTGTGTGTGACTGTTACTCCTCCGTGTCTCCGTGGTGAGATTCCAAAAAAAGAGCGGCCTCGTGTTCCCCGTTGCCCTCCGTGCGTTTAGGCCTGAAATACAGAATGGATGACGGTCATTATTTAAACAGCCGGTGCTGCTTTTACCTGGCGGGGAATAACTGTGGCTCCTCGAGCGTGCACGACGGCTGAAATCAGGCGTGGCGAGCGCAGCGGCAGGTCGCGCTTGCAGGGCCGAGCCGAGTTCGCGGCACCGGTGCCACAGAGAAATTATTTAACATCGCTTTTAATTAAGTCGGCACGCGCACAGCAAGCCATTACAACCGCGGGTTGATTTACTCTGTGTGTTTCAAGCTCAATTCACTCCAGCAGCTTTTTATGTCCGTGTCCATTAGGCAGGGGTGCAAAAAACCCACCAGGGGTGAGAGGAGAGAAAGCGGTGGGGGGAGGAGGTCGCGTGGATACAAACCAACTCCGCTGGACTGTGGGGGTGCCCTGACGCGAAGCTTTAAAACGCGAATTAATTGGTGATTTGGACTCTGTGGGTAGAGGAGAGAGCTGCGGCTTGTGTTTTGTAATGGTAGATGTAAGAGGTAAATCAGGGCACTTCGATGGAACGCAATCAGCAGAGCTCCAGGAGGGTTCACACATTGTAAGGCAACACATAGCTGCAGTATGACTGAAAAATCGTGTTTTCAGTGTGCACCCAAAAAAAATAAAAATAAATAAATCACAGCCTCGGGGGGGCGCTCTTTGGGTGTCCACCACTAGCAGACGTCAGGAGGGTATTTGACATCAATAAACCTTTGCAAAACTGACAAACCGCTGAGGGGAACAGTTGAAGAGATTGGCTACGCTGTTTCTATGAACATCCAGTTTCACAAAACACCAGCGTTGCTAGCCAGAACCCCCGTAGCTTGAATACTGGCCTGCAGGCATAAATATCCTTGCTTCCGGTCTGTTTAGAAACCAGAAGAATATGTATTTGGACATTAGAGCCTTTTTCTCTTTGTGTCTGCAATCTAGACCAACAAAAATAACAGTTCGTCAAGGTATACTTTTAGTGCTCTTTTCTGCTTTGACAGTCATTTTTGCAACCATTTCTGGATGACCCTGCTGGCCAAATGATAGAATGCAGATTTTTTTTTGGCCTACTTTTTGAAATTGAAAAGTCTGTCTATATTATTATAAAGTCAATGAGCAGTACACATACATGACAATTAAACTGGAATACTTTAGCAAAATCTTTGCAGACTATCTCCATATGCCGCATTAATGAAGATCAACAATTCTCAGGAATGTACCCAAGTAAACAAAAAAGACAAATTAATAAATAAATGATGCGTATGTTGATGTGTGTTGATATAAAGGGATCTATATAGATATTCGTAAGCCATTGATATAATCAGTTGTCTGATGATTTTTTTTTAAAATAGCAGAAACAAACTCCACAAACCGATATCAGAAAACCACGGGAAGTAATTATCAGCATGAAAATGTCTGAGAGAAATGTAACAGTGCTGTGGATTCAATTCATGAATTAGCATTTACTAATAATAAGATTACAAACAGCCATTCAGTCAGGCAAATCCAAAGAGAAGTGGAGAGTTTCTGCCTCAAAATGATTTAAAAAATAACAAAAAACAAATAAATTAAAGGTGGCAATAAAATACACAGGACGTGCTTCGAAGAGCTGATGTATTTGTGCTCTGGATGCAGTTATTATTGAGCCGGTTTTTCGGGAGATGTCGATTACTTTATTTTGAAATATTTTGAATATAGCTGATGTGTCAAGCAGCTTCTACAGCCACCCAGAACATCACACTGCCTGTTAGACGACTGGGCCATCATTCAGCGGAGAACCTGATCCAGCCAACAGTTGGGTGCCTCATAAATGTCAAGTTGGAGCTGCATGCATATTTTAGAGTGCCCTTTGATGTTGATTGGTCCAGCACACCTGTGCAGTCACCATTGTGTTCAGTTAGCGTCCCAATATGTCACAAGTGTCCTGTGATGGATTATCTCGCAGAAGGGGTTTTCCATGAAACCTCATCACGTCTGCCAAAGGTGTCACATTTGAGATAAATTGTGTTCCGTCCTCGCTTCATGCTACAGTTGATGCTAACGTTAGCACAACCTCACTTAGGACCGCAGGCTTCGTGCACTGAGCCAACCTCAGCTTGGTTGACTAGCCAGATGATATTATATTGATCGCACTAAAATGTCAAGATGTCAAGATTCTAACAAGAATTGTATTGAGCTCAGTTCTGTCACTGGCCCACATTTTCTGCGCTAAGAATGAGCATACTCACAAACACCAAAAAACCTTCAACAAATCTCAGAATGGCACAAATGTCAAAGTCCACACATCTTGAATCGCTCATTGAATACACTACACACGCAACCCGTCCCAGTTAATCCAACTGCTTTTCAGGATCGCTGGTTTTAAAACTGCTGTTATCAAACAACAGTTGCCGCAGAGAGACACAGATAATTAGCTCGTCAGCTACCGTTGATGCTGTGGGAGAGGAACGTGCCGGCCTCAATGAACAGCCGCTGTGATTGGTCGACGCTGTAGTTCGCAGTGTGCGAGGAGCTTGGTTCTCTTCCTTGCAGTCTTATTTCCAGTGACACCTTACCTTCTGCACAGCTGCCGGAGATGTCCTGCATATTTCATTATTATTATTATTATTTTTTTAATAACAGCAGCGAGCCCACAGGTGCCCGCCGGGAGTTCGAAGCCAGGTGGTTGGACTCCGAGCTCAGGGGGGAGATGAAGCACCTCCCACTGTCTGTGAGTGATTGATTGAGTTGGAGGCGTGAGGTGCCGCGGCGTGAACACCTTGTACTTGACAGAATTGCTGCTCTGCATGTTTCTGATGTGGCTCAGCTTCCGGACGGCTGGCTTCAACTGTGAGCCCTTCATCTAAAGCCAGCCTGTTGGAGCCGAGGCGCACCTCAAAGCACAGCGCAGTGGCAAAAACAACAAGTGTTTAACTTTATATCCCATTGTTCTCGAGTTGCATGCGCGATATCACACCAGGTAAAATTTCTCTTTTCGCACACCCTTTTCAAGCTGCCTTTTATTGTTATTTGTTATGTGATAACGGTTTTACCTCCACTGCGTTTCATCCAAAGCTCTACAGTGGAACAGCTCTCAAGCCCCATAATTTTAATTAATTCCGTTTGATCTTGCCTTTACTTCCATGTATTATTTTGTTTTTTTTATTACTATTATTATTATTTGTGTAATTGTGATCTCTGCTTCATTTTAATGGGGTTCTGTGAAGTATTTTTTTTAAAGAGACTGCAAAAAAAAGAACATTCTGTCTTCATCACCATCACCTTCTAAAAACCATTTGTGCTTTAAAAAAGGTCTTTAATCTGAGAAAAGAAAACAGAATAACCTACGCTCCCCTTCTCTGCTGTTTTTTCCTCTGTTCAGGTTTTCGCTCTGAACCTCAGTTTCCCACCTCCTCCCGGTTGCCAACAGCTCCCGCCGAAATAAGACATGCATCCAATAAAATAAATTACCCATCCAATTTGTGTCGTTCAGACAAATCCAATTTACGAAGACATCACCTACATGCAATTCTTCGTGTGCGGGAACTCATTTATATCTCAACCTGTTTCCGACGACGGTTATGACGAGTTCCTGGGAATCGTTGGCATTTGGCTCATTAAACGTTGAAATATGCATCGCGTGTTTAACTCCCCACCTGAGGGCCGGTTTGGCCGACGCAGCAAAATGGCCGTTTTGCGTCTCTGGCAGAGGACAGCGTCTCGGCGGAGTCGGGGGCGGGGGGGACAATGGCGGCG
Source organism: Thamnaconus septentrionalis (assembly GCA_009823395.1). NCBI lineage: Eukaryota > Metazoa > Chordata > Actinopteri > Tetraodontiformes > Monacanthidae > Thamnaconus > Thamnaconus septentrionalis. The sequence continues at coordinate 16,647,435 of CM020509.1, read as the reverse complement.
ATGGCCGCAGAGGGAGCGCTCTGCGGCAGACGGATGATGACGAGGGATTATTAGCCCGGCCACCCGGCCCCTGAGCCCATCGGCGCAGGTCTCGGGTTAATCCTCATTAGACACCTGCGTTCGGCGGCGCCATCCAGAACCAAACAGACCAATGAGCAATAATAAACGACTCGCCCCATTATCCGTGAATGGAATGATCGGTTGCTGCTGTTTCTGGGTGACTCTCGCAGGTTTCCCCCTCCCACCCAGCGGCAACGGCAGCAAGAAACGTCTCCATTGGTGGAGAAACGTTTCACTGCCTCCAGTCTGTCTGCAGCCTCGGCTCGGTTAGATATTGCCTCATAAAAAGTGCGCCGGCCCCTCGGTGCATTGTGGTCTTCTTTAACCGCCGGACAACACTCCACCCCAGAGCACCCGCCCCCCTCATAATTAGCCACGAATCACTGCGGTGTGTTTAAAATCATTGCTGACCTTGCCAATAAAAAAAAAAAAAAAAAAAAAGCGGCGATAAAAATGAGCGGGACTCTGATTGGAGCCTTTTAAAAGTGCGAGCAGTCAAAGCAGCCGGAGAGTTCCTTAAGTAACTGTGCTGATGGCGCACAAACACTCTCACTATACTTTTTTCCCCCTCCTCTATAAATTACAACATGCATTACTGAGATCTTGAAAGCAACTCTAAAGGAAAGGTGTTTTTTTTTTTTTTTAAATTATATTCTCAGTACTAAATTTTTTGCAACCATTTTTGGTGGTCCCTGCTGGCTGAATGACAAAATGTATTACTTTTTTGAAACCGGAAACTCAGTCCATCTTAATATATTGTCATAGAGCAGAACACACAAATGTCAATAAAACTGGAATATTTAAGCAACATTACCTGCAAACCCTGCATCCTCGTGCAGATCAACGATTCTCATGGATTTTTGTGAGGGTTTTCCCTTTTGTTTTAATTTCTATGAATTAATGTGTTGTTTTGTTTTTTACACCACAGGCCTGGACACTAAGTAGAAATCAAAACTAATTACGGCGGTATCAATGTAATTTTGTTCACTTAGCACCATCCTCTTAAATAATCTGAACGCTGGCTTCCTCGTGGTGTTCTCGAAAATCCCCATGATGTGTCGAATCAGTGTACAGAAAATTGCCAACTAATGCATAGATAACGGTTCCGCTCCGCCGGCCCGCTGTGGCACATACGTTTGGCCCGATCTTCAAATACAATGTGTCTGCCTGATTCATTAATCCTGCAGCTGGGAGCCAGCTCTAATTGTAAAACGCAGGATAAACAGCGACTTGGAGGAGGGAGCCGAGTGCAAATCAGAGCGCTCCCCGGAGTGCCGCGGAAGGAAATTGCTTCAAAAAGATGAGACGCCGGCTTGCGTACCAATGTGGAGCCCTGTCAGTCGTCCCTCGCCTGGCCCGTCTCACCTTTCCCCACCCTGGCTGCGACGCCTTTGATTTAAATTTTCACAAAAATTGAGAATGTGTCCCTGCTCCCCCCGCCAGCGCCATATTAGCTATGCTTGTCCAGCCGGCACAAAGTCAGATCCTTGGGTGTGATTGTTACCGATGACTCGATATAAATCACACCTGAGTTGTAGCCCCGAGGTGTTGGCCATTAAAATACAGCGTCGCAGCACCTGGAATACTTATGAGATGACTGGAAGTCAGCGGTGCCGCGGTGACACAACTGAATTACTTATTGCAAAAAGGCGCTGATCTGAATTTGTAATGCGTGGGCCTGTTTGAATAGCTGTCAGGATGTATCACAGGCCAAGCGGCTCAGAGTCCATAGGTAGCGGGAATAGCAAGAAGTTGGGAACTTTGTTGTTTTGTCAATCATATCGCTGTCATCTATTCATCATTGGCATTGAATCTGGTGTCATTGGGAGGCTGGTTCATTTCCAGCAATGTCCCATTTGTAAGAGTCCTACATCCGTCAGGATCCTGAACCCAGAGAAGTGGGTTTGGTCCCAAGGAAGGTGTGCCAGACTTTGCAGTTTCTACCACTGCTGGTCTTGCAACTGAGGTTCCTGGGCGTACTGGAGCAAACTTACAGTCTGGACAAGTCGTCAGTTTGCTTGCAAATGAGCCTTGGTATGGTTCATGTCATTGTGACGGAAAACTGACTATCCAGCAGACCGAACAGGGAAGTGAAAGGAGAGTTGATGGAGTGTGAAAAAAATACATAAAGCAAATAGCATGCTGATCTAAATGACATACTCAAATAAAATGAATTGGGGGCAGCAGTGAATGAATATGAATCATAAATTGTCGATCAGAGGATTTAAGAAAAAGATAACTGCAGAATACACAGCCACAAAAACACAGTCATTTAAATGTTACCACAGTGAAACAGATCCCCAAGGGAACAACATGGATTAGTGCCAAAAAAACAGCACGATTGGAGGACAACATCACCGTCGATTGTGAATCATAGTTTGAGTTGTGTACAAGCTGACCGAGCAAATGATTACTAGAACTTTCTTCTTCATGCTTTTTTTCCTGTCTGTTCAGTGCTACTTCCAGTTCACACTCTCGCCAAATGAGCAGCTGTGTGACTCTGTGTGACTCAAGTCATCCCACACATGCACGGGACGTCATTAGACAGGGTGATGGACGATTCACCAACGCTATCAGATTCAGTCCCGACGACAAAATCTGTTCCACCCAACGCCGAGTTCCCAACCATGTATATCGCAGGCATTTCTTTTTTTTTCTTTTTTACAGCGGCTCTTCCTCGGGGCCATAAAAAAATCCCTTCAGCCGAAGAGCTGATCGAACGCGTCCGACTCAGGGAACTGGATTTAGGTGTTTGCAAATAATCCACCGACCTTGACTGAACGCAGGAACCACGATGGGGCGGTTGGGGGACCTGATCGCCGCAAATCAGCCTCGGCCAAAAGTCAATGAAAGAGCCAGCTCAAAAGCATTTTACATCTAATTACATCACGCAGGTAGTCCTGGACAGCGCACACGTGTTCAACACAGCCATTTATTTGCAACACAAAAGACAGCGGCCCTCGCTGCCAGGCTTACAGAATTAAGCTGTTTTTTTCCTCTCAAGCCCGTGTTGTCAAAAGAGTTTTTAACATAATTACTTATGGCCGTGCCACCACTCATTCTATTAGTTCTTCGCTGTCTTTTTTTGTGATTCCTTGAGAGTTGATTATAAAAGTGACTCTAAATGAAAAGATCACGTTTTTTTTTTTTTTTTTATTTTATCTTTTTTTAAAAAGGCTGGCACCATTCCTCAGGATTACAGAGCATCCGGCTCAACAATGTGCTCAAACCTGCTTCGCCCTGGGATTGCACTCACATTAGAGAAAGGTGGGTGGTTTTTTTTCTCGGATATAGATTCAATCTCACTGGTGTTAGAGGGGGCAGGCCCTGGCAGCAGGGCAGGTATGAAATTGTGTTTAGTGAGACAACTCAGTGTGGCGCCTTGTACTGTGGGAACAGTAATGGATTTAACGGCAAGATTAGAAGTCGCTCAGCTTCAATTTACAATTTACAATTATTTATTTATTTTGAAAAACAAAAATAATAATAATGATTCCAGCCTGGAACTGGTGATCACTGTCTGAGCTTCAATATAGCCATCGCAATTGTTTGGTCAATTTAAGATTTATGACTTCTTTTTTTTTTAATCATCATTTAAATTGTTTTGTAAGCCCATGCAATGCAAGTGAGTGAGTTTACTCATAGGGAAGTCTTGTTTATAATGAAGTTGAATACAAATCCATGGAGGAAACAGCTATGATTTACAGAAGTAGTCAGTTATTAAATGCTTTTTGATTTAAGTGGTATTTAAGTGATAAAATTAATCCAGTAATGTCATATAACTTACCTTGGGGATTTAAAGCTTTTTTAAATGTTGTCCCATTTCATTAAATATACATCTTTTTTTTTTTAAATATATATATTAGATAAACTGTATTGAAGGAATTCATGCAATCAGCAGACAAACCAACCAACAAGCAAATTAAAATCACATGTGCCCAATAGAGGGAGTTAAGAGTAGCATAGCAGCATAGCATAACATAGCATAGCAGCATAGCACAATATAGCACAGCAGCATAGCATAATACAGCATAACACAGCATAGCAGCATAGCACAACATAGAGTAGCATAACATAACATAGCATTGCATAGCATGTGAATCAAATCTACTGTGTGTACACAGAGGCAAATAAATTATGAGGTTGTCTCACCAATTTCATTTCCCTCAGCAGTCAGTCGACCACAGAGCTGCAGCCGCACTGCTGACCTGAACCTCTTGTCACGCCGCTCATTGGCAGACTGGAGGCCCATAAAAAGACTGGACCTCGGACTCAGCAGTCCTAATAAAAACCCCTCCAGCCAACGTGCAGGGAGATTTCCACTTTATGAGATGAACAGTGGTCAGACGGAAGGCCCCGTCGATGATTACACGTGCAGCGCAAAAAGGATGGCAACATGGCAACATTTTCTATTAAAACGGTACATTTGGGTCACCGTGTGACCATAAATCTGCAAGCAGAAAGGGACCCTACCCTATACAAGTCAGTGGCATGCAGGCTGATGCAATTCCTCCCGCAGGCCCTCTGGTTATTGCCATTCTGCAGAATTCCCAGCACTCGGCCCAGAGCTGCGTCTCCAGGGTGGTGTGGAACCTTTTGCCTCCAGACCGCCGCTGGTGACAAAAGAGGAAATAATAATTTAAAGATGTGGGTATCAACAGACCACTGGAAAGGTTAACCTCATTCTCACACGTCCCTAACGTTTTAAAGTTTTCCAATCATTCCATTTCACTCTATGTGTGCAGACTGCATCACCTCTACCTTTGGGTACATTTGTGTATGGTTCAAATTTTATATCAATACTCGCCAAACCCACAATTTTGTTTCACTTATGGCTTTTACATCTATTGATGTTTTTCACTTTCAGTGACGTTTGCAGATGTGCACAACACAAACCGTGACTCTCGACTCTTCATGTGATTATTTAAGTGCTCGATTTGCAGTCTGTGTAATTTGTTTATGTCTGCATGTTCATTAAAAATTGAGGCCTAACCTTTATGCTTCTGCTCGACCTGCGCTTCAGTGGTCTTGGACTTTGCTGCCTCTGCTGCTGCTGAGGTCGACTGCCAAGTACCCCGCTGCAAAGACGACTCCAGGAAGCAGCTACCTTAAATACAGGAAGTGCTAATTAGGAACGTACCATATGGCCTCCACTGCGGGGGCAGCTGGGATCGGTTCGTCTTGTGTCTTTATCATGAAGACTTGGCCCGAGCCTCGCTTGGGGATTTTTTTACTGTTGGTTTCCAACTTCACGCTTGAACATCAATGTTTTATTTATTTATTTTTTGCTTAGCTGTCTGTGGTTATTAGAGCTTTTCATGCCATCTCCCTGAGTGTTGTGACGCTGCCTCAGCAGCAAGTGTTTACTTTCTCTCCATGACTGTTTGAGAAGCAAATGAGGTATGGACTTCATTAGTGCCGCGCACGACCATCCATAAAAACCCAGAAGAGGAGGAGGAATACGTTGCAGGAGCTCTTTCAGGTGTTTTTTTTCCTGCTCATTTTGATGTTTGCTCTCCTAACTTGTTAATTAGAAAACAGATTGAGCAAAATTCTGTTTTACTGACCTTCTCCAAGGGCCAAGAGCTTAATTACTTTTATTCTAAATTGGGGTTTTGTGCCTGCGTGCGCGCGTGAGGTTGGTTTTTGATTGGAGCGAAGTGACCAACACTCATTCTTGCTCGCCTCAGCCTGCCACAAAAAATAATAAAGACTGACGAATAAAATGTAGTATTTCTGTTCCTGACCGTCGTTTCAAAATATAACCAACCAACATAGCTCAGCACCTGCATCATTTTTTCTCCTCCTCTACCTCCTCTCCCTCCACGTCTGCTCCCCCCCAACAGAGCGGTGTAATTTTTAAAATGACGGGAATCTCTGGGATAAGTTAATTTATTGATTAAACCGTCAAACTCGACCAGCGTGATTGATAAAGCTTCATTCAAACATGTCATGCGATGACAGCCGTTGGACTGACATCCCAAACACAAGAAAGCGTGTGTGTGTGTGTGTGTGTGTGTGTGTGTGTGTGTGTGGAGGCAGGCGAGGCTGGAAGGCCGGGTGTGACACGAGGGGCTGTTCTGTGCTGTCACACTCACATCATATCTCCATTCAGACGCCTCACACAGCCACACGGAATGATTTCACTTTCAAAGCTGTGGAAAATTTAGGTCTCTGTCACCTTCTTGTTTTTTTCTTTTACTTTATTTATTTTTTTCGCCAGGGCTGAGCTTGTGCTTGTCTTTTTCTATCTTTTTTTTTCCTTCCAAAACTTGGCTATACTCTGTGAAGACCAAGCTGTATTTGCAGAGAGGGAACAAGAGTGGAGAGGAGGAGGAGGAGTTGGGAGTGGGGATGAGGGGTTCTGGCTCCGATTTGAGGACTGGCTGGAAATCTGTGGCATGAAACACTGACATGCCACACTTGGATGTTAGTGCTGTTTTACATGATGGCCATTTTGCTGTCATGGCTGGGAGTCGTGCCTAATACAGCATGGATCATCTGCCCTGAGAACGAGTGTCCCGATTTAACCAGCGACTGATTGTGGCACTGGAGGCCGCGCACATTTGTTCATTCCTCCGGCTTGAAGGCATGTATTGCAAAACTATTCCTTCAGTGTACTAAAGCGCTGTTAGAAAGCTCCCACACTTCAGCAAAGCTTTCTCACAACAACAACGTGGCTGTAGCTTGTGAAAAGATTCTCCAGAATTGAAAGAAGTGCTTATTTTACCCCCACCTCCTTTTTATTTTTTTTATTTTTTTCCATTTATTGATTCGTGTTGGCTTGTTCCACTTTTCAGAGAGTATGTTGTGAAAACGCGCCGTCCTGGAAATCCCCTCTGATCCATTTAGAGTGCTGGGTCAAAACTAACCGCTGCATAATGGTAGTTATCCATGATTCCTTCCTTCTAACTCCAATCCAGAACACAAGAAAAACATGCAGGTTAGCTATGACTGCCATCGATCAATCAATCAATCAATCAATCAATCAATCAATCAACTTTAATTCAGAAAGCGCAAAGGCTCTTGAAAGCGCTTTGCACAATCAAAGAGAGAACCAGCCGATCTCCCCAGTGAGAAGACACCTCGAGCAGACCCCGACTCCAGGGGGCGGAGCCAACTGCTGCGACCTGCTGGGGTGAAAAGGAAACACGCGCACACAAAAAAGAAAAATAATGTCATTAGCATTTCTGAGCTGAGGCCCGTCCTGGTTTTCACAACATGGGTGTTGCACTTAAAATAATTTCCCACGCAAATAAACAACGACCCTCTCTGGAGCTAATGGCTTCTCGGGGCCGGCGCCCCCTGCCTCTCCAGACGTTAGTAACACTTGGCCTCATCAACCTCCCCTCCCCTCCCCCACTCGCTGTCTTAGGAGCTGGTCCTGCTGCTGCTGATGCAGCTGATGATGCCGATGATGACGCATTTGAATGATTGATTAATTAGTGCTGTTAACTCCTGGCAAGGGGATAGTGGATCACTTCATTTCCCGCTGCGTGTCAGATTGTATCTGGCCGACTGGAGCGCACCGCGGCCCGGGTTAGCACCCGAGGTCCGGCCCCTCCGGCCGCGCCAGAGCCAGGCGCAGCGGAGACGGCCGATCAGCTCCGCTTGGTGATGTGAGCGGCGCTGCAAGGAGTCAAAGAGAGGGAACAGCATGTAGAGCAGATCATGAGAGAGTATTTATGCTCCACAGCTCCTCCTTTCCCCCCACCCCAACTGGAAAATAGTCACCAAGGAGACGAGCGGGGCGATTTTATATTCCAGAATTCTATTCATGATCGTGAATTATGGCTAATAGCGAGTGGGTCATTATGCGGCTCAGTCCGAGCGTTTAGAGGACATGCCTAAATTCCACGGAGGATAAAAAATTATAGCACCATGCTGAGCTGGCTTTAGTCCCCCTTTTCAGCCGCAGCAGAGGACTTCACTGGGAACACCAGTGCCTGGAGACTAGTGAAGTCATAAGGAAGAGCGATGAGAAGGCTACCAGCAATGTAGCATTTTGAAATCTGATGATATGAGTGAAGAAATGACCACATCATCATGGCACATCACACCAATGCAAAGACAGCAGCGATCAGTTGATATTTACCGAGCAAAAATGCCTAGAAGCATGTGCAGGAACTTATTAACATTATTAGTATTATACTGTAAGTGTAGTAGTCAGGCATTAAAGGCTCATATTGTGCTTCAAATCAACCTTCAGACTAGATCTAGGAGCAGTTTGATAGGGGAACCTTTTCCACACTCGATTACTGACCAACAATAGTGCAGGACATTGTGTGTACAAGTGAGTGGAGATTTTGTGAGTTTAGTTCACTGTCTTCACCTAAAAATGAAAAATAAATAATAAATGTTTTCAAAAACTTATTTTTCTTTAACTTCCTAAAAGTTGTTGTTGCGGTTGTGGTTTGTAAGTTGAAAATGCTTCACGTATAAATTCTTTATTTTGCAGATTGTCGCCTAACATTTTACCACTTTTGATCACAGGAATGTTCAGGCCCGGAAATTCTAAGCTGATTGTGCAACGCTTTCCCCGAGAGACCGTTATTTTGCTACATCAAACCATGTGGAAAATAATATCTCAAACTGCACTATAACTCACACTCTTTTAGTCAGAATTTTGGTTGCTTTCCACCTCCGGCTTTGTAAAAGTCTGCCTTTATAATTCATGGAGGGGTTTTCGTCTGATTGGGCTGAATCATCTCCAAGTCTTGTAAAAACAACGGGAGCATCAGACCGTGACATAAACATTACAAAAATAAATAATGGAGACGAGAGCTCTCCTTCTCTCATTATCTCTCTCTGCCGCTGATAAATCTTATCAGCCAATAGATATTTATGAGGTGGCACTGAACTACAATTGACCATCGCATTTAATCATGAAGACAAGGCCAAAACATGAATTCGAATTCTGCATCCGTGGAGATGTAAAAAGTGCACTTTCATCTTGGCCTCATCAAATCTTTGGCGCCAGATTGACCGACTCCAGCTGAAGAGCATCTAAGCATCTGCAGGTCTGCAGAACGCGCAGTAATTTTAGAAAGCAAATAACCAACAAGTAGAGCAGCCAATTAACAAATGTTGTTATTGACCCTCAAGCTTGAAATACACACAGTACGTATAAATGATAGTTAATTATGCACACAGGCTAATGTGCGGAAATCTTTTACATTTGTGATCAAAAACGACTCCTTCTGGCGTCTTGGAACGCCAACTTCAAAAGCAGTGTAAGGCACGACTGAGGGGGAGGGGGGGGGAACAACGCCAATTAACGTTTTATTGTTTATTAAGATATAAAGCAGGCACATGATCACAAGAAGCATGTGCTTTTAATAAGTCGGCTCTCAAAAAAACAGAAAAAAAAAAGAAAAAACAGCAAAGTCGATTGATCTCAGCTAAGATTCAAATCCAAACTCAAATACAGCAAAAGTTGTAAGGAGACAAACAAAACCTGGGATTGAAGAAACAATACCTGCCTGCTGACCGTACACGGACACCCTGGTACAGTTGAGAAGACAGACAGGCGAGACAAAGACTCAGGTCCAACAGCAGGGTTCCAGTGCCCTGCTGTATATCAACGCACCACCAGGCTTGAGTTAAAATGAAATAAGTAAAAAAAAAAAAAAAAAAAAAAAAGAACTTCCTGTTTAACTTTAAAGCTCCAAGCGCCTCAGAGCAGGGCCTGGCATCAAATCTTGATTAGTGTTCAAATTTAGGATTAAGGAATACATACATAAAGAAAGAATAAAAAAAAAAGAGCAAACATTTATATATAAATTCCATCCCTGCATGGTCTGAAGCAAAGAGGAGAAAACATATTGATCCCTCTGTTTGGAAACATTCTTAAATCGTTGCGTTTGGTCTCGAGACAGTAAATGAAGGACCGTCAGGCGACCTGCTCCCAGTTCAGCCACCAGTCCAAGGCCAATTCACACAATCTGTGTACTTTTATGTTTTGTAGCAGCCCGACTGCTATTACAGTCAGTTGTGATGATGTGTCACCTTTGGTTTGCTGCATCAAGTGAACACGGAAGGAACAGACATGATGAAAAATCTAATTGTAATCATAAATAGGATGGCAGAGATTACCGATTACTGGTCCAAATTTTAAAATGGGGAACCAAGTCAGTACTGAGATTGATGTTTAATACTTCAAAGCATTTGATTGGCTTATAGTGGAATTTAAAAAAAAAATGTATAGTATAAAGATATAGAAATACAGGCACAAATGGAAAAAATATGTTCAAACCGGCTCTGCCATCTCATCCAAATCACCTACAGTTATTGCTTAAGTTACCAGGCAGGTTGCATAGGTGATGCTTGCAATACACATTTGAACTTCACTAGAAGTACACAATATAGTGGAAACAGCCAAAGACCAAACAGTATTAAAGTCAAACCGTTAGAACGAACGCTCATGTAATACACTCGTAAAATAACTGAAAACCACCTGATCAGATGGGGAGTGTACAAATCAAGAACAGTTTTAGTCCAGTTGATTCCCCTTTTCACTTATTTCAACACAGACTTAACAGTTAAACTCTACAAAAAAAAAAAACAAAAAAAAAAAACAAACACGAACTGATGGAATACAAAACAAATACAAACCAAAGTGTTGGAATATGATTGATTAACAGAAGAGATGCCTATGCAACAGCTGGAACAAATATGATAAAACTTTTCCTCTCCCCAGAATAACAAGCTCTACCTATATATTAACTCATTGGTCGACGTTTTATGCTCTATGAAATGGAAGGGTGGCGGCGGCGGCGGCGCCCTCTAGATGCTATCCATGGCCTTGAACTCGCTGAGGGCCTGCACGGGGTTGACGTGCTTCTTGTGGGACGACCTCTTAACCCGGTTGGTCTGGCCGTCGTCCTGCTTCTCGCGCTTCACCAGCGGCTTCTTCTCGGGCGCCTTCATCTTCCAGGAAATGGCCGGCATGTTGAGCGCCTCCATGCCCTTGTTCTTCTGGTACCTGGTGGACGCCACGTACGAGGCCTTCACCGTGGACACCACGGCATTCATCAGGTTCTTGGCCGCCTGGATGAGGGACATGGCGCTGTCCAGCTGCACAGCGGGGTGGGGTGGGAGGATGGGTGAGGGAAGAGGGGCGAGAAGGTCAGATTCAGTTTTTTTTTCCTTTCCCGAGGCCAACGAGGCCGTTTTAGAGTGGGCGAGCCAAAATTTAAGTGATTTTAGGGAAGAATTAATGATCTTGTGGAATCTGCCTGGCATTCTAACAGATGTGTGAGATTGCGGCGCGGAGGAAAAAGGTCGCACTAATTTAATCTACCCGCCGCCGGTGACACTTGGCAGCGGAAAGTTGGAGGCTTTTTTCGCGGCGAGAGGGGAAGGAGAAATTAATTTCTCCCTGCACACAGGCGCTGTCTGAATTAATCCCACTGGCAAACAAGTGGTTAATGAAAGCTGAGAACGGTTCTGTAAACATTTGCGTAGCACTGTTATCTATTGTCGAGGAATGATTAGAACACATTTGAATGACATTAGTCTTTTCAAGCACAGAGGAGGCGATTATGCCCGGGCCTCTATCTGATGGAAAAATGTAAGACGCAAATTACCCAACAGAAACCAATCGGAAACCAATCGCGACCAGCCGCCACCGCCGCCAGTATGATTTTAATTTACTTGGGGCAACAGCGGATAATAAAAACATTACAAAGCAACAGATGCCGCCTATTGGTTTAATTATCCTTTCCCCCCTCGGAACCAGTAGCCGTACAACTGGTAACCAGCAGTGATTTTTATTGTGGAAGCCGGTTTAATGGCAGAGCTGACTGGATTAGTTCTAAAGAGTTCGGGGCGGGGCGGGGGATTAATTCCTCCATCAGTTACCATCTTCCCACAAATTGAATTGTTCACATAATTTGGCGCCGGTGGGAACTTTAGAACAAAAGAGGAGTGTAAATACCAGGTTAAGGTTCCACAATAGTGTGATTTTTTCATAATGCTCTTGCTGCACTTGCTTCTTTCTTTAGTGTGAATGCTGTTGTTGATGTTTGCACTGACTCTCGTAAGCATCGGCACTTCTGTCATTTCGCTGCAGGACGAGCATGAGCACGGGACAAATAAAGTTCTTGCCTCTTGAAACTTACCCCAGAGACGACCAGCTCTCCCCCGAGGTTCTGAACCTCAGCCTTGACTTTGCTGCAGATGTTGAGCTGGTGGCAGTAGAGGGCGATGCGCTGCAGGTAGGCCAGCAGGTCGGTCTTGCAGGAGGAGTCGGGGCACTGCGACGGAGAGAGAGAGCGACGCCGTTACTCATTAATTATGGACATCGCTTGGTTTCATGAACACAAACGCGTCTGTTTTGAACATGAACCATTTGCGGGTAAGACAATAAATCTTTTTCCCCTCCCCGGCTTCGTCATTTTGCCGACGCGTAATCTGAATATTTATGCGATTCCAGGGGAGACGCGATGATCTCACGGAGGGGCAGGACGAGTTAGTGGCGGCGTGACGGGCGAGGGAGACGCCCACGCGGGTCTCCGCGAGAGTCAACGTGACAGACGTGCAACCCCGGCGTCCTGGCGGACCGATTGCTCATCTTCACAAGGTCAAAGAAGGACTGAGTGGCGCGGAACGCGGAACTCTTTAAGGCAAACAAGGACGTGTCAATCGCTCGCTTTGGGTTTCCTGTTACAATCTCACCAGCAATGACAGCTTGTTGGCCAAAAATCCAGCAGTGAAAAAAAAAGATCTTGCTTGAGTTTTTTTCCCCCCTCGTTTTTTCAGTTTGAGAGATAAATATGAGTTGCTGTGTGACTTAAAGGTCCAGTGTGTAAAATTTGGCGTGATTTAGGATTTTTACATTGGTAAAAGTATAACAAATTGCCCAGAAATACATTAAGAAATGTATGTACTCGCAGTACAATGAAAGTAATTTGGTTTTCCTACCCTCAGAACGATTCTCATGTATATAAGAATATACAGAGAGCAATAAGGGTCTTGCTCCTAGTTAGCTGCCATCTTGCGCCGCCATTTTTTTTAGGAAGCCTGGTACTTAAATCTGACAGTGACCTAAATACAAAACACGCTGTCAGGCGGGCTGCCATAAAAATTGTACACACTGGACCTTTAGCTACTCAAGAGAGACACTAAAAGAACATATAACAAACTGTGACTATGAAATGATGGGGGTGGTGGTGGGTGGGGTCAACACAGTCACATCACACACATGTCTCGTTCGGCAGAGCGACTCTTTCCCAACGCCGTCTTCAATCATTCGCCTTGATTGCTAAACGAACCCCCCCGCCAGCGCGGCAAGTGTAGCGCGCTCCCCGCTTAACGTGGCTGCTGGCTAGAGGGGAAAAGCGTGACCACCCCGCGCAGGCTCAGACGCGCCGCGTCAAGACTGCCGACCTCAGCGGAAAAAACACTCCGGGTGGCAGCGGAGGCGGCGTGTCACCAACGATCAAAGACGGCCGGTGTTTAGCGTCACCTAGGAAACTACATCTAACGGGGGTTGGGTGGAAGCGCTGAGGTGAGTGGGTGAACAACCGAGGAGGGGGGAGAGGAGGAGCGGTGGCAAGCCGTGCCTGGGTGCTCCGAGTCAGAAGCAGCAGGAGGGCGAGCGGGAGGCAACGGCGGCCAATATTTTAATTGACGGGTTTCTCTGCAGGTCAGGCCGGCAGTTGAACTGCTGCCATTCAGGCACGCAACAGCGTTCCCACTGCAGTCTAGACCAAAAATCGGTGATTCTCCACTGGTGGAGTCTCAGCACCCACTTTTTTTTTTTTCCTCGAGTCGCGACCCAAATTTATTCCACAGCGCTCAAATCTATTCCACAAAAATAGAAAAATAGTGCAACAAGACGGGATGCCTTCAGCCAGTCATCATCATCATACAAAATGAGTTGAACTGTCCAGCCTGCAAAATAAAATGTCCAACACTTTATCTATAAATATAGATATTTAAAAAAAAAAAAAAAGTTTCTTCAAAATAAGGGAAACTGGCCATGAAGCCGTGAGCCCATCAAAACAGCTCCCAGACCCAAAAGTGGGTCGTGACCCATCAGTTGAGAAACGCTGGACTAAATAATATTCAGGTAAAGCAAAGTCCCTGGACAACTGACATCGTAACTGTTGGGAAAAAAAGACCATTACATTTTTATTAGATAAAAATAAAAGAACGCACGCTTGGTGCATCACATTTTCCCACTTTCCCTGCAGCAGCTTTCCTGCAGCTGCATAACGCTCAGTTGAGATTGTGAGGTGGGAAGCCAAAGACAACGAAAAAAAGGAACCTCCCGCCATGGCAAGCCCAAATAAACACACCTGAGCTCCTTTCTACGTTGCCCATTCGACGACATTAAGCATTCTACATCGCTGAGATCCAGACGTGGGAAGGGGAGCGGGAGGGGGGGTGCCAGAGTTGACATTCAATTAATGAAAAGTACGGGAGAGGAGATGAGGAGGAGCGCCGCAAGAGGTGATCATCTTACAGGAGGAGTTTATATATGTCTCAGAGGCTGGAGGGGGGAAAAAGGGAGAGCAAAGAAAAAAAAAATGGGGGGACTGACAGAAATGAGTAGAAGAAAAAAAAGACGAGGCTGAAAGAAGAGCCGGAGGGAGGGAGGGAGGAGATGGCGGGGGTAAATGAGGGTGGGTGGGGGGTGGGCGGAATCCAAGTGGGGGAAGCGGGACAGAGACGGAGGGAATCAACTGTAGCTGGGAGCGACTTGAGTGAGGGATTCGGCCGGCCAGTGGGGGCAGCGTGCGCGTCTACAAACGCACACATGCTAAAGCAAAGAGAGCCTGGGCAGGCCGGGGCAGGGCCGGACGCCGCCGCCATGCTAATGAGGTCCGGGGGAAGTGCTCAGACGGTGGAGCGCCGGGCGCCGTGAAAGCATCGCTTGTGCTCAGCTCAGCTGTCGCCTTTGCTCGGCGCTTCAGGAAACTCGGCGGCTCCTCCGACTGTCACACGTGAATGCATAAGTCGCGTGCGAGGAGAGGCACGAGCGCTGGATGCTGCTTATTTGTTGTTTTTTTTTGGGGTGGGTTTTTTTTGGCATTAGCGACGGGGTGCCTGGCTTGGGATCGACTTGGACGGCGGCGGTAAATTGCTCGCCAGCCGAAGCGGCAGTGTAACTGACTTTGTGTCGTTCCACAAATGTTTCCAGGCAGCTGAGGTCTCCGCTTCTGAGCAGCGCCATGAATAATTTAAACGGTGCAGGTATCTGTTGAACTTCTAGTTGGGGTTTCTGCAGGTCATGCAAACACCACAAAGCCGCAGTCACTCTAGACTCACCCATTTCTATTGAATTGTTCAAAAAACTAATTTTACTCGTGTGTGTGTGTGAGGAAAAAAGGGATCAACACGGAACGACAATCACCTGAACGGCAGCGTCTGGCATTACAGCCAATCATTTTCATTACTTTTCTTTCTTACGTTCATTTGGTGGCGAGAGCGGCTATAAAAGGTTCATTTTTGCTCGCCAACGACTGCTGAGAAATGCCAAAGTAGGATAAAGGCCACAGGGGTCTCCTCTGTACGGCACTTGATACGGTTTGAAGAGAGAATAATAAAATCACCTGCCATCGCGAGGGGATCAGCGCGGGAATGTCAATGGTTCATGTCAAGTTGTTCTGGCCTCTTAACTGGCTTTTGAGGGACTACTCAATTTTGGTACTCCAAGTCAGTCGAGTCGGTGTGTTGGTCAGCGGGCAGCAAGGCTCCCAAAAACTGGTAGGATTTAACAGTGTGGCTGTGTAGTCATTAAATATATCTAAAAACTAAGTGAGAACAAGTGACAATAAGAAAAGGTTACAAGAAATAGAAATATTTAGTTTAGAACATTGGATTTTTATGTTTACTAAAGTCAACGTTATGGTTGAATCCAAACCATTGGACGACAGAAACAAACTGAATGGTTTAATTGGGAGCAAGTCTTGTTATTTTTTTTCTCTCTGCAGCCCATAAACGCTGCATATGCAGATCAAATGGCTTCAGTTTTTCTAAGATACAAGTCGTCCTACTAACACTTTTTTCTTTTGGCAATTTTTAAGTGGTTACCAGGTTTTCAGGTTTCCCTGTTCCATCAGAACTCACACTGCTTCACTGACGCACACTGAGCTTAGTTCCTCAATTCCATGTCGACTCAAATGTCACCACTCTCGTCAGAGCTTCTCAAAAATGTAAAAAGTTGCTTGAAATCACTTTCTGACACTTTCCGCACATTGTGCTTGTTTAGTTGTGTAATTATGTACAAGGCTCTTGCTTTGTTTCACAAAAGGTCCTCATTTAGGTTTCTACAGAGGCTAAAAATAGTGTTGACTGTTTATAGTTGACAGCTGACTTGCTGATGAGACTGACGGAGCAGGGTGTTGCACAAAGGGACTTCACGTAGCTTTGTGTTGAGCTCCGGCCCGCGATACAAATGGTGATCAGGAAGGTCAGATCCCGTAATTTAAAATGCCACGCAGTTAAACAGAATTCTATTATACAGAGCAGACACGAGCCACTGTGCTACTCGCTGCAGACCGGCACTGACCTTTCAGGATGCATTACCCAGAGGAAAAGCCAATTTCCAATATTCACTGACACGGCAGCATTCTAATGCGATGCAAGCGGGCAAACTTTTGGGGATTGCCAAAGGGAGGCGAGCGTGGGCCGTTTCTGATGTGTTGATACTTGGGTTGTGCTCAGACGCCAGAGTCACTTTGCCACTTTCGATTGTTTCTTTCAACTACAAAGGTTTTGTTTAATCAAAGTATATTGATAATTAAAAACTTGTTTTAGTTTATGAGAGCCAACTGAAAGCCCAACTTTCTCACCATTGAGCTTAAGAGAGTAACACTGATATCTCGATTAAGGTGAGCCGTATGTACCGCAGACCACAATGAGGGTGAGTGTGGTGACAATTGACAAAAAAGGGGAAAACAGTTCAGGTTTGTGTGGCAGAGTGGAAAAAACCTGGGATAATTAACGGTTCCCACCCTAAGAAAGGACCTTAAGGACCAAAACCCACAAGAAAGCCTAATCCTTTCAAGTGCCCGAGGAAAGAGCGAGATGTATGTGTTGACTGCCACTGGGAAAAACAGTTTGACTGAGATCCATGGAGTGGTTTCGGGAGATACAAGAAACAAACCACTGGATAGAGCGTTCTGTTGCTTTACAGCAGACATTGATAGAGGAGGTTGAGTTTTGCAGGGTGAGCAAGTGAGTGAGTTTGTCTGAGGAGGGTTTTATTGTTTTTTTTTGTTTATGCGAACAGGAAAAAAAATGTCTATGCAACAGACCTTTAAAGCCAAGATGCAACAGTGGTTTCAGCAGTGTTTTACTACAGAACATAATCATATTTTTAGAGAGCTGCAGGCCGCTGGGAAACTTAAAGCGCTCATTTAAGCTTCTCTGATAAACTTAAAAAACATAAACATCTTCTCTGCATAGAAATTCTTGCGTTTATGTACTTTTTAATGGAAAATAAAGTTTTAGCCATTTAATGGAACGTACTATCAAGCAATCAGGATCTATAGCTATGAATAAATGGCGAGATCTTCCCCTGCTTCCTTGCTAAAAGTGCTAAAAAGATAGTCCATATTAAGTATGGCCAATCCAATCACATCACCCTGGCACTTGGGAATGCTAATGTGACATCGAGGGAGACGTGGGGGGGCAGACAGGAGAAAATGAAACTGGGGGCGAGCCAAAAAGACGGACTTCAGACGAAAACCACAGGGACCAATTAAATGGCCCTCATCAAATTTTAATGTTGCAGGCTGCACCTGTCAGTCAGCCCATTCCACCGTCGCACTTGCCAGCAAAACTGATAACACGGCTGCGACAGAATTTCTGAGTGAAAACAAGCATGTTAAATCATTGATACTTTCAACTTTCTGACATTTAGGGCTTTCTTGACGAGAGAGAGAGTGAGAGAGAGAGAGAATGAGAGAGACTCTGTGGCTCGCTCTCCTGCTCTGAGATCTATAGCTTAAGCTTTTAACACAAACCTACACAAGGGCCTGAAAAATGGAATCCCATTTTTTCCCTCTTCTCTATTAGGCAGCCTAAGCTCAACCATCTTTAATCACGTATGAAGCGTTTGTCCAGTGCAAAGAAGCAAATACCTGGTTCCTTGGAGTCGTCGAACCATTGATTAAAAACTGTGGGCGGCTATTTTAGAGAGCCCCCTTCCAGGAATCGCACGAGAGCAGGCCCTCTTTTTTTTTGGAAACAATCACCCCTTAATGAATGCCATCGCCTTAGACGGCAGAAAGGTGGCCCTCACTCCGTCAGGCTTAACTATAGTTAGCTCAGGGCTGACTCCCAAATGCTGAGCAGAGAATTTGTGGGTCCTCTGGGTGATTCTGAATCTCCGCCGCGGCAGCGGGTAATTTACAACCCTGTCTGCTATAAAACGTCTCAGGCCGGAGCCAGGATTAGACTGTGACCAACAGCAGAGCTCATGGATCACCATATATCTCCACTGATTGAATGCAAATTGGAAAAGTACACCGCGGATGTCAGTATACATCATGAGAAGAAAGCCTTCCGCACACACACACACACACACACACACACACACACACACGTGTTTTGTGTGTTTGTTTGTTGTTGTTTTTTTTGTTTAAATATGTAAGCCTTATTTTCACGTGACGCGCTTGCATGTGTACGTCTTAAGTGTGCGCATGGTAAGCGGACAGGCAGCACAAATTTACGAGGTGCACCGTGGCGAGCGCATTTGCATTATAAATCTCAATTACACAGCATTATTTGTTTACCAGCCTGAGCAGATGGAAATCTCATATAAGTTGCCCTGCAGAGAGGGGTCATAAATTCTTAATAAACTGCAGTGCAGACCTTTGTACAGCACTGACCTAAATCCTCCGAGCTCATCTCTGCACTACACTCGTGTTTTTAAACTTTAATAAGGTTCTATTACACACATTTAAGGGTTTTCGGGAAGAAGAAAAAAAAAACCCTCAACCTAAGCTGTGTCCACCTGGTTCCAGCCCGCCTTTTTTTTGGTTAAAACACAATATGCACGTAGCGAAAACGCGCCGCGGCGCAGGAGAGAGGGCGAGAGGAAAATGTGGCGTCAGATGCTGTGCTATCACAGTATGGGACCATCTGCCAATGTGCTTTATGTGAGAAGTAAACCCTCGCAGGCCCTCCAGGCCACAGGCACAGAACACAAGTGATTAATATGCCTAGGTTAATGAGCGCTGCCTTCGCTCCTCCTCACACTCGCAGCGTGTTTGTGCGCCGTGGCGGCGATGATTCACTTTGTGCGCCGTCCCGGCACGCAATGCGTTTTCGTCTTGGAGTGGCCCTTTTGCATGTCCTGCTCGGTTAAATACGCAACTGAATATGAACTGCCGGCATGACGAAGACGAACAATAAATCAATAAATAAATAAATTTAAAAATTAACCGCCTGGCAATTGTCCTAATTAAAAAGGTGTTCTTAATGGATTCGTCTCTCAGGAGGGATGTCCCCTTCTCCTCACCACTGCGCCCGCCCACCCCTCCAGCTTTCCATCCATCCATCCATCCATCCATCCGTCCATCCCTCCCTCCCTCCCTCGCTCCCTCCTCCACCCTGCTACGCGTGTCCATCCCTTGGAGTCCTTGGCTGATGTGCTGTGGCCGAGTGTTGCCGGGTATGCTAGTGTTTTGGTCTCCTCGGAGTGGGAGGCTAAGAGGGACAGCTGGATGGGTTCAGTGGCTGGAGGGGTCCTCACTCCTGGCAAACACTTGTGTTCCAGCAGCCAGAGCTTTTCATTTATTCATATTTTGAGTGCTTCAAACCTCCAAATCCCCGAATGGTACACACACAGATAGACACAAACCTCACGACGCACACAAACACACACAGGCACGCACACGTACGTGCACAAAAGCAGATAAAGAAGTGAGCACTTGCAAATAGTTGAGAATGGCAAAGTAAAATTAGTCACCCAAACCTAATACACCCACACACGCTCGCAGTAGCAAGGCAGTCAACAGATGTGTATAGGTATATGCAAGCACACATACAGCACACACGCACGCACGCACGCACACACGCACGCACGCACGCAAACACACACACACACGCTCACACACCTGCACAGATGCCCATCTGTTTTCTTTGGGGATAACGCTGCTTTCATTAAAGGAACTAGGCATCCTCAAACGCAGCAGTGAGGCATAAAAAAGCCACTTTCCAGAACACTTTATTCCCTATTCAGACGATTTGAATGCAATTAGGTCAGAGCGGATCACACTTTTACTTTGTGGGAGACAGAAGTCTTATTATATTAGCGATATGGCGGCACACTAAATAAAATATCAAATGCAGAATTTCGACGTGAGGCCAGCAGCTCATTATATCGGAGTGTGCCGGAGTGAGGATCTCTGCTAAAACAAAAAGTCCTTTGGGAAAAAACGTTTCCTTGCGTGTCCATTGGAATAAGAGATGCTTGATGTGTTGTACATTCCAGCAACCTCTTTAAATGCACAAAGAAGTTTTCTCTACTCGAGCAGATTTGTCAGTCTCCCCATCAGCCCCCGCAACACCTCTCCGCATCACACCAGGAAGCAGCACATGTCGGGAACCTGGGTAGTCCCGACATCAATTATTAACCGCAGAGTTGTGGGCCAACGCCGAGGTTCCGGAGACAAACATTCATAAATGCTGCAGAACAGAGTCAAAAAGATTGATGATGGAACGATTCACCCGCAAGTGAAGCATGCTGAATTGTGGTGCAACAGAGGCAACCCCAAGACTCGCTTTTTCTCTATCGCACTTTGAAGTGGCTTTTGTGCCGTTCCAGCATTTTGCGAGCATATACTGGCGCAGGTATTTGCAAACCTGTGGCGAGAGACCACCGAATCTCAAAACAAGCGCCGTAAGCCGCCACAGCGCGTGTTCTTGGAAGCGGGAGAAACCCGCAGCCGTCGCAATCCCAACAAAACGAATCAAGCGGCGTCTTGGAAAAAGGAACAGGCCTCAATCTGTAGCACACGTCTGGTCGCAGCACATCACAGTTTGAAATGTTTCATCACATAACGACAAAATGTATAAACCCCGCAGTCGGAGCCAATAAGTCCGGGATGAAGAGACGGCCTATGAATAAGTTGTGTGGCGAATCGTGTACAGTGTCTCCCGAGGTGTAGGACAGTGCGAGTATTTAAAGTGAAATACGAGGCCATGGATAATTGAGTGTTTGCTGTTATGGGCCTATGGGGCTCTTCGGTGAGGGACAGATGTGGACAGCTCAACTTGGAGGAAGAGGAAGATGGTGGATAGGAAAGAAGTGCTACGGATGAGTAACGGCTGTCGCGGGAAAGACATAAATCACAGCAGGATTCACCGCTGGAAGAAGGTGAAACGCATGTTTAAAATTAGGACGACGTATTCTGCATTCAGGCTGAAGTTTGAATTCAAGTTGCCCCAGACATGCAAAACATCATTAGTGGTTAATAAAGGGTGCTGCCCTATGGCACAACAACAAACAGCCACATTCAACAAAACAAGAGATGCAAAGAGTTTTTGGGAAGCTTAATTACAGCCAAATAGAAAATGCTGTTGCAAAGAAACTTCACATTCTATGACAATGAGGTTTTGGACCATCAGCAGCAGAAAAGATCCGCACATCACAACCTTTTGTCCTAGATTCTGTCCAAAATATGTGCGTGTGTGTGTATATATGTATATATAAAAACAGAACACTTCATCCTAATAGCCATATGTGAGCAAATGCATCATCATAAGTTCTTGACTGAGTCCAAATTTGAAACAATTCTCCCCCGAGGCTTCTCTGAGATACAGTGCTTACAAGAATAGGACAGAAGGACAGACAGATGGAAACACGGATGGACAACTCTGAAAACGTGACGACTCATCAGGAGGCATAAAAAAAAAAAAACATTACTGGGGTTAAAAAAAAAAAATTCGAGGAAAAACAGACTGAACTCGAAAGAGAGAGAAGGGAGAGAGCGCAGACTGTCCCAAGAGAACACAACGCCGTTGTGTGTGCGTTCCATGCAGAGTGTTTTCAAGGTGAAATAACCAAGTTTTTCTTTTTCAACCTTATTGTGAGGACAACAAAGAAGTGTGTCTTCCGCAGCATCGCAGGACAATGGACTGACTGCTACAATGCTGATATGAAGCGCACAGATGTACAAGTGACTTTTGATGCGACTAACAACACAACAGATTCACACACATAGGATCTTCAAACGACAGAAAAAGAGCAAAAATCCGAAGAATCCACAGTTTAATTGCATATTTCAAAGTGACAAACTGAAGTATGACGCTAAGATGTTGCCGTTTCTTAAAAATAGGTGGATCACACCAGGCAACACGCACTAATGACACACGCGTTAAAGTTGTACTTCGCCTGCAAAAACCTCCATCAACTACTTGACTTACATTGTCAGCGATGGTGCGACCCAGCTTGTCCATTCTTGATCCGGCCTCTGCAATCTTCTTGGCAGCGCTGATGACGTCAGATGTGTTCTTCAGCGGCCCTTTCCCCCTGCAGAGACAGCAGTGAACGTAAATCGGTTATTTCTGATCCACAAAATACATAGAATTTTGTAAAGGCCTGAGCAATTCCGTGCAAAATAGACTGCATGAGACAAGAAGAGCGGCCAATTTTACCGTTACTGAATTTTAACCTGTCACATCGAGAACAGTAATAGTCGAGTTTACGGAATAACTCTTTCAAAATAGATAACAAAGTAAAAAAAAAAAAAAGACACAACATTCTATTACCTCACTTTAGTATTTTGGTTTAACTTCGCTGTGTTAGATCATACAATCCTGTGTGAATTCTGCGACTGCTAAGGGACATCATTGGTCTCATCATTCTGGCAGTGCAACACCATGTCGCCCGCCAAATGTCACCTGTGAGTGTTGACGAACTGCAGCACATCAAGTGCAAACACAGCACAGCCGTTCCAGAATGCACAAGCACTCAGCGGATGTTTGTTTATGGAGAGGACTGCCGTTATCTCAACGTGCCTTCCTACCAGCAAATGCAAGTTTCACACAATTGGTCTTTAATTTAATTAAAAAAAAAAAAAAAAAAAAAACTGTTGGACTTAGATCATGATTAAACTTACATTACCAAAGGCCTAATTTGGGTTCGGCATCACGAAAAAAAATGGGGCCATCCCAACAAGGGTTAGCCATGTCCTGACCTTGCGCACTCTACACGAGTCAGCCATTTGCAGTTTTTTTTTTTTTTTCTGTCCCCACAAGGGACACTGGGCACAGTTGGCAAGAGGCACAAATTGGATTCAAAGCTGAACTCTCCAGGCTACAAAATGAGCCATCCAACCCAGAACAGATGGAATTTTTTGTTCTGTTCTTTAGCTTCCTCTCCACTCTGCTCCCCGTGTCCGACCCCTTTCGTCTTTTTGCCTCCCTCTGCTGCTCTGCTGTAAAGCAAGTCGGGGTCCTGCAGGAAGAGGGCACGCGCCACAGTGCAGGCTAGCAGCCCTCTGGGGAAAAAGTGATCCCTGGAGGCTTGCTGAGGGATCTTTTTGATTATTTTTTTCCCCTGAAAGATGAATTTTGATTTAGCCCACAAAAGGCCAGTTGCTGCTAAACTTCCTCTCATTATGCCCAGTGATCAATAAGGAAAAGCAGTAAAATCAAATACAAACAAAGTTGCTGACAAGGGGACACCATGGAAGATTTCCATAATGGATTTATATGTGGAGTGGGGATCAGGACATCAGGTCCGCTGACAGCTGGAGCCCTCCAGATGGGTGTAAGCCACATCGGGCCGAGCACTCCGGAGCACAGAATGCTCCAAGATAGGAGGCTCCAAAATATGTTGCATGTTTCCAAGCCGCACATGCTTTATTCATGAGAGCTGCCACACAGCCATAAGCGATGTGGGCGTCAACAAGAATCTCGCTCAGTCGCTGCAGTTTTTGTCGGGATAGGGCTCCACAACAATTACCTCAGACAGCATTAACCTTGGCAGGGCGTCGTGCCAGCTCAAGGTTGAGGGGGCAATAATTTTGGCGCAGGCTAAAGTAGCGAGCTGCTGACCTTCTGCGCGCTACTGCTGCAAGATTCAAGGCGTTGCGAGAAGATATACCATACATTCAAGATGACAAATATCTATGTACGGGCAGGCAATGCACCATCATCGGCATGCAGAGAACGCTCTGCCCAAAGAAGAGGGCAGATAAGTCACCGTGCTCGGCAACAGCCTCGGCGCCTTAATTAATCGACTCTCAGACAGCAGCTGATCATTTGAACAACACTGACGGAGAAGACTTGCAGGTTCTCATCAGCATTGTATTTTCAAATGGACAACGCATATCAGGTTATACTGTCAAATTTGACTGTATAATAAAAACAATGTAAATATTTATGAGTAATACATTTAATCTCAGTATTTGATTATAATTTTTTGGAATCAAGGTTAAACATTAGTGACCAGTAAAGACAACGCAGCTAATTTGGAATTGCACAAAACTATCAATAAAGCTAGCCAGTATTTTTCAAACAGCCTGAACAGAATGTGGGTGAGAGACAAATCTCTGTTTGCTGTGCACCATTACTCACTGACTCGGCTGAATCTGGGTCATATTTTAAGGAAAAATATTTTCTTTTTATGATGTCCTTAGGCTGCTCTGTCTGAACTCTCTTTGATTAATGGAGTTCCGTGATAAATAAATGGCTTTTCTTGCTGCTAAGGAAATCATTATCTACTGTGCCAGACTCTGAACACGGAAGGGAAGAGACTGGACAAAGCCTCGAAGGCAGAGGTCAAACTGAAGCCACGGAGCCGAGGACTCAGGTGGCGCATCAAACTTCCTGGCTGGATGCTCACTTGATTGCTGCGGCCGCTGCTTAACAGGAAGCATGTCCTTAGTGCAGTGTTAAGTCGGACTGTTTGTGATGTACATACATCACTGAAGGTCAAGACGGGCCGGCGTGGCCTGACGCATTGTAAAAAGATTATTCTGGTCTCCTCTTCTTTCGTCACTGGCTGCAGCAAAGACCAAAAGGTTTGTTCCACAGTAGATCCAACAGAATCGTAGAAGTGATCACCTTGAACAAACGCTTCAGAGGTCAGTCAATGCACTTTACGCAAGCTGAGGATTGAAGGAAAACAAGAAATGACTACAAGTGAGGAAATAGCATTAGGGATGGGACCAATCCGACGCCATATAATGGATGGGAACATCCCTAACAGTCAATAGTCTGAGACAACAACAACATCTCTTGCATTCCTCTTCTATTTGTGTCCGCACACACACAGACTCTGGAAAAAAAGAGCAATTGTCTTATATAAGCCTGGTCCGAACATTGGCTATTTTAGTATTGAACTGTGAGTTTAGTTTTCCATTATAACGCTTCTGGGGACGCGCTGGATTGGTCTTTGGCCTACTGAAAGCATGCCGGGGCAGCAGTATTTCATAGTCATTAGCGATGTGACTCAGTTAGGCACAAAATGTCCTCTGAGCAATTTACTTGAAAATGTAAAAAGGCAGAGTCACACAAACATAGTAAGGCACAAATAGAGTCGGCCACCTCAAATGCCGGCTCTAGTCCTCCACCTTCCCAACGGCACGAAGGCCACGTGAGGTGCACTATCATGCAGAGGTACAACTACTGTCCGACACAAATAAATTAGGTGTCAATATTATCGCATGTAGTGGAAAATTACAGTGTGACATGCACACGGCATGCATGCACGCAAAAACCGTCAGATGCAAAAATATGGCAATAATATTCAGGTCTGCCAATAATGCAACAGCAGAGTCTGTCACATTTAAATTATGTACCAGGTGCAGTAGCCATTGGTGCAATGTTAAAGAATAGATTTCCTTTACAGTCACGTTTATTAATGCTATATTGCTTAGAGAAGGCTGCCAGAGGAAAGACGAATGACTTTCTGGTGGACAAATGGAAGCGTGACTTCTTGTAAAGTCTGCGCAAAATAAAAACAGGGTGATTACCTTCTTGTAATAATCTTGCAACACATTGCTGTGAAGTAGTATACAGTTTATTAATCAGATGCATTGAAATTCAGATTTATTTGAATTATGTACTCTGGTGCCTTTCGATATACAAATATTCACTATTAGTGAAAATGATCACGGAGAGGACCACATTAGTTTTGATCAATTTTAAGCGCTTTATGTGAAAACTAAATTAAAGGAATTAGGGCGGGGAGTCAATAAATCTCCTTTTCTCCCACACTGCTCTCTTTTAACAGCTCGGTTGGATGAGACGATTCCGTTTGAGACTGACAGGACACATCAAGCTGTGTTCTCGAGATTTGCCCCCACTACATGTGGATGTGAACATTAAGAGTAGGAAAGGATGGAGAAAAAAATAATGATCTAAAGAAGAAGAAAAAAAGTGCTACCTACAGAGCAGCTCAACGAAAATGAAGAGCGTTCAAGCGTGAACAGCAGTGTGAAACTGGTTGCAGCAGCGCTCTGTGCAGATATGGGAAAGCGTTGGGAAACAAATGAAGGCTTATTGGGCCATTGCGTTTGGCTTAACTGAAAACATGCATTTTGTCTTGAAGGCAATTTTGTCAACGGTTGGAATATAATGTTTTAGGGCACCAAGAAAATATATGTAGATCAGTCCAATAAAAAAACAAAAAAAAAATTACCACAGAGACAAATGCAAATTAAAGTGTACAAACACAGCAGAATCCATCTGTGGAGGTATTTCTTTGTCATTTGGTTTGAGGGCATGCAAATGTGCACACGTTTCAGACACGGCCGAGTATTTTTAAAGAATGGAGGAAGAAATGAAAGAAGAAAATCAGCCATGTGGCTCTGCTGCTTGTCCAAACTCACCTGGTGAAATCTGTCATCTCCATCATGATCATGCACATCTGCTTCGCCAACACAATGATGTCATTGCCGCTGTCGTCCCATTTGGAGACTTCGGCATCCAGCTTGCTCTTCTCTTCCTGGAAGCTAGCCACCTGTTCTGCAATCTTTGCCTTCTGCTCCTGAGGCAACTGGGCCATGATAGCCTGAAGGAGGAATTATGGGAAGCGTAGATGGTTAGCGTACTACTTGTAGATAAACAATCCCCCCACCCCCGCTCCGGAGCAACTTGTGTTAGAACCGTCCCCGATGGTTTCCATGGATGCGAGAGCAGAAGTCTTTGTGCTGGCCAACAGCTTTGTGTGGTTTTGAAATCAAAGCCGAGGCCACAGCAGCACTTTGGTGCACCATCATCTGTCCTCCTTGCAACTTCTGATGATCCGTCATGCAGCCTGACCTACACCGTCCGTTCATGTAATAATACACTTCAGACTAGTAGCACAAATCAAGAAACCGCTCCATGTTTGCTGCTATGGCTGTAGGAGGTTTTGCCATTTAGTGCACTACAGTGGTGTTTTGCAAATGTACTGCATTAGTCTTTGCATTGGTGTTAGAAATTACCCCAAAGCCGCCTGTATCTTACAATCTTAGACAACTTAAAACAGATCTATATGAATAAATTCAATAAAAAAGGGAAAATGGTCATTTTACTGATTCGCCCAGTTTAAGCAGGGCTCCGAAATGTCCTAGAACTTTCGACCATCGGACCTACATTCTTGTGCCAAGCATGGTGTCAACAACAGATTGAGCACTGTCACTGGGAGCACAATTTAAATGTAAATTTGTTATGTATGACACAAATGGGTGTGACAAACAACTCACCCGTGCGCTCTGGCCAGCAATGAGCTGGTCATCCTCTGTCTGCACACTGGTCCTGCTGCGGACATCAAAGTCTTCGGTCTCAAAGTCAGAGTCGTCCAGCTCCTCTGGAGTCTGTAATGGGACAAGAAGGGACGTGGGGAGGGTTGGGGGGCATGGGCAAGAGAAAAGGGCAAAGGGAAAGTGATGAAAAGATCAGAGGAAGCAACAAGGAAGGAGAGAACACAAGAAAGATAAAAAGAAATAAAAAAGCAACGGGTGACCAATTCGAACATGCACAAAGGAAAATAAAATAACAACCTTGTGGTATAAAGTCCTGCCTGTGTCTGTCTTATTATAAACTGAAGTTACAAGCTGGGTACCAAACATATTGGGAGCAAGGAGCTTCTATCCCATCTGTCACGTCTTTCTGTGGAAAGGCAGGGAAGAGGCTGCGCTCAACTCGAGCGCTGTTTTTTTTCACCAGCAGTTTTGATCTTTGCGAGAGTTCACCTCCTCCCTGGCTCAGGATGCCAAACAAGTGACAAGTGTGCCATCTGAAATATTTAAGATTCAGGCTGATTTCTATCGCAACAGGTCGCGCCCGGAGCCAGGCACAAAAAACCGAGAGACAGGAAAATGTATTTGAGCGCGATACGGGCGATGCAGACAGATAGATGTGCGCCGTCACGCCTCTGTCCCCACTCGTCCTTATCCAGCCGTCTCAATACCTTCCTTCCGTAATGGATTTGGAGCCTTTGTATCCAAAAATAGCCAAAGGTCTGTGAACAACCTCTGCGTTGCTTTGGGGAGGATGGTGGGGGGGCTGGGAGGGTATCGCGTTCAGATATGAACGCTGTACTGACTCACAGGCATCTTTCTCAAACCAGACAATCCTGTTCAGCAGAGCAGAGATATATCCTGCTGCGGTCTGTGCTGGCAGAATACTGGCAAATTATGGCCCATGATGAGCACAACAAAGAGCTGGACTTGAAAAATAGCTTCTGTCAATGTGTCTATTTACTCCAAAAACATAACTCAATAAATCTTCAATGTGTGGTGTGCTTTGGGGGGGCTCATTCTCAATGTTATGCAGCGCTCAAAATGGTGACTGGCGAAATTAAGTATAATAAAGTAGAATTTGCAGCCAATTTTGTCATATTCTTCTCTTGGCCTGGGTGAGCGGAGCAGATTTTCTCAATGACGCAGCCAGAAAATTCACCTTTGGCCACGCCACGCGGGCGCATATGATAAGATAACAACAGCTGGCCCCTGTATTTCACTGTCAGCAGCTCCCTGACTTTGAGACAGTTTGATGTTTGGAGGCATATTCACTGATGTCGCTGTGGACAGGGAGCGGGTGCCGTCTGCCTGTCAACCATCCGAGGAATGTCCAATATAGGCTGCCTGAGGGCCACTTACAAAAGGTTAAAGACTTGTCTCTCTCGAGCAGCCTCAACGACACACTTGTCTCTTCTGATCTGTGGGGCAGGCGCCGCGCAGCATGCGAGGGTTTCTAGAAATATGGCTGAAGGGCGAGTACACAAGTGCAAGTGGACGAGACTTCCGAGAGAAGTGGCCCTCATAATGCTTCGTTCATTTGATGTTGAATGCTTTCCATCATTCTCATGCGTTCGCATGTACCATGGGGCATGTAGGCAGATACAGAAATTCAAGTTAGTGTTTTTTTAGTTTTTTTTTAAAAAAAGCATCTCATCTAGTTAGCAGTAACGACAGGAGAAGAGCGCTGAGCGGAAGGTTAAATAAACCTTCCCTATCAACATGGGAAAGTTATGCAGCAGAGCAAATGAACCATTCACTGCTGAATAATTGCCACAAAAGCCGTGATTAACTGACACACCTGAACAAGAAAACCCGGCAAACCTACAGGGAGCCGCATAATTTCCTTTTAAGATAATAGATGCAGTTTGACTTGAGCTCTGCCACTATCTGCAGCTAACAGCTAAGAGTGGCAGAATGAAACTGACGGATTAATTATACACCATGCCTGATTTCGCATAAGCCCTTTGTTATTCTTTCAGCACACATGCACACCTACAGACGATATTCCATCAGGTAGCAGTTGGCCCACCCGACCGCCCCCAATGTTAACAGCTTAATCAATCTGGATAACAAGAGTGGAGCTGGGGCGGATGAATTGAATGTAGTTCCTCGGCTCATAGTCCAAATGAGGAACGCTAATTAAAACCCCCATCTTAAATCAATTGCTTATTATAATGCAAATACTTAATAACTGTCCGCCTTTCACTTGGGTTTGTCGGCATTATGCTTTTGAACTCAGGCAGACTTAAAAAACGCAGTCGTGACACAAAACGTGCTGTCAAGCGATTGTTATTCAAAAGACCAAAGAGGGTAACATGCACATGAGACAAGCTGTTAGCACATTGCAAGTTAACATTAAAAATACAACATCAGGTCATCTTGTTCGGAGCTCTTCAAACAGCTCTTTATAAAAATCACATTTGTCAGTGTGAGGTAATTAAAACGGTTTCACTAGTGAAGACATTGTGGGTTGACTGTGTGAACAGCTGGTGCAAGTTCTGTAGTCAGCGTGTAGTCAGTCAATTAGGTACCCAACTAACATCTGTCTCACTAACGGCGCTACTCAAGCAAAAGGCCATAATGCTTAAGACACTGCAGTAACCCTGGCGTGTGGTCACTTAAGTCTGATCTTGCATGACACAAGTTCATCACGGACTGACTGAATCTCCAGCTGCACGTGTAGTTTCACACGTACTGTCAACAACAGCATCTGGCGCATATTGCACACAGTGCAGTTGCTCTGGGGGGAGGTAAACTAGCCTGAAGTGAAACAACCAACATTCTGACACCACAGTTTTAGCTCTGGAAAGAGAACGCAGCAAGACAGCGCACGCAAACCATATGAAGAAGTGCAAAAATTCCAGGTAAAAAAAAAAAAAAAATTGAGGTTGTTTGTTGAACAGGATGGAAAAATACTACACAACTCACTCTGATCATGAGGACGGCCTTGCGGATGTCACGGATGCCGTCATATACCAGACGGGACGCATCAATAAACTCATTTTCGTCCACAGGTTGAGAAGGGTTGGCACTTAGAGCCTCGACGGCAGATTCCACTTGCTCAGTGAACCGCGGCATGACTGCAAGAGATAAAAGACACAAAGAAAGGAAAAAAAGAGAGACATCGATATTGATTAATACACACATGAAAAAACCACGAGGAAAATTGGGACCAAGCAAAGGAGGTTTAACAAAAAAAAGACGGGTCAACAAACACATTGCATAGAAATCAATGTGAAAAGTGTACACGAAAAAATCATAAGGGGTGACAATGACCCCGACCAGTAAATTTATACAAGTTAGATGAATGTGACAGATGAAAATGTCTTTTCTACACTGGCTCTGAATATAACAGTCGCAAAAACACACAAGTACCCCTCAGAAGAATATCACCAGCCTCAGTCGCTTGTGTGTGAGACGGCTGCCTGAATGTTTTCTTTTTTGAAACTGTCCTTCCATTCTATTTTGACGGATGGGTTTTTGTACTGCTGGCCTACTTACACTCTGCACTGTCTTTCAAAGTAGCATGAGAAACAGGGCACAAAATACTTAAGAGAATAAATCCCAGATCTGGCACAACAGTTTTCTCCAATCGAAGGCGTTACAAAGCTGCCCCACCAGGCATGCACCGCATCCCTCAGACAATATAATCACAGAACCATAGGGCTCTCCAGCACATCTGCATTAATAATATTCCAGCAACTCATTTTCAGTTTTTGGGATTTAGACAGGACTTATTCGGCAAGGACTAATAGAAAAGTGATGCTGAGGCAGAGGGTGGTGGGAGAGAGAGAGTGAGGAAAAACACAAGGAGGATTTGTGAACCGTGTCTCTATAAGCAAAGTCACCCTTGTGACTTTCAATCACAGAACTAAAGTATACAGCAACATTTGCTTGCTGGCATTATTCTTTTATATTGTATTTATTTTATACAGTTCTTATGCACTTTATGCACTGTGTGCAACTGTGATGCCGCTGAGGAACTGAATATCCTATGGGATTAATACATTACTAATCTAATCTAATGTAATCTAATCTAAACAAGAAAATGGCCTGAATAAAACTGCAGTCATATTAATAATTAGATTTACTTTATGTTTCCATAAATATTTTGGTTATTTAGAGCATCTATAAATTATGTTTAATCTCTTTGCCATAGCCGGTCCGGGAAATATTGTACATTAAAAATGCATTCTTTCTGGCAACATAATATACATAAACAGTTCAGTTGCACATAAAACTGTCCCAGGCTCATTTTGGAACATTTCATCCAAACTCTGACAACAACTATTGTTCAAGTGCATACAAAGTAAGTAGTATTTTGGATGCAGACATATGACTTTTGCTTATATTTTAAATATTTTTTGCAGTACCTGTATTGCTGAGTAATTTTGTAGCCTCTAAGACCTTCTCAGTGTAGACTCCAGGTTCATAGTTGTCCATCTCAGATGTGACCACATGGACAACTCTGGCGGCGCGGCCCCTGATGGCACCAGCGGTGCGATCCAAACCGTCCACATCTTTCTCTTGAAGAGCGATGACACACTTGTTCACATCCTCCAGGATGTGGTTCTCTGGAAACAAGAAAAATAATCAGATGCTTAACTCCTCTATTCCTTGTTCTATATACCAGACTGCCAAAACTGCGGGGGCTATATTTTCAACTTAATTCTATTTAGAAACATTCAATACATTTATGGCTTTTATACCCAGGTCTGCATTGATAAAAGATGGAATTTTATGAGTAATAAAATGGAGAGACTCTGGATGTTTTCTTTTTTCATTCAATTAAAGCCTTTCCTTGGCCGGATGTGAACAAAGCCATTTTGCTTGATGGGGCCCTGTTATAAAAATATGGACTTTCTTCGTCAGAAGCCAACCCGACTATCATAGTAAGCAACAAAGTAACGCCTCTGCAAGGCTTGTTTTGGAAGGCCTGTACAGCTTTTTAGGTCAAACCAAACTTGTTTATTATTGGAAGTAGACCAGCAAAATTACTTTATCAAATCTGGACATCTCCATAACAGGGCCGCATTAATGCATACTCTTTAAAGTCTTCTGTTTGCAGCTTTAGCCAATGTGACAGGGTGTCAAGTTTTTGATTGGTTTTGCATCAGAAGGGAGGAATTGCACTATGCCAACAGAGACATTTTACTTCATCTTAAAATCCAATTCAATAACGGCCAAATGTGCTGTTTACAAGAAGTTTTGCCGTTAGTTACAACTCACTAGCCATTATCGCTTTTCCCACAAATGTTTACCAGTCATCTTCCTGCAACGGCTTGGGTAGTAAAAGAAGGAGCACTCACCAGACACACAAAGGAAGTCATCAATGGAAGTTATGTCATCCACGGCGTCGGTGAGGACACGGACCTGCTTCTCCCACTGCTCCTTGAACAAATCCATATTGTCCTGGGCCACCTTACTGTTGGGCTTGGCAGCGAGAGCTAATGCCGCATTAATCACCTGTAATGACCCAATCGCAGCCATTAAACCTCCATTACGGCATAGCCCTCCGTCACAACATTGGGCTAGGCTGATATTGTGGATCCCACAACTATCCCACCCACCCACCAAAACGCTGCATTAAGCCATAGCGATAACAGGCACCGGGTGTGCTGAGGGATTGATGAGCTAAAACTAATGGATGTTTGTTTTTGAGGTGGAACATCTGTAGCTATAACAGATTAGGGTGACAGAGAGTCATTAGGCAAGGTGAAGAGGAGCAGTGGGAGCAGAACACAGAGACGCTGAGCTACTGACTTCAGTTTTAAAAATGACATTATCTCAACCTTTAAATCTGGCAATGAAGTCTACTGTAACGGATGGGAGAGTCGGGTTCTAGACGGGCTTTAGGAAATTGCCCCGGTGTCGTTCTCCCAACAAAGATTGGATTTACAGATAAATGGCTGAGCCACATAAATGGAGGTGCGTATTATTTATTAAGTGGCTCAAAACGATCAGGACAGATGAGAACTGCATGACGGTATTAGAAAATGATGGCCTTATTAAACAGGAAAATAGTTTTTTTTTCCCCCTACAGTATGCAGGTTTCAGTAGACACGAGGGGTAGACTGATGGGAGATGGTCCCTTAGTCCATTGTGCAAGGCGTCATTGTTTAGGCCAAAAAAAAAATCTAAAATTGCAAAGAAAATGGGTCACCAAATACGCTCCAAAGGCTTTTAAAGGTGGCAGGGAATCTGAATGGAAATTGGAAACGCATTGAATTCACTAAATGTCACAGTGCGGAAAAAAAAAAACAACATTTAAGCCTGCCAAGTCATAGTTGTCCTATTTAAAGACAATATGGTATCCAGTCAAAATTAAGAGCTAAATCAATACACTGGGTGGAAGCGAGGCACAAAACAGCTTGGTGGTACCTGGGGGCAAAGACTTTCCAGTTGAGACGCTGCCATGCGAACCAGCTTCACTCCCTCTTCATTGTTGGAGATGGAGCATGCCAGGTTGGCAACCTAGACAGAAAAAAACACAACACACACACACATCTATTATTTTAGCCATAGACAGGGACTCCGACACAGTCTCCATGAGGGGAAACAAAGAAAGAGCAATACATAGATGCATAATTAAACTCAGATAAGTTCATTATGGTATCAGAAATAGAGCGGCGCTACATTTCAAGTAATCCCTGTGGAATACAAACCCACTGCTGAGGATTAATTTATAATGCTGCTAAAATGATACAATATGATGGCGCAGAGGGGGGGAAAGATGAGAAGTGTGTATCTGTGTGTGTGGGGTGAGTGGGGAGAGGTGGGGATGAGAGGAGAGCGAGAAAGACAAACGCCTGGCTGTGAAGAGGTAAAATGGTTTGAATCTGCAACCCAAAAATAGTTAATTGTCTCCAGATGCAAATGTAAGTGGCGGCTGCTAATTCAAGGGTATGATGAGTTGTTGTGAACCTACCACGGGGCTGCCAGATTAGCAGTACCATACTGGGATTTGGAGACACGCATTTCTGACACTTTAGGAATCGAGCGAGTTGGGAGCACATTTCCCTGCAGTGACCCAAGGTATTTATGATCTCCAACAGTATTTCCTAAATATTTATGCAGCTTCCAGAGTTTAAATTTTATTTTGCGTTCACCAAAAAACGCAAAAATGTACTTGAGACTTGGAAACCTCCGACTGGTGGCTTTGACTGTGGTGGCAACAACGCTCTCAAACAATATGCCTGGGACGTGGGAAACTGTGCCAAAGAAGGATTATCCAACCGAGGGAAAAGCTGCTGAAAGTTCATCAATTACAAAATCATAAAGCGGCGACGGACTGTGCCCAAGCCGAAACAAAGACCAGTGGAGTTGCTTTTGATGCTAAATGGGTCATACATCCATGTTCAGGTATCACTCTAGCACACCGTCCACATCAATTGAATTGCCGACATCTGGGCCGGCAATAATATCTGTTCGACTTTCATGAGGGATAATCCAATCCCTAGTTTTGCCTTTCAGTTTCATGGTAATCCCTGAAATTGAGTAGAACACAACAGAGGACATTTCCACATGTATACACGACACCAACAGCACTGGCTAAAAAAACAAGGGACTTGATTGGATGTAGACACAACATTTTGACCAAAAGTGTCCATACATTTTTTCATTCCTGATCCTGCCCATCCAAGGGAATTGCCCATGATGGTCCTTTGATATTTGGACAATACAAATGGGATATAGGAAGAAAAACGCCTCAGGAAACAGAGGTCGACGCAAATGCATTATGAGCAGGGAGGATAATGTCACGACAACCTTTTAAAATACTTGCAGATATAATTTGCAAGTGAGTGAAACTTTCACTCCAAGGTGCTGTCAACCCTTTAGATTATTGATAGAAACACATTGTTGCACCAACAGACACCACCACTCAGAGAATTCAGCAGTCTGAAAGCTGGGTTGAGAGAGCAGCTGCAAGAAGAAAACTGGGTTTTCGAGCAGAGACTTGTTTTTAACTTTCATGATCCTCCACATAGGCTTCCCTCGCGGACACTTGCGATTCCTTTGGGAAAGAGCGATTTCAGCATAAAGAAGCTAAACAAGGACACTGTAGCCTGAAGACAAACAGCATTTGCCCGCTACAAAATTCAACACGACTACAATGTTAAACACATCTTCTCCTTGTTGTTCACTTAAGATTAGAGGATGCAGAATCCGGTAGAAATATCCTAATTGCACACAACTTAAATACGTACAAATTGAGTACTACAGTTTTAGTTTTATAGTTTAGATTATTTTTTAAAACAAAAATACATTTGTCTCAAATAGAAGAGAACACCTACATATAATTAATTTCTATGTCAATAAAAATTAACAAATTTGTTAAAATTGAAAATTAAAAATATAAATATACTTGGAAAAAAAGTATCCACTGATGGTTAAAGGTAAAAGTAATGCTTAAAATAACCCACGAATGGATATGGGTCAGCCATAAACTTGCTTTCAAACCAATGTGTGTGAATTAATGCACCAGTGGCCCGGAGGCATCGCTTCAATTGCTCTGCGCATTGTAACTGTGTGGTGCTTTCCTGCTCTATGCCAAGGAAGAAGACATATTCCATGAACTCCTCACATTCCTTATCCAAATGTTTTGACGGCACTGGCTTTAGGAATATTCCGAAAACTTATCATCCACATAATGTGCATTTTTAAACAGAAACCAAGCGGTCACGTTGTGAAAATGAAATAGCTTTTTCAGGGACACAATAAGGAGTAACAGAAGACCCGACAGCATCTAGAGTACCTTCATTCACAACCACGCTGCTTCCTGAATGTAACGGATGTAAAAGGAAAAAAATAGATAAAATATATATATATATATATATATATGAACATATTTTCCTAAAATATATATACAAATATTTTCTTAAAATATACATAAAATTGAAATTCTGTCAATTTTGTCAAAATCTGAAATTCTAACCAAGTGTAGTCCTTCATTTTATGTTGAGAGGCATTCAATTATTCATTTTGCATAGGTATAAATAAAATTTGATGTAATTGATATATTTACTTAGACAAATTCTTTGGTTTAAATACAAAATTGCAGTGGCAGTGGTGTTAGATGGATTAAGGAATGAATAAATAAATGGGGTCACAACACAAATAAACCAGTTAAATATTCATCTTAAGTCACGACACAAACAAATTACAATGATTTAAACATTTAATCAGCTTTATCGGGGAGGCTGTGCTGAATAGTAAACTGAAATTGTATTCTGAGTGGCTGAAAACTAAATCAAGGGTGCTGGCAAAAGCATCCATGATACGTCAGATGGCTTCAAGAGCAAACTTGCAAATGCCAGACTTTTCAAAAGCAAGGCGAATGGTTGCCGTCTTCCAGCAGGTGTAGTCAATTTCAGAAACGCAACAGTAACAAATTTGACTTTCACTGAATAGCCAGGGTATTATCTAGTCCAGACTAAGCTTCTGTGGTGATACCTCTTTTAACCTCCTCTTGTTTGACCAAGAGATGCAGTAACACGCATAGTCATGTGCCCATGGGGAGAAGTCACTCCAAAATGTCAGAATAAGAAACTGTGACAAGGGCACTGAAGCAGTAGAACGGAGTCCAGTAATAAGGACAGCTGAGGTTTCAGCTAGCTGGCTGCCCAATCATCCAAGTCCTCAGTCCACCCCTTCATCTCACTCTTGTAGCTGCTTTTGTACAAGTTTACTTCTATCACTGCCAGATAGCTTGGTTTTTGCGGTGCATGTAGATGACTAGCGCAATAACAAGCACGGGCGAGTGACTGAACAAACGAGGACACCACAGACAATGACTTGACCCTACTGCAAGCGAGAGGATTTCCCTTTTCTGGATTTAATATGTTTTGTTCAGTTTAGACAAGATTTAGACAAGATTTAATGTCCTAAAAAGGAGTGTCTAAAATAAAAGTTTGTAAAATATGCTTCAGCAAAAGTTTTAATCATGTTCACTGTTGAAATTGGGAAATTTGTATTACCTCAATCAGCTTGTTGGCGTGCTCGCGGAACACCTGTGCATACTCCTTGACTTCTTTCTCGTTGCCGTTTTTGGCAGCTTCAATCAGGACGAGCAGGGGAACGTTGGTCTCCAAGAAGGAGTCAGAGACATGGTCCATTACGGCTTTGCGCAGCTGGAGAAAAGAAAATTAAATTTTGTTGAGATGGTTTCTTCCAGGCACTTCTTCCCACGTATGCCAACCAGGGGCCAGCCTCAACACTGGGGATGTGTGCAAAACCATGACATGAATGAGACAGACCTGTCTGCGAAGGTCCCTGGTCTTCTTCGTCATTCTGTCAATGGCTGTGTTCAGAGCATCACTTCTATCTTTTCTTCCCGCCTGAAATGCAAACAGAGAAAGACAAGTAATTAATTAATGATACGCATGACATCAGTTTAACTCTGTCAGACGCAGGTTGGTATTCATATGAAGGTTTGGATGGTGAAATTTGTCAGGCCCAAATTTTGAGAAAATAAGTGGATCAGACAAATGCATGGCTCTCTACCCCAAAAATTTCACGCTTGAACATATTGAAAGCATTTCTGCATAAATGTAACAGACACTTTGGGGATGAAAGCAAGTCAATGTATAACTGTATCAGTGACGTAATCCTCAGGAACTACAACCCTACTGTTGCTTTTGCCGCAAAAATATTTGCAATACTACGTTTAAGGAAACTTTTAAAGTACGTTAAGCTAGGCAAAGCTAGGACAAAAGAAAACTGGCATGTACTGAGGCAACATAAAAAAATTACACTTCAACTGGGATCAACCAAGTTATTGTGAAGCTGAAACAACTGGTATTGTCGTGTACTTAAGGGGCTTGTTACTACTTGAACTGATCGTCAATATCTAAATAGTCTCTTATCTTGGAAACCCTGGGCAGTCTTTAACCGACAAATCAATGTGTGGGTTTATGTCACAGTTGATTTCCTTCAGCTTTTCCAAACCAAAACGTCTCGGTAAGAATTGTAGCAGGCTTTTGAACTCATCGGGATCTCCTGAACCTTTTCTCCATCTTTAAAACTACACAGCGTTTTATATATTCTACATTCACCAACAACAACCCAAATTTTAAGACTATTCTATTTTGGACAATAATGTGAACAATGATAAATTGCTTAAAGGCAGTGTGAGAAACAAAAGCTTTAGGAATTTTGCTTGTTCTCTCCTTTTATAGTGCTCAAATCAGCTGTGACATAACACAATGAATGCTGGTAGCAGTGACATACCCCTTGCTCATTGGGGGGTTTTGTACATAGACAGCGGTTGTGGAGCTCCAATGGCCCTAATCCCCTGTGATTTCCTGGTGGTTGGATGGAGTTCTGTGGTTGGGCTTTAGTTTGTTCTGCCCCTACTGCCTCAATCCCATTTCATCCATACCTTGCCTATATTTCATTTCCACAACAGAGGATTCCAAAGTACTTCTTCAGGTGGTTATTATAGGGGCAGGTTCCCTGCGGCATCTTTTATGATGCTGAAGTGAGTCTATCCATTTCCTCTAGGACAGATTTAGGGACATCCTTTTCCTATAAAGTCACTAATCCTCTGGATTATGGAAAACTCAATGGAAAAAGGGTACACCCACAGTGTCAAATACCATATTTCAAATCTGTAGCGATAATTACCAACAACACCAAAATACAGAAATACAGAAAATCATTTTTATAGTGTGCAGTGTGCTTTATAAATGCAAGGCACAACAAGTCAATATTGAATAAAGTGCAATGTTCCAATCTGAATTAAAATGAGTGCTAGAGTCAGAAGCTCACGAATGGTCCCTGTTCAGACTGTGGATCAATACTCAAAACCTTTTAATTATACATCAAAATGACCCACTACTAAGTGGTATTGAAGTTCCCAAATCAGACTGAACTAGCATTTAATTACTCATTTAGCATCAACACAACTTCTTGTACTTTCATTTTAGCATTGTGTCTGGTTTATTTTCACAACAATTTGGCATTCATTACCAGCCACGCTAAATATTTGACAAGAAAACCTGTTTTCTTGAACCAAACGTGAACCGTATCATAAATATCACATTCCTTTTCGCACTTCAAATGGAGCAGAAATTAAATATTTTCAAAAGACTGCTCAATGCTTAAAAACACAATAGATGCACGTGACTTTCACAACACCTTTTAATTGACTTGAAAAAAATCTAAAAGCAAAGTGAAGTCTCAAAAATGTAGCCCCATCGACTGGTAAAGCAAGGAAAGCATGCATTCAGACCAGCTGCCCATACATCACATTCAAGCGCTCAAAAATTAAAGCACTGCACTCAGCATATGTAAATAATGGATAGAGGACATACACCCTATATTGCCATTACCAACATATAATTGCTCTTACATGGAGGCATGGCAGAGCAGCACACCTTGTTTCGCGACGCCGCTATGCTGTGAATACGTTACTAACTACAGCTCACATTCACACGCACCGCATGCGGCGCAAACGACCAGACACGCCAAAGATTTACAGCGGCGGCTAATTCCAACGGCAGCCCGCTGCAACACATTGAAGGTATCAATATTCTGATGGTGACGAGCCAGCGAGGGGAAAGGGGAACGCAAAGAGGGGGGGGAGGAGCGAGGCTGAGGTGCACAAACAGTGTCTATGAGGCAGAGAACAAGTGACTGAGCAAGAGAGAGAGCGAGGGGGCTGTTTGCGAGAGTGGGCGAGGGAAAGAGAGAGAGAAACAGCGGTGATGATCGACGCCAGGCTGCCACCACTCTGTAGCAGTGAGTGGCTGCAACAAAAAGCACAGAATAACATCCCTGACTCCCTGCTCTGCTTTTTTTCTCTCTCTCTCACTCTCTCGCTCGCTCGCTCCTCTGCCGCCTATCTTTCTCTCCCTCCCCCTCCCTTCTCTCTCTCTCTCTCTCTCTCTCGCTCACTCGCTCTCTCTCTGCGTCTCAGCTAGCAGACGACGTCTCCGCTCACAGCTTTGCAGAGGCTATGCTGTGACTGAGCCGGGGCTGGAAGCTGGATCTCCAGCAGCCATCAACAAGTTAGGACTGGACAACCGCAGCCACGAAAGAAAAAAGGCTTTATCTTCAATTAAAACCGCCGAGCTGACATCACCGCAGTGGAAAGGAACGAAAGGGGTGAAAGGAAAAAAAAAAAGAAAAGAGGAGAGGGTGGTCCGCTCGCTGGAGTTGCTGTGGATGGCACGGATCAACTTGAAAATATAAATGAACATCTAATTCGAGGATTTGTGGGATGAAGAAAAAAAACATTTTCGACGTGGATTACGGACTCCGAGGAAAATCACAGGAATAAAATCTTCTTGTGACATGGAATTTCTCATTTTGTTTCAGTTGGACGGACACAGATTTGCTTTATTCCTAAAGAGGCTGATTCCTTTCAAGCTTATTCAAAAGGGTTTTCTCCCTTTGGATTTTTCTTCCACCTGGTTGCTCCAAGAGTCTGCGGAAAAGGACAGTTGAATGCAGCCTCCGATGTGCACAAAAGAATGGGTAAGTTAGCCCCTTTATAGGGCAGGTCTGGACATATAAAAGGGATACAAGTAAGAGCCACAGCGCAGACAGACTAAAAGCTCTTTAGCTTTAGTGTCTTTCCTGCAATCGTCCTTCATTTTTCCTTCGTCATCGGGGAAATGCGTAAAAATCTACATCTTTGGTACCATTTGTGCTGGAAAGCAGTCCTTTAAGTAATTTAGACTGACAGAAGGACCTTGGGATTTAAAACATGATAACATTTTTGTGTTCATGACAGCAATGAGAATGTTTAAATGAATGGCACGATTCAGAGAAAGGTTGAACCTTGATAATAAGGATATATCGAGGGAGTGGAGACAAAGTCCAGGCTATGTATGTAATTGATATTTGGATGTTGAAGTACAAGGCATCTCTGCAGACTTTTTTATAAAAAAAGAAAAAAAGAAAAGAAAAATCATGTCTGATTCCTAAGTTGTTCAATTTTCTGTACCGGCGTACATGTCGGGGGATGAAAGAGCACGCAAAAAAAGCAGAATTCAAGCTCACAAATTATCTTCAAGCATTTTGCAGTGATGAGCACATAGTTCATATTCTTATGTTTTAACCCGTCCAGGTATCCATTCAAGGTGGCCATTGGTGGGACCTGCACCAGCGGCTTTGTGTGTGTGTTTGATCAGCATGCTCCTGGTGTGCCTGCTGCCTTCAGCAACGAGCACAACTTGCCCTCAGAAATGCCGCTGCGAGGACCTGCAGTTCTACTGTGACACACAGGGGCTTCAGGCACCCCCTGATGCCGTGGATAAGGGAGCACTAGGGCTGTCACTACGTCACAACAGCATCAGTGAGCTTAGCCCAAATCAATTCTATGGCTTTAGTCAGCTCACCTGGCTGCATCTCGACCACAACCAGATTACCACAGTGCAAGAGGATGCCTTTCAGGGACTGTTCAAGCTGAAGGACCTCAATCTAAGTTCCAATCGAATCACCAAGTTGCCCAACACAACCTTCATTCACCTCATTGATCTTCAAATACTGGACCTGTCCTTCAATCAGATGACGGCTTTGGAACCAGAGCTGTTTCACGGACTGAGAAAGCTCCAGATACTCCATCTTCGCTCCAACTTACTTCGCACCACACCTGTTCGGGCATTTTGGGATTGTCGCAGCCTGGAGTACCTGGGCCTGAGCAACAACCGTCTGCGGAGTCTCGCTCGGAATGGATTTGCTGGGCTCATTAAGCTAAAAGAGCTCCACTTGGAGCACAATCAGCTGACCAAGATCAACTTAGCTCATTTCCCTCGTCTAGTGGCCCTCCAGTTTCTGTATCTGCAATGGAATAAAATCAGCAACTTGACGTGTGGCATGGAGTGGACCTGGACCACTTTAGAGAAGCTGGACCTCACAGGAAATGAAATCCGCCTGCTGACACCTGACGTGTTCAAAACACTCCCGAATTTAAAGATTTTGCTGCTGGATAACAACAAACTGAGTAGCCTGGATTCACAAGTCATGGATATGTGGCAGTCCTTGGGAACCGTTGGGCTGTCAAGCAACCTTTGGGAATGTACCAAAAGGATTTGCTCGCTAGCAACTTGGCTAAGCACCTTTAGGGGAAGGTGGGAACATTCCATCCTCTGCCATAGCCCCGAATACGCCCAAGGTGAGGAGATACTTGATGCAGTCTACGGATTCCAGCTTTGCCAGAATTTTTCGGCACCAGTGGTTCAGACCGTCAGTACAACCACAGACCCTACTATAACTGCAGAAACAAGCTCCTTGTTTGGAATTATGCAGCTGACCCCCACGCAGGACTATACAGAGGATTTTGGGACCTTCACCACGGTAACCACCACAACGACTACAACACAAACAGCGAGCACTGCTCTAGCTACCACTGCTACGATGGATGAGGCAGCTGTGACGGATGACTTCCTGGGAATAGACAACACCGTTATGACTCATAGGGTTATCATTGGAACAATGGCCCTTCTGTTTTCATTCTTTTTCATCATTTTTGTCGTGTATATATCCCGGAAGTGCTGCCCTCCCACCCTGCGCAGGATACGGCACTGTTCAGCTATTCAGAATCGCAGACAGATGAGGACCCAGCAGCGGCAGCCTATGACAGATTTGGCGACACAGGTACCCTATAATGAGTATGAGCCTAGCCATGAGGAAGGGGCACTTGTGATCATCAATGGCTATGGGCAGTGCAAGTGTCAGCAACTGCCTTACAAAGAGTGTGAAGTATGAACTCTTATTTATTCCTAGAGTATATGGTTTGCCATTTGACCATTTCAGAAGATACAGGGTTTGCGTTTTGGATTTTTTTTTCCCAGTTTATGTAAAAAGCATAATTTTACAGGTGAGATATGATACAACACGAGAAATTCTGACTGCTACAACGACAGAGGTTAAACATGACTGTTTAGGGATGATGTAGAGATAGTCACAAATTTATTTTTCTATAAATGGAAGGTTGTTCATAGCAGAGAGGGGCAATCATTTTAAACAAGAAAATTGTAAACTGTGAGATTTGTCTTCACATTGTCTCTCTATCTTCTGCAGCACAGAGAAAATACTTAGCTAAGTGGCTTTCTGCCAACGAAACACATTAAGTGGAGAAATGTGATTTATGTCTCTTTTTTTCTTTTAAAATGTTAATATTTGAAAGACGCTTTCTAATTGCACCACAGACAGTATAAGTCAATCATTTAACCACTGGATAAAATTAATTAATACAGTTGAGATTATTTTTTTTACTCTTCAGTTTAAATACGTTGAGAGTACTATGACATGTTCAAGGCCACTGAGACCAAAATATTACTGCATTGTATCTAAAAAAAACACATGATTATCATAATATCACAAATAAAAATAAGTCCTCAAGAACCCTGACACTGTTTAATACACGGTAATGACTAACTCCAATCAAGACGTAAGAAATTATGAAATTATATTAACTTCCATCAGATCCAAAGCAGTTAGTGTTTCCTGTTTACATAATTATTTATAAAGGCCATCCCAAAAACTCAGCTCTCTTTAGCCAAAACAAATGTATTTTTAAAAAGGGGGATGTGGGTGTGCGTACTGCTTCCATAATTCTTTCTGTTCCGTTTCAAAAAGGGGTGGGTTGAGGGAGAGTGATGATTTAATGACTTAGGCAGCTGTTCTGCAGCTTACTCTAAAATTGTTGAATGTTTGCGCTCCAGCCCACAAGAGACAACCATGACAACTGCATTCTCAACATGTGGGCAAACTAGGCATTGTTTGTCAGCCGCTTATCTCCAATTTAATAAAAAGCTTAAAACATGTGCATCAATATTAAGAACGATACGGATTGAAAGGATTATCAAAAAAAATTATACGCCATGACCAACACATGGATTCTCCCTGCTTAGATGGGACAGAAATGGTGACAATAATATTCAAAATGTGTAAACGTCAAAGTATAGTTTGTCCATGTTCAGTGAGCATCAGGGCCAACATCCAGACATACAAGTGTGAATTGTGAGCGCAGAAAATAAAAGACTAATGAATTGCACAGACAGAAGGGCATTTCATTCTAAAAAATAAAGGCTTCCCTGTTGCTCTGGCCCTTTTTACTGCGTATGCACTAATCAGGGTTGACAGGCTCAAGATTGAACCAATTAAGGCAAAGCAAAAAAGGGGTGA
The DNA here is from genome assembly GCA_009823395.1 of Thamnaconus septentrionalis. Classification (NCBI taxonomy): domain Eukaryota; kingdom Metazoa; phylum Chordata; class Actinopteri; order Tetraodontiformes; family Monacanthidae; genus Thamnaconus; species Thamnaconus septentrionalis. Next base: position 16,602,541 of record CM020509.1, on the reverse strand, counting down.
AAAAAAATCTGATGTTCTGTCACCCCCACCAGTTAGCCAACAACATTTATCCTGTTCAGCCACACAAAAAAGAACTGATAGAACTGTCTCTTGTGCAGCAGAATATATATTTTTACGTGACTATGTTCTCCCCTGGGCTTGCATAGGTGTCGTTTACATTCTTTGAAATTGGGTATAATCATAACCGCTCCTTATTTTGCCAACGTTAAGTGTCACTTTAAACTGTGGGTAATACCCTGCAAACAAACTGAGATCCAGCCATAAGCAAACAGAAAGCCTGGGTCAGAGGACATTTGTATGCAGCAGGGAGAGGATGTGCATTAGCATCAGACTAAAGCTGCTGCCGCAGCCCCGCACCTCTTTGTGTTCAGTTTGGTAGAGGGGGCAGGGTAAAAGAGGGGATTGAGAGGAACAAGTAAGGCGATCAAGAGGGGCAATTACTAAAGTTAATCTTTCATTTTTCAAAGAGACAACCCACCTTAGAAAAAATATATACATAATAATCAAATCTAATTACTGACAACACCTTAAGCTTGAAATGCACACTAACTGTACAAAAATGTCCAAACATACACCCTTCCAAACACGACCTGAGGAATACTACAAGATATTTCCATATGTTTCATAAGGAGCATTACAAAGTGTCCTTTAAAACAGTGGCCATTTTTACTATCCGTGGCATTTTCTTTTGACCATCAAAATTTGGCTTCAAAATGCGTATGTCAATGTCTATTCTCACATGCTCATGCAATGCCTGCATCAACTTCTTAGCAAGTGTTAGTGTAAACCAAAAACTGTTCAATTGTTCATTGTCACAATCAAAAACGGACAATACACACACTGATCATACAGATTTATGGAGCCAAACATCTCAACTTTGCTTAATTTCATTCTCCCTGTTTCACACTGATATTACTATTGCCTTTCTGATTTTTCTTGCATGTTCAAAAGTCTATTTTTTTTAAAAACTGTCATCCAGCCAACATTATGGAAGACCTCACAAAAATGGGGATGTATGTAAAAAAAAAAAATCTAAGTTTTGTCAATCACCTGACATTTCACTGTTCAAGACTTCAACTTGTAATAAGAGACTGAAAATCCACAAGATTTGTTAAAATATGCATCCCTTTGCACTCTGGCTCTTTGTAAACTATTTTGTTTTTTCTTGTCACCCTTTAGCCCTGGTTCCACATCCTGCCTAAAAAAAATAAAAAAGAAAAAATAAGTGAACTAATTCCCTCTCTCTTATCCAACCTCATTGTCCAAAATGAATGCTTTTCCCTTTCCATTTCCTTTTGTATTGTAAAATGTGCAGTTTCATATCTGTATAGTGGATAAAGTGTGCCAAACTAAAAAAGAAAGAAAAAAAGCATTTCCGCCTCAAAACATATATTTTTTAAATAAAATGGTTATAATTTACAGTGTTTGCTAACTGAAGAATGCTCATAAACTGACTTGTTTTTTCCATCACATATTGGGTTTGTTGTTGTGTAAAAAGAAAGTCAAGATAGATCTGGATGGTATTGTCACGCAAAACTTAGAATTTTGTATTTAAACACAGGGAATTTTGGCATTGTTTGCAGACTAAAACACTGCAGTTGAAGAGATGAAATTGTTTCCGTCTTTGTGCTTAATGGGAATTCTTTAAAATGGCCATCAAGCAATTCAGCTTCATGACTAATTCAGCAATTTAGCTGAAATGATGTAATGATAATAAGATCATTATGTGCAATGTGACTCAGATTTATGGAACCTATACTAAAATACCACTTATAAACAGACTATAGTTGTACTTAATGCTACAAAACATTGACAAGTTAGCCATACAACCTTTGTTGTGTCCTGTGATGACCGATCATTTATAGTTCTAAGTTTAACCTTGAATCTTTTGCCTGTTACCTTCTCCTCAATTTTCATTTTCCTAATCTAAAAAGAAAAAATGTATTAAGACCAAACAGAACAAATGACGACACATTTGACAAATGGATGTTAGCCTTAGCTTAGCTGCAGCTGGTTGCGTACAAGAATTTTGTTAATTTTGCATTGCAAAACAGAAACAACTTCCTTAAAATGGAAACTGTCCCAATAACTAAAAGTTAATAGAATAAAGATAAAATGTCACATCAAAAGCAAAGTGAAAAGCAGCAACATGAAGCCAGTGAACTACCTGCAAACTTAAACTATTAGTATTGGCTGAGGTTTGGAGGAGGCAACTTGGAAAACAGGAAATCAACGTGGACATGATTTTCATTCCTACCAACAAGACCTGTTGCCTGTGTAACACCAAAGGCAAACGGCAGAACAAGAACTGGAAAGAGCGGAAGTCGACGTCAACAAGTCAACACAGTTTTGGTGAGTTGTTAACCATTGTTGTCTTAATTCTGGTTCATAACAATATGAAAAAAATGTTACAATTGTTTAGGGTTGTTCAAAAATGAAAGTCATTCCTGCATCACTAATGTGTTTTAAAATTCATGAAGGTTAATATGACTATTGTTCAAGCTTCAATTATGTATTAGGACACAAAATGAGCTACTACATTGAAAAGAAGGCATTGAGGACAGAATCTATGTTATGTTTCAATGCGTAAAAAAACATTGCAGTGAATAAGAACGTATTACCAAGCTCCTCCAGTATTTGTCTGATGACTCAGGCAGTGAATATAATCTGTATGTGAGCACCATGCGTTTGACTTTCACTTGCTACATTGCCATCTTTGTGTCAAGTGCAAATGTTTCCATCTAGTTCGTTTAACTGAGTGGCTTCAGACAATTTCTGATGGTAACAACGCTCGGGAAACAGAAACACAAATCTTGACAAGAAGCAAAAATTATGAGAAAATGAAGGTGTCTGGCTTTTTACACCTGTAGGCTAAAATGTTATTAACTTATTTTTAACATTTCATTGCTGTTGTCAAGATAAAGTTTTGCACAAGATAAATTAACATTGGTTCAATATGTTGTTTGAAGAATAGATGTTTATGACAAAATACTGAAGATTTGCATAAAGCAATTTTAAGTTCATAATTTAACCTTTACTCTATTTTCTCACGGCGCTTTACAAGGATTAGTACAGATAATATTCTGTATATTTTTTGGAATACTATGATTGAGCATCTGATTTGGACATAGGAATTTGTTATACCAAATGTGAAGATTCAGTTGACTAAAGTGAACATATTATGTGTGATCACTCTCCTCACAACACTTTGTGAGATCTTTACAGCTCCCAAGAGTTTCAGCTAAATCACTTCGCAAAATGTAGCCCCAGTGATAAATTCTGAGCTGCGGTGTAGTGAGAGAAGTTGCAGAGGCTCTTGTGGCTGCAACAAAAAGCAGTGATAGGCGAGACACTTACATTGCCCATATACTCAGACAGAAGGTCCTGAAGAGCCTGGCGCACAGAATTGCACTCAGCCACGATGCGCTCTCTGCGATCATCACGCGTGCACGAAGAGTCAGCCATGAGGGCAGCGCCGCTGATGATGCTCTCCAGTCGCTCCTCCAAAGAGGGCCGGAAGCGCTCCTCGCTGAACGACAGGGGGTCCACAATGATTTGTTTCTGCGGGGGGAAAAAAAGGTTTGAGCATGAATCAGAACTGGAGGGGGGGAAATGCTGCAGCTCATAATATTTCTCTGATCTCTTGCTACTCCAAGAGCCAGATCCAGCGGGCCCAATTTGTCACATTGACAAACTGGGTGGAAAAAAAATAGTTATACATACATGTACTATAACTATGCAAGCGCTACTGTTGGTATTAATTAAGTAGTTTGAATCTTTTACAAAAAAGCATTTTTTTAACCCTTGTCTAATGTAAACTACACACAATTTATATTCAAATGAGTGAATGTCTATCACAGCTAAAGTTAAATGTTTCTCACCAGACAAATTACAGCTGAAAAAGGACGGAAAAGCAAATCGATAAATAACAAGCTGCATTTTGCTGTTGTGAGAAGTACGTTGGCTTTCAGCTTTCATTCCCACTACAAGCTTCTTTGTTTTTGTTTTAAAAGAACAAAGCATCCAATTCCTTTAAACACAAACAACAGTGATTTAGATCAATTCACAGAGAACAAAGCGAGGACAGGTACCTCGCACATCTGCGAGTAAAGAAAAATCTTCATGTCTGATACCCACGGAGTAAACACGTGGCAACAAACAACTAGCTTGATGAAAAAAGCAGTTACCATGAATGACATTTGTTTGAATGGGGGTAGAGGGGGGGTCAATCTGCCCTCTGACAAACTAGAGGCATTACAAGAACTAAATATTAAACAATTCAAGAATTGGTTTGATTATCGCTGCCTTCTATCACTGCTACCTCCAGCCCCCTCTTTTCGGTCTCATCTGACCTGCTCTGCTTGCGTGTCATATCACCATGGCAACAGGCACACGAGAGAGAAATGGAGAAGAAAAAAAGTGAGAGAGACAAAAACAGAGTGAATCATTTGCTAATTTTTTTTTCCTTTTTTTGCAGCCGCTCGGAATTATCTGGCCTGCACACCAGCGTTTAAAAGGAGCGACTTTCTGCATCGCTACCTGAGAACCGATCACTGATGCAACAGATCCGTAAGACTGCAATGCAAACACTTTTCTGTGCGCATTAATCATTGAGCGCACCATCTGCCACAGCCGATACTTTATAATAATTTATCACAGAGTTCTATGACTGTTACCTAATCACTTTGAGTAGCTGGCTTTCATTCTATTTCTGAACACAGCATGGGAAAGTTAAAAGAAAATTCTCAGCGGCTATAATTCTTCCTCTGCTCTAAATTATGTTTGAAATTTACATCACAGCAGAAAAGACTGGATTTAAAGAATGAAAAAAAAAATGCTACGATCTCTGTCAACTCAACTCGCTGGACGGTTAAAATTGTGAACTCCTTTCACATCAAGTAAAACTGACAGACAAATTTAATGACGTACCTCAACAACTGACAACTATAAATGCTGTTAAGTGAACTGGTTCAGTCATGAGAGGGAGCGTCGCCTCCTGACACTGTCAGCTGGGTTTTTTTTCCAGATGTGTATGTTTTTGCAGTAGTAACTAAAACTAGCCAGTGCCTTTAGTTTACATTTTAAATGGCAAGCTACATTTAATTATGATAACCAATAACTAGAACTCTGCCAGCTCCTGAGTTCTAGTTACAGATCAGAAAGAAATGCATATTTATATTAATCCTGCAGGTGGAACTACACACAAGTGTGTCTGATCATCCAGACTCTGGCCCAACAACATTGCAGAGCGAGAGAACTTTGATGTCTTTTGCAGTCTTATAATCGAATCATATAATTGGTATTAAAAGTACATATTTAGGGACCAGTAAAATAGCATTCCTTACTTTTCAACCACTTATTATTCTTTTCCTCCTCTTGAATAGAAATCTATAATTTAAAAACTAATTTTCATGTCTATTATCATAGCATTTGCAATTAAAAAAAAAAAAGGTTCAGCTTCCACTTATGTTCTCCCTCGCTTGGGGCAGCCATTGGTCATCAAATATGTGCTGTTAACAACTGTTTCTACCCTCTTTGCTGACGTCTTTCATGTTGAGCTGAATGCTAATTCCGTTCGACTTCAGAAGCCGTTTCGACTCGGGCACGAGCGAGGAGACTGCGAGAGCAACGGCTCGTGCTTACTCTGCGGATATTCTCCCGCGCCTTGTCGAGTGACCTTACACAAGTGGCCAGTCATCACACATTTCTCATTTGTACCCCAGGTTGAACAGTCCGAGCCTGTCAATATGTCAATGGGATGGATGGAAAGTGAATCCACCACTTCACTAAATGATCAGAGGAAACCTGCAATTTTGCAAAACTTGAACGTGAACAATTCAATCATTGATTGTGTTTGATCTTTGTGAGGCTTAATTGAAACCCATCAGTAGTGACAGAGGCCAAGTGTTGGATTAAAAAATAAAACAAACAACTGGATTAAAAATGAAAAACTCAACTTCCTAATCATACGTGTAAAAGTAATTGTTTAGCATTTAGCAATGCAGCCTATAAATTGAACTTGGCAAACAAGTGTTGTTAGGAAATGTCCTACCATGCTTTTCCTATTAATAGTATATAAAATTAAAAGCAGAGATGGTTTATAGTGAGACCTGCAGCTACATTCTTTTGAAAAGAGATGGGAGCAAATAAAGGAGCACAAAGTGGTGACTCAAGAAAATATTCAAATGTAGCCTTGAGAAATGTCCCAGTTTGTTCACACATCTCATCCTAATTCCCACCTCGACCCCTTCAAGGGCGTTGGTCATTTTATGATTCACAAGACCTCCCGCCACAAGCACCACTCTACATTTAAATAAATAGCAGTAATAAGTAAACCATAGCATACCTAAAAAAGAGACGTCCACCTACTTCTATTTTTTTTGTTTTTCGACGTATAAAATTAATTCTTTAAAAATTTGTGCTTAGTGGTCCACCTGGCCGTGACTTGCAAACCACTCATTCGACTTACATCAAAGTTGTTGAGGGCATACGCCAGCTCTCCGCCTCCCGCTGGCTGACCGAGCACCGAGTCTTCGGAGGCGGTAGCCTGGGCAGCGTTGGAGATGCCCGACACTGCTTGCTGCAGCTGCTTGTAGATCAGGTCACGGTTAACCTTATAGGCTGCCAGGTCGGGGTGTTGCAGGCAGGCACGGGAGGCTGTGTACAGCATGGGGATGTTCCTCTGCAGCACGCCCCGAGCCGCGGCCATTTGGTCTTTATGGTGGACATCTTTAAGCTCCTGGCAAAGTACAGTGAAAGGGGAAAAACACAGAAAAGGGCTGCGTAAGAAAACAGTTCCACTGGAGGGTGAAATACTGCGGGGGAGATGGGTAGTAATGTACTTTAAATTTAAAACGGGCTTGTCATACCACTATGGAGACACTTAGTGAGACAGAGTTTGTTCTGGATGACCCAGATTTATTCTGTCCCCTGCGGTAACACAACACAGTCATAATCAGGCCATTATAATGTGCCTGTGCAATTTAATGCGTTGCTATTCAGACCCCAGCATTATATTGCAATTACATCTTCACAGGAGGGGAAGGAGATAGTGATCGTCGGCGGAAATTTATGGCGTAAAAAAAAAACGGCTAGTGTACACAAAAGGAAAGCTCCCCCTTCGAGTGGAACCGTCTCAAAGCTTCTCCGCACTTCCGCTCCGGCTTCAACAAGCTCAATTAAACCCCAATGCTTTATGCATTACTTTGGTGACACACGTTCCGCTCTGTATAAAAAAAAAAGTGCAGTTACAAGCATTTTTCACAAAATCATCGGTGATCATTTTGGCAAGCTTTTCTCATTATAAAAAGTGCATTAAAAAGAGCAGGTCGCGTCCAATCATCAGGGGGGTTTAAAGACGCGATAAAGGGCTCGGGAAACATCCGGCTAGTAACGTCACCATCTTTATGCTGAAGAAAAAAAAAACACACACACACACACACACACACACACTAAGCAAATAGCTGCCACAAATATTTTCAAGGTGCTCTCAATAAAGTGAACTAGAGAGTCACATTATAAACTACATAACAACTTACACCTCAGCCAAGAATGAAATTTCACTAAAAGTGATTGTTTTGTATTTTCACTAATAAGCAGGTCTCTCTCCTCCTCTTCCTCCTCCTCCTCTTCCTCCCTCCCTCCTTGGGAGAGGCAGCAGAAAATACTGAGTCGCCCATTGTTTCCATTTAGGAGTTTAATTAAGCTGCCAACTCCTTTGACTGCCACTGATACTCAAAAACAACGTTCCATTTCTTGTCGCAAACATGAGTGTTTGTCACATTCTGGGTCCAGTCCTCAAACCACTTTCAGTCCACTTGACAGAAAATAGCCATTGTTCTTTATGCTCACTGCATCAAATAAGGACGTGAGTGGGGTTTTTTTTCTGTCCCCTCACACTTCTTTACTCACCATTTGGAATGAAAATGGGATAGCATATTTTAATAGCGACACGGCGGCTAACAGCCATTGAGGCACTTCAAAAGCTCCCAGCCCAATTAAATCTACAAGACTTCTTTGCCCTCGCAGCCTGACCTTATCTCTCTTCCATGCCAGCTGTACAGTACCTGCTGTCTCTTGGCAGCCATGATGTTCAGCTTCTCCACCTCTGGTTTCAAGGCTTTATATTGGATCCCGAGATCTTGCTCCGTTGCTGCATTACGCACTTTCACCATGTTGTCCTCGACCTGAAAACGGGAAATTTGTTTCATCACAACATTTAGCAGATACAGAATCATACAATTAAAAATACATAAACATTCAAACAAACACTCATAAAACATATTAAGAATAAATAAGAAGAATATAAAAAATATAGTCTTATATAAAAGTATGTTTCAAAAAACCTATAACGAGAGGTTTTAACAGTTGGTGGAAAGGAAATTACAGCATCAGCACATCTGATAAAACTTGGAGGGCTGAAGTCCCAGAAAAGGCTCCATCGACTCTCCACTTGTAGCAAGAACAGAGAGGGTTTTTTTCTTCCTGATTGGAGGAGTGCTGGGAGAGCACGGCTTCTCCTCAAGAAGCACGCCTAACATGAAGGTCAAAAACTATCTTCTACATCCACAGAAAAACCCCACTTTGCAGATGTTGACACCAAGGGTGCCATGAGAGGAACTGTGCGAGTTTACATCCAGATTAGACGTACACGTTGATATGACATCAGAGACTGTGGTGGTACCGAGTTTAGCGCAAGACAGCGAGAATAACATGACTGTTGCCATAATGGGAACAAGCGGTGAAGAAAAGTCTTGCTAGACATCCAGTGAAGTTTCAGGAGAAAAAATCATTCCAATATCTTTCCCCACTGAAGAGGCAAATAAAGAGTGAATCAAACATCCGACTCAACCCTTGGAAATGTCATCCCGAGCAGCAGAGCACTTCGCTTCCTCTTTTGTTCACAAAAGGAGAGAAAAGCCACTCTCCTTTTGAAAATGCCCTATTTCTGTTTTGCTTTGTTTTTTTTCTTAAATATGAGCACACAAATGTCTGTAATTCATCATTTAAAATGGTGCATTTCCTCTTCAGAAAACTTAAGATTATTTTAATGATTTTTATCGCGCATCATGAGGTTGAGTACTGTCTGCATGACTGCACAACATTTGAAAAAATGTCCAACACTGTTAACTATTAGCTTCAAACATAAGCTTGTAGCACACTGAGTAGAGAGTGAGATTTTTTGTTTGTAAATAAAAGCCCATTACATTATGCTAAGCTAAAACGTTGAAATAAGAATGGAAAGAAGAACAGTTGTCTTACCAGCTTAAGCTGCACAAGAAGCTTGTAGACATCAGACATGTCTGCCAACACCAACAGATGTGTGACTGCTGACAGGAGAGCTCGAGCAGCGCGAACCATATTGCCCCTTTTCACAGAGGAGCAGGGGTCTTCCGCAAACTCCCCGGAAGCCTGGCGCATCGAATCACCTGAGAGCGCGGGACAAAACAAAGTATCTGTTGGAACTAGTTTGAAAAATAAAAATAAAACAGCGACTGTTTCAATATTTGTACCATTTGAACAATTTCAGTCCAGTCCATAAACCTGTGAACAAATTAAAATATGAAATGTTTTTGAGTGGTTTAAACCCTGATGCATCCATTATAAGCAGTGGTGTAGTTGGAATGCCTCACATGTTGCATAGTGTATACTTCTTGGTTTATATAGAAGCTGCCTCCCACAACCCCGCACACGCACACCATCACCTACAGGTCAATTATGTCACGAGCATTGCATCACACAATAAAGACGCTCAGCTCATCTCGGAGTTATAATCACATCTGGCTGCAGGTTGATATGCATACACAGCCCTTTTTGGAAAAAGGTTGATGTAGTGATAACAACAAAGGTCAGAGTGTAGTTTGTCAAGCACCAAGTATTGTTCTGGGGGAATGCAGTAGATTATGGAAAAATCAATTGGCATCGCAGACTGCAGAAACATGCATGTTGATACAGGCCACACCAGGGGGGGCGTGGGCAGAGGGAGAGCAGGTCTGTGCTTACTGCGAGTTCAACGGAATTGAAAATGAGCTTCATAGTGTATTTTCTTGTTCTCGAAGATTTAAATTTCTAAATTATTTAAAATAGGTACCAATACCCAAATCTAGCATAAGTTAACACTGCTGCATTCAAGCGAGTCTTTATTACAAAGACAATCAAAACTGCTCTGTCAAATAAAGATTGTCAGACCTGGTCTTTTGTAATCATTTCAAATTGTTACGGTTCAAAGGCCTTGAACCAATGAATCATCTTAAACTCAACAATCCAATCACCTCGTGCACTAGGACTTCTTCAGTCAAGAAAAAGTCTGTACAAACTATAATTCTAATTGTGTTTGCCCTTTCATTGTGAGACACCTGAATGAATGTTGCCATCAACTTAAATGCAGATTCATTCAAATTTTTAATTCATTTATTATCTTAACTTTCCACTTCAGCAAAGACACAATTTCTTCAAATGGGTTCTTTTGAAAACGATAAAGCCTAGGTTTGGCTTTTAATTGCTTTCCACGATTATCACAAGTAAATGTGTGCATCTTGTATACATCACAAAAAGTTTCAAAGAAATGTCAGCCAGAGGTACACGCTTGAGAATTCTGATCACCCAGAGTGTCATATTTCAGGCCAAGAGGCGTCCTAGATTCACATCCATGCAGGCGACGACAAATCGTCACGAATGAAAAAATCTGTGGCTGTAATAAGCCTCAAGATAGCATGTGAAGAAACTGCACAATGCAAATAACCAGACTTGAATCGTCAAATGCACCTGAATGTCAGGCTACCGATTTTGTGAGCTCTGTCTGAGACCCTGCCGTTAATTCATGACTCTATTACCTTAAAAGGGAAAATAAGAGACAGAAAGTGTGGTCAATACAGAAGCATAAAACCTGTAGAGCAGAAATGTCATTGATTAATAACATTTCACGCCGGCAGAGAGCTAAAGCCGTTTGCAAATGATCGACAACAGATCTCCACCACTGTGTGCACCTTCAAGCTGTTATTACCCCCTGTGACCAAAATCAATAAGGCCATTTTCAGGGGGCAGATAGTGATCAGTGTTTCTTTAATAAACCCATATCCATCTAACGCTACCCTGCAGCCCACCAAGTACGAGATGAAATGATAAATGCGTATACCGCACAGTGAGGCCCTGAACAAAAAAAAAATCATCAGGACAACAAAGACACCGGCAGGGTGAAGACAAGGACAGGAGCAGAAAGTGACAAGGTGTGAAGATTACTCGACCCAAACAGTCAGAAAATGATCAATAACTTGAAAATCAAGGAGGACAAGTTTTAGGCACCCAAAACCTTTGTGATCACAACAGAATTTTTCTTTTTTTTTTTTTTGTGGTGGCGGGGGATCGGAGGGGGTAGCACTGGTAACAGCTATAGGCCACAGCTGGGAGGAAAATGCTTTTTGAGCGTGTGTGTGTGTTCAGCGAGGATGGGGGGGTGTTACCCTGCTCAATAGCTGTATTATCAGTCTAGGCACGCCTTACTGAGCAGCGTGGCATGGTTGACAGCCAGGCCTAGCCACCAGCTAACAGCAGACACTGAATTCCGCCTCAGTGACAGGCCACCACTACCAAGGTAACATTCCTGGGCAGAGCACAGCCCATCTTGCAACATGTCATTTACCCCCCCAACCACAGCGCAGCGCTCAGCGGGCTGGACATCTGGGGTACCATTTATAAAACTCAAGAGGAGAAACCACTCTTAACCTCTGCACGTCCGTGAAAAAGGGGAAAGTTACATTCTATAGAAACAAAGTAAAACAAAACCTCTGTTCCAAAAATACAGATCGCTTTGCATACACACAGCAGTATACAATTTCCACTGAAGCGCATTAAAATAAATTGGAGATGTGTCCAGACAGCTCAGCCTCATCATGCTGGGAAGAAACATGAAAATCTTTATAAAAATGTTGAATAAAAGTGGTAATTAAAAATGCAATTACGGTCAAGACAGCAAATTCACAATACACTTATGATCCCTTCAAGGTCGCGGGAAAAATACTAAAATATACATTTAAAGCCTGAAATAACAAGGATATTTTTAATGGTTGGATGGACCTTAGCGTGACTAAAGTTTTGGTCACAGACAAACAAAAAGGGTGTTTTTTTAATTTGTGTAATTGTAAAGCCCAAATAATTCTCTGGCAAAAGGTCAAATATATTGAAAAGGGGAAATAAAGTTCACGTAATTCAAGGCAGATATGTCTTAATATTAATGTGATGTGTCTGTAACCTAAATGAAAGGTCGTCATGAATGGGCTCCCTCACTAAAACACACAGCCAAAGGGAAACGATCAGGCTCAAAATACGCTTCGATATTTCACTGGGGCAGATGATATATACATAGCATATAACTTATTTATCATTTTCCCCATCTTGAGAAGCACTCTGAACAAGCCGGGAACCACAGACTCTTGCAATATGTATTTTCAATATACCTTGCTTGCGGACATCCTCCACGGCAGCAGTGAGCTCGTCCTTCAGGAACTGACTTTCCTTGGCAATCTTTTCTCCCTTCTCCAGGAAGTTCTGTGTAGCAGTCTCCACTGACGCCGCCAAAACGTGTGCCTTCTTTGAGCGACCCTTCTTCTTATTGGATGGGCCTTTGTTGCTGGAGTTTACCAATGTGGTGACCTATGGCAGAGATTAAAAAAATACATATTTACAAGAGACTGGCTCCAGGGCCTCAAACGTGTTTTGGAGATCAAAGTTATGCAAATAAGTGGATGCTATATAACGTGGACCCAAGAAATAGGAGTTTGAGATATGGGCCGTGTTGTTTATGGCTCTTTACTTTGCATTTTCCATCGTCCTTGCACAGAAATGTTCAAGGGTATGTGGACTGTGGTTGAATCACAAACTATTTCCAGGTCTTAAATTGTGCAAAATTCACTGAACCATTTCTCCATGATGCGTAAATACCCTTAAGATGTGAAAAGTCATTTTCTCTTATCCTGCTTCCATTTTCAGAAAATCTACACTAAAACATGCAGACCTGGAAATCAGCCCTTTGAGGTGACATCGAGGGTAATGCAACATCTTCCAAGTAAGTGACAACATTCCCAGAAAGAAACTGAGTGAAGACGCAAACCAAAATTACCTGGGTGACCAGGGGCTCCAGCAGCCTCTCCACAGCCAAAGTGCGGATCTCCAAACTTTTTGGGTCCCATTTGAAGTTGATGTTGGGTGTATTAATGGTCGTCATGATGTCCTGGTTTCTGGGACGAAAATGTTGAAATAGACAACACATTTTACAAAGGGCTGAGCCATGACCAGGGTTTGTGTGTGTCGTTCTTCACAAGCAAAAAACAAGCATATTGTGGTTGGCATTGATTAAAAAAAATACCTGTGTCACATATAGAATGGAATGTTGACAACAAGCCAATGTGAAAACACTAAAGCACAAGTCTCTGTGAAGCAAAACTGATGTCTTTACAGGCAATGCCAGAATTTCCATGGAAGGCTTCATGACATGGAGGACTAGAGATAATAAACAGAGCCCAAGGGCTCAACTGAATGGTTGGTCAGCTGTATTGAGAACAATGTCACAGACGGTCACTGGCCCACATTTTTAACAAAAAGGCTAAAATCCTTGAAACACCCACTGAACATTTTATTGATAGCTATATACCGACACACTAATCTGAAGCTTGATTGGTAGCTTTACTTTCAGACATCTTTCCATTTCTCTATGTGCCACTGTGTATCAATACAGTTCCTCGTCAATCAGTGTAAACAGTTCTCATCCGAAGGTTTATCTCTGTTGTTTCAGAGTAAAGTATGCAACTTAATAGAATTATTTTAGAGACGTTACAGTTTACAACTAGGCCGACAGCTCGAAGCACAGACAGCGGATATTTCAAATCTCGATTACCTAGTCTACCTAGTCTACATGGGTGTGGCAGAATTGCCTCTGAGGCAGACAGGAATCTATTCAAATCGAAACAACCATAGCTCCACGGACAGACGCCGTAGCGGTTCATACAACTGATCTAGAAGGATTAACGCCTTAAAAACTGGTTTTAGAGCGACAACTTTATTCTGTCACTCTTAACGGTTCTGTCAACACGACCTTTCACTTTTGTTTTTAGATCCTTGAAATATGATCAGTAATCTAAGAAAATACAATTAAGCGAGCAAATAAACAAGGAAATTAGCAACGAATAAAGTAAAGACAGCTAGCAGGCCAGGACAGACGGGGTGGGTCTCGCACCTGGTCAACCTCTACCGTCCGCCCAGTAACGTCAGTAGGTGGGTTAACGGGGAAGCTACTTAAACCTCGGAGTTATGGGTATTAACCATAAATTCAGTTTATTCAGAAGAATTAGAACGTCACACAGAGTAACTGTGCGAGCTGTTGGGCGACTACGTCACTTGTAACTTTAAAAAATGCAGCTTGGCGCACTGTGTCGGCCGTAACGTACCTGTTAGTGTCCACGCACCATGGAACCATGCTAACGCTAATGCTAAACCGCACAACAACAGTCACGTAGCCGGCGGAAAAAACGGACGATTTTCTTCACAGTCAACCACAGCTTAAACACTTCTCATGAATACGGAATTGAGTTTCGTAGGGTACAGACAAAGTTAACAAAACACAACAAACTTACCGCACAGAACAACGCAGCCGAAAAAGTGGAGTTTAAAAGTTCAAAATGGAGGAGTGAGAAGAGTGACGTTCCTTGATAAGTTTTCCTCCCTTCCCAGATTCCGTTCGCTGCTCCCTTTGAAATCCTTTGAATCGTTCTGCGTACGTTCTACCAAAGAAAGCGACGAAAATCACGTCGGCTTTCGCGAAACTTTGTCAACTCGTTGCCTAACTTATGAGTATCGGCCGAGTGCTGTTTCGATGGCGCAGACTGTTGCCCAACAATGGACGAGGAGGAGGTCGAAGCGGGGGGGGGCGCCGGGGCGGTGACCGACTTGCTGAACTTCCTGGCAGCTCAGCGGGGCGACCACACGACACAGCGGCCCAACGACGAGGTGTTTTTTGGGGCGTGACGCTCGTATTTTGTGCCCTTATATGGATTAATTACTCTTGACGCAAACTTTGCGTTTAACGAACAAAAATACCGGTTGTACAACTTGCTTTGTAACACACGGATTGAAGAGGAAACTTTCAGACTCCCGTTAAAGTTGAACCGGAAGAGGCAAATCCGAACAGTTTAGTGGGGAGCGATCGGTGCTCCCAGTGACAGCTGCCCTGAGGAATGTGTTGATGTCAGTCAGACAGGAATTCATTTCCCTAAATGTAGATTAGATCCTTGGTGTCAACCGTCCAATGCTGACAATTAAAGTATCGGGACCGATAATGATTTTTTTTTTAATTAAATTTTTTTTAAAAAGTAATTGAGAACATGAAGAAAAAAAAAATGTTTTACCCATGTTTTTTTTTTATTATGTTTCTGTAGAACTGGGATCCTGACGACCTTTGTTATATGAATTATTCTAGAATGCTAGTTACATATACACTTGTTTGTTTGTTTTTAAGTATTTCCTTAACATTCTTTAATTCAAGGTGAATTGCCTCTGTAGAAGTCTGAATGAGTGTTGTATGTCATTGCATTGGTCTTTTATGTGTTATGAGACAAAATCCTGTTGATACCTCTATTTAAAAACATTACAGAGTTAGTCTGTAACCAAAATATTAACATTTGCATATCATGTTAACATACATTGTAAAACTATAAAACTTTATTTTAAAAGCCAATACAAAGAGATAAATCCTTATTTTTGCAGGTTAAAACTTGCAACATATTGTGCTGTTTTAATTAAGTTCTATAATTGTGTAGGTTTTACACAAAGAAATTTTATCCGCAACTTCATGATTAATGTATTACAATTTAAACCTTTGGCATAGTCCTGAGTCTTTTTTTCAGTAATTGGTTATATTTCATCCATCAGTAAGTCCGTCATTTGGCTGCCAGTGAGGCCAACTTAGTTTGTTTGTCCGATCTGAAGGCTTGGATGCAAGATATTTTTCTGTGTGAACCCATGCGTCAATGTCAGAGTGTCAGACATTTTTATTTTATTTTATTTTTTTATTTTTTGCAATTGTGAACAGTTCGTCACTCCTTGTTGTTTACATTTAATTTTCCTTCAGGACAGTGTGGTTTCATACTATCTGTATTTGTGAGCATTTTTTGTTTCCTTCTTTTTTTCATGTATATATTTGAGGTCTCACGGGTGCAGACATCAGACGAACACACTCAATAGCAAGCAGCAACACCCAATGAGAGGGGATAGAGGAAGCTGACTTTGCATCGGGCCCAGTCACACAATGGCCCGGCTTTATCTACGCTGTCTCTTCCTCCTGCATTATCATGTGCTACATGAGGAGATGGCTTGTAGATGCCCACAATGCCGCAATTTCAAGGTCAAGAGGAAGCGTAAGCTCCCACCAGCGTGCACCCGTCCCACTTTAATGGCTTGTTGCAGGTGTGACTGATAAGAATGAGACATTTGATAAACATATTCAAGAGCCGAGCATTTTAGTTTGGGCCTAATGAAGTGTGAAAGCCATAAATAGATTATCTCAAGAGGCCAGGTGCCTCGCCTCCCCTCTCACTTTTTCCACTCAGACACACACAAACACACACTCACACACAAACCTGCGTCTGCAATGCACACACTGATGTCTGTAAACAGATCACGCTTATAGATTTAATCCAACGGTCCAATAAAGTTAATGGAAAAGGGTTTTTTAAATATTTAACCTGCGTACCTGAATCTCTCCTATCTTCCCATTATACTCTGTGCTCAGTGAAACCTACTTACCAAAGGCAAAATATAGTCACATATGATAAAGGAGTGCAAACGGATCATGATTTCAAATAAGTGTATGGAGAGAAACGCGAGAAAGACGACGGGAGAAGCAGGCTGCATTTCAAGTCGGCAGCCGCAGAGTTGACAGTTTGTCTCATACAACAATGGTGTTTTGTTCTGCAGGCAAGTACAGCTAACACACTTCTATTTGTTGGCTAGAGTAGGTGTTAATTAAGAAGCTCCACCAGTGCCGCATGAATTACAGTCCTGGGCAGGATGGACTTACAAATGTATGTGTGAAGCCTGAGAATATTATTATCATCCTGGAATCCTCAATGGCTTTTGGGTTGGTTTTGGGGTTTTTTTGTCAGGTTTTTTTTTTTTTTTGCGAAATTAGCACATTGCACCAGAGTGGTTTTGCACGCAGGTTTTTGACCATGCTAAAGTAAGGGGCTGATCGTTAAACAGGCTTATTAATTCCCCACAAAAAGGGGCGTGTTGGCGAGCTGCTTTTTCATGCAATATTAATTCCGCTGAAGAACAGGAGGACCTGCCACTTGCGGAGTGCAGCTGCGGAGATTAGTTTATCCGCTTAATACGCGCAAGGAGGGATTGTGTGAGGCGCGCTAGCGCGCTGGAATGATAAATGTTTGTCCCAAGTAACAGCTTGCGAGGAGGACAAGTTTGGGTGCCCTTGACCTTCAATCTTTTCTGTACCTGTTGGGCCTGACAAACGATAAGAGTACAGCACGGCATAAATAATTCCTGCTCATTATAAAGGGGTTGCACACGCTTGTGCGCGCTGAATGTATAATTGAGCGCGCATGCAAAAGTGCGTGGAAGCAGCGGATTGAGAAGGGCCAGCTTTTATGTTTCCATTGTTCTTGTGTTTTTCGTTGTTGTTTTTTTTGCATTCGCTATCTGGATTTTTGAATCAAATGTTTACGTTATTAAATGTGTCAGTCGTCTGCTATCTCTCCAAGCAGTCAAGACTATAGATCAGCATTAAATTCCTATTCAGGAAACACAACGCCTTTATCAAATGGCAGACCTGGCACTGCTTGGCGCTGATAAGAAGCGACTTAGCCACAGGTGAGCCTCCTCCCTAGCTGTGTCGCTTGCTCTTTCTATTGTTTTTTTTGCAGATGGGGGGAAGTTACTGTACATTAATGCTCGCCGTCAAGGCGCTTACTCATACTTTGATGTTGAGCGAACGGGAAGCTTCCGCACTGCAGGAGGAATTTGTTCCCTGACATAAGGAACGCTGTGACTTTCAGTCTGCCCACATTCACCTGACTCATCCTGACAGCCGTCCATGGAGCCGCGTGATGTCATCCCCAATCCCCCTGCCCCCCAGCCCCCGAGCAGCCCTCTGTACCTACTTGATTAGAATGAGCGCCGTTCAAACAGCGCGTCACTCCTCCAAAGTATTGCCAAGGGACTGAGGGAGAGTTGAGAGCAGACACACCAGGAAAAACAAACAATGATCCTCGAGAGCATTTCCTTTTCTCGCCGAGCAGAGAGGAAGCGTTCGTTATTTTAACAAAACAAAAAAAGTCCCTCGGGAGGACTCATCCGACGTGTTCCCAGTTAAATGTTGGGCAAGTGATGTCATGGCTTTACACACAGCCTTGCCATATGACTGGACCACACAGTGAAGGTCACAGCACTCATGACTCAAGTGCTGTTAAATGTGCCGTTGGTCTGCAGAGCTCCACCTGCTGGTCCAGACATTGGTGTCAGACTGGAGCCGTCCGTGGGTGCGTGTTGCTCTCACAGGAGATGAGCAGCTTCCCTCTTGTTGCTGAGCAAACTGGATCATTTCCTCTAGATGGCCTTTTAGTTTTTCTGCAGAACTAAGGCGCGCTTTACAGATCTGCCTTTGAATTAAGGCTATTTTACTGTATCAGCCCGAAAAGCAGTGGCGCCGGCGTTCCAGGGAAAACTGTGCCATTGTGTAAACAAGAGCGCATATGATTTTCAATGCACTCCTGGAAATTATTTTTGCGCTCATAATACTGCTGCTCCTGGGTGTCTCACAGTGGGGCATGCATTAGCATGTTCAGAATGATTTTACACAGTCAGTGATTACTGACTGAAATGCAAATACCAGCAGTGGGTGACACACTTGTAACTCACGGCGCACTCGCTATTCCAGAAACCTTGTTTTATTCGGAAATTCTCCTGGGAGCTACTGGCCTAATTTCCTGCTTTCCAAGTGGGATTCGGGATAAAGGGAGGTGAGGAACGTAGAGGAATCCGCACAAAGGAACACAATGCATTTCAAAGACGGAACGAGTCACAGATCTAGACAACCCCCCATTTTTTTATGTTCTAAATGTGGTTATCAGTTCCAAAAATATGTTAACCAAGGTTATATTTACAGAGCTGAAGAGTTAAACAACATCTAATTATAATATGGCTTTAATTTTCATGAGGGAAAGAATTTGTTGAGCAGTTTTCATGCAAATGCACCGTTTTAATGATATTATTTTTCTAGCCACTAGCATCCGTATAATAAGACATAGCTATGATTTTTAATTTTCAACTGAATGAATATCATCAACATAACATCTTCTCTCCTCATACTTCGTACTCTGCTTTTTTAGTAGTTTTAATTCAGAAGTATATTTAATAGAGAAAAGGATCTATAGGGCTGATGGAAATGAAGACGTCTATTCTATATAAGGTTTCAGAGCTAATTACACCTTTTAAAGAACCTCTTGTAGCCCAAGGTCCCTAATTACAGTATTACAAAGCAGCTTAAACAGAGTGGCGGAAACTTAAATGCAGTTTACCTTTGCAAAAAAAAAAGTTCTGTATCTTTTAATATACTAAAATACACAAACCAATCAATCTTTTCTGTCACTAATAATGAAGATGATGATAATGATAATGAAAATGTCCAATTGACTGAACATTCTTTAAAACCTAAATCCCTTGGAGTCCATGTAAAGCCTATTAGACTTTCTCCTCAGTCACCATGAACAAGCTCAAAGCGATTCATGCATATTTCAAAAGCACAACTTGTAAAATAACTGCCAAAAATGGAAGGTAGCTTTAAAATGTCAGAGTGCTGCATTTTACTGGGGTTAACACCAGCACTTAGAAAAAATAACAGCTCAGAAGGCTCAGCATTGCAAACTCTAAGACAAACTGGACGATGTATAAAGGTGACAGCAGTGATGTGATGGCCCAAACAAATTCTGTCAAGACATTAGAGTCAGACAACAGTTTAGCTTTGTTTATTATTTTGGTGAAATTATTGCTTTTAAACTACATTTAGGGCTCAATCTGATAATTTGCAGTATGTTTGATACGTTTGCACACTTCTTCATCATGTGTGATTTTCATATTTCATGTATCTACTAACAGTAAAAAGGCTTGCATCTGATGCGGCGCAGTTGTGTTTGTGATGGCTCAGTGTGACAATAGATTGAATGGAGACTCCATTCCCAAAGAAATTTTGCAGTAGTGTCAAGATTTATGTTTTAAGTGGAGGGAATGATGCAGGCAGATTGGAGAAGTGAAAACAAATAGAAGGGGAAATGACCTTTCAATATTAATGATGCAAAAAGCCATGACATCATCAGGACCCGCTTGAGTCCACGTGATCCATGGAAAATGAATCGCTGTGACTGCGGGAGAGCGCACGCCCACAGCCCCATTTACACCGTATTTACTTTAATAAGAATTTATCAAACCAACTACTGCGCTCCAAGCTTGAGTCACTCGTTATTGAATGCTGCGGCAGAGGTGTAGTAATTCAATGAGCACTGCCTCCCAGTTGAGACGCAGCTGATGATGGCTTGTTGAAATCATGGGCACAATTTTCTTGGGGGAAGGGAGGCTTCCCTGTCACATGCTTTGCATAAGAAAACACATAAACTACACCACCAATAAATGATTTAGAGGCAAATATCACACAGTATTTATTGGATAGGAACTGAATTCAGATATAAGCACAGGAAATTCTACCCAAAGTCACATTTTTGTCCCTGGCTTCCTGGCTCTGAACCATTTCAGAGGAGCCATACATCACAAACTCACAAATTACCTGCTTATGATTGGGGTGGGAGAAAAGATAAATAAATGAAATAAACAAAGTAAAAACAGCTGAGATGGCATTTTCAAAACAGACGGTTAAAAGGTCCAATTTCCAATTTTGTGCGCTTTTTCAAAAAGCTGCAGACAGGGAAAGAGAATTTGGTGGCTTCGGGCCATCTGCAGAGAGGATGACAGGATTTGGGCCAGTTACGTCAATACGTGTTTGTCTGTGACAAGCACTTAATCACAGGTGGCTTAATCATGACGTGTGTGCCAACAGAGTCTGTAAATCACAGCAAATAAGAAAAGCATCACGCCGGGGCGGTAAAGTAATACGACTGGCTAGGTTCAACCAGGGTTGAACATCAGTTATTCGCAACCAGGAAGAGTCAAGTGGACAACACTCTCTTCTGTTAACAGTATTGTGTGGAAGATGGAGTGGAACTAAAACCAATCTGTTTACTTCTCTCAACCAACAGGAAAAGGTCAATGACGCATGTCGCATTAGGGGGATGACCAAACCTAACCTGGCAAGCAGGGTTGAACATTTCCTGCTTTCCATGAGCTCCGCTCCTATGGAACGTATATCTGAAGGTAAGGGGGAAACCCGCTGAGTGATTGGGCAGCTTGGACCAAACCAGACGGTTCCGACTGAGAGGAGCAATATTAGCCAGAGCTGGCCCTGAGTGTTGCTATTTCAAACACTGGCATTTGCTGTGGAGCAAGAACCTTTCCTGAAAACCAGGTGACATTAAAACTGGACTTGGAGTTGAAATCCAAATGTGAGCCTCAGAATCAAGATCTTTGAATTTTTGTTTGTTGTATGTTATGTCAACTGTATGTCTATATGTACCTTAATTATTTATTTTTTTTTGCCCCAGATGGAGCATACAATATGCAAGAGAAATTTCAAATTAACGATAGTGTAG
This sequence comes from Thamnaconus septentrionalis, assembly GCA_009823395.1. Classification (NCBI taxonomy): domain Eukaryota; kingdom Metazoa; phylum Chordata; class Actinopteri; order Tetraodontiformes; family Monacanthidae; genus Thamnaconus; species Thamnaconus septentrionalis. The sequence continues at coordinate 16,580,786 of CM020509.1, read as the reverse complement.
TAACATCAATCATTCAATCAATGAATGCACCACTTAGAAAAAAGCTTTCTGTAATGTTATTTGTTCTTCTTTCATTAAGAAAATCCACAAAAAAAAACAAAAAAAAACCTAGCTACGACACCACCCACGCTAATTTCGGTCAAACATTAAATCTGATTGAGCTTGGCAAGATGGATGAGTGAGACTTCAGAGTTGAAATCCGAACCATCCCAGCAGCCTTACAGAGGGTCGCCTGAACCAGCTGCACCTGCTCCCACAGCCCCAGAGAATAGCGCTGCGCTGGAGAGCGACTGTCCCAGGCACGATGCTGCTTGTGTGTTACACCGTGCTGTGAACTGATTCTGACCAGCAGCACACAGTGTGGCAACCAGACAGCAGAGACAGATATTATTCTGCAACACATGTGGCCACCCGGTTTCCACAGAGGTAGAACATAGCCTAGCGATAGCTGCTACAAACTAACGCCACTTATCATTCAGTTATTGCCTGGAAAAGCTGACTTGAATTTTATAGATTCTCACAGTTTTGAGAGATATGGACACTATTATTGTGTTTGTTTTGTGTCACCGTACTTTGAAATGTTAGCGGAGTGGACCAGTCGCCTTTTAATGAAAGGCAGTCAATCTTATGCAGACCTAGTTCATTTGACAATGTTGCTATGCATTATGCAGAGTTGTGCAAGGTAGTGCATATTTGATACAAATTGGTTGTCAGGGTATTGTGACGCACTATGGATTTTTCTGTTGGCAAAGTGTGCATGACATCGAACAAACTAAGAGCTGGAGCACACGTTTCAGAACACAATGAGATTCTCCTTGGCCTAAGATGCTGATTTTATTTTTTATTTATTTTTTTTTTTTTTTTGCCAGCAGAAGAAACACCAGAGCAAAGCATCATCACTCAAGAAATACAGCTGACAAAGGGGGGGAGAGTGTTGTTTTTCCAGTGGTGTCGCTGGCTCTGTCTAGCTTTCGCAGTGCAAAGTATGGGTCACTGATGGCAGAAAAATCTTCACGCACACAGAAGGGACAAAAAAAAAAAAAAAAAAGATCCTCCGTGTGCCTGACATTGATTCCTTCCGATATACGGACTCCCGTCAGGGTGGCTGTCACCTATATCATGGGTTATTTTTGGTTCCCGTCTGGAGGTGTTGTCAGTCTTTTTCACCTGAAGTGCCGCTGTGATGTGAATGGATAATGAGGTGTAGGAGTGAATGAGTGGCTCTTAAAAGAACCCGTTAGCAGTGAGAGGCACCTTGCCATCCTTGGGCGCCTTAAAATTCAGGAGGCAAAAAAAATAAATATATATATATATATTTATATATTTCGAATGCCAAGTGGCAAGGTTTTCGGGAATGAAAAACATGATTGATTGATACGCAGAAATCTCACATAAAAACTGAAATTGCTGAAGACTTTCCATTCGTGCTCAAGTGATCATCCATTTCCAAACGAGTTCTTAGTCTTTTTTCACCGCCTGCTGGATTTTGGCAAGAAATATTTATTTCAGCGGATAATTACCCATAAATCAGAGCTGCAGAGCGTCGCTTACCGTCTACCTGAAGGTATGAGCGTCAACTCCACCGCAATCTGGGAAGAAAAGCAACGGCACTCTCCCACTGGAAAGTGAGAGGTGACAGTGAACCCCTCCCCCCTCCGAACCCAGCCGCCGCTTTCTCCGAGATGCAACATTGAAATACAACTGCGGCAGACAGCGTTACACGCAGGGTGGTTGCCAGGGTCCACAGTAGTAAACAATCGCAGAGTATCTGTCAGCTGGCTGCCTAATCAATCAGGCGGATGTGTCCACTTTAACACGCTGTCAGGCGAGCTTTATGGATTTTTATTTTGACACTTTGCTGTTGCCAATAACGCGGGGGGGGAATTCCCCAGCGTCAGAATTTTGTGATATTTCCAGAGTGGAGATAAATCTGGTGCAGCATCAGTGGATGGATCAATTTTTCAGACTGCGCCGTTTTTAATATACTTGTTTTGAACTCCTGAGTGCTCTGACCCATGTGGAAATATGACCACATAATAAAAAAAAATGCACACATTGCAAGTTCTATAATGAACATATATTTTTCTTTGTTAATTAGCTCACCCGTTTTCTTTATTAAGCATAAGGTCAGTGCAGTTTCAAAGCAAGGAACTCATTAAAGACTGAGATGGGCTCTTTCTCTTTAATCCAGCCAAGGATTAAAACTCCAGAACAATTCATTACAACCACTTGATTTGTGCCAACAACAAAGAAAGAAAAAAAAAAGTATTTCTTATTGCTATTCTTATGGGTTTGGTTGTTTGTGTGTTTGATAACACCTGCTGACATTTCGCAACAATATTTTTTTTTTCCAACGTGTGAACTTGATAACAATGCCTCAATGTGAGGTTTAGGCTCAAAGGACAGGCGCTTCCCTGAATCTCTATTCACGCAGTCTCGGCTCATTGTGTTGCACCCATTACTATGTTGTTGTTGTTGTTGTTGTTTTTTGTTCCCTCTCCCTCCTCTGCTGGTGTCGCTTTAAACCACAGCAGGCAGCCGGTCTTAGAAACAAATGGAGCCGAATCCATTTTACACCACATGCTCAGTATCGAGCAGAAGACGCTGGCACTGAAGAAAGCATGATGGAGCATATTTAGCAACTGCTAAGGAGCCAGATATTTCTTTCAGGGTCCGGTAGAGGCTGAAAATGAAGTGAAGCAACTGCGCGAACCCCTGCTGCAAAAATCATGCGGCATCTGTCACATTGTTTTAGCAGCCTGTTTGCAAGCGCAATCACAATTAAAGTGTCTGCCATATAGGTTAACTGTCAGAGTCTTAGCCGCGATGAAGTGCAATAATTTGGCCATTATTAGGGGGGTGTTCCAGAAAGACAAACCTTGACAGACAACTTTCCTAATTGCAGTCGCATCTGTGCAAAGGACCTCAACAGGAAGGGAAAATACACGCTGTCGGTTCACATTTTACATGACAGAGCTGTCACCCACTTTGCAGCCGGCACATCGGCGGGAGGATAAAGCAGCAGATAGAGAAAAACTGTAATCCCGAGGTTAAACCAAAGTTGACTGCAGCGCTGACATGTCTTTGGAGACAGGACAAAGACGAGACAAAGTGATAATGGAGGGCACTGTCACGATGCAATTGCGTGTTGGAGGAAACTTTTGGCACGCCACTGACAGACAGGTCTGGAAATAAAAAATAAAAAAAAAAAATTAAAAAACAAAAGGAAAAACAGCCAGCGACAACAAACCCTAATGCAGCTCATCCCCTCCCCAAAAAAGTGTCTTTTCTGGAGCACAATGAAGCCATTAGACATGAAGCATGACAAGACGGGAATAACAAACAGAATGAGGTGACTGACCCAGCTGTGTTTTTACAGAATCAGAGAGAAGGGGATGGGTCTGCTGGGCCCGAGAAAAAAAAGGGGAAATATGGAGCTAGTTGAAAAGAAGAGTGATCAAAGTAGAGAAGCCCTTAGCCGGGGCCCTGTGTTGCCGCAGCAGGTCTCCCATAGCATGCATGTGAAAGAGCTGCAGTCGGCCTTTTTCACACACACAGGCACGCACACACACACATACACGCTCACACGCACGCACACTCCTCCTGCGACTCATTTCTTGCTTCTTGATTGCTCAGCTTTATTTCACCAGTCGCGGTAAATGTTTCATACGCTATTGGAGAGGGGGGGTTTTTTCGCCCAAATGGATCCTCTCCCTGATGAAAAATGTAACCCGACAGATGATGAGGCCCGCCCTCGCTTACACATGACGCTCTGGTATGCCAACTGGAAGAAAAAAAAATGATTAGCAAGTCATTTGTACGCCACGGTGATGAGAAATTCCTAAAAGGCTGACGCCCCACGTCGTGTTGCGTTTGAGAAATCAGCCGATGCCTGATACAATCATTAGTCACAAGTGTGAAAGTTCTGCAGTTCTTTAACTCACAGGCTGGAGTGAATTAATGCATACAGTCAGTTCAGGGTTTCATCGAAGCAGCAGGTTATTAGCGGCTGTGCTTAAGGGGCATAAAGCAATGGGAGGAGATATTTGTGAAATACAATCAACTCAAAAGTTGAGACACAGCATCAAAGGTGGGGCCCTATTCGTCTCTTTATAAAGGCTGCAGAAGCACATTAGGGCTAAAATACAGTGGTGGGAAAATATTTTCAGACCCTCTTAAAATTTGATACCATCTCAAATATGATAGTCAAATAATCTCAAAATCTTTGGCTGCAACAGACAGACGTGGACAGAAAATGATTAAATGATGATAATAAAGTAACAAACAACTAAATGACTGCTGCAATAGTTATTATCTTGTTTAAATATCCACTTTTGATCCAGGCAGGAGCGTGCCCAGGTGCAGAAGGGCCTGACTGCACTAAAATAGATTGCACTTGGAAGAGTCATTCTTCACACAATATATCACAGATGCATGAGTGGTCAAAAAAACAGTTTTGCACCCTTGCATGAGACCCCCTAGTGAGCTTGGCCAACCTGAATAGGAATGAAACTATCTGTCTGGCAGCTGCACAGAAATTACGATGCTTAGAAAACCACCCACCGATTTGCATGTCTCCGAGGGCCAGAGTGAAAATTGTGATGCTGTAATCATGTCGTTATTTCCCAAAAAGAAAAAAAGAAAAAGAGTCCACTGTCGGTTTCCTGTGGGGCTTAAAGTTCAATAACTTTGCAGACACGTCAGCTGGATGTGAAGATTAGCTTCAGCGGAGCAGAGATGCTGCAACACGGACTGCAACACAAGCAACCCTCCGTTTTGGTTTTATTCTGCAGAGCAGTGAAACACATCGCTGCGCAGGTAACTGAGGAAGTTGTCAAAACAATCGCAATGCGTAGATGGTCCTCACGAGTCAGAAGCAACTGTTTCTCTTCCCCTGACTTGATGCCACCTTCCAATTATCAATCACCATCAACACATCCATATCGCTATTTTTCTCGCATTGCTCCATGATAATTTACGGCGAACGTGTACACAATGCACATTTTCTCCAAACTGGAAACTTTGAAAGTAAATACATACATTAGGCACATAACTGTTACATGGACACAACCACGGCGCTAGAAGTGTGTGTGCATGCGTGCATAGTAAATGCCCTTCACTTGTCAGCAGATGCCACTCTGCACAGAGCGATGAGCCTCCTTCTAATCTCTTTATGCGGAAAAAGAAAGACAGTAAACACGCCTGACAGATTTCATTGTTGAATTATTTCATCATTTCACCCCTTTCTGCACGGTCCAAACATTTACAGCAGCACATAAACTGGATCCAGCAGTCTTGACTCTTGTCTTCTTTTCTTATTATAGTATTTTTTTTTTTTTTTTAAAGCTAACGCGCCATAACGCCAGTCACATAGGCTTGAAGCTCAAATGTGTGCAGACTTAAGGACGAGCTGATGGCAGCTGTTTGAAGAAGATGTTGTTGATCTACTCCCTCTCCCTCCACTGCAGTATTTTTGAATCTTTGATGACTAAAAGTGCACAAGGGACAAATGAATCATAGGGTCAACCCCGTCCAACAGAAACGGAGAGCATTACTATTTTAGACGAGTCCCACTGCAGCATTTAACTTGGCTTTAAAGAACATTTATTTAAATCAAATTAATTCACTCTCTAAGAGAAGGGCAGATTTTGGAGGGAGGGGGTGCAAGTGGCTTCATGCTGTGTGCAGAATGTGTTTCTCCACACGTTCATTTCGGTAAGTAAGGAGGGGCCAAAAAATGAAATTTTCATCCCGTGATTTTCCAGATATTACATTCAATTAAGTTTGATTAGCTCAGGTTGGTGTGGGAGCACAGCAGTGTTGTGACAGTCCTGCGAGGGAACATGAAGTGTCAGCAGGCATGACAAGGCAAGCCATCATCATATTTGTGAGAGCTTTTAGAAATGCACAAACAAGACAGCTGCTGGCCTGGTTGTGTTCGGAAAAAAAAAAAGAAAAAGTCTGTGGCGCCAGTGATGTTCAGAGATTGGGAAGGTAGTTTGCGCAGACCTCCTAAAGCCGAGCTGAGCGTGTTATTTATTTCCCTTCCACTGCGGTGAGCAAGGTGAGGATCCTGCTGATTGGAATTGATTTTGCCTTTTCCTCTTCCCCCCTCTTCCATTGATTAATATGTATACATGTATTTCTGCGCGAAACAAGGCTAAATGCGCCCTCTGCGTGTCTCTCTCCAGGCTCGGGACATATTAATTATGATTCAGCGCTGTTAACTTTGCCAGTTTTACTGGAGGTTGAGACACGATTAAAAAAAAAACATGCTGTAACGATTGGGTAAACTGAGGTAATAAGTATTCCAACCTGCAGGAAGCCTCAGAACCTTTTTATTTACATTACAAATGGGAAGGATTACACTTCAGCCTGTCGCGCTGGAGTGGTGCGTGGTGTTTTGCACGTCGGCATTTCAGACGTGGATTTATGCATTTTTTTTCACCTTTCAATTTGAGGGAACTGGGCCAATTCGCTCACAGCTCACAGAGACAAAATTATGAAACATTATGAAAAGCAGATTTTTTTATTTTTTTTTTCAAAGTTGTAGTTGATGTTTTTGTTTAGAATATGTTCTTTCTCTTGTTGCTGCTGCTGCTGCTGCTGCTGCACTGGGTTGCAGTGCAGGCAGTAACACAGTGATCTGGAATGTTGAGAGTTCAGACGCAGTCACAACAGCCCGGGGTGTGAGTGGGAGACGGCACTAACGATGGTTAGATAGAGACGTCGGAAACAACAAATGTCTCCGGATTAAAACGTGTTGGTTTTCATTTGTTTGCCTGAGAAACTCGCTAACACACGAGGTGATAAATAATAAGTGATTGGCACAGTTTTGGGTTTTCGCAGTGACACGTCTCTCGCGCAGATGTGAAAATATGTCACCGCTTCATCTCAGAGGATCCGTGATCGTGAAATGTCTCAGCAGGATTTGTATTAATGTGCTACAAATCAAATCGAGATTCTGGGCCGGCGTGCCTGTTTTTGTGTCAATGTGCTCACTTGTACACCTGATGACAATGAAGTTATGTAACACAACAAGTACAAAATATGTGCCTTGACGATGTGATTTTAATTGTTTTCGATAACAGTTGAAGAAAATTGTAAAACTTGCCTTATGCAATATTCTGGCCTTCGGAAGCTGCAGCAAAAAAAATATATGTTGATCACTGAAAAAGGTCTACTTTAAAGGGTTCCTATCATACAGAATCAGCGCTTTATGACAACATGTGTCTGCAGACTCTCTTTCTAACTCCAAGCATTATTGTGGCTGACAGAATTTTCCCTGTAGTTTTAGTAGTTTTAAGATAATGGTCTGAAAATCAGTGTACTATGCGATATGTCAGTTAATTTAGCCATGCTACAGAACAGATCATAAACAATCTCATTCAAGAACATTTGTCTGTTGAATTTACCGTCATGCTGATGATTCAGAGCTTTTTGTGATGCATTGAGGCTGTAAAGACACAAGCACCAGACAGCGTGCTTCTTGTGAGTTTCCGCAGGACGCCATCTCTGGTCTCAGTCACGGCCTTTATATTTAATACGTCGAGTTATTGTGAGAAACCCGACATTTTAAACGTAATAACAACCCTTCCCATAAAGCTTTTAGGACACACAGCCGCAAGTGAGAACCCACATGAGGAATGGCGCCGAGAACTATTACGTGGAGGTTGTTTTCATCCGTTCTCCTCTCCCCTCTTTCCAAATGAACACATCTGATTGCCATTTTAGAGCCTAACAAAGTTGGGATTTATTTTCTCTCCCTCCCATTATCTGCTTCTCGATAACGACAAGGTAAATTATTTGGTGATCATGGAGGAAGGGTTGGGGTGGGGGGGGTCACTGAGTCAATCAGCTTTCAAATGGAAACTGGATAGAACAAATATAAATTGACTGTGGAGAATCTGTCTCAGGGGGTGGGGGCGCAGAGAGATGGACGGTCAGTCCGAACCTCAGAATGCTAAACAGCTCCCTGTTGATTTCCCGGGCTCACCGGCGGATGGACCAACTGAGCCGGCAGGGTCAACAGAAAAAGTTAAGTTCTACGGCGACCCTGTGAACTAGCAGCAGCTGGAAGGAGAGCCTTCATTAAAATGCAAGAGGAAGAGGTCCGGCCACGTTTGAAATTCCTCCCCGAAGCTCTGCCTCGTTAGGCCCCCCGCTGACTTTGACCACTTCCATTCTGCACGCTGTAGATGGCAGCACACTCTCACACACGCAAATGCACATGAGTGTGATCATGGAAACGCACACACGAACAAAAAAAAAGAAGAAAAACTGAAGAAAAACAGCAAGCGTGTTGCGAGTCTCTGAAGGCAGAGCTTCTTCTTCCCTGACTGCTTCAAGGCAACCGGACCGCTCATATTTCAACTCTAAACTCTCACTCATCCATCACGCCAACCTGGGCCTCAGCCGATCCAACTATTTGTTGATTTCATCACCAGTCCACTGTGACGGGACCACAAGGCAACAGCTTCCTGTTTCTGCTTGTGAAACAGTCCAGAAAAAGAGGAGAAACAGTTCTGTCTGGCTTTAGTCTGACTGGCTGGTTGTCACGTTTTGCAGCAAGCTAACGTCTCCGCCAAACCCCCCAGACTCCAAGATGGCGGCCCATTCATTTCAATGAAGTTGCTCACCCAGCGCATACACTGAAAAGATTTTGGACTTACCCATTAATGGGCCCACAGAGCATGTGCAGTATTGTCACTTCCCATCATGCCTCTGTAACTCACATGATCTATTTGACCAATGAGAACGATTCTGGAGAATATCACTTACAGACACGTCAGGGTCAGGACGCAGCCAATCAGAACGAGCGGAGACACAGCACGTACGACGTTGTGACGTCACGCTGGGAATAAACTATTTTCTGGTGATTTTCTGGCCTTTAACCTTTTTTTTAAACAACTAAAAGACTATAAATGAAAAATCTACAACAGGAAGATTTGCTATGAATTGCGTTTCAAGTTTCAGTCGTCCTGTCAGGTGTTTTAAAGGCGTTTATTTTTGGATTGCGGTCTTTTGGAAAAATGCTTTTTGGACCCATAGCATTTTTTTTAATTATTATTTTTGCTGCAGTACTTGGAGTGGCCAGTGAAAATTGCCATATTGCCAGTTCTTTTAATACATCCATGGTCTCCACTCACAACGCTAGGAGGCCGTGAGCTGTAGCTAGCTCGCTAAACACCTTTCGTGAGGGGCAAAAAATAAAAAATAAATAAAAATAAAACCATGATTTATCACGCCTTTCCTCCTGTTTACACGCTGCGGGTGGGGCATTTTGATCAAGCATGCATGAGATCAATTCAAAGGAATCCGGCGAGCCGGTTTACATCTGACTGCCGCTGAAAAACTTTCGCCGCGTGGGAAAACGAGATCGCTTCCTCGCGCACAACACTGTCAGTTCCGTATTGTGGCTCCTTTCACGTGTGATGACAAGTGTTGGCGAGGAGGTGGCGCCGCGCACGGACGCGCTGTGCCACAACTATCAACGTGCCTCGGTTGGGATCCTTCTCTTTAAACAATCCTTCGAAAGCCTCGCGAGGAGCGCGCGAGTCATAACTCACGCGGCCAGCCAGGCTTTGCGAGGCAGCTAAGAACAGCAGCTTCCTTTACTGTGAGGAAATTGAAAAGGGGGGGGGGAGAAGAAGCTGAACGCACGACTCACGCACGGGTGGAGAGGTGTGCGGGGCATCTGGCGTATACGCGCGCAACTCAGCCCACGCTGCCACATGTAAACACGCACACACGGTGGCGCGCGAAGGTAGAGGGGATTGGCTGCGCGCGCGCACGAACGCCAACAAAACACAAATATGCTCTCACGCTTCCCGCGAAAGCGGGAAAAGGGAGGGCTGGTTTTTGCTAAAAAGAAAAAAAAAAAAAAGAGCGATACATCAAAGCACGCGCTCTTAAAGGAGAAAAAAAGCCCTCCATTACTAATTCATCTTCCCATCAAGTATCGGCGAGGATTCACAGGCTGGCTAAATTACATCCAGACTATTGAGAATAAAGCTTCGCGAGAGGCTGAGAATCAATCCACACTGGAGCTGCCTCTTAAAGTGGGAGACTGTGGAGATCATTCAGCAACATACCACACTTCTATCTATCTATCTATCTATCTATCTATCTATCTATCTATCTATCTATCTATCTATCTATCTATCTATTATTCCCCAGCACAAGAGGCAGTTTTTTTTTTCTTCTTATCATTATTATCATCTTTTTTTCTTATTCTCCCCCTTGGTGACCGCGCGCTTTCAACTTCTCCCACGTCATTTGTAGATTCCAGAGCTCAGTTTCAGCCTCACTACGGACATCAAAGGCTCTAATGGCTGCACGCAGTTAGGGAGACGTCGCGGCAGAATAATGTAATATTGCATCAAACCACAAGGGGGGAGAGAGACACCACCACCTGTTTTATTCCCTGTTGCTGAACACCAGAGGACGTTGGAAAGAAAGAAAGAAAGAAAGAAATCGTATAACAAAATAAAGCAGGGTTTGCATGTTGCATCGCTCTGCTTGGGAGAGAAATTGCAGGGTGGATCGTAAAATAAAGCAACGTGGCAGACAAATGAACTGCAGGGAGGGCCATGAAGAGAGGCACAAATCAACAGAGGAGGCCGTTTGATAACGGCCATAAACCCGGAGGCTTGCCAGTGATGTGCTTCACTGACTGCATTCTATCACGTAAATAAGCTCAAATTTTTACATGCCGGACCACTATCTGCCTAAATATCTATTTTGCGGCAGTAATTTAGATTTGTATCACGGGCAGGGAAATAAAGAGGGGAGGACGTGCAGTGTTATGACTTGGCCAGTAGGTGGAAACGTGTGCATATTAAGTGGGTGAGTCAGCGGCAGGGAGGCTTTTTGCTGCAGTGGCCGCGCCACCACGGGTTGTTAAAGCAGCTTTCTGTCTGAAGTAGATTTTATTTGAAAATACAATACAATAATAACCAGATGAGTTTCATAATCTTTATAGATGGATTTGCTTCTTTTTGATACCATTCAGGTATTCCACACCAACTCAAGGCCAACAGTCACATTGACTGTTAGCACTTGCAGATAATCAAAATGACAACCATCTCATGTCAAGGTCGGCCTATTCAGGTGAGATACAACACGTCTTATATCCCCACCAGTGAACGGCTTGGCACAGTTGCCATGGAAACACAGAAACTTCCTCGGATGCCAGCACAACTTAAAACTCGGGTTCATTTAGTCCCTGGACGCTACTCACTGTATGCCTCTCTTTTCAGCTCCCACTTTTGAGAACCAGCCTGTGATCTCCATGCGAGGTAACTTCGAGAGCTCCGACTCGTAATCGTGGAGGGCAACATGGGATCGTTCTGTGAGTCACATTGTGACAAACTAATTGAAACACCTCTGCTCCTCTCTAGCGCTGGTCATTTACTGACCTCATCTCTCCAGGGCACACTTAATTCTTTTTAAAGGCATGGTGTGCAGGATTTTCTGCAACCAAGACTGACTCATACAGTTAAAAAAAAATAAATAAAAAATAATCACATCTATCTATTACTTTTCCTGTCTATCTGCAGAGACGCCCACTGACAGTTTCTTTGGACAGTTTTGTTGCTGTTTTGCTAGAAAGTTTCTTGGTGTCAATGAACTGACTGTGAGGCAGCTGATAGCGGAGCCGGACTGTTAGAAAGACAAATAAAGACAAAAAACAATGTTGACCCAACCAACCTATTAACTGCAGAAATCAAGCTTTTGCTTGGAACCAAAACGTTCATCTGCTCTCAACAAAAATCAGGTGGGTTTGTGTGAATATTTAAACCCCAAATTAAAAATGAATTTGATTTTATCTGCCTGACCTGGAACTGCATCAGCACCTGCCCAAAATATTCATTAAGCGTTATGGCTGACAGGGAGGGAATTTTGTACAACCCCCACTGATTGGGATGGCTGCTTTGGAGCCTGTGTGTTAGTCATAAATATGGCAATAGAATACACATCAACAAATGGGTGGCGCGGGCGGGCTCGGGCCCGAGTTATTGGAGACCTGCGGGCGTGTGTGCAGCGCACTGATAATGCAGGGAAAGAAACACAACCGACAAACAGGATGCATGAATCCTCAGATGCTGCCGCACGGAGGTGAGACCTCAGGCTGTGAAGTGCTAAGTGCTCATTTGTGAAGCCAGTTGTGCACCAGCAGTATTAAAACACAAATACTGATTTTTTTTTTTTCCCCCTCCGCCTTCAAGTCAAAAGTTGAAAAGTCTTTCTTTTATTCATTCCTGGAAACGGGGCGCAAGTCTTTACACCACGCACTGTGTGGCGACACTGTAAAATATTTTGAATCACTCGAGAGTTTTTCTTTCTCACGTTGCTGCATTTGGAGACAAATTGAGATTTTGTACTTTTCTTGTGTCGGAAGAAAAGAAGTTTCAGCAGGGTTCGCTGCCAAAAGCACTTTGTTTTGAAATCCTCAATATCTAAATAATAAAGTCAGCGGTTGCGGCATTCACATAAGCCCAAGTACACACACAAAAAATACCCTGAAATAGTTTGAGAGTTAAATTTCTGAACCTCAAAATGTTGTTGAAGATCGCTCAGAGCAAACAAAGCATTGCACAGCTTGCACTTCCAAACAAGGTTTTCCACAGTGCTGGGAAAGAGGCTCTGTCTGACAACAAAACCTCACATGAGGAAGATTTCCATCCCATCAGTGGAGCGCTCGGCCCCTGCAGATTTTCTGCGGAAATGTTCTCATCTGGTCTGCGTGTGCTTTGAAAGCTTCTCTGTGGACGTGATGGAAGGCTGTTAGTGCTGAATGACAAAAATGAGAGTCCATTTTCTGGGGGGGGGGAAATAAATAAATAAATGAATGAATGAATAAATGGAACAAAACCAGGCCTGCTGCTTTCCTGTGTGGTGTTTGCATGTGTGCATGTTCCATGTGTGTGTGTGTGTGTGTGTGTATGGAGGGCAATGACTGTAAATGGTTGTTTGTTGTCTTTCTGTGCGGCCCTGCTGTAAATTGCCGACTTGTCCAGGGTGTAGCACCGCCTTCTCCCCAGGACAGCTGGGACAGGGTCAACACCCACCGCGACCCCGAGTGCAGGCGATGCGGGCGTAGAAAATAAATGAATAATGGAAAAAAAAAAATCTGACAAACAAGATTTTGACCTTCCATTTTCCAGGACAATACTGGAAAATGGAAAAAAAAAAAAGTCTTAACCCTTTATAGGGTGAGGAACAATAGCTACCCATATTAGGGATGTTAACAATTAATTGATTATCGATTAATTGTCGATTAAGACATTAATCGATTAAATTAAATTAGTCGCAATTAATTTACTTTTTTACACAAGTAGTTAATATCATTATAACAGTGTAGTGGCAGGAAAGAGCAATTCACCTGTAGACACCGTGATGCTCATAATATACCTAAAACAAGTCCATTTTAAACAACTTTAAAAAAAAATAAAAGTTGGAAATGTGTGAAACAAAAATGGATGGTTGGATGTTTTCTTGCTGCTGGCTACATGGGGAGGTTGAAGTTGCTTTGTTTCTTGATTCCACAGAGACTGGCTGTATGCACTGGTTGACTGATAAGAGGGTCCTACTTACTATTGTCCAAAAAAATATATAAAAAAATTATAATTTTTTTCAAAATTATTCTTTTACATTTTTTTATTTTCTAGTAGTTGCGTTTTCAAATATCCAATCTTTCACAGAGTTCCCTGTCAAGGGTTAAACCCAGTTTCATTGCAAAAGGGTAATTCTGAGATGATTACGGGAGAGGTAATAAGATGAAAAGAACTACAAAACATACAAGGAAAAAAAAAGAAATAAACATATATAAAATATATATTTTCTACTTAGTAATAACTCTGCCATCCTACATGACAGCTACTATAACCACTACCCTGAATTCAAGCCAAGCCCTGGTAGATTGATGGATAGAATGAGATTTCTTTTGGCAGCTGTACATCGCAGCTTATAAAAATAAACCTGCCATCAAGCAACACATTTCAAGTCAACTTATAGAGATTCTCAGTTTTTTTTTCTTCTTCTTTTTTTTTTGCTGACGGTTGGATCACAACAACTCTACAAATGGGTTTGCTGGTTTGAGGGTTTGCCCATACATAGCCTGTTAATTGTACATGTTTAATAACGGTATCTTGCTGAGGCCCCACCCCCTCGCCGTGCCCCACCTCCACCCCACTTGTTTTTTTTTCCTTGTACATTTGTCAAAAGCCTTCAGTGACAGGACTGTGAAAGTCTCTCCAGAGTTTAACAGTGTTATTTTTTGCGTGGGCGAGCCGCCTCTGCTGGCTGTAATTCTGATGAGCAGAGACACTTGGTCGGAAACTTCCAGCTTGTGTGTAACTCACACTGCTCACCACCGCAGCCTCAGGGTTCGGCAGCGTTAGTTCATCCCTGTGTATCCCTGCACTTTGATGATGAAGTTTAATGACATGATTTCCTTTTCTACTCAACAAAAGAAAACTATTTGCATTTGCTACGTGAGTTTCCATAAGCTCCATCTTATCAACAAGTGTACAGAGTAGATTTTATTTTATTTTATTTTTTTTAAAGAGAAGAATTGTCAGAACCAATATTTACTCACTAAAATCTGTACCAAATTTGACACTGCGGGTATGCATGGTACTTTATATTTTGTAAATTATGCCTACTACAATGAAAACAGGCACTTTGTGATGACATCATTCATGTAATTACCAACCAAACTTCCATGAATTCGATGTTACAGACATTTTTCTATCTAAAATGGAAATTGCTCCTTGCCAAAAACTCCAAAATGTATCATAAAAACAAGCTTGTCTTGGGGTCTCATTGAGCTCACTGTGCGAAAAAGAGGGAGACAAAGCAAACAGGCGAACTGAACAATCTATAGCTGGATGCAGGAGCCAGACTGCTGATGAGTACGAAGGGGATAATTATCTCTTACGCAAACTGCAGAGACTTGTGATTGTAAAACCTGTACTGGGGAATTCAATGATTGTTCTAGGAACATCGCTCGGCTGAACACCGCGGCAGTTTGTCCAGGCTGAAATCACATTATATTGTCTCTAAGCAGACCGGTGTGAAGAGGGAATAACCCATTGACCACTGGGCTTGTGTGAATAGCCCCGTTTGATTGTCTTCCCTCCCTCACGCCCTGCGTAAATGTACTTTGAAGATGTGCACAGCGCGTTGCAGTGTTTTCTACAACACCACTGCTACTGAGGTCAAACAGAGGCTAAAACCGTCAAAGTGCCCAATATGTTCTCTTAAAAGGAAGCGTTGTGCTCTTAAGTACTTTCCAAACTTGGCGCTTTCATCCAGTCCCGCAGGCCTCCTGATGAGTCGCTAGCGTCGGGCTTGTAGCGGAGAACCGCCAGTTAGCTAGTCTTACAAGTTAGCGTGCCAACCTGCAAGTGTGAGGCCTCAACATCAACATCAAACATCCAGGCGCAACACCAACAAGATGTGATGAAATGGTGCTCGTGTCATCTGCCCCTCAGTAAGGTGTAAAGGTTGCATTTTTTTCACAATTTCTTCAAAGAAACATCAAAGCGTTTGAGGTTTCTTCACTAAATGGAAGGACTAAAATCAATTAGACTGTTTGGATTGCTCCAGTCCTGTCTGTCTGGTCCAGCCCTTGCACAGCCGCACAAATGTCGACTTCAATCCTAAATTCAGTTTGTATTTTTGTGTCTACAACGCATTTTATGTCAGATCAACTTAATTTACTTTGTGCAATGAGCGTGCAAGAACGAGGTCAAGAATGTGAAAGACTTATTCAAGTGTTTCAACATGTCTGGAGTACATGGAGACGTGACATAACTCGGCAGTCATCATTGAACTAATCATTCAGCAGATCAACAAGCAAGATCAACAACATGTCACACGACTGCGTTCTAAAGGAAGCATTGTGCTGCCGAAAACGTGCGCCAGAAACCATCATCTGTCATCATCAATATGGTTTGGCTGAACCAACAGCCCAGTGTTAGAAGTTTCCACATGGACCTATTCTTGACTCTCTTTAACAAACTTCTTGCCCGGAGAGTCCTTTATGACCTTGGATGTCTTGAATGACTCTCCAAGGTCACTGAAAATGCCACCCATCCTTCCATTAATGCTGCCACAGACACCACAATTCACTATGTCAGTGTATACATTGGACATGATGGGTCTGGAATTGGTAAGCTAGCCAATCACAGCCATGATTATAAGCAATGACTCGCGATTGACGCGTGAATGGCGTGAAGCTGTTGCTAACAAGGTGCTTCTGCTCAAACCAGCGCTGGATGACGGAAGATGGCAAAACCCACAACAGTCAGTTCATTAGCAGCTACTACTGCTGGGTAGTTCATCACCTGCCTCATCCTATTATTGACTGTATGTCTGTTCATGGCAGGCCTGTTCATGTTGACGCCCAATGGCGATGAAAGGGCTAATTCTCAGTTTTGAGTCTTGAATGAGTCCAACTGGCAAAGAGAAAGTTACGAAAACGCATCACTTCTAGAAGGAAAGGGGGAGAGAGGCTGTAAACAGAGGGCTAAATGTCTTGTTTGTTTGACCTCTATACGAACAAAGTGGGTCCACTTCACCTTCTTCACCAGCGGCTTCCTCCAAACTGCTCAACCATCACCTTTGTTGTTGTATTTCCTCTGCTGACCAGCTCATGTCTGCATTGCACAGTCCCGCACACCCGTGCGCAGTAGAATCTTTTTTTTTTTGCCTCCCAATATCCATAGCGTCAGGAATGCATGCTATACATGTTTAATGCAGCATCATATATTGCATGCCTGAGAAAGGTCTTGCCTGCTATCTGATAAGCTCCAAGTGCAGTCATGGGAGCATGGAGGGGTTTGCATTCTGATCTGAACGATGATTTGTGAAACATGATTACTTACGGAACATCTACTATAGCCCCCTCGATGTAATCTGGAGTGCAGCAAATGGCCATGCGGGTGTTTGCCACTTATCTACATATGATGCGGCCGCTTATCTCGGAGGATCCTGCGCGCCTTTTCCGGCAGACGCCGCCGGTATCGGAGTGGAAATAAAGAGGAGAATTCAGGCACAGCTTAAATGTAAAGGCTTTAACGGACCGCTGCGTCTTCTCTCACTCTTTCCCTGGGTTGTATCCTCAAGCCCTTCCTGAGCCTCCGAGGCTGCATGCTGGTTTCTCCCAGTGTGATCAAAGACTGCGAAAAAGGCTCTTCTCTGTAGCAAGGAAGGTGCACAAAAATATATCCGCTAGAGGACATCAAAGAGGCACACACACTGTGAATTCCACACATACCGTGTGCCACAGCTCGTCACGCTCTCAAAAAATAACCAGCTCACTCAAAACCCAGTCGGGCACAGCCGAGACGCCCGCCAGTACCGACCTACATCCTTCCGTTTGTAACAAGGTAGGATGCAGGAAGTAGTGTAAGGGGGAAGTGACATCACACAAGGTGAAGGAGGAAGGAAGTTATAAATCAGAGACACCTGTGCTGACAAAAAAGCGGGAAATTCAAACAAAGAAGACCAAAAGAGCTGAAGCAGAACCAAAGAAAGTGAGAAGTGAGATAAGGATAAAAAGGATAACTAACCTGGATGTGGATTAAAAGAAATTGCAATGACCAGAGTGAACTAGAGGTGGACCTGACAACCAGTGTCTTGAAGGAGGAAGAAAAAGGATCTCCCTGGAACAGGCAAACCTGTTCGGAACCCCAAACCCTTCCTTGGACCGGGTCAAAGGCCACTCTCCTCTCCCTCAGCTAAGTTCTTCCACCTCCTTATTCTCCAGGCTTCTCCACCTGGCTGCTGTCGTTACATGCTCTCTTGCTTCTTCATCATCCTCCCTCTCTGACTGCACCCAAACACACACACACACACACACACACACACACACACACACACACACACCCACATACATGAACTGAACTGAACAGGACTACACACTCACACACACACACACACACACATTCATGAACTAATCTGAACTGGAATCTACCTGACCACACAACCTCACATACATATTGAAAGGACTAATTTGAATTTTTGGAGTATTGATCTCTGAGATTTTGATTGCCTTACCTTACATCACCCTTACCTTGCAAATTTACTATTTGGTTCCCTTATTGTGTAAATTTTGTAGGGAGTATAAAAGTCATAAGTCGGGTGTTCTCTCCACACTTTCCACTATAAAAAGAATATCTATATAAAGATTTAAAGTTATTTTTCTGACCGAGTGAATTCTGTCTGGCGCCCAACACTCGAACGTTTTATATAGGTTTGGAGAGACGTGCTCCACTACGCGTTCAATGCAGACGCAACTGCACATGGCCCAGACTGGGACCGCCTACCGATGACCGTTGTCATAATTATATTATTATATATATAATTTTAAAGAAACCACTGATGGTAAAAAAAATCTGCACAAGGAACAGTCTGTGATCTGTTAAGTGAAACGTAAGTCACCATCACACCTGGACTCATTATGCTCCCATGGACCCATTTTAAAACAGATGATGGCTTCCGAATTAATTTGAACAATTCCCTTCAGAGTTCCTCTGTTCAGAGCACAGTAAATAGCATCGTGTCAAGACAGCCATATTACACTCAGTCCCAGGCCGTTCCCCTGAATATGCTATTACAGGACAGCTTCACGTGTGCAGCTCGGTGCAGCGAGGAGGTAATAGACGCTGATGACTTTGGGCAGATGAACACGTTTCCCAGGTGTTGGACAGCACATGCAAAAGCAGCGGAGCTTGTAAAATCGTTGAAAGAACAAATTAAAGAGAGAAAGCGAGCACTTGGTCGAACAATGCCGTGTGACGGGTGGCGGAGGACAAAGGTACCAGAACGTTTTCTCTGCACATGACAAGTGGTCTTCAGGAACCTGTTGCCAGGCAGCATCTTTGGTCCCCTTGTAGCTCTGCAGAATACGTCACTTATCCTAATAGGGTAATTCAGTGTTTAGGTCGACTATTTGGTATATTGTTGATTTTAAATCAAGAAATAGGTTGAATATTCAAATGATTCAAGTTTTATTCTGTGTCTGATGCTGCAACGTCTGAACTTATGGACCAGACTGAACTGAAACTCGAAATAGAATGCCGGGTCTTGAAATAGATGATACATTGTTTGAATTTCAAACTCTCTTATTCTGTCTCTCAAAAAACAGCCCCCATGCATCCCCCTCAAAAAAAGAAAGAAAGAAAGAAAATGACAGTCTTTTGAGACCTTTTAAAGCCTGATTTCTGAAGGCTGGCTGCCACAAAAACGTTCTATTGAACGAAGTTTGTCTCATAGATAAAACACATCAACACCGTCAATCAAGTGACCCTGAGAATGTGTTTGCCAGAAGAAAAATAAGGTTTAATGATGATCTGCAAGTTGTGAAAGATTTTCCCTGACCACATACTCATTTTCACAGCCCAAATATTTTGTACAAACTTTTATGATTTATTGCTTCGCCCAACTGAACATTTTTACCAGACTAAGATGGGTTCCCCCGCCAGTGACTCTGTGAAACATTCTTAACTGTGCTGAGATTGGTTTAGGCGACCTATGACCACTTAAAACTACCTGTGTCGCGAAGTCGAATTACTCTGCAGAAGCTTTGGCATATTGCAATAACTAGAAACGGGTACTGTGTTGGACAAGCGTTAAAAAAAATACACACTGTCACATGGTTAAATAGAAAGCAGTGTTATCAAATCGGTGGGACACAAGATTCAACCCCATCAAACACCTCAACTCCTGCCCACTTAGCTGTCACCAAGGGGTTTCCTACTTCAGCTCGTCATTTGACCCAGCTGCTCCACTTCAGCACAAATCTCTGGAGCAACAGAGGAATCAGCATTTTGCGAAAGACAAATTAGCACCATTCTCCCGTCGCTGGCATTTTCCCTCAGTCACACGTTCGCAGCTTTTTAAGCACTCTCCAGGGTTTCGCAGTGCTAGCGTTAATTAGCACGCGCTGCTAGCGGTTGATTGCAGCCAAATTAAATCAAGGAATCTAACACATTTTCTGCATTTGATTCATTCTGACTCCGTGGCATGTCGGCCAAGCGAAATTAATGGCTGAGTCGCTCTGAGGCATGAATGTGAGTGATGGTGATTGCTCACCGACCACCGCGGCTGATTGGCAGCCTGGTCGAGGTGAACTTGGCCTTCCACCTCGCGTCACTTTTGATTGGCTCGAGCAGCCCCGGAGCCAGCTCTCATAACCATGCAGAGTTTAAGGATTGGTTAAATATCTAATATAAAAAGGCATATTAGTTTAATTCCAATTGAAGTGCTGATAAAGAGTGAAAGAACTGCCTTGTCATTCACATTTTTGGAGGGCTGACATTATATTAAAGAAACAATGTATTAAATACATTACAAAAAGGATTGATTGATTTATTGGTGGATCGATTGGTTGGTTGGTTGATTGGTTGATTGACCAATTGGTAAGCAAAACTAGCAGACAAGAGGACTTCAGGAAATACTGTCAATAATGGCTGTTCAACAATGTTTATTTGTCTCCTCGTCCGCACATCCAGATCTGTCAGTGCGAATAGCCGTGTTTCCTTGCAGGTTAGGTAAACATCTAGCAAGACTCAAACAGCACAAATCACCTGAATTGAATGTCCGCAACGTTAAATTTGGCAAAACTGCTTCTATTGCACATTTTGCCCGTCAGTTCTGGTTTGAAAAAAGACTAAAACCGCCTCAAGCGAGCGTAAAAGATGCATTGGCAATTAGGTGAAGTTGCCTTTAACTCTGCAGTTTCCTCAAGTTTCTGATGCCAATTTCTTGTTAATGTGCATTAAAAGGTCTTATGGAAACTGTCTTTTGAGAATCTTCGTTCTATGGCACCATTCCGTTCTTTATGTCACAATGACTTTAACTTGAACTTTGTGGGGTTTTTTGTGTTTATATATATATATCACAAGTATTAATTATGTAGTCACTGATTGCTTTATTCTTTTGTCATTCCTCTTGCACGGAGCCTAATTGGAAAAAGCACTGGTTGTCGGTCTGCACTAAACCTATAATTTGATTGAAACCAGACAGTTGGATTAATCTAATTAGACCTTTTTTTTTTCTGAAGTTTTGCACAACAGCAACCCTGTGCTGACCCTTACAGACAAAAGCCTTCAACTAATATCTGTGTGTCTAATCATACTGGGCACGAAAAGATGGTTGTGTTATTGTGACAAAAGCCCCTGTTGGTCTCTGTAGTTATAGCATGAGTCAAACCAGGAAAGGAGCCTTTGTACTTGAGGCAAGGGTACTCAGGGGACTGCTGCACCTCCTACTGGCCAGTGGCTGCATCTCCAAAACTGTTCCAACGCTTTTTTTTTTTTTTCGTGTGCGTCTACTTCTAACCATTAAAGACTTTTGGTTACATACGCTGCAGATTCAACAGACGCTGTTGAAGCTTTTTTGTAAAATAAATAAATACACTTAATCTTTGCAGCATTTGCATTCAGTGTGAAAACGTAATGTGCAAGGTGCCAGCTTAATGAACTGTGAGATGTTTTTTTTAAAAAAATGCAGTAACACAAGTGCGCTGAAGTGGCAATGCATCAGCGTCTAATCATATAACTAGCATATAGCACAGCCGTAATAGTGGATTTATTATATTTAATTCTTTATTGTGTGCTGCATTTCAAATGTTTTTTTGCTAGCTGCTTCCCTTCGGCTTAGCACATCTAATTCTAAATGGTATGCAAGGTGTCCAGTATCGATTATAGTCGGTATATATCAGAACACACCTGCTGAGATATGTGAGAATTCCTGTGCGTTTGTTGACTGTGCCACCTGGGGAGAATTCTTTCCTGTCTGTGAAACTCCACAATGGTTACGTGGACTTGAAACCAACACCGGAGCAACCGCTCAATCAGCAACATGGTGGGTGAAATTTGTTACTGCATTGCCCATTCCGAGGTTAAAAAATAAAGCAACCCCCAGCTGAATAGAATCAAAGAGACGGAGTGCCTCCACTTGGGACCAGTAAGCACCCTACATGTCAGACGGGCTCAGTTGTTATGGGAACCGACACATGCGGGACACGTGTGAAGCCAGTGTGGGCGCACCTTCGTCCACATCCCAAGGTGGAAATGGATTTGGGAGCGCATTGGTGAATAGGAACCCCAAAAAAAAAAAAGAGCGCACTGCGATGACGGGCTGATGAGAGGCTGGGAGGAAGACGGGCGGGTGGGCGCGCTGTATGTAAAAGCAGGGCAAGACGGGAAGGAAGAGGAACCGGCTGTTGCAGAGATGTAATTAGTCTTAATAGTCACTCTTAATTTCTGAAAGCCTGATAGAGACGAGGCACTTTACAAGGAACAAAAACACACACAAAAAAAGGGGGCCATCTGCCAACCCGAAGACTCTCAGTCGCACAAACAGTCGCACATATCCATATCTCCCATGTCTGGAACAGTCCAGACTTCCGTCTAGTTTCAGTGGGCGATTATGCAGATGTGGTGCATCGAGGAGCGCTGTGCCGCATGCAAAGTCCAGGCTCCCCAAAAACAAGCAGCCCTCAGCCCTCAGTCCGGGGCTCCTCCACGCAACCCTGTCCACAGCACGGCGTCAGAACGTAATGAATCACATCTCCTGCACTGACTTTGACGGGGGCTGATGTTGCTGCTGCTGCTGCCTCGACAGAGCAAACAAACTGTTAGAATAAGCATGAGGCCGACTGTCAGCTTGCGTGAAACTTCCGGATAATTCGAGCGGCGAAAAAGGCTGAGACATCGGAGCGGATCTGTGTGGTTTCCACCGGCTTCTCTGTTCTCTGCCCCCCCCCCCGCCACATTGTGCAATTGTTACGTCAGTTGACGGAGCAGCGGCGGGGAGAATGTGATCGCCATGTGAGTCATCAAGCAGGTACATTGGGATGCAAAAAAAACACTGGTTCACGTGACTAGAGAGAACTTGGCAGGACTGATTTAATTCCGTGCGTCAGCTGAACAAAGTTGTCCGGAAATGAGCGTGACTTGTGTGACTCCGCAGGCTAATGTTTCCCAGGCTTCCAGGAGGTGTTTGTCTGACGAGCGCTCGGCCATTTGCATGTTCCTGTTGTGTGTTGAGTCACAATCGATTCAAGTCGTTTATGTTCCCGCGGCGGAAAACAACATTTTATCTTTCTCGATCGGCTGCATGACGTCCGCGTCCGTCGGCATCCTGGACAACAGGAAGGCGTACGAGTCACATGCACATGCTTTGCGTTACACCGACCAAAGCATGCACATGCACCAGTGAAGAACGAAACTTTTGACATTTAAAAAAAAAAAAAAAATCACATGATATACGAGCCATGTGACGCTATTAACCGCGCAGCAGACAGGGTAGACCTTTGTTTCCGTTTTATTGCTTTATGTCTCACTGGATCTTCGGCTTTAAAAACGCTGCTTTCAGGCGGATTTTTATCTGCAGCCCTCAAAAGACCTGCCGCGTCTGTCCTGGCATATCTGGGAGAACTCGGGAGTCATTGCAATTATCCAACAATAAATTTGTTGCAAAAACTTATCATAACACAGAGCGTGGATGCAACCCAGCAATTGAAAGATTGTGTTTAAAAGTTATAAAGCTCGTATTTTCCTCATCTGCACTTGTGGCCGCAGGCGCACCAGCATCTTCCCTGATCAATTCAGGTGTCGAACCCTCGGTCAAACATTCACACAAAGCCCCCACTTAGTGTGTCGATCAGAGTGCACTTAATCGCGCAGTGGCTCCGACGCTCAAGCGGCACAATGTTCCAAAAGCCAGGCAACCGAATTGACCCTTGGCTAAGCTCCGCCCCCTTAATTAATACAGGTCAAGCTTTGGCACCCGTGTTGAGTTTTCAACTTTGGGATTAGTATTTGTAGGCAGAGGTTTCTGCCTACAACCTCTGCCTGCAAAGGTTGTAGGCAACAATCCCATAATAGCATATTAATAAGTGCATTATGCACACAAGAACATTACAATAGAGGGAAAAGTCCATTGGTCACAGTGCAGACATCATGCACCGCATGCCTGAACAGTTCTCACGTAGGACAAAGATACTGGAACACTAATGTTCATTATATTTTTAGCCAGCAGTGAGCTACCTTTTATTAGCTGCAGAACACCCAGATTCTTCTTTGCTTTTCAGTGCAAGCAACGTATATGTATATGTATATGTATATATTTATGTTTTTTTTGTTTCATTTTTCTGTAAAACCGAGAGTTGCTGTGCCATGTGACGAGCAGTTTGTGAAGCATTCAGACCTGCAGCCTGTCTGGCACCAACAGCTGTGTTCACCACCATCAAAGTCACTTCAATCCCCCCTTTCTTCCCTGTTCTGGTGCTCACTTTGAACTTCACACAGTCAACTTCACCACGTCCACATGTCTGAGTGTCCGGCATGTATCTGGCTGATTTGCTTTGCTTTGCTTTGTGCTACCAGGTAACAGAATATTTTACCCCCCTAAAAAGAGGTTCTTTACTGTAGCTTGTCTTTGTCAGCATAATCTATATTAACGCACATTGCTAGTTAACGTTAGCTAGCTAGTCTAAATGTTGCCTTGGAACAAATGAAACAAGGGCTGAAGGAAAACTTTATTCTACCAGTCGCCGACGGCAAAGAGAAGCAATTGAATATAGACCAACAGAAACAATGTAGAAGAAACTCGCATGTGATTTATGGACAAAAGCTCACATTCAGTCATTCAGGAAGCTGATAGTAGCAGGGACATATGAATGTGCTCTTAGTAGTATTAATGAATTGAACCGTTTGTATTGTCTCCCGCATTTGCTGTTTGTATCTGGCAGCTCTCTTCTTGGGGTTTTAGAAGAATTAAAACATGAACATCACCCTCTAAACTCACAGTGTGTCGCAATGTTGGCACAATCGCAGGCCTGTGAGCTCCGAGGTTCAGCTGACAGACAGGGACATGCACTACAGCCGCTGTAGAACTCGGCAATGGGCGTTCTAGCCGGGAGCTTAAACTTCAGACTTTAGACTTTTATTTCGTCATTTATACATACAATACATTCACTTTCCAGTGCACATAAAAAACGAATGTGCATGTTAAACAAACGTGTCATGTTAAAGTGAAGGGTCGCTAACGAATTGGCACAAAAGCAGTTCAACATGGATGTTTACTGGCGACACATTCTGAACACGCGCGACAGAATGTCGCTCGGGGTGAAACATGGTCTGGAAAGTCCATTGTTTTTTCCACAAGGAAGCAAAAGTTTTACTTTCCAAGAGCGGAATCCAAGATGTTTTTTCATGAGCGAATGGCTCCGGAGGACAGACACTCAGACGAAGATCGAAGCTGAAAAATGTGGGAACGTTGCGAACAGAGCGAGTTCACGTTCAAA
Organism: Thamnaconus septentrionalis; assembly: GCA_009823395.1. NCBI lineage: Eukaryota > Metazoa > Chordata > Actinopteri > Tetraodontiformes > Monacanthidae > Thamnaconus > Thamnaconus septentrionalis. The sequence continues at coordinate 16,555,459 of CM020509.1, read as the reverse complement.
GGCTTCGAGTATAAAAGATGCATCAGTTAAGACCATACGGAGAAAAAAAAATGTGTGGGATTATTTCACTGTAAGAAAAATAAGGGGTGGGGGGGGGGGTAGCTTTCTGATAATGAAAAAATAATGGAACCACTTGCACATCAGTGCACACCTTTACTGCCCCTGTCAGATTTCCAAGTGTCTCATTTAATGGGGCTTTTCACAACCTTCAGAGAAAGGGGGAGGGGGAGGAGTTAACGGGGAGGTGGCATCACCGTGACATCAGGGGAGCGACAGCCTTTGGCCCGTAGCAGACAGCGAGCGGGGAAATTAGCTCAGACTATAATCTCTGACATTTATGCTTCATTGGATCGATGTGGGATTTCTTCCTGGGCGAAGCAGGCGCCACCTCTTTCCTGCCAAGTCCAGTTACATTTTATGAAATGAAGCCATTCGCTCACTTGCTGAATATGAGGATATCGATTCTCTCCCTGGGTCTCCGTGGGGAGCGCGTGGTCTCCGAGCTGAAGAGGCGAAGTGGGTCCTTCCTTTCCCAAAAGCCTTATTTTTAATTATAATAAACATGGTGCAGCTTTCATTATGATTACTACTTTGCCCTCCGAAAGGACATAGAGGAAGCGAGTGGGAGAAGGTGATGATTAGATACGGCCAACAGCCATGTGAATAAATTCAACCAAGGTTCCTGCAGTGAAGACACACAACAGGGCAGCTGAAAGGTGTAAATTCTCCATTCATCACAAAAATATTACAGTATCTACAGTGAGAATGTCTGCGGGTTTTATGTCCTTGGTGGTGTTTGCTTGTTCCCTCCGTGTTCCCTCCACCAAAACATGCAATGGGTTGTCAAGGATTTTGCCGTCTGTAACTAAAAAAAAATATCTGGTCCTGGAGACTAATGCGGTGGATGAGTGTAAATGCAGCACGCAGACTGTTTTGGATGCCAGCGCTGAACAACTGACCCCTCTGACACTGCGGCGTTCAGACGTGGGAGCCGCTGATTTCCATGTCAGACTTTTAATTTTTACGGTGCCATTGGGAGAAATGATAATCCAACGCAGCAGCTTTCGTTTAGGAGGGGGCAACAAACCAACAAACAATCGGTCAGCTCCGTCTTCTGCCAACGTAATTGCAGGTTTTCGTGCAGATGTCACATTGTTTCAGTCGATGGTTCTGATCCATTTGGCAGAAATCTCTGAAACACACACACACATACACACACACACACACACACACACACAAGCCGAATGGCAGCAGCCGATAAATCAAAACAACAAAAAGCATCTTTGTGCATCCTGCCAACAAAAAACAAACAAACACGCTCCTCACATGTAAAGTCAGGAAAGAGATAAGAGTCGCGGTGCCGCTCGACGGGCGGCCACGTTCTAATTGCCGGAGGAGACTTTGGACCCGCGGCCCTGTTTCCGCACACGTATAATATGCGACGCACAGCGGCTGCTTACCCAAGGCGGCGGGGAAACAGAGGCGTTTGCTCAAAAGAATAAAGCGCACATTCCTTCTCCACGTGCTGCTCACACTGAGTGAGGGCTTTGTGCTTGTTTGCGACTGCGGTCGCGCTTTTCCCCCCTGCTGTCTCTTCCTCCACTGACGGCACCACGTTGCGGCTTCTCGGGGCCTCTCATGAGATAAATACGCTCCAGCCAAACACGTCGTGGAAAATTCACTTGTTTTAATAAGGGACCATGTGGATCACAAAGACCTGAGGTATAGAACTACGTCTTTGAAGCTCGTCCCTGTTTGTGTTTTTGAACCACAGGTCCAAAAACCCCATTGTACGTTTAATATTTGGAACAGTGTGGGCGGAAAAAAGAAAATAAAAGTTGCCTTTAAGCAAATGAACATTTACGCTAAAGAGGAACTGTGCAACGTTTTTATTGGAATTACACAGCTGCAGCTGTTGTGATGGTTAAAATCATGTGTTACTGGGAGAATGAGGCTCTGTTCATGCATCTTGTCCTTCTGCTTATCTGCAAATGACCCCGCCCATTTCCCAAGCTGCATCATAGTAATGCAGTTTTCAAAAGTCCGTCCATCTTCTATGCCGGCTTCCTCCTGCACTCACGGTCTTCAAAAGTTACCTTTAAAATGTCATCTCAAAAAGCATATATAATATATACATTTTTTTTCCTTTTCCTTTTGACTTTGACCTCTCCTGCATCAAAGGCCAACCACTTGCTTTCAGCCGTCCGGCGAGACCTGTGCAAAGGGATTATGCAAAGAACAAAGCTAGTTGATCAAGCTGCTGGTGTCTGTCTCTGTCCGTTTCATCCTTCGGAACAAGAGCGCTGCTTCACAGGCCAAGTCGCAGTCCTTTCCTTGAGCTCTGAATCGGCCTCTTTTGTCTCTCTTGTTGATTTAAGGCCCTGCAGGGGGGACCAAAACGGCTTCATAACCTCCTCAACCTTGACATTATTGCACGTGTCGACCAGTATCCGAGCAAAAAAAACAACAACAAACCCTGAAGAGCGAAGCCAAGGCAGGGAGGCGAGTCTCATCTTGCAAACACGCTGCAGGAGAACAACTGTGAACAAGGAAAATGGGCGGCGGTGACTTTGGGGGGTTTACGGAGACAGACTGGCCTCACTCAAGACTTCATTTTGGAAGTAAAGGCTGAACATTTCGGATGCTGAGCTTCCATCAGAGCAACGGCAGAAACAGTGGGGCCTCTGTGACATATCACAGGAGACCACTCCTGAGTGAGGCCATGGTTGGTTAAACAAATTAAGGACTATTGGACTGAGGAATGCTGCTGACGTCTCCTGGGTTGTCGTTGTTTTGCTGGGGTTTTTTTTTGGTCTTGTCTTGTAGAAAATCAGTCGGTGACAACAAGAAACGCTTAAAATTGACAAAAAGAGAACGGACGGCGGCAGGCGGCCCTCAGGATTGTGTCATACTAAGGGCCTGAAAGGGAGCAAGACCTGCTTCCAAGACCTGTGGGAAGGCTAAAATGTGTTTTCATGTCGGTCATCGATTTGTGTGCACTTGGAACCTTGATACCACGTGTAAGTTGCTATTAAAAAGCATATTCCCAGCTGTCTCGTGTCTCATCAGGAATGACCACATCCTCGCAGCAGCTACAAATTTCATCGGCTTGGGTGGTGGGGGCGGGGTGGCGAGATAGCTGGCATCTTGGAACCGTGAGGAACATCTAGTGGCAGGAGCAGAGTCCACTGTCGGCACGACTCGCCGGCAGCGCAGGAGGAAGCCGTCGCATCTCGTCGGTGCACGGGACCACCCGCTGCGTCAGCCTGCGCACCCAGAGGACAGTGAATCAGAGTCCAGACTGTGAAGATTCCGTAAGCTGATGCGCCAGATGTGGGGTGTCTCCTAAATCAGCGGGAGTTATTTCTAGTGCCTGCCAAAGGGTTTAACACCTGTGACACATCTGTCTTGCAGGGAGCGCAGCGGAAATGTCCCAAAAGTGAAGAGATAGAGCAAAAACAACTTGGATGTTCAGAGAGAAAAATCCGATATTTGGCTTGAAGCTCAGCCAGGAACTGGAAGTAGGGAATCCAAATGGTGCAATGGGGGGTTCCCCTGCCTCCTGTTGAGTCACAGGGCTAAACTAAAGCCACAGGCCAGCTAGGAGGGAGTTGAAAAGATCTTCTCCGCCAAGGAAGGCCTTCAGCGCTGTCTTTATGCCGTTCTTTTAGTGTGAAAAGGTCGGCCAGTCCTGTTTTATTATCACCTTATTTTTTATAACGTTTAAGGGGGTTGGTGGGATTCAGCTTGCAGCGGTCACTTCCTGCTTTTTCCATGACTTAACTCAGCTCCTCAGGGTGAGACCTTGAATTGAAAGTGATTCAGAGTGGAGCTCTTCAACGTGCGCCGGGCGTCAACCTTGAAATCTCATCGATCCAGCTCAGCGTGGAAACACCACAATCCAAAAAAAGCCCACCTAAATAATACAATCAAACAAATAGACACTTGTTTAACACAAAAACAAAACAAAACAAAGAACAGTCACACACATTAAAAATTAATCAAATGAATCTCAACTCCAATCTATGTGTGTTAAAATTCAAACAGTTTAGAGAACATGAAAGTATTTATATATATATATAAAAAAAAAACGCAATAAATTGATCGCAATAAACCAAATGGGCCCCCAGAATGCAAAACAGATTAGATTTTATTTCCCAGTTTACTGTCGCATCAAAATGCAAAAACAAGCCACCAATCTTGCCAACAAGGTTTATTGCCTCCTCCGCCATCTCCTCGTCCTCTTCCCCCTCCTTCTCTCCATCTCTCCCACCATCCCCTCTTTCGCCCGCATGCACGGGCGAAAGAGGGGATGATCTTTGAAGGGAGGGAACTAATGTCCCCCGGGGCGCGAGCTGCTGTCTCGCCACGGCGGATGAGCAAATCAGAGTTTTTGCCCGCGCGCACCAGCAACTTTGCCAGAGAGCAGCGGCGCTCGCGCTCGAGATCACATCCGCCCCGCGACGACGTGTCCCGGCTCTCCGAAAAACGAAAAGTCACACCCGCTCGAGCAGGAGGACGGTCTCGCGGAGCGCGCGCGGTGCCAAACTTTGGAGACGGCTGGCGCGCGGCTGCAGAGGCGGGGGAGACAGAGCGAGAGCGTGTAGAGCGCCCGGCTGGCTCGCGCGCGCGCGGCGCGTGGGGGGGGGCGAAAGCAGATCACAACAAGAAGCGCGGAGCAGAGTGGGACCCGCAACCATGAACGACACGGTGATCTTCTGCAAGAACAACCGGAGCGACAACTCGAGCGGCCAGTCGTCGTGCCTGACGTCCAGCACGCCGACCTACAGCTTCGTGGACATCACCACCTTCATGCACATCTTCCCCACCATCTACGGCGTCCTGTGCTCCGTGGGCGTCATCGCCAACGGGCTGGTCATCTACGCCGTCAAGGTGTGCAAGAAGCGCATGGTGTCGGACATCTACGTGCTCAACCTGGCCATAGCCGACATGCTCTTCCTGCTGGTGATGCCCTTCAACATCCACCAGCTGGTCAGGGACCGCCAGTGGGTCTTCGGAAACTTTATGTGCAAGGCGGTGGTGGTGGTGGACGTCAGCAACCAGTTCACCACGGTGGGGATAGTGACGGTGCTGTGCATCGACCGGTAAGTTCACTTCGGACACGTGCGTGCGTGCGTGCGTTAAGTGTTTTTGATTCGTCTATGCAATGTGGAGTCAAGGGAGCAAACAAAAGGCCATGAACATAAGAGGATTTGTAGCAATTAGATGACTAAGGAATTGTACCAGTGTAGTCATTGTTGTAATAATAGCTGGATACAGTGTTTGTGGGTTCACACACACATTCACGCAAACACACACACACACACACCTGTTGCTCTAATGGCATTATATCATAGCTGCAGCTGACAGAGGCCAATGCGGAGCGACCGGCCATGCAACCGGCCATAAAAATACACAATGTTCCCCCACATGAATGATGTCATGTTTATGAGGCGACCAAAATGGGGACGTTTAAGGTGGTGCTGTGCCGCTAAGCATCGCCATTAAGCAGTAATCAGCAGTGCCAGACTTGTTCTCGGAGGGAAAATGTCAACAAGTCCTGAGTGTTAAATAGATCATCTCATTACCTTATTTTCTGTCATTCTACTTGGCCTGCGCTCTTCATTCCCTGTCCTTGTGGGATTTGTGTTTCCCAAGGAGCTTGTTCCAGCATATAGAAATGGATCGGCAGTCGCAAATAAATTGACTGACATAATCTGAGAGGGTTTAGGAAAATACAAACAAAAGATTTGAGTATTTTCATGTTTTGATGCTTTCTATAGTTCCACTTGCCTCAGAGATTCTCGTCAAATATGCTCAAAATGTATCAAAAGTGCAAACATCAACATAACAGCCTGACCGGCAAACACACAATCTAGAAAGTAGAGGTTTTTTTTGGGTTTTTTTGGGTTTTTTTGGGGTTTTTTTGTTTTACATTCATCACAGCACTAACAAAGCCGGCGTTGTTTAAATAGAAGCATGGTGCTGTGGGGGGGGAAGACAGTTTCTGGCTGCTCCGCCTTAACTGTGGGCATCGAACAAAATGCCAAAGCCATTAATGAGAAAAAGCTTGGATAATACGAGGTCACAAGAAATAGTTTAGTCTCAGAAAGCAGTCTGTTTGGACGATAAACGTCTATAAATAATCGGTTTGACGTGTTGCAGTCACAGAGTGAAGCCTCTTCACATGAACGGCCTTTTAAAGTGGGTATTATATAATAATAAATGAGAGGAAACAACTGCAGGAATAAGAAAAAACAAAATAAGGGTCATCAAGTCGGCCTGAAACGAAGCCAAGACGCGAACAAGATCAAGACAAGTGTTCAGATCGACAGGACACTTGCAGAAATTCGTAGGACAAAAGCATCAAATTGTGGCTCAGCGTCACTGAAAAATCAGTGCTTTTGTGGCAGAATTTGCTGACCAATGAATCAGCAGACAATTTATTTACTGGCTCAACTAATTTGTTCGACAGATAGATATGATCACGAATAGAAGACTGGCGTGCCATAAAGAAAGACAATTTAGTTTCAGACTAGAAGCATTGACCAGAAAGAAACAAAAAAGACCAGCACAAAAAAATGTTAATTGGAAGAAGATAAAAAAGAATAAAGGAGAAACGAAGAAGCAGAAGATTGTTTGATTTTGCGAAAACATTTTGAAAAATATATCTATCGTTCATATTTTTTGTATTGGCGTTTTGAAACCAGTGAAATGACTACAGAGCATCATCAGAGATAACTTGTCCCAGTAATCTTGTGTTCCACTCATTCAAGTGTGCGACTGACCCAATTTCTGATTGTTTCTTTTCATCCTGGACTCTAGTGGTGCAGCTTCACGTGATACGCTACCCAATAAAAACACAGCTCACTGCTCAGACTTTGCTGTATCTTCCTCATGTCTGATAGAGAAAACCAGGGCAGTTGTGGGGTGGACCATCAGGATCTCACAAATGGCCTCCAGAAGTGTGTTTTCTGCACTCAATGAAAAGCAAACCAAGTCCCCAAAAAAGTAAAAGATGGAATTTTTGCATTTCATGCGTCTCTAAGACTGATTGACTTTCTCCTGTTGATGACAACATGGCACCAATTAAAGATATTTAAATTTAAGCAGTGAATCAGTCAACCGGATTATAAATTCATGTCCCCTCGGGGGAGAAATGCTTTGATGTTGCCACCTTCAGTCACTTTCCAGCAACAGCCCTTATTTCTTCGACTTGACTGACAGTAAAAGCCACTTGTGGCTTCTTGCGAGACGCCTCCAGAAAATCAATTTTAGATTTTCATCTGAATAACAGAGAAACTATTAGCTTTATCTTCGACCACTACGCCTCCCTCATTGGTGTGGACAATTAGCCACTGCGTCCATGGTCTTACCTCAGCAAGCAGCCAGTTTATCAGAATGTCTAATATCTCGGTGTGTGGAGAATGAAAATGACTTAAAGGTCCAGTATGTAAATTTTGGCCTGATTTGTGATTTTTTTTTTTTTATAGGTAAAAGATTAATTTACTGATCGTAAAAACAATAATAAAAGTGTTACTCACAATACAATAAAAGTCTTTTGGTTTTCCTACCCATAGAACGGTTCTTATTTATATGTAAGAATATACGTACAGCAAGAGTCTTGCTCCTAGTTAGCTGCCATCGTGCACCGTCAGCAGGCTTCTATTTAAGAACAATCCAGCCCGTATGACAGTGTTTCATATTTAGGGTGAGAGCTCGTGTCCTCAAATAAACAAACGAAGAAGAAGGTGAACGAGGTAACCAAGTTCGTTTGCGCAGGCCACCGTAGTTTACTTGCAAGCTTGGGAGAGGGGGAGGGATTGTAAGAGCGCTGCAGTCTAAATGTTACCACTTGATGTCGCCGTTTCTTCTCAAAATCTCCAAATATCGTACACTTAACCTTTAATGTCAAAGTGGCGGTCAGGGAAAAAAAAAACAAGGTTTTCCTCTGAAGATATACCTCTTCCCCCAACAGGTACATCGCCATCGTCCACCCGACCTCGGAGAAGCGGACCCTCCAGTGGACCATCATCATCAACATGCTGGTGTGGCTGGGCAGCTTCCTGCTCACTGTGCCTGTCATGCTCTACGCCAAGGTGGTGCAACGTCAGCACATGCCGGTGTGCATGATGGACCTGGACGGGCCCGAGGACATGTACTGGTACACCCTCTACCAGTCCATCCTGGGCTTCATCATCCCCCTCATCATCATCAGCACCTTCTACTCGCTCACCCTCTACCACGTCTTCAGCTCCATCCGCCGCGTCAAACGCAAGCAGTCGGTGTGGGCCAGGAGGGCCACCAAGATGGTGCTGATGGTCATCGGCCTCTTCCTCTTCTGCTGGTCGCCGTACCACGTCATCCAGGTGCTCAATCTGACCAACAATACGCCCACCATGGCCTTCGTCTACGCCTACAACATCAGCATCTGCCTGAGCTACTCGCACAGCTGCATCAACCCGCTCATGCTGCTCATCTTCGCCCAGAACTACCGCGAGCGCCTGTGCCACCGGAACGCGCGGCACAGCTCGCAGCACTCCTCCAAGGTCACCGTGGTCAAGACGGACGGCTCCAGCACCGCCAACGACCCCAACTTCCACTGCACCTCCATCTGAAGGCAGAAGAGGGCGCCGCCCCTGCCCACGCCCGATCGGACGCCTTTTAAGTCTTTTGCCGCCGCGCTGGACAGAAACAGTGTCGTCTGTGTCGTGAACGCTGCCAAGGACTTTGCCACATGGACTCGGTGGATGTCGACGTAACGCAAAAAAAAAAATAAAAAAAAGAAGTTGAATCAAATTCAAAAAGCAGATTTGAAGAAGCAGCAGCAGCTAGCACAAACATATGTACGTGCTTTTCAGTGTGTTCAGTCCCTCGCTCGTTGTTGTCAGTAGTGTTATTTGTGCAACACACAGTATGACAATGAGGCCGCCAGCCAGAGTGAGAACAGTGTGTCGGTGTCGTCGGCTCCAAAAATCTCGTGGTGTGTTGTTGACAGTCGGAGTGCTGTTTGGTGTAACACTGGTGTTCTGGATGTTCTCACTCGGCACTCAGTCAGCGGCAGTTATATTTGATGTCTTGGACGGGCAGAGAAGCCTTTCGGTCTTCTTTGTTTTATGACTCTGGTGGAGGAAAAAAAGATTCGACATAAAACACCCTGACCTTAAATGAAAAGGAAGAAAAAAAAATCACATTTAAGTAAGTTACAGTGATGCATTTAGTCCCAGAGGACACGTCTCTTGAACGTCTGGTTTCTTGTGAATGTCCGAACGTGTGTCGCACCTGTTTGCCTCGACACAGTCCAGAAAACAAACCTCTCTTTTTTTGCCGTGCTGCTACCTGAGGAGTCAAACTTATCAAGTTCAAGTGGATGTGCATTGGTGTCATGTACTGATTACACGTGTGCTAAAAGTGATGTCCTCCTGTCGTGTGTTTACTGAGCAAAGTCACTTTTGTGTGTGCTTTCAAATCCCCCCCTGGTAATTTAAGTCTTGCCTCAAGCAAGCGAAAATCGTCTTATTCATCAGTGCTCAACTTTTTTTTTAAACAAATAAATAAATAAAAACATGTTGCAAAGTGGTCTTTCATCACCGGATGTGAATTTAGAATAGTTATCTCCGAATGCATTTTTACACTTGAAAGACAAAAGTAAAGAAAGAATGAAAACACTTGGCTCTGATCCATGTATTGGTTTTCATGAGCTTTTGAGTTATTTATGACGGCAGCAGGCTGCTGCCGCGCTGCCAAGTGGAGCGCCGCTGAGAAGTGCATGTGTCGTGTGCACGTTGTGAGGTCCTGTTTCATGTGACGTTCGCCAGCACGGCGTGACTAATGTAATCGTTTGGGACGGAGAGCTCCTTTATATAATAATATAAGGAAATAATAATTAGGGCCACACACATACCAGTACCATCTTTGAAAGTTATTTTTGTTTCATTTCTTTCTATATAATTCGATCAAACTGAAAACTATGTCTGCGTAACGCTGGCACATCATGTGATGATGATGACTGATGAGTGCAACTTTTCCCTTTAAGAGGACTTAGAGAAGAATAGAATATATTCAATTAAGATCCATTTGTCTGTTAAAGTGGCTTGTATTTAGTTTACTGCTGTGGCTCAGATGTAAAATAAATATATTATGATATATATATTTTTTTTTTACTACGTTAAATCGTAAATGTGCCATCAGCTGTTCTGTGGTTGCAAGGTCATACCGTGCCATAGCGAGCGGCGGACGATAGCTCGCGGACACACATTCCTCCAGTGTTTTCACATGCGGGAGAGAAAACTCTAACCAGCAAAAACACATCAGAAATTTTTACAGGTGTTTTCTCGCACCAAAAATACCGCCTTTTAACAGCAGCCGCTGCCAAAACCTGCCAAAACAGAACAACTCCTTCTCACAGTAGCATTTATCCCACATACGCAGCCTCCTCTAATGACAAACAGGTTCCTTTGCTTGTGACGCACAAGGTCTGCCCTTTAGCTCCTCGGCGCGGCTCACAAAGGGTCGCCCACTCGGCTAAATTTAGGTGCACGGCACCAGCGACACGTCGGCGAGAAAACCTCTGAACCTCAACCTCGCAACCCACCTGACTGGCATCAAGACCGCGCCGAGGCTCTGGATGCAAGCTAATAATGTCTTATTCACAAAATGTCCGAAATTTAGAAAAACAACCAGAAACAACAATGTTGCAGATTGATGATGCAGCCGTGAATGCAACGTCATTGACATGCGACGCCGCACCAAAACAAGCATGGAGGCGGCAACAGAAAAAACAGTGAATGCGTTTTGTAGCTGGAAATACAAACATTATTTTGAGTTCATCTCGTCTAAATCAAAGAATATTGTGGTGCGTTGTACGTTATGTGCAGGAAACAGGACATTCTTAACTTCGAAAATATCCACATTGACCCTCATAAGTTGTTGAAAGCCATGTTTACAAGTGAGTCAGCAGTACTCTGCACTGTAGAGATCTTTCTTCCAGTTATTTTAACATCATGGGCTGTGCAAAAAGGCGCCAGTGCTGTACATGAGTGTGTTCTGTGAAATGTGCAGTTTGTGTTCAGAGAGCAAACATTCACTCATGTAAACAGGACAGAGGCATTATTTGGAATTGCAAAATGTGCACCTTCATAAAGTTCTTCCCAAAGCACTGAGCAACTGTTACTTTATCTTTTTTTTAACTGAAGTAATTAGCAATGATTACTTATGAAACAAAGTAGTTAAAGAAGTAATTAGATTACTTTTTGAGGAGTTCTCAGTAATCAGTAGTTGGATTACTTTTATTAACAACACTGTGCGCAAGTGAAATCGTATCACCGAGAGACGAGCAGACAAGTGGCAGTCGCTGCGAGCTCTGATGGTTTATAGAATCCGTGTGCACGTTACCTTCGTTTTCATCTCAAGTGGAAACTTTTATTCCAAAATAAAAGCTCCTCTTTTTTGTGTGTGCATGAGAGTTTGCCTCCACGACCTTCGTAGACACATTCACAGCTTCCTGTTCAAAGGGAAGTTGCCTCAGTACATTACTTATCGAATGCAAATATTTCTCCAGTTAGTTATAGTACTATTGTGTGTATAGCGTTATATATATGTTATACTAATATTGCCAACAGGCCTTTTTAATTTAATGTATCACATATTTTCTTTTTTATTCCTGCATTTGTTCATTGCATCTCAGCATCTCCAGTCACGGATTAAGAGTTCAGGGTATTTTCTTTTCGTTTTTTTCCCAGCACCACGATGGGAAATGTCATCATGATACTACACAATGTAACATTCCGTGCTGCTGGTCGGCCAGATAAGATCGCCAGAAGTGGGACTCACAGGGAGCAGCTTGGTCGCAAAGACACGTGCATGTCTTCAAGGTTATCGCCGAGCGAAAAGAGACGGAGCCTCCCATCCATCATCATCATGCACAGACACTATTAGCCGCGAGAAATCATTAGAGCCGCTCTCACTCACTACAAGTTATATTTAACCAAGACAACCCTAAGACATTAAACATCCAGTACTTTAACTGTTAAAGAACGGCAATGAATGCTCTGGGCTTTTTTTTTTCTTTCTTTTTTTTTTTTTTAAAGAAAATATAGAAAATGGAAGCTGTAAAATCAGTAGGATGAGGTCACGTGCGTGCAGGAAAATGGGGAAACCACTGAGCAGCAAGCGCCCAGCAGCCACGGCACTGATGTTGTGCATCCCGCAGGAAATGGCCATGGGAACGTATCGTCGCACGACGGGTAAAAGCTAAGCTTAATGAAATATAGTGAGCCGCGTAATACGTCGTGTCAGTGAGTTTAAAGGACGGCGGCTGCCGACCGCTGTTGATCCTGGCCGCCTGATCCTCTCCAGAACAAAGTGCTGTGAGCTCAGGGACAAAGCCAAGGCGTCAAACGTGAGGAGTCCACACTGCTGCTGCAGGAGGCTCATCCAGATGAAGAGGCAGACAGGTGAAATGTTCATTTGCAGGCTCCTGAGGAAAACCTCTGAAAAAGGAAAATGCAGTCACTAAAACAAATGAAATCCCAGGATACTAACAGCTCAACACGGCAATTAATGATTTCAAAGCTAACAAACAAGAAAAGCAGCCTTATCTTATCATTCACTTCCATCCCCTATAGAGGAGCCTCCGACGCATGAGGTGGTTTTTAAATGCCGAATTTCCCGAGATTGGTCATTTCTTTGAATTGGAAAAAAAAAAAAAAGACCCACCCTGTCATTTGCCCCATTTGCCTGCGAACAACTTTGTTTTCCTCAGATACGACACAACGGGAGCCAGCATGTAGTCAGCGGGGCCCAATCTCTAGACCTGTTGCTCTCGCTCCTGTCGCACTCAACGGCAGCAGGCTCCGCAGGGAGAAAAACAACGGCTTTGGTGCCGCTCTTAATCAAAGATGTCTTAGCCGTCCACTGAGACATCCATTAGGCTACCAAGACAGGATTTATTTTTTTTTTCCCCTTTACTTTGCGTGCAGATCCGCGGCGAACACAAGCATTCCCTGCCCTCTTTCAGAGCATCCAAAAGCCGTCTTGTGACGCCCGGATGCTTTCCCCCTCTTCAACATTTCAATGGACTTGAGGTCTTGTGATTACTGACGAAAGGCGAGCGAGGATTTCATTTCTTTTTTCTTTTTCTTTCTGTTTCTTTTATTGCTCCTCCCAGCCAGGATGCGAGATGTGACCTTTGATTCGCTCCCTGCGGGCTGCATCCGCACGGAGCTCCTGCAGCACCACAACCCGCTCCCTGTGCATCTGCGGTGCCGTCACTGTGTTTGGCTTTGGGTTAATCACCGCCATAATTCTTGCTGTCTCGCTGATTTTCACTTAGTGGTGTATTTTTTTATTGCTTGGCCACACCAGGAAACACACAGACTCCCAGTGTCATCCCTCTCATGCGACTCTTCGTCTTTCTCTCTCACCCCTGTTCACCTCAGCCACCTCCTGAAGTCTCCCCACGTGCGTCTCCATCGGATTAGGAGAGCCAGTGGGTGTTTTGTTTGGACATGTTTTTGAAAAAAATTTCTGCTGGTGCAACACCTAGTTCCAATTTCAGAGGGCGGGAAAAGCAGCGATCCAAATCCCTGACAGAACCAATTTTGCTGTGAAAATGCTTTGAGCGCACGTCCTCGTCGACAGGTCCCTGGCAACCACGGGAAAGTTCGGGATGAGCGAAACAAACATCGCCAGCAGTAATGAGAGCGTTTTTCCTTTTTGGAGCGTTTTAATTGGTCGTGCATATTTTTGCCATTAGCCGTCTTGTCCTTCTGACTCAGGCTGGTTAGGAATTCTTTTAAGTCCCATAACACCTCCACTGTTAAATCTTTTTTTGTCTCTTGCATGGTCTCCAGCAAAGCGAACCTCTTTGTTAATGACCTAAATAAACAACTAGAACATTCAAGATAAAAGAATATTCAGCCCTCTGTTTACAATGTTCGGTACAACTGCTACAACTTCACCACTAAAAGTGAGAAAAGACGCATTGCACATATTCAGAAGGAGACAAAGCCGAGACCGACCCAGAGGATGGAACACATCGGTCAACCAGTTGTTGTTATTGACTCTGTCCTGCTTCCTCAGGCATAGTCTGACCTATTCAAGTTACCCTCAGGCTGTGTGAATGAGGTAGTTGTTGGAAACGCTATAAATACAAATAAACTTTCACTAGATATACACAAATATATAAATGCATAAATACTTTAGTACATTGTTTTACCCTTTGTGTGGCATTCTTTTATTGTTCGAAATAAATAAAAAAACATTAAATATAGGTGTGTGTGCATACATATATACACATACATACATATACATATGTATATACCATTGTTATCAGTCTCTAACTGGAAAGAGGTGTCTTCATTCATTACCAAGACTTAATTTCTTGCTCTATTTTTTATACTCTTTTGCACATACTACTATTAAGAGCATTATGGCGTACGCCTGATTAAGAAAGTGCCTCTGTGTGTGACAGAGTGCAATTGCACGTCTAAGAGGGTATAGTAGTGTTTGTGTGAGAGTATATACATGTATACATATATATATGTATATATATATATATATATATATATATATATATATATATATATATATATATATATATATATATATATATATATATAGAGGTGTAAATGTGAGATTATGATGCCACTTGTAAGACCAAGTATGAACTATTTCTCAAAGGGTCTCTCACATCGGCCCGCAAAGTTGAACGCATATGTCCATCCTTTGTTTTCTGGTGAGATAAAGACGTGGCCTTGTACTGAAAATATCGCCCCCCCAGGCCTGGCCCAGAATAAGAGTGCGCTTATGAAACAATGCCATTATGTCTAATGTGCTCAATGTGCTCTAAAACAACATGAAATTACTGACGTCGACACTGAAAGAATGTTTTGTGTATTTTGCCGCATGACTTGGCCAAGCACAATGTGGTCTCTGAGAGGCCTTTGATACATATCTGGACAGCTGCGAATGAGAGCGGTGTGAGCTGTGGCATGAAGATTAGGAGGTGGAAGACAAACTGAGAAAACAGCGGTGGAGCCAGCGTCTGTTTTACTACATGCCATGACCCACTGTTATCCTAAGGCAATCTTTACATTCAATCAGAATTTGCCCTTTGGGTGGAGCCTCTTGGATGGAGCCAAGATACACTGCAAGATTACCGCTGCAAGTGCCCTTTCAGCCACTCGACATGCAAGACCATGTGCTCTCCTCTCCTGTGATCACTATCCTATATTCTTCCGGTGCATTTTCGGCATCACATTAAATTTGCATTAAATTGAACGATCACCTAACAACGATACAACACAAAAAAATCCTCTTACTGCCTTTGATAACTTACACTGAAAGGCACTATGGTTGTATATGTGTACACGTACATATATATATACACACACATATATATATATATATATATATATATATATATACATATATATATATATATATATATATATATATATATATATATATATATATATATATATATATATATATATATATATATATATATATATATATATATATATATATATATATATATATATATATATATATATATATGTATTTGAATGTACACACATATACAGATATGCAGCTGTGGCTCAGTTGGTAGAGTGGGCTGCAATTTGATGATTGAAGTGATGTTCAAATCCCGGCTCCAACTGTCCACATGTTTGAAGTGTCCTTGGGCAAGACACTGAACCCTAAATTGGTTCCAATGGGGCTGGCAGCGCCTTGCATGGCAGGAGCCACCCACTGGTGTATGAGTGTGTGGGTGAATGGGTGAATGAGAGGTCAATGTAAAGCGCTTTGGGGTACTGTGAAGGTGCTGGAAAGTGTTATATAAGTGAAGTCTATTAACCATTACCATATATATATATAAAGAACCTACTGACAGCATTTTGAAAGGTGAGGAATAAGTTAAAAAGTAGAAGGTGATTGGATAGATGTATTTGCGTTTGGGTGGACCAATGAGATTTTTTTGCACGTCGCCTCCACGAGACAAGAAAAAATATGGAAAAATCTTCAAGACAAAGTCTGCTGAGCTGTAACTCAAGCTTCACAGTCTCATCATTCTTCCGAACTGGTCTCACTGTTTATGCTTATGGTGCTGTTGCTTGTCTTCTATCTGCCTCAACTTTTGACCCTCCCTAAAAGTGCCTGTGTGTGTGTTGCGGATGATGAAATGTAACAGGCCCACAGGACGATACAATAAACACGTTTAACTTAAACCTGCAGCGTGCGAGACACTGGTGCCCATCGGAGTCCACAAATGGAAATGGTATTGAGTGTCATACACACTGGCTGGAAGGATGGACTAAAAGCACAAGCCATTCATTATAGAAATACAGACGTGATGTTCAGACCTACGCTGGATAACCTATACATGAAGTGAATTTAAACACAATCCAATGAATGTGTGGAGGTAACGACAAAGAGTTTAACTGGAGACAAAAACATGTTTAAAACAGATTCAGAGGCCTAAAACTCAGAGGTTGCTGCTCACATTGAGGCGAGTGAGTCATCATTATTTTTATTTGACCCTATGACTTTCGCCAAAGAACCACTTCCTTTCATTTTTTTTGCAGCCAGATGGCGAATCTTGAATTTAATTTTGAGTCACTATTTTTGTTTAACTCAATTGTTCCAAATTAGTTTCTTTTCCTTCGTCTTCTTTTTTCATATCCGAGCATAAAAATCTAACTTCTGAGGCCTTCAATTCACCCTGGTTGTTTTTTTGTTTTTTTTGGCTCGGGGACGGATCACCTCTGCTGCCCTCTGGGGTGAAAAAAAGAGTTAAAACCTGGACAATGGAAACGTCTTGACCTAAGGGTCAAGACTGGCCTTCTTTAGCGCTGCGGCGCCCAAAAAGTGCAACACATATCCACGACTGCAGAATTCAGTTAGTCTCATTTCCCCGATGCATCGGTCCTCATCGATGTGCCACGCTGCATCAGGATGGATCCACCCGTCTCTCTCGCACGTCCGCCAACATGCGCTTCTCGCCGATGCTAAATTAGTCACTTTTCTCCGATTAAAACGATCCCCGTCCCGGGGGTGATACGGCGGACGGGCCTTCCAGAACATCGAGCGACGATGATGAGCGGGTGCGGCGGAATAGCCGAGATTGAATATTGATCAGGCGGCTGAGTGCTGCCCCCGCAGGAACCTCGCCGCTATCGCCGCACGGGCTCGCTTTGCTTATTATTTTTTCTGCGCGAGAGGCGGCTGACGGAGTGACGACGGCGAGCGAGCAGCCACGCCGGCGTGAAGCGCGATTTGCCTCGACTCGCCGCACCCCAAACACTCACGTGCGTGTGTGCACACGGGCCTCGTTAGAGCCATCCAAGCGCGAGCACAAGAGAGGCCCCAGAAAAAAGACGACTTATTCTGCCGTGTAGTTTTTTTTTTTTCTTGTGTCTTTATCTTCTGTATTATTAACGCTGAAGGTCTTGAAGTGCTGATTAAGGGATGGAGAGTTGGAGAGCGCGAAGCAGAAATGGGCTGGATTAAAGTCCGTCTCTTAAATACAGCTTCTTCTTCTTCTTCTTCCCCTTTTTCTTTTTTCATAGCAACTCCTCACAAGCTGAATGGAGGCGTGTTGGCCGCGCTGAGCGACGACTGAGGGGGTGTATTGATTAACACCGTCCTCATCACACTTCCTGGCAACACCTCCTCCTCCATCCCCCTACAGGGCATTCGTCTTAATGCGACACCACAAACCACGGCCGTGTCAAAACCGAACTCGAACATCGATTTAAGACCCGCTATTTCGGGGCCTTAAAAAAAAAAAAAAAACACTTCTGAGCTCTCAGAGATCGCAGCGAGACGCTGATGTGTTTGTTTGAAGATTAATTGCCTTCTTGTCCAAACAAAACTGAATGTAGACAGTATCTTTATTCCTTAACTAAACTTCTTATATTCTATTACTCATTTATCTAAGTAATCCTCAAGTGCCCAATGGTTGAGACATTTCCACCAGGAAAACTATCGCTTTTTGATTCTGTAATGTAAATAATAGCAACGTTTTCTTTATCGAAGGTCCATGGAGCAGGTCATTCTAGAGCTGCAGTAATGAATGTGGCCACTAGGGAGACAGGTCAGTCAGCCTGTGATCGAAAACAGAGCCAACAGTAATAGCAGGGCTGAGATCATGAGATTTGGTTCTGATCCACCAGATTTTCCAGCCTGTGGTCTGAACCGTCTCATTCCAAACGTTCCCTCATCAGTGAGCATGACCACTTACCGCTGCCCCGCCGCCGCCTGCCAGCTCCGAGCGTCGTTTGCAATCGATTTGAAGATTTTATCGTTTGTTTTTAAAGACTTTAATAGGCTGGAAGCCGCAGCTCCAACACATTCGTGGCCCTGCCAGAGCGCTGGGAGCTGCTAATTAGCCACTACTGGCTCGGCTTGAGGACCACAGGTGACCCAGTCGGGAGCTGGCCGGGCCCTCAGACCTGGAACAGCCCGCTATGGTATGTCCAGTCATGAGAGTAAGGTTCTGAGATCCAGTGCTCAAAAAAAAAAAAAAAAAAAAACTTTTGACAAGCAACAATCTCGCTTATTATCCTCATTTCCATCACATCGCATTTATGTATTTCATGGTTTACGTCCTGGTTCTGTGCTGTTTTTTTGTAAGCTACTGATCTGCACTGAACTTAAGTCAACCTTGGTTGAGTTGAGTTGAGTTGAGTTCCGCCCAGAGACACATGATTTAAACATTGGGGTGGATTGTGTAGCTGCAGGGTTCACTGCCTGTGCACAAGTGAAGCGAAGCAACTCTGAGGATTTTAGTTCTGATTGTTTTGCCTGAACTTGAAAGGACAGACAGGAGCACAGAGGACGCAGAACAACTCAAATCATTAAGCACCATAATAGTTTATGATTCATTGAACTTACATATTATAAGTTATTGTAAGTATTTTTTTCACAAGCAGCATTAGACGGGCCTTTATAAACAAATATTTTCAGCATTTTGGTGCCAGTGTTTGGCTTCTGGACTCTTTTAAGACCTTTTTTTCCCCTCTTTCTTTCTTTTCAGTGACGTTAATACGAAGCTTAAGCGCCAGAATCGGTCATGACCTGACTTGAATTATGATGGGGCCGCTGAAACAGATAAGAAAACAACAGTCATCAGACCAAAGAAACAACAAATTACAGCCTCGAGATTTTGTGCCATCACGCAACAGTGACTCCGCACTTCTCTTCTCGGGCCTGCCGGACTCAGATCCTAGAATAAATGAAGCAACTGGCTGATGGAGAGGCTGGTCACAAGGTGCACGGAAAACTATCTCCGAGGTCGGACCGTGCACGTCCGCGTCGCCCCGGGGCCAAACAACAAAGCGTGAGGTACTTGGGAGTCGGCAGCACTTGACCCCATCAGCGTCATTGAAATGATTCACAACGATGTTTTCTTGGCCGCTGCTCAGATTCCCGAGTTGCGACCGTCCACTTCATTAGATTACGGAGATCATGCGCACGCCAGCGACTCATTTATGTAAAGGGACTCTGTCCATCCGCCTCGGAGAAATGATGAACACGAGAACGAGATGAGCGGACGGGCTCGCGGGCACACAGCATTGAAAACCCGGGAACAATTAACGCACCAGCCGTAAGCTCGAGTTCCCCCGAGGCCTGAGCGTCAACTCGCTTTAAGGTGAAAAGCAGCAGCGCTAATGGCCGCGCGATATAAAGTGTCAGACAGGAAGTGGGCTGGATGGGCTTCATGAGATTTGAGGATTTAATTTAGAAAAATGTTCCAAGGAGGAAAAAAGTAATTTGGCAATATTTTGTCAACAAAAAAAAAAATCAATTTCGTAGAAAAATAAGGGCCAATTCCAATTCCTCCCTTAACTGCTCAATCTCAACCCTCGCCCTTAACCCTCAATCTGTGGCCCTCAAAAATAAGTGTCAGGGCTATCTTGTGACTTAGAAATGGGACACCCCTTAAGTGCAGCTACGTCTTCAGACTGTGGGGGGCGGCCTTACACCAAAGCTACGTTCAGTCTGTCAAGAAGAAGATGACGAAGAAGAAGAAGAAGAAGAAGAAGAAGAAGTCCTCCGTCGCTACACAACGAGGTTTACAAGTAACGTGAAGCCAGGACCGCCGGTCCGGTTGAGAAACATTGTAAAGTAAAAAATAAATGTTATGCAACAAGATGTCAATAATCCATAAAAAAGTCTTAAACTAAGACAATAAAATGGTTTCGTAATATTTATATCTTTATTAACTAAGAAAATACTTCCATTTGTAGCTCGCTTTTTTCTTCGCCATCTTTTTCGAAGATGTCTTGGCGAAAATACACAATGCCTTCTGGGTAGCCCTTACTCCCAAGGGTGGTGCCGGAGAATCTCAATATTGCGGGCGATACAGCCCTTAAACTTGACCCTCAACTTGATGTTCTGAGAATCGGGACAGCACTTTGCACTTCGCAGGAGCGCATATTTTTGAGATTGAGGGTTAAGGGAGGAATTGGAATTCACCCTAAGAATCCGAACCACCATGAAGGTCTCGTCATGAGGAGAGTGGGTGTAAATTCTTATTAGGCAGAGGTTGAGAGCCAAGATTTGTGTTTTCTATCAGCTGGTTTTAGACTCAGTCATCGATCAACATTGATTTCTTTTAAGTTATGACAAAACCAGGAAGTAGAGCAACCTCACAGGAGGGGACGGAAACGACCCTGGAAGCAGCGAGGAGCCGAGCTGCTGGAGAGACCGGCATGGATGGAGAAGTTTTATCAGAACAGGACGATGTGTTCCAGATTAATGGAAGCATTAAATAGAACTTTTCCTCGCCCGGCTCCTGACTGGCTGGCTTTGGCAGGAGTTTTGTTGCATAGTTACATCATCGTTGGCTGCATCGGTGTTTGTGTGTCTCTGTATTTGTGGGTGTGGGAGGGTCGGGTTTTATTTTAATTTGCTTTTATTTTTATTTCTCTCTGTTGTTTATGTTCTCTCTCTTTGCTGTGAGGCACTTTGAGCTGCTCTCTGTACGAAAAGTGCCATATAAATAAATCAAGTTTGAAGTTTGAAGTACATAAGTGACATAGTCACGGAAGTGAGCAGGTGCCCGTAAACTTAATTGCCGCACTGACATTTTTTTCTTAAAGAATCCATAATGAAAATAAGATAAATCATTTGGGTTTGCTTTAATATCAGGCCAACCATTCATTTTCTGTTCGGCGACATAATAAATCTGCCTCATCCAATCATAGTAAATCCAATTTCTGGACTATATAACGTTATTTTGTAGCTCCTTATTATACCTATTTATAAATTATTGTGTGTTTTTTTTTAATCCCAGAGTCCCCTAAAGCAGCTTTCAATTCTATTTCAGCCAAAGCTTTGTAGTTCCCGCCACGCCGAATGAGGCAAAAAACAAACAAACAAGAGGCTCGTGTGGCGACAGGGTGTGTTGTCACTGAGCTGGGAGAGGCTTCGGCGAGGCAATTGGGTCCTCTGTGACATCACACGGGGCCCAATTTCTAGACCTGTGCTGGTCGGAGCAAGGAAAAGAAGTGCAGCGTCTCGTTTCCTCATTCCTGAGGCGTTCACTGACACGCTGGACGGTCGTAAAGCGAACTATCGCGCAATATGTCGCACATGGGCAGCTCGAAGGGACTGCGACTCACAGATGGGTTCTGAGTCACGGCGACAGTCAGTCACCCTCTCTATTGATTTAATTGGTCTCTGATTCAATAACTGCCATTGAAATCATTACAGCCGCTCATTCAATTAAACCATCAGCCCATTAGGTTTTGTCCGAACACAACAGAAGTCAGACATCGTGGCATCCGCTGATGTCTGCGTCCCGTCGGTCCGGGGCGTGACCCCTGCCAGCAGCGGAGCGATCGATCATGTCAAAGTTGCATTTAAAAAAAAAAAAAACTCAAACAAAAATCAAATTAGCTTGTTTTCGTTGGAAGGGGACGAGATGGCGAGCGAGTAGGCAGTTGTCGCGATTGGACGGCAAACAGGAAGGACAAATCTTTTTTTCTTTCAACTTAAAGACTTCCTCCAACACCTCACGAAAAAGGCCGTGACTGCCGTCACGTGAACGGGCCGAATTGTGAGAATGGAGTGATGCGGCTGCGACGTCACCGGCCGCTGAAAGGAGCCTTTGACATCCCGGCAGGGAAAGTTGAGCACGCAGGGGGAAAATCAAGGCAATCAAGCAAACCCCAAGCCGGCAGAACTAAAAATGTTATCCGGAGGACAACACGCTCCTTCTTCTCCCCGAAGAGCCGCAGAGAATTGTTTCCACTTTTAAAATGTTGGAGCTAGTCAGTCGATTAGCGCTAGTGGTGCTACTTTTCATCAATTGCGGCTTTTTCCACGCCGGCGTGAACTTTGGTCGCTGTGTTTGTGTTGTGGTTTGCTTCGCTTCCAAATGCAAATTGCCCTAACCACTTTAAAATGAACTTTTGTTTGCTTGTTTTTTTTTTCCCCTTCCCAGAGAATTTTCTCACACGAGTGAATCTAGAGTCAGGAAGCTCGGCTGTCATTCAAATCATTGCACCGTCAGTGCGATGATGGAAATCATCGGGATGCTTGATCAATGCTGAACAGCCGGAGACCTTTCCTGAAAATGTCACGAGGTCAAAGGGCGCCGGAGAACGCAGGCTGGCTTCCACTGTTTAACTGGCACATCAAACTGAATCCTGTCGGCGCCCATCAAGAGCAAGACCACAGCAAATGTTGGGAATAAACTCAGAATATATATATAAAAAAATCAGCCTCTATTCATATTGCATGCAATCCTCTCTCGCCGAGTTCTGCGGGATGAAGAGTCGCTGCTGGCTCAGGCCGAGAAAAGTCTACAAACAGGATTAGTGCTTGGCGAACATCAAAAGTTAAAGTTAAAAGTACGGTGTCAGTGTGTCACCTCACTTGTCGGCAGGCTGTCTGCGGTGTCGACGGCGGCCTGGAAACATCACAGCGACGTCGACACACAACAACAACAACACAGCAACAACCCTGTCGTCTTTAGTTTGGTTTAGTGACACCTGCAGGCCACAGAACTTCAGCAAAGACCCGCCCCTGCTTGCCTCTGATTGGGTTGAGGCAAGTTGTGCAGGCGTGGGAGTCGTGCCCAATCAGAAACAGTTAGGGGCGGGTCCTCGCTGATGTCTGCAGGCCTGCTTGGATTTGATTTGGTTTATTTGTGATGGATTGTTATCAGGAATGATGAATGTTGCCAGAGGCGTCAGTGACATCTGTGACATCACAAAGGGCTGACATCCAGCAGTGTGTGTTAGAAGCCAATCTAGTAAAAAAGGAAAGTCTATATATATATATATATATATATATATATATTATATATATATATATATATATATATATATATATATATATATATATATATGGTTTTCAGGGTTTTGCATTGTGTTAATAAATGCAAGAAAATGTCCTTTTAACCCTTTAACTTTTTAACCTTAGGCAATTTCTCATATCTGCGAACACCGAACCATGACCTTATTAACATTAGTTTCACTACAACAGATAAAGGCTCCTTTGTGAAGCTCTACATCTGGTTGCTCGGGCAACCAGACACGGTGCCGTTGTCTGGAGGCTGTGCACCATTAGAACATGACATCCATCTTCAACAGCCGTCGCTTGCCTTTGACTAATACTTGAGATGGTGGGACAGGACAGAAGCCATCGTGGCCTATACGGGACGTGTCCCATCAGATAGAGGGGATGATGTCACTGCCATATGCCATTAGCGAACGCCAGACCAGGACAAACATAATAGAAAGAGGGAACATTTCTTCCCATCAGCGCTCACTCTTCTTGCGGTGAACTTTCGTTATGTTTCGTTAAGAAACAAAAGAAAATGTTTTGGACCCCATTGAACAAACCGCAAATTCCAGCGGCCGAGTTCAGGAATCAACTGCAAAGGCAGCAGACGCCTCCTGTGTCATCATCAGGCAGGCCGTCAGAACACAGCTGGACTTCTGGCAGAACTTCCCGTCGTCTTTCGGCGGACAGGAAAAAAAGGGAAGGAAAGAAGAAAACAGCAGGAGCGCTAATGATCACTTAGAACGGCGTCCACGATGCGCGCGCGTCTTTTAACAATCCTCGCTGCACAGCGTGACATTGTCGTTCTAATGGCTCTGCGTTTTCCCGCGGAGCTATAAATGATCAGAGGGCGTAATAACAATAATCACAGAAGGACATCAAGGAGAGAAAAGGAGCGAGTGGAGCAGCGGCAGTAGCTGGAGGACCAGGAGGAATCACGCAACAGGTCCAAGAAAAAAACAAAAATGGAGAAATGATCATGTCATTAGTGTCACGTTCTGCTGCTTGCTTGTTTGGAGCAGCTCTAGGACAAAAGGAACACACACACACACACACACACACACACACACACTGTCATTTGTCCCTCATCAAGCCAGAAGCTGTTTGGCTGATCCTGATTACATTTCTTCCTTTCAAAAGCCACTCCAACAGGAAAATGTCACCGGTCGCTGCAGTGAATGGAGTAAATCCTGGACGGCCGCTTCCTCCCTTTGATGGCGAGCATCTTAAGGAGGCGATAGTAGCAGGCAGCTCAATGGGTTGCTTTAAAGCTCCCCTCAAAAGGAGGGAAAGAAAGACAGCGAAGAACAAGCCACAAATGTCAAGAAACACTCGTCCCTCAGGAGTCGCCTCATTTCTCATTTTGATCTCCTCCCTATTTTAGTTCAGACAGCTTACGCACCCATCAGGACTGAAGCCTGAACTCTTGAGGAGGAGAGGAACCATTTTTACATTCAAACAGTTTGTCTCCCCCTGTTGGCTGACTCTGAACAGCCAAAATGGGAATAGAGGCTTATTTTCTCATGATCTATGAACACATGCCACAGCTGAAGGGGGTTTTGTTGGTGAGAACATGAAAACTGAGCGGGCAACCCTGGAGCGAAACGCAACGCGCAGAATTATTTTTAGGAGGATGCTGGAGGTGAAACAAGCAATGGGAATGGAAACCGATACGCCCTTTAAAATAAAAGGTACTTGGTGATTTGATTGAAGCATGAACAACCTGAGTCATAAAGGCTTTGGTTGGATGCGAGAGTGTGATTTGAGGTTATCAGACTTAGAACTTGAAGACGAGTGCCTCTGAAACGTGGAGAGTAAATATGCTTCGCCAAGATGCACATTAATGGAATAAAATTGTTGGTGAGAACGTTCAAAATTTTGCCATGTTTCAAAGATGATCCTGAAATAAAAACAATGTAGCTGCATCAGACATATGTAAACATTGCATTTTAAGTCTGTTTGTTGTAAATAATAACTAGGAAGTGTGAATAAGTGTGTGTGAACCTTGAAGACTGATGACTGATTCTTAATGCAACACATCATAAATGCATGGAGGAGACATCTTTCCACCAGTGGAAAACAGCACTTCAGCTAAACTTTCATACACAGCGATTGTCTTGTGTCGTGCAGTTTCAAGGACGCACTCCAGTGTTTTCATAAACCCTTTAATATATGAAAGAGGCATATCGTAACACAATGTACAGTGTAACAGACCATGTCCCACAGCTTCCATACACATTTCTTTTAACAAGGCTAAAAGTCCGCGTCGACAGGTCTAAGAGATAACACAGCTGCTGCAAGGTCGTCGCGTTCTGCCACAATCGACACACACAGGTGGAAACAATGGCAGAGAGAAGAAGAAGAAGAAGAAGAAGAAGAAGAAGTAGAAGAAGTAGAAGAAGAAGAAGAAGAAGAAGAAGAAGTAGAAGAAGAAGAAGAAGAAGAAGAAGAAGAAGAAGAAGAAGAAGAAGTAGAAGAAGTAGTAGAAGAAGAAGAAGAAGAATATTTGGAATGGTTTCCTCCAGGCTGAAGTGACTCGCCGACTGTCCAAAAGAGAAAAAATATATATTCATAGATCTATCTGAAGAGAAACTGGTCACGCTG
Organism: Thamnaconus septentrionalis; assembly: GCA_009823395.1. Taxonomy (NCBI): domain Eukaryota; kingdom Metazoa; phylum Chordata; class Actinopteri; order Tetraodontiformes; family Monacanthidae; genus Thamnaconus; species Thamnaconus septentrionalis. The sequence continues at coordinate 16,529,554 of CM020509.1, read as the reverse complement.
GCGGCCTGGAAGAGCAGAGGCACTTCCACCGACATCACATTGTTTTTAAGTCGTGTTCGCAAATAAGCCAATTACGCCGCCGCTCTCGTCTCCCGTGTGAGCGGCGGCGGCTTCGCCGAGGCGAGGCTGCCGCCGCTCACCTCCGAGAGGGAGAGAATGAAAACAGGGACGTCTCGGGTGGAGGCAGCCTTCGAAGTGGCAAAAGGATTAGGGAGTATTAGAGCCACTGAGGGTTTGTAGTGGATGCGTGAAGCAAAACAAAAGGAGTGCGTTTGTGTGGAACACACGCAGCATCGCCGAAACCTGGACAAATAGAAAGCCGGGATTCTGATGTTCTGATTTGTTTACTTGCTCGTTTGTGAGGATTAAAAGTCTTTTCATTTTTTTGCGGTTGCATATAAATTGTGTTTGTGTATCTGCTCATGCATGCGCCTAAAAAAAAGGAAAATTAAAATAAAAAAAAGGCTCTTTTGCCGTCTATGCTAAGAAAGTCACTAAATCCAACTCTCTCTAATTCACATTTCTGAATTTCACTTGGGCAAACAAGTGGGAGGGGGGGGGGAGGGGAACCAGCGAAGTACGAGCTCCATGAGGGCGTTACATTCACACACGAGGCTGCTCCTCCTCTGGAATGGTTCCAGTGCCGACAGGGAGGCGGACAAATCAGCCGCTTGTTTCATGTTGAAAAGGCCATTATGACAAAAGCACAAAGGGTAATGAGCACGCTGTCTGTCTCCGCTCCCATTTCCCTGCATTAACTGGGGGGGGGTTGGTGGTAGCGGAATTACCCCAAACACGGTCCGGCAAGACAAATTTATTGAGATAGCGCTAAAGTCCCGCCAGTGCCAGCGCTCCCAATTACCACGGCACGACAGCGCTAATTACCAAGGTGACTGTCTGATTATTAGCACAGCATGCACACTGGCGCCACTGAGACACACACACACACACACGCACGCGCAAACACACAAGGAAGGAAGCAAGTAAGTAAGAAAGAAAGAAACGTAGGCAGGAGGCTAGAAAGGAAGGAAAAGAAGGAAGGGAAGGAAGGAGGGAAGGAAAGGAAGTAGGAAGGAAGGAGGGAGGGAAGGAAAGGAACTAGGAAGGGAAGTAGGATGGAAAGGAATTTGGAAGGAAGGAAGGAAGGAAGGAAGGGAGGGAGGGAAGTAGGAAGGAAAGAAGGCAGGAAGGAAAAGAAGGAAGGAAGGAAGGAAAGCAATGTAAGAAGGAAGGTATGAAGGTCGAAAGGAAAGTAGGTAAAATGGAAGGAAGAAAGGAAGGAAGGAAACGTAAGAAGGAAGGAAGGCAGGTGGGATGGATGAAGGAAGGAAGTGTGTTCTGCTGCTGCTGCAGCAGCAGCAGCAGCAGCAGCAGCAGTGACACCCGTGGCCTCCATCTGCTGAGAGCCTCAACATCACTCACGAGTGCACGAGCCCTCGACTCGGTCAGCTTCAGCTCGGACTCTAGCAGATGGCGCTCTTCCTCCTCCTGCCCTCCCTCCTCCTCCTCTCAAGGGGGTGAAGGGACGTTTTTAAGATCTTGAGTGCGTGCGATCCAATGGGGGGGGAAACTATGAAAACACTTCAAAAGAGTCAAAGCCATTCATCACAACATCTGTTCCGTCCCACTTCTCAGGAGAGAGATTTACAGCGGGAAGGTGAGAGCGGTGACGAGGGAGGGGCGACGCTGGCGCTCTGCTGGCTTTATCCTGTAATCAACAATAGGTCCATTTACTGAAGTTAACCAAAAAAAAAAAAATTCAAAGCAGCCGCTAAGAGGAAAAAGTGCCGGAGCTGCGTTTCATCCAGTCAATGTTTGTGCATTGTTGCGACAGGGAATCAGAAGGTGTGATTCATCCGCACGTCGGAGGTCCTTCTCTCCCTGATCACAGCTGCAGCGGCCCAGCAGAGTGAAGAACGAGCTGCCCCACCGGTGGAGCACCTCTTTAAAACTGAGGGGAGGAGTCGCCAGGGCCCGCAGGGACGCCGCAGGTGCAGGCGCGACGCCCCCTGGTGCTCGCGACGACTCGGGCAACGCGCATTTGGAAGCGAGGTCGGAGTCGCTGGGAGCCAGTTTGACCGAGAGGAGAGCAACGCGTAGCAGCTGCTGAGAGGGTGAGACGCTCTGACTTCACGACTCTCAGCGTGTGAAGATACCCGGCGGGCTTGAATGTGCGCAGCGGTTTGAAAACTCGTTATTTGTGTGAGGAGGAGGAGGAGGACAAGGAGGAGGAGGCCTGATTGTGTGCACGGGACCGACTGCGAAAGCCAGCTCACACACTCATGGATGCGAGCTTGGACATTCTTGGACATTCAGATCAAAGCTGTGAGGACAGATTATCATTATTATTATTTCTGTTTGTTTTTAAAAGGAACCATGACTGAACTAAAGTGAGCTATAGTGTAAACGTGTAAGTACAACTCCTCCCTCGGCTGTAAAAGACAAACAAACAAACAAACATGTTAGACTGTCGTAACATAACACCCGACTCAGTTAGCGTACTATCATATTAATAATCTAGTCAAAGCATCTTTCACGTTATACTGAGGCCACCGCTAATATCAAAGGTAACAGCATGTTTACGATTACGAAAAAATAAAATAAAAAAAATTAGCCCCCCAAAAAAAGGACATAGATGTATGACAGAGGATTAGGGCCACAAGAAGAGAAAAAAATATTACAGGAAGGAGATCTTTATATAAGTTTTCATTTCGAGTTTTAAGTTGAAATTTCGTGAATGATGTTAGCAGTGAGCAGCAAGTCGAGGTTAAAAAAAAGTCAAAATGTTGTGAATAAAGCAGAAATTTGATTTTATTCTTCAAGTTCACATTAATTGCAAAATTTCAATTTCAATCACAAAATTTTGTCCTTTTTACGTCAACTTTATTCTCGAAATTTTGACTTTAATCTCGAAATTTCATCTTTATTCTCGAAACTTGGAAAAAAAATTCTATCTTAATGTTTTTCTCTTCTTGCGGCCCGACTCCTCTTCCTCATTAATGCAAAGGTAAAAGCATTAGCGTTATTTTTCTTCTTCTTTTTTATGTTTTAGTTTTGATATCCTCATTTGTTGCTCTCCACATTGGAAGGAGACAGTATATTACCACTTTAGCTGTGTATCAATTACAGCGCCTGCTGGCTCTCCCACATCATTTGGTCTACAACTGCCAAAAAAAAAAAAAAAAACCCTCCCACAACACGAAGAACGTGCCGGAGGTAAAAACAGGTGCAGCATGAACTCCAACGGCGAAACTAGAATAAAACAGTTTCAGGCTACTCTTACTACGTAGGGTTAAGAAATGTAAGACAAAGGTGGCGACCAAAAGGTCAAGTGTCAAAGAAAAACAAGGCCCCAAAGTCAGCATCCCATGTGCCTGAGGGATGCTCAGAGAAAAACAACGTTCTCTCAAGGAAACACAGACAAACAAACACGTTTCCTCTTCCGCTCGTGGTAGAGTTACAATCCGACGCCGCGCCAAAGACCTTACGTTTTGCACAACATCCTTGGAGGAAAAAAAAAAAAAAAAGTCAAAAAAACAGATAACACGACCACCGCAGGACAAACTGAGAGCGAGTGTAGTGATCCTCTGCATAAAATTAGCAAATCTAAATTCAGCAGACACGGATGGAAAAAAAAAAATAATAATAATAATAACAGATATGGTTTGGAACGTCGGCGGAAAGCGTCTTGTTCCGGCCAGGCCCTGAGGTATTGTGAGTTGGTGAGGGGGGGGGGGTCCATGAAAACACAAGGGAGACAAAAAAAAAATATCACTGGAAATTAATGGCACTTTCTTCTTACATTTAGCTTTCCACTTGAAATTTTCCTGAAATGTTTTTGACGTCACTGTCTTTTCTTTGTTCTTTGTCAGTGTTCAGAGTCGTCGTAGTGGTCATAAAAAAAAAAGTCACGACGGAGGGGGGGTGAGAAGTGGGGGTGGGCCGTGTCGCGGGGGGGGGGTTCCATGTGTCTGTTTGCCTGCTACCCATCATCCCCTGCAGCAGGAAGTGGGCAGTAAGCAGGTTAAAAACAGGCTCGTCGTCCGTTTCTTCCTTTCATCCATGGCTTCTTAATCTCCCAGCTGACAGGAAGTAGTCTTTGTGCAACCCTGACCCATAAATAGAAGTGTCACAACAGCAAAAAAAATCGAGGAAAAAAAACAGATAAAAAAAAAAGGTGTCGGGGGGGTCAAAGTATAAAGTAGGCAGGACCGTCTTCTGTGTATTTGGGTTAAAAATTACCAACCGTGTGGTAAAACAAAGTGTTTGGTTTTTGTTTTTTTTGTGCGTTCGTTTTCTCGCGATTCGACACGAGACCAAGTAGAGAAGTAGTGTTTGTGTTTTTCCTGCACATTTCATTATTTTCTTAAAAAAAAAAAAAAAAAAGAAATTGTGTATAAGAGGTTTTTTTTTAGGCTCTCCAGTCCGGAGCTGGACGGGACTGTTAAGTGTGCTGCGTTGACCTGGAGTGAGGAGCGTAGGTGGAAGGTGTGGGTGGTGGAGCCGCATCATACTCGGCTTCCTTCCTTCCTCTCCCCGTCACCAGTTGGCTTTGACCGCTTTGACGTCGCTCACCAGGTTCTGAGCGAGACAAATCCCGAAGATCTGCGAGGGGGCGGGGGAGAGGGAGAGAGAGAGACACGCCAGGCGTCAGCAAGTGGAGGCAGCGTTCGCCGCAGGGGCACGCTGCCACTTTCCACCAGCAGGTGTCAGTAAAGGGGCAACGTTTGAGCTGGGCGAGACTCCCCGTTTGAAAAATGGTGTTGTGGCAGAGACGAAGTCGTCGCTGAACAGCGCTGAATGAAAATCAGTGCATCTCTTTCTACAGGTTTTTGTGGGGTTCGGTTCTAAGCATCTACTCCTGCTGCTCAGTTGTCGGCCATAAAATGACTCAGTGAAGCAGAATGTATAGACAAACACTGAAACAAGCATTCTTGGGAATAACAGACACGCACAGCTGACGCAACAGATGCAACTGCACGGACAACTTGAAGGCACTTTGAGGACCTGCGGAGCCGTGCAGGCATCATGAACATTACAGTAAGCACCATTTCTGAGACATGAATAAAACCATTACGATCGAAATGTGCACCATATCTGCAAAGGAGTCGGCTTTGACTCACCTGTAAAAGTGCAATACCAACAAAAATGCCAGCGACGATGATCAGGTTGTCCTGGAGCCACTTCTCAAACTGCCCCACGCAGCCTTTAGTGTAGATGTACTTCTGACGTTCCAGTTCCTGGAAGAGAAGAAAAAAGAAACAGAGGGATGGATGAGTTTGTGAAGGTTCTCAGTCACCCAGGTCATCTCGAAGTAGAAGAACTGGACTTGTTCTTTGGATCTTGAAGATCCGGAAGGCTTCTTCAGTTCTGGGGGTGTTTGGCAATATGTCTGTGAAGGTTCTCGGCCATCCAGCTCATCTCAAGATGCAGAACCAGAACTGAAGAAGCCTTTCGGATGGGAGGCCAAGCGTCTACAAGATCGCAAGAGCAGGTCCAGTTTTCCCCAACTTAGCCCTTCTACTTCCAGAGAGGATGAAGTTAGTTTAAATGCATCTGAACTGAATCTAATCGCATTAAAAATTGGTCAGCGGCAAAAAAGGAGGCAATGTTTTTTGTTTTTTATTTTTTTTAAATAATAATAATAGTAAAAAAAAAAAAACATCACAGCTCTGACCTATGACTAAGATGAGTCAAAACAAACAAGGCCAGATAACGGTTCTGCTCAATCACTCACGGCTGACCAGGGCCCGAGCCGCGAGGCGCCAGCAAAACACTGAGTCACTCTTAAGATTGCAGCGGGTCAGTGGCGGGAAGTGATGGGAGAGGGGGGAGTGAGGTGGGAGCGGGGGGAGCGGTGAGCGTCAGGGCAGGCTTCAAGGGTTCCCGGCGGGGTGAACAGACGGGCAGGTGAGGCCGCTTCCTGTTGCTGCACCGACGCCACTGAGTCACGTTTGTGTTCTTTAGAGAGGTGAAAGTGTAGGTGCAATTCAGACCAAAGAATAAAAATGATGCAAACAAGATTCTTTACGATGCTCTTGTTAATTAGATAGATACATAGATAGATAGATAGATAGATACATACATAGATAGATAGATAGACTATGTATTGATCGTAAATTGGAGAAACTCCACTGTTGCAGCACTAAAAAACAAACACCAAAACTACACAAAAATCACTACAAGGAATCGTCAAATGAATTAAAACAGAACAAAACCTGGAAAAGCCTCTTGCTCCGCTCCCTAAAAGCTACCTTTTCAGCAGCGGGGGTCCCCTGGCAGCCAATAAAACAGCCATAAAACAAACACAGTTGTGTTGTTCCGACCGTGTGGAAACAAAAACAAACAAAAAAAAAAACGTCCTGTGAAGCTATTTAAGCGCCGCCCCCCCCGCTGCCTCCCCCACGACCCCCCTCCGCTGCCTTTGTTGTGCTGCAGAGCCTCCCCGTGTCTCCTGCTCTTCCTCTTTCACAGGAAGCTTGTGTCGCCTTGTCAGCAAGCTGCTGCGCACGTATGCCGGACAACGCGACAGGGGACACACACACACACGCACGCACGCACAAAGAAGACAGGATTCATTCCAAACCGGAGGCAGGTGGCTCGGCGTACTGCCGCACGCCTAGCAACAGGACTCTCTCTGACTGCAGTGCAGTGAGTTGTAACCACCACACCCACACACACACGCACACACACACACAGAGGGAGGAGGAGGAGGAGGAGGATGGGTAGGGAGAACCCACTGAGTCGCCAATTACAGAGTGGCAAGGCGGCTCTTCGGGGCTATAACTGGAGCCTAATTATCCCCGTTAGAAGAACAATCTGTCATTACGGCCCTGTGACATCAAAACTCCATACATTCTCCTGCGTTTTATCCGCAAGGGACTTTTACTTTGCAGCCGCTTCTCCGTGCAGGCAGCTGAAAACGCATTCCAGCGGCTCCTCTGGTTAGATCCACTCCGGCATTAACGCACTTCACTGGGAGCAAACGAGCCGTTGACCCTTATTGCCGCTTCACCTTTAAAATGACTCCGATCATTTGAAGTCAATGGATTTTCAATCCGCGAGGCTCCCGACAGAGAAAATTCCCCCAGTTAGTAGCGTTGTGTCTTAACCAGAAGGTTGGCAGCGGCGCTCAATAAGGCACTAACGCCAGCAGTGACCAAACAACATTTCTCTGTTCGGTTGTTTAAACAGGATTTCCAGGAGGGGCGGAATGGAAAAATTTTGCGATCCTCTGCGATTCTGGATCGATTCATAAACTTTGAAAATCAGTTTTCATTCATTTTTTCCTCCGTCTCTCTACACCCTCACAGGCTTCCATACACAGCGTTGCAGAGCGCTAGTTGAGTTGCTGCATCTTTAGAATCATCATAGTCTTCTGGGAGAAATGGGCAGCTAATGCAAAATCATTTCTGAGCCTGAGCATGAATAAATGTTACCTTTTGTCTTAAGTTTAGTTTTGTGTTGTGTTGTTTACATCATTGGAATCAGCAGACATCAAGTTTAGCTTTCAAATTTAAAAATCACATGTTATGCAAACTGTACTCTCTTTTGAAGTCATAATTTGCCTAATTATTAACATACTATGCACTGTATCAACGAATCGAGAATTGTTTGAATTGAAAATGGTTTAAAACGAGAATTGATTTTGAATCGGATTGATCGTTAACTTCAAGAATCGGAATCATGAGACACCCAAAGATTCACATTCCTAATTTCCAGGAATAATCAAATCTAGGGGTGCCATTATTTTTTAGTAAATCTAAAAAAAATCTTTGAAAGAAAAAGAAAAAAGAAAAAAAAGAAGGGAATCCTTGAATGTTTGACAAGCAGTGTGAGTGTGCGAGTGTGTGTGTGGGTCCTGAGTACAAACCGGCTGGAGCCGCACGTCGTAGCCGCACTGCGTGTTGATGACATCTTCCTGTAAGACAGAACGCAGTAAATGTCAGCTCATCCGCTTCAGTCACAGGTCACCGACTTTGAGATGCGATTCGACCGCCGTGAGGGAGGAAGCAGAACAGCAAGTTCCTGAACAAACAGTTGCGGGACACTTGAGTCGGCAACGGCGCGATGAGAAACAAACTAGTTCCGGTTGTTGACAATGTAAAGTGTTTATTAAGGTTTTTGAATATGACCATTTAGAAAAATCCGAAAAAGTTGCATTGAAATGAGCTTTTATGTTACATTATTACTCATTTGTAAATATTTTCATGATGATTTGTTAAAAACAGTCAGTTTATTTGATTTTATTTCAGTTGATTTTATCATCCGAACCCTGTCAGGCTGACTCACCGCCGGGTCTTTGACGCAGCAGGAGAAGGGGACTCCACAGCGCTCCCTGCTGGGGTTGAGGTCAGTGCAGTTGAAGTAGATGTTCAGGTTCCAGTCGTCGGGCCCGTGGGCTCCGCAGCAGGACCACTGGCAGGGCGACGACAAGAGGGAGGGATTTAAAGAGCCACGTCCAGTTAGCAGACAGATTTACTCCCCCTGATCTGGTCCTGGAACAGCCGACTGGAGGCTGGCTGGGCTCTCGCTGCCTGGGACGGCTAGCCAGCGTCCGCGGCCAAGAGAGACGTCCCAGGCACGAGGCGAGCTAATCGCCTTTATAGTAGGTAGTGGCGGAGCCAAGTGTTTACACTCAGGAGCCAATTATCTGAACCGATTCATTCACTCAAGCAGACAGCTAGCGATCACATTGGCTGCACAGAGAGGGCAGCGTTTTCAAAAACAACACAGCGGAGTGAGCAACAGGAAGTGTGAGAATGGAGCCGTTTGATTGGAGTTTGAATGGGTTTGGTCGTGGCTGCTGGGTTGCGGGGGTGTTGTCAGATGGGCGGGGACTCACGTAGTCCTGGGCGAAGTCGATGAGATTCTGCAAGTCAATGTCGTCTCGGTACGCCTTGACGTTGTTGTTGATGAAAAAGTTGAGCTGATCTTTGATCCAGTCTTTAAAGACGAAGGCGAGGATCCCCGCCGTCAGCTCCAGGAAGAAGATCAAACCCAGGAACACGGAAAACTGGAGGGGAAAAAAAAAAACAATGAGCAGCGACTGTCACTTCAGCGGTGGCAGCAAAAAAAAGTCACAATTTAACATCTAAGGGAACATTTTTCCTCGCATCTCCCGTCAAAGAGACGGCGTGAGCAGAGCTGATGCAACGCCCAAACCCCCCGCCCCCCCCCCCCTCCGCAGGTCGGCGAGGCCGATTTGCTGAGCGCGAGCAGCGGCAGTGAGAACCCGCAGTCCCAGGGGTGCCGTTCTATCGGCCTTTTACAGTAAATGTAGGAAGAGCGGAGGAGACAGCGCCAAGGAGAAAAGTACCAGAGCCACATTAGCCCCTCCGACTACCGACGCCTGGCTCGCTGCAGCTAATGGACGTCAGCTGGGCTAAATGGCTGCTCAGCGTCGCCGCTGGCAGCAGGGCGAGACGCGATTCTGACAGTCTCATGTTGTTTTCAATAATGACCGCCGCAAAAAAAAAAAAAAAACAAAGCCCCCGAGAAATGGAGTTGTCAAGGGTTTGTTGCGAACGCAGATTAAAGTAATAACTGGTGGCGCTCGACAAAGAAACGTACGTCCCAGCTTTGAGTGAGCGTCACAGGGTGTGAGGAGCAGAACAGTACCTGTCTATTTCATTTCATTTATTATTGTATATATATATATATATATATATATATATATATATATATATATATATATATATATATATATATATATATATATATATATAGATACTGTAGATAGATAACGTATCCATTTCTATATAAAGACCCAGGGTCTGCTCCAGGTTTCTTCCTATTGGGGAGTTTCTTCTGGCCGCTGAGGCTCCTTGCTTTCTCTGGAGCGATCAGTTGGTTTCTCTTTGATTGCTTGAAACACTTGGAGACACTTGGAGACGCCTTCGGGTGTGATTTAGCACTCGACAAATAACATTTGACTGATCTGAATGAAACAGGACTTGGTTGGGAAATAAGACAACGTGTCGTGCGGCGCAACTGCCTGCCATGTTTTCACTCCTTCACGACTCGACATCGCCCGCTGTATTTTTAGACCCGGTGTGAACCGAGGCGCTTAGATTGGTGTCGGGGTGTCGGGAGGTGTTGGTTTGCCTGGAGAGCTGGGAGATGGCTTACAAATTTGAGCAGGAAGGTGTTCTCTCGGAGGGCGCCGATGCAGCCGGCAAAGCCCAGGATGAACATGACCCCTCCGACGACGATGAAGAGCCACACGGGGTCGAAGCCCCCCAGGTCCGTGATGGATGACAGGTTTGCCAGGACGCCCTGAGAGAAAGGATTGGGGGGGACAAAAACAGTGGGTGAGTTCCAGCTCCAACTGCGGTACCTTCAACGTCACTCCCTGTTTTGTGCGACAACAAAGACACCCTGCTGCACTGCAAAATATGATTATTATTAAATTGTTAATCAGTTTGCTTTGATTGCACTGCACGGCCAAAATGCACTCTGTTCTGTGGCTGCTGCAACATTTGCAAATTGGGAATTTTATTAAAACACGCCAGTTGAAATGATAACGATACAAAGCCGACTGTGGTTGAAGGAGAGAATTGAAAATCAATCTTCAAAATCAAGAAACGAAGGAGAAAAAACTTTTTTAAAGACCTTGAAAAATATCAACCAGAGGCGCCGCTGGTCTAATTTGATTTCATAAGATTTTATTTCACCCTGTTTATGAGCTTCAGTTTTCAACGTCAAGGTGAGCACAGTGCAACATCCATTACAGTGACTATATTCACGCTTTGAGGAGATCGTTGCTCAGAAGAAAACAATGGGTTCTGTTAATCAGCATTCACTTCTGTGTGTATGAGAAATGTAATTGGAAGACTACTATACATTTGTCTCATGGCCTTCAGCAATAGCAGACGACTAAGTTGTTTACATAAGATGTTAAAGGTCCTGCTTTCGGCTTTAACTGATCATCTGATTCAGGGAACGCTGGTGATGACGAATATGCTGCAAAACGAAAGCTCATTTGTGAACTCTGAGAAGTCTTTGACATTTTGACAACCTTTTGGGTTGGTCCATCGCCTGCACATTGTCATTTTGAGCACAGGCGTGTTCAGGAAAAGACCTTCGGCAAAAGTTAGGTAAACATTCACCCGCGAACACGTGTCCCTTCCTGTCTGTGTGACCTGCCCTCACCCCTCCACCCTCCACCCTCCACCCTGAGGCCACAGTGCAGCCAACAGGTCTTCCTGCCAGTCTCAGGTGGATTAGTGCTATCCAAAAAAAGAAGAAAAAGCAGAAGAAGAAGAAATATGTATTTATTCTGGCTTATTCCTTCATCTGACCTTCCTTGAAGGCATCCCGCTGACGCTCACTACAAACATGGGGGAACTCCTAGCAGACGTGTCAGCCAGCTCGCTGCTGACACGTCTGCTAGGACGCGGTGCACATGTCAAACTCCTGCAGTTAAAGTCTCCTAAAGCCAAACTCACAGCGCGCTCGGTAAGCTGCCGCGACACTCGGTGGCACCCACACGGCGGCAGCGTTCCCGCCCGTTCCCATTTACAGTCGGGCCACAAACAGAGCGCTAACGTTCGAGTGAGTTTTTCGGGGAAAGGGAAGACAATGAGGCACTCTGGCTGCGGCCGGCGGGCTGGAAACCAGACGTAACGGCCAATAAGACTCCGAGTCTCCGTTCACTCTGCCTTTTCCAGTAGCTGCTATTCATCATTTGGCCTAATCCTTTCAAATTATTCATGCTGCTCTCACTGGGGCTCCTCGGTGCAGCAGCCCCCTGTTTGCACAAGTTAATGTCCACCCGTGGCCAATTAGCATTAGCTCTCACGCTGGCGCATCATCCTTTGCTAAACTGCCTGGTGCGACTAGACAAACTGACCGTTCATGCAAGAGGGAGAATTAGTTGTGAAATATGGCTCTGCAGCAAATCATTGAAAAAACACTGCCTTGTTGGTATTTTTAGTTGGAAAAGGGGCAAATAACTAGTTTTCAATGCTAACCGATGCTTCCATGTTGGAGGCAGGTTTGTGATTGGTTCACGACTCTTATGTAGCTGCCTGTTTTTCAAGCATTTGTAAAACTCAAGCACACACGGACAAAAAAGGAAGAAAAGAAGAATTGAACACCCACACACAGAGTTACAGCATTATGTGGTGGTGTGCTTCTGCTGAGCCACGACGTAGAGCAGAAATAGTCCCTTCTGCTCCCCGCCTCACTTCTTTTTATAGCATTGTTTCTTCTGAATTCTCTTCCACAAGGTGAAAATTTGAAAAAAATAAAATAAAAAAAGCGTTCTTTCTCATCCAAAAGTTCCAGAAGAACTCCGGCTATGCCGTCCCAGTGCGAGAATGTGTCTGCGACGTACATGTGTTTTATACTAACCTTCTCCGCCCATGCCCACAGCCCGATGCTCAGGAATGCCGCTCCCAGCAACTGTAAACAAAAGCACAGAGAGGAGGACGCGGTGAGGAGCGAGGCCGTGAAAAAGTGAAGACCTGGGAAATGATGAAGTCTGGATGGAAATATTATCGCTGGGCGGCTGTGTGGGTGGGGCACCTTCATGTTTGATTCAGAGTGGTGCCGCCTTGGAAACACACACACACACACACAATTTCTGACTGGTATGATGTTACACTCTGATTGATCTGTCGTAAACCCATGACATCACCTTTTCCTGGCACAGCCTCGCACAGCTCCAACACGTTGGAGGAAACACAAACACAAGACAAGTGGAGGCATCTCAAATAACCACCATCGACTTGATCTGGCCAGAGAGCAGCACTCTCATCACAAGCGGAAACAGAACTAACAGGCATATTGTCATCAAGAGGCTTTTTTCCCCTTTTGTCTCCCACATTGACGAATGTAGTTAAGACTAGAAAAATAAAATGCGTCCTAATGCACTCAGAGATGTTTTGTGTGGAAGTAATCGCGCAACAGCCTGGTTTGTTGAGGTAGATGGGATTTCTGTACTTCTAGGCGAAAACAACATCCATCTGCAGGTAAAAACTATTTGCACCGGCCAAGTTGAGGGCCTGGAGGATCTAACGCCATAGAGTTTAGAAAATTCCTGCAGTTTTCAGGACCCTGAATCACCCCAGATAAACGGAAGGCTCCTGGATTAGCGCATGGTCCCCAGAAAAAGGAGACTTTACAGGGAAGATCCATCAAAATACAGAGATTAACCCCCCAAAAACACACATGTACATCTGTATGTATGACTCTTTTCTAAGTGTGGCCTCACTTAAGGAATGTCATTGTCGAATCAATAGCCTAGCTGTGACAAAATGCCATTCCCCAGAGATCTGGGATGCTAATGAACTTAGCCGAGACACATCATAATGGAGGGGCCTGTAATATAATAGCTCCATTTATACTGGGATGGATTATATTGTTAGGCGGCTGATTAAATCACACTAAGCAGGTAGAGCGGTGGCAATTTGTCAGCACACATAACGAGACGGGCAATGCGACAATGTGCCCAACAGCCGCAGCAGCAGCAGCAGTGACAGACTGAGACTGAGCAGGGCAGCGACCTGCCAGTGAGTGCAGTCAGTAGCACCAGTGCTGCAGTGAAAGGTGTGTTTGCTAAAGTTGGGAAATGACGCGCGGGACCAGTCGAGGTAAGCAGCTGGAGATCAAGTAGAGGAGATTAGACTAGCAGCGGCGTACGAGTAGTAAACCATTTAGCCTCTGACTCCGAATAATCCCCCGAGATAAGAGAGAGCATAAACTATCCTGACAGAGGAAACGGCTCCCGACTTACTGCTGCTACTGCGGATCTGCACCCACACGGTCATCTCCCACTATACTGCGGCAAAAGCAAACATTGAAGGGCCGTGAACGCAAACAAATGTTACACAATGGTGCCATTTCCCAGTCCTGAACCGACACATAAACTGACAACTTAAAATGGAAACACTGATGGGTCGTGAACGCACACAAATGTTACACGTTGCTGCTATTTCCTGATCCTTAACCGACACATAAAGTGGCACCTTAAAATGCAAGCTAGACAAATTGTGGATAAAGTCCGTTTCTGTTGCTGCTCGTTTATCTCTGGTGTGAAATCAAACATTTGAGACACAGCGCACCAACCTCTCAAATACCAAAGATCCGTTCAAGAAAACTGAGAGTTATATTTATCTTTTCAAACAGGGATACTGAGGCTAAGAGAGGATTGAGGGGGGTAAAAACAGTCAAGGACAAATGGAGGGACACCAACTTGTCTTGGTGATGTTCAGAATTTTACCTGTCTGTCAAAGTTTCAATTCCAGTCCAGTTCTTCTCCATAATGGACATCACTGACATCAGCAACCGTCACAGCTACTAAGACCAATTTGGATTCAAAGCTGAAGATCTTAAAATGACATAGCCAGTGAATGAAGGCCAGACTATGGAGGACTCGGTGTCAAAGAACACTATGACTATTCAACTTTCCATCCAAGTCCTACTGCATTTCAACAAAACAACATTTACAAGAGACATGAAAGAGTAACGCTATGTTAAGAAATGAAAATGTATTTACTGTTTGCTCAGCTAAGCTTCTTGCAGAGAGAATTGTACAGTAACTACAACTTGGCAGTGCTGCTTAAATATCATGCATTTAATATTTACTGGCCCATAATTGGCTGCAGTTAAAGTTAAATACACCGACTCTACAATCACCTACTCACTGCAATTCAACATCCTGAAATAATTTCAGATACTTTTCACCCTTTAACCAAATTTACTCCGGGAACAAACACTGCTGCTTTCAGCTCAAAATAAAGTTCTGATCCACATGAAATTGCACAACCTAAAAGCAGCACTGTTGCAGCCTCCAAACTACAGAGCACGCGAATGAAAGTATGCCATCCAAGTTAAAACATGCAATATGGAAGCTTGTAACATCAGTGCCCCATCATGTCATGCACACATATATAATCTGACAATCACAGGATCCAAGTTTTTCAAAGATAATTGCAGCACAGCTGATTACGAAGGTCTACCGAGTCGCCGTGTTAGCGGCCAATGACGCTACGCCCTCCAAGCTCCACTTAAACTGCTCATTCCACTTCCTGATTGGCGGCAACTGACTGGTGAGAGGGCGGCACACGCAGTGATCTCAGCCTTGAACGCTGCTGCCGACCAGGTTAGCGGACGTTCCAGGTGAATGAATGGGATAAACTCCCATCTCTCCCCCGCAGAACTCCACTGATCTTCCCTGCTGTGAACAGTCCAGCGCAGCAGGGAGACAGAAACAAAAAAGCATCTCTAAGCAGCTTGTAACCCAAAAATACTTCTTGTAGTCCCCAATTGTTCTAACTTCTGCTTGGTAGGACCAGATTACCATGCGCTGGCATGGCCGGCAGCACCGGAGACGACAGTGACAGCAGCACACAGGTACATTGCTGCAACTCATCATTTCGTTATCGTTGTCACTCAGCAACCTCCAGTGATTGAACTGGTAAAAATAAATAACTGATGCTCTTTATGGACAGCAGCATTGGGGAGACAAGAGTAAAACCATGATTTGATATATCTTTTACCGGGGCTGGTCTACTCTCATTTTCCAACTAGAAAGAAAAGAAAAACATTTTGCGTCCAAAAAAATAATCGACTGCAGAGCTTCATCTTCACAGTGAATCTTTAAGTCTCTGTGCCTTTCTCGACCGTGTGTCGTGTCTGCACATTGCTGCTGAAAGTGAAGCCAAAGTAAGTGAAAGTCGGGAGGAGCACACGGAGTCTGACTGTCTATGAAGGTTCTCAGTCAACCAAGTCATTGTCGTCTTTGCGGGTAGTTGCGTGGGAAACTAACCAGTAACCAACCGGTTGTGTTTGAACTTTTTACTCACACATAGAAACAGTAGAAGTCTAGAGACTAATTATCCATTACTTGTTTCCACTTACAAACCTTTCTCTCAATAACACATGTAAATACACACACACACACACACACACACACACACTGCTCAAAACAATAAAGGGAACATTACAATAATACATCCTGGATATCTATTAAGGAAATGTTCCAGTTGAAAATCTTTATTAATCACACAGTGGAATGTGTTGAGAACATAATAAGATAAAAATGGTCAATATAAAATTAAATTATTATCCCATGGGGTTCTGGATTTTGGATCCTACTCAAAATAAAAGTGGAAACTCAGAACACATGTGGGATCCAACTTCAGTAGAAATTCCTCAGGACAAGTCAAAATGAGGCTCAGCAGTGTGTGTGTGTGTGTGTGTGTGTGTGTGTGTGTGTGTGTGTGTGTGTGTGTGTGTGTGTGTGGCCTCCTCGCGCCTGCATGACCTCCCTACAACGCCTGGCCATGCTCCTGATGAGACGGCAAATTGTCTCCTGTGGGATCCCCTCCCAGACCCGGATTAAAGCATCAGTCAGCTCCTGGACTGGTCTGTGGTGCAACGTGGCGTTGGTGTGTGGAACAAAACACGATGTCCCAGATGTGCTCAATTGGATTCAGGTCTGGGGGACATGCAGGCCAATCCATAGCAGCAATGCCTTCATCATGCAGGCACACTTGTGCGACACACTTCAGCCACATGAGGCCTGGCAGTATCATGCAACAGAAGGAACCCAGTGCTCACTGCACCAGCATATGGTCTCACAACGGGTCTGGGGAACTCATCTCGGTACCTAACGGCAGTCAAGGTACCTGTGACTAGCAACAAGGAGAGCTGTGCAGCCTTCCGAAGAAATGCCTCCGCAAACTATTACTAACCCACCGCCAAACCAGCCATGCTGGACGATGCTGCAGGCAGCGTCACGTTCTCCACAGCGTCTCCAGACTCGTGTCAGTCACGTGTGCTCAGTGTGAACCTGCTCTCATCTGTGAGGAGCACAGGGCGCCAATGGCAAATTTGCCAATCTTGATTGACTTGGAGTTACATCGTGTTGTTTTTGGTGTTTCCTTTATTTTTTGAGCAGTATATACATGAAAAGCAGCTGCTACTTTTCTTGCTGTCTGTGTTGTAAACAATGACTGCTGTCTCCTCAGGCCTGTGTGACATATCATTTTTGTCTCATTTCCATATACTTTTTGTCATTTGGTGATATTCTATTAATAAATGTAATTAGAAAATTGATCTGCATTGTGTTCTGAAAACAGTAAGTGTGTTTTAGCATTCATAAGGGTGCTGCAGGATCGGCAGCACGCGCTGTCCCTGCACACTACGCATAGATTGATAAATTCATTCCAGAGATAACAAAAGGTGAAATTTGCCAGCGTAGGGCAGACGCGCAGCACCAGAGAGACGCGATCGGAATAATTATGAGTCAATGAAGGGAGTGCAGAATAACGTTCAAAATAAGCCACCCCGTGGGACCAAAACAACTTTTCTTACAAGGCCACAGCACAGCCGAATGCTCGGGCTGCCTCGCTTTGTTGAAGTCCACTTTTATTCCAATCATTTGTGTCCACGTAAAATTCTTTTTCGCTACGTGGAGAAGTTGGATATGCACTCTGGTTCAAAACTGGTCAGATGCACTGACCTATCTTCCTCCTATTCCTGCTGCATGAATTACAAGTTATTGAATGCGAGTTCTTGATCAACAAACGTTGTGAAAAGCGCTTTCCACATTTTGAAAATTTCAAACATGCATTCCCTGCATGGATTCCAGCCCCACAAACGCCCGCCCAACAACTCACTTTCATCTAGACAATTGGGTTTAGATTAAAGTGAAGCTAGTGCTGCCTTTATACAACATCTGCATCTATTCTTTCCATTCCACCGTTTCCCCACAGTTTAATTTGGACACTCAAATTCAGGTCAGCCACTTGATTTCACAAAACACCTCCTGTGTTGTACTCTGTGTCAAAGCCTCTCTGAGAAGTAACAGTGCTCCACAGATAATCATTGGGCTTTCGGTCCCTCCCCCACCCTCCGCTCCCCCAGCCCCGACACTCTGGTTTGCTAGTTTATACCTCATTGCCTCTGTTTGTTTTGCCAAACATTTCTTAAACCTTCGGGGATTTATTACTTGAAAATCTCACCTGCTGGCATATTTCTTCCCACTCCGTCTAATCCCTCTTTCCCCTGTTCCTCTCTGTTTTGCTCCTTGTTAAGATAAACTTTAGCTGTAGCCACACTTTTGTCTTTCTTTTTGGAAAGGAGCACTTCACCGCCACATTTCATCCACGTAGTGAAAGGATTTGCAGTTATTTTTGAAAAAGCGACTGTGTGGACGGAGAAAAAAAATATTGTTTTGGTCGTTTACGGCCGGCTAGGTAACCATCAGATCAGGCCGACGCTGCTGCTTCTGCCTTTCAAAGCCACACCCACTACTTTCCAGTGGCATGCTAGAGTAAGCACTCAAGTGGAACTGGACTCTTGACTTGTAAACAAAACACAACCGACATGATTGTAAAGCCTTTAGTTCAATTTGAGTTTCACAATCCTTAAATGCGTCTCCAGCCTGTCTCTGTGCGTACGTGCACAGCTTGGAGGTGATGTTACACCTACGGGCCTTGGCCCGGCAGATACAGCGATTTCTTCCAGAGGAAAAGCGGAAAAGGGACTCAATTTCAGTTTGTACAGCCAGACAAGCTGCTCCATCTCTCTCCTGCAGATTTAGTAGATGCATCCGCCTCCTCCTCTTCCATGCACTTAAGAGCCTTATCTCTATATTCCAAATTGCATAGGTAGACACTGGTGGACTTCTGTACACACTGTGGGTTGTAGTCCTGTCCCCCTTTTCCTCAGTGGCATGTTTAAAAAGAAAAGTGCTACTTTTTCAGCCACTAACTCTTCCAAAACTCTGATAACGGAGAGTTTGTCATTTGACGTCAACAGAGCAGATTTTATCAATAAGGCAATTAGGCTACCTCAGGTCAGGAAGGATTAACCACATACCATTGCATCCTCGCGCCAATGTAGAAATCAATCAAAGCTGGTTGCTAATCAGTGATCCCTTTAAATCGGCCTGTTTACTCTGTGAAGCATGAAGCTACGAGATGTGGCTGTCCTTAGAGTGAAAGGTCCCAGTCCATGTGGACAGAGATTATCTACACTTGAGAAGATGCCTCGCTAAGACAGCTGATCCTATTAACCTCAACTAAGATGCAGACAAACGACATCCATGCTGCACGGACACACAACTAATGCACACTGATGACATTTCACTCACTTGCAAAAAATGTGAATTTCTGGCATCCTTGTCCTTGCGATTGCATACTTTGATGATCAATCATCCTTCAGATACTACACTTAGCCTGGTCTACACTTTAAAAAGTAAAATCAATATCTTCTTTGGGCAGAACAAGTTCCAGGGGCCAAAATGTATCTGGACGAATCAGGTAGGGGGGCACTTTTGGGACATCTTGGTCCTGTTGAGCACCATTATCTTGTGTTTGAGATCATACCCAGATAGTAGAAGCTCAGCTGAGACAGAGCTCAGTTGGCAGACCGTCAGATAATATAAATCCACCTGAAAGTGGTCTGAGCCGCTCTGTTAACATTTGATTTTATCTTCTGCAAACAGTAAATACAGCCAAAAGAGAGAAAACACATTTGTCCTTTGGTATTCAACCGTCCATGCGACTATTTTCTATCTTCAATTTTCTATCTACCGCTAATCCTGCACTCACTCTAGGGGCCACAGCAACAGCCTATCCCAGACAGTTGAGGGTGATGGTGGGATACACCCTACATTCTTAATCGTCAACATAGAGAAACCGCACTCCCAACTACTGACAATTTACAGTTGCCACCTTGCCTAATGTGCATGTCTCTGGACCGTGGGAGGAGGTTTAAGTACAGGGAAACACACAAACGCCTAATGCAGAGGGGCCCTCTAGCTGTGAGGTCACAGTGGCTGGCCATCGTACCAGGCAACGAACCAGAGAACCACATCTGGATAGACACTGTCTTCCAGCATCGTCACGGATCAGATCCCTACAAGAGTGACTTCAGGCTGCAACGTCACCGGTCAAAGATGACATGGTTTTTAACGTAGCCATTCTCTGCAGCCTTTATTTTGCGTAGGGTCACATTAAAAATGACTAAAGACCATCGTTTTCACCACATGACCTGATTTGGTCTGAATGCGGCACAATAGTGAAAAACCCTCCCACAATCACCTCTGCGACTTGTTGACAGCTTGACAAGCTCCTATTTACAGCATGCAGAGACTCCAAACATTTCAGCAGCTCATGTAGAAAATACGACTAATTACGGAGACGTGAGGTACACTTCCAACGCTGAAAGGAAAAGTGTGTTTTTCTAGGATGACACTCTTCCAAGCAAACAACAGTGCTGTTAGAAAACGGGCAATTCATCTTCATGCTGCATTTTTGTTCCAATCCTTCAAAACCCCAAAATGCATTCTTACTCAATTTAGGAAGCATTTTCAAGGATGACAAGACCGTAAGAGAAAAAGACAAATAGGCTGATTTGGGGTGGGGAGTAAAACGCATCTCTTTCAATTTTTGCACTGTCGTGTGTGTCAGATCCATTTTTCCCGGCACACAGACCAGAGTAAAACATCTTCAAGTGATTATTAGTGGGAAGCACTAGCAAGCTGGAACTTGTTTCCGCACTCCCACAAAGAGCCAAGGCACAGGGCTGCTAGCTTGGCCCTGGGTGTCAAGCAGTCTGAAAGAATGTAATATGGATCAGCCACAACACCACGCTTGTTTGACTCAATGTTTGCTCGTAGATTGCTCAGCCCAAATTAATTACAGAGCACTCAACGCTTGTGAGACACCACATTTTTTTCGCAATGCTATCTGAGGGTGGAGATCCAGTTGCATGTGTGTGCGCAATAGGTCCATCCAAACGGGCCATGTGAGGGAGGGGAAAGAGAAAACTGAACATAGAATTACACCCAGTCCCCCCCCTTTGGTCTTTGTTACGTACATGGGTCTTTGTGCGTTTCTGTTGGTGTGTGAGTGAGAGAAACAATGCTGTCCCGCACAGACCGCGCACCACAGCAGAGGTGGGGCTGAAAAGAGCGCTTGAAAAGAAGAGGGCTGGGTTGTATTCACGTCTCTGACGTCTCTGTGTGTCCCTTTCCCTCAAACAGTGTGTGGGAAGACCCTCTGGGGCACACAGACACACCATTCCTTCGTCCTCAGACATTATAATACACCAGCAGCAGAGGGGCGACACAGACGGCTGGAGAAAAAGGGGGTGGGGTGGGGGGTTGGAGGGTGAGATAGACTGAACAGAGGAACTTTTCAGAATGAGGAGGGATGACGATGGAGGAAGGCGTTGAAAAAGAGATGTGGGCTCACTCACAGTCTGCACAATACAAATGATACCGCGGCTCCTCCTAAGTCTAACAAAGGTCCCAAGCTTTACGGCCAAGAGAAAACCAGAACATAAATAAATGTAATTGACAGATATTTACAAGATTGTTTTTCCAACCACCCCAAGAACCATTAATGGGGTTGTCTGCTGATTTTTCTTGAATTCAAAAATTACAAAAAGTAACTGAATACACTGGAAGTTATAAGAAAATGTAATGCCACCATCTCAATGTCAGGAAAACAATGCCAGTGGCTAAGTATTGTAGTGTACCACAGCAAAACTGACCTCACTCTCACGTCAGACACTGGCTCAATTTCAGTGACAAAATCATTGAACAGTCATGCCAACCAACAAAAAATACTGAACTCTTTACACAAAACAATCAAGGTAGCTGGAGAAAGTTTTTAAATGAGCAATACCATTGCAGATGAACTACTGCTCACCCCCAAACCAGCCACATGCAAATAAACGAGGAAAACTTCACAATTGTTCTGTTGGCTCTGTTTGTAAACATTTGGCAGAGAACATTACGTAGAAATATAGTGTCAACTTACCCAGAACAAAATGTTGAATCCAAATAAGAAGTATTTCACGCAGCAGCTGACTTCTGCTCCTTTAAAATGATGGTGTTTTCTGCTCATTCTTCCAAGGATGTTGGTGGCTAGCTAACCCGCTAGGCAAACTCCTACGACTGGGACTTCAAAAAGCTCGGCTAGAACTGCACTTCCTCAAAAACTGAACCCGAAGCCCGCTCCATCAGTGAAACCACCCCACGTTTAGACGCCGGGCACCGACAAGTCAAAGAACGAACTCATACGGCTAATTTTCTTTGGCCGTTGCTGACAGCTTGCTAGGCCAGCTAGCACCTAACTTCTATGATTAGCATTAGCGGCTAACAACAACAAATCCAGGGCTACTTTAACGGCATAGATATGCAGTTCGGCAGACGAACAAGTTGCTCGGCGGTTCTTTCCCCGCGTTCAACTGGAGACGCCGATAAAGCAAAGAGTCTCCCTCAAGCTACCTGAACGTCTCCCCGTTTATCTCTGTTACCCCTCTGCCGCTTGAGCGCTTCATCCTTGATGTTTTTGTGCAGTAAAACAAGCCTCTGCTGTCAGCCGAGCGATCTGCTGCTGCTATGGCTTTCGCCCTTTTCACCTCAAGAGCGGCCTCTGGTGTCTCAGCGGAGATTTGCCACTGAGTGGGTGGCTGGCTGCCGGGCACAGTCAAAAGCCGTCCTAATTTGACCTCCTTCTGTCTCATTTGCATGTTTGCTCGAAGTACACCTACTTACAACTGAGTATACCGACGTAGAAGGGTAGAAGAGGCTGAAAATTATTTCAAGTGAAAGAGGAAAAATGAATCGACAACTATGCTTTTGGTTACTGGGCCCAGTAGGTGTCTTGTATTTCCATGGTATTTACTTGAAGTGTACATCTCAAAGTAAAAACAAACAAACAAACAAAGTCTGTGTGTTGTGTGTGTTTGCTTTAACTAAGGCTTTCGCAGAGAACAGTTGAGCATTCTGCTCAACGTGTGAACATGAATATTTATTTATATCAAACAAGTAAAACTTTTGCCATCTCTAAATCAACAAAGCATTTTTGTCAGAGGAGTCTTTGTCAGAGTAGTATTGCTCACTGGATGAAAGAAGGAAGCAGACGGCTTTGTTGAAATCTGTACACACCTTGCCAAGTCGTGACCAGAGATGAAAGATTGGGAAATGAAGGCAGGAAAGTGTCATTTGTCTTGGCGTTTGACTGGGGAAAACCTTTGGACTCTTGCATGAAACATGTTCCTACTTGTCGCTGCAGTTATGTGGGAAGATGCAGGTTTTGGTGATAATGATTCAAGTGAAACAACAAGTAATCTCTCTTGCTCAGACAAGACTGTGCTACTATTACATCAATTCCTGTGCCAATGGACATTCTTCTTTAAAAGTATGATGTATAATTTTTTTATTTTTGCTGCATTTTCATCTAACGCCCAAGACCTTATTGCAAAACTTCTGTTTTCTATTTTCTGAAGTCAAGGATAAACAGTTGGATGTCCTTAGTTTTCTTTGAACTTCTGCTTGGAGTCCTACAGATGGCAGTCTATGAGCCTGTGATACTTATTTGACTTTTTTCACCCTGAGGGGTTGCTGTTGGGCTGTTTGACTCATGTAACCATAAAAACCAGTGCACTGCAATGGCCTTGGCACATAATGCAGGACTGTAAAAATAAAGACGCAAGTCAGCAGCACTTATCTGCAAATGCTTGAGTTGGGGGTGAAATAAGTCTGTTTAAAGGGTGCTCGCAAAAAAAATATTGATGATTATATTTTACACAAATTTAAGATACGTTCATGACTGACTTACTATCATGTTGTAGATTTGGGACATATGATTATCATTTTTAACTGATTTACCTAAACATTTAATTCAATAAAGAAATAGAGATATTATAACTGAACACAAATTCAATCAAAGTCTTTCAAGGAAATGTTTATTCTTATAATTTGCCACAAGATGACAGTTTTCTGAGGTTTTCTCTTCATAGTTGACTTCCATTATGTGAACGCTTCATCACGTTGGTATTCTCTGCACAGCTGCAAGACTGCACAATTTTCTTTTTGACCACTGTTCAACCTTTTGCCACGGTGAGCCACGATAGATAATCAACTATCTGAGAGCATGATTTTCTGGTTATAGGGGAAAACAACTGAAGAAAACAAAAAGTTACCACACCTAATATTTTTTAAAGATTCAGTTTCCCCTCTATTGATAATTCAGCTATAAATGGCCATGCGCTTGCCTTCATTTAAAAGCCTTATGTCGAAATTTACTTTACCAATGTTTTATAACAACTATTTCTTATAGGCCAGTGAACTCCCCACAAAGACAGAAAAAAACCTCCCCCTTACGTTCCTTGATCCATGAAAGTGTACCCTTTGTGATGTCACACTTAGTGTACTCACCTCTGATTGACACCTATCCCAGAACAGGCAAATTCCCAGAAGGCCCCAGGTGAGCATCAAATCTTCTTGCTTTGAAGTGACAGATGCACCACTGTGTTGCCCAAACATTAAGTTTTAAAATGGAATTTTAAAACATACTTTTACTTTGCTACAATAAGTGCCAAAGCAAAACAATAGGCCTAACATGCAGAAATCTCTTCCTAAAAGGTCTAGAAACTCAACAGATCAGCAAAACAAAACAGTATGCAAACGGTGGTGTATTCGCCTTTTATTTTGTATGTAGGTCATCATATGTCAGTTTGCAAATTGACAGAATGGCAGAGAAATATGAGCATGCAGTTACAGGGAACCCCAAAAAGTCTCCTGGCAAAATTTAATACTGCACCTATAATACCCAGCAACGAGAAAGTCTGCTGCGTTATGCTTGTGCAGAGGTGACCCAGGCTGAAACCAATCCATGACAGTGACTGGCTTATTCCTGCCACAGGAACCAGGTCACCGTTGGAACAGGTGTCCCCATCACTCAAAGGACACAGCAGACGTGAATATGCAGAAATGTGCTGATGCTTTCCGTCTGCATGCCAGTTAGTCAGGGAATGATTTGCTGTCTGTTGGTGCACGACTGGTAACACAAGTGTTGGTGCACAATTGCTATCACAAAGAGCCAGCTGTAGTTTAAAGACATTTACTTTTCCAGTGCACGTGGTCAATGTGCAATATTTTAAGTATTTTAAACGGGGCTTTTTATTTTAATCTTCACACTTTCTTGTAGACAGACAAAATAAAAATGAGTATTGGGATTTGGCATTTATTTTGCATATGTACAATAAAAAAAAAAAAAAGTGTAGAGAGTAAAATCAACAAAGACACGGTGAATTTGTTTGGGGTTCTTTATTTTGTAAATTTTATTGCTAACTGTGTCTTTGTAAGCAACAGGGTATATTTCAAACATGTATTTAAAGATGTATTTGGCCATTCAAATCGAATGTATTGAAGTGCAAATCAAGTATAAAAAAAGAAACTTTAGAAGTTCAGGAAGGTAACAGTTAAGTCCTGTATGTATTTAAAATACAAATATTTCCTATGAATTCTTTCTCTGTGTGACAACAAACAACATTCTTATGACCTTTTCCCAGTAAAACTACAACATTTCTTTGTACCTTCAAAATGGTTAATCAGTCCCTCATGACACAACATAACTGACAGAACAGAATGTTTTTGGTCATGCATACTTCCATCAGCCTTCAGTAATAATCATTCAGTCATAACGCCATTACATTTGCTCAAATCCAGCAAGTGCCTGAACCTTTAAAAATCACTAAAAACTATAGCTGATTAATTTGTCCTTGCCCATGCCAACTCTTCTTAACTCCTCATACACAACACCTTTTTACATCAATTCATCCATCTTAAAAGTTTACATTCATTTGAGCAAATGCAATACACAAAGCAACATATATACCAGGTGGTTACTGTGCAGTGATAATTATGCTTATGTATATGTTTCATTGATTAGAATGCAAAATGTGACATGAGGCTAATACTTGTTGACTCCAGCATGTGTACCACGCGGCTTCCAGTAATTTGTTCCTTTGCTAAAACAGTCCCCTGTAGAATCGCTGAAGTTCTTCATGGTCTATTAAGCACAATATTTACATTCTACGCATCCCTTTCATTCCTAACATTTTTGAGTACGTTCCCCTTTTGCCATGTGCCTAACATTAAATCAAATGACAACCTGTCACTCTGACAATACTTCACCAGAGCAAAAGTTGTAAATGTATACCTGCTGTTGAAATGTTGAAAGCAAAACATTCATTGACGTTAAATCGACTATCTTTGGTCATTTAGAGTGTTTTTCACTTTTTGGTACATGATCAGCGTACAAGCCACAATAAGCTCCTCTTGTGAAAGGCTTGTTCTTGTCGTTCCATATGATGGTCTAGTCAAATAAAATATAAATCATCAGCATTATAACAGGAAGAGCTGCAGAAAAGTAACTGACTTAATAAAGTTTGTGTCTTTTGACTCAAACAGTCAGAAAGGTTTCATTCAATGCCACAAAAGTGTATAATCAAATGAGTGAATGGATTGGTTCCCCTCCACCTTACAGGTCGGTGGAGACAGTGCTTCTCTTCACTCTCAGGCTACCCCATCCACGGGGAGATGTGTTGTAGGGGTGCGGGCCAGGCGACCGGAGACCCGAGTCCTCTGACTCGATAGATGCATCGGAGTCAGTGAGGGAGCGAGTGTTATACAGCCTTACCGGGGAGCAGATGCCCTGTGTTGGTGTAGGGGGAGGGCTGGTACAGGTGGGAGACTGAGCCCCTGACACCCGTGATTGAATTAGGCTGATGGGTGGTTTATGACAGTCATAATCATGGTGGGATTTTCCCAGTGGAGAGATGGGGAGATTGTGACCGCTCAACGCTCCAGGAGACGGACTGTTTTTACGTTTGGCTGCATTGATAATGTTCTTTGCCAGGAGGCGATGATTGGCTTTTGAGTCGAGATTGTTGGGGGTGGGGGACATGCAACTATTGTCTCGTGACATGGGAACAGGAGATGGGGCAGAGGACTTGTACAAAGGTTTGGTGCTGGAGAAGGAAAGACTGCTTGCAGAGATTGCAGGAGATAGGGCACGGGAACCCCAAGGAGGAGATACTGGAGATGTGGTTGACGATGTCTGGTTTGGTCTGGAGGTGGAAAAAGATGTGACAATGGAAGTGTTCTGGCTTGTCAATGGTGACTGACATCTTGATCCCCAAGGAGGAGATACTGGAGATGTGGCTGACAATGTTTGGTTTGGTCTGCATTTGGAAACAGTCATAACAGTGGAGGAGTTTTGGCTCACCACTGGGGACTGACATCTTGAACCCCAAGGAGGAGATACTGGAGATGTGGTTGCAGATGTTTGGTTTAGTCTCGACGGGCAAGCCGACACAGCAGTGGAAGAATTCTGGCTTGTCATTGGGGACTGACATCTTGAACCCCACGGAGAAGAGAATGAAGTTGTGGCAGCAGGGGTTTGGAATGTATACATAGAGGTAACAGTGGAAGGTTGGGTATGCTGGTTTACCACTGGCGACTGGCTTCTTGGACTCCAAGGAGGATTTTGAGAAATTTTGGAAGGTCTTACAGAATGGATGGAGGAGATGGTAGATGACTGGTTCTTCTGGCTCACCATTGGGGACTGACACCTTGAACCCCAAGGTGGAGAACGCGGAGAAGTGGCTGTAAATGCTTGAGATGTGCTGGGTGTTTTTGTGGGGGTTAGAGTGGACAATCGGATAGTGGGACTCGTGATAGGAGATTGGCATCTTGTGCCCCTGGGAGAGGATATAGGAGAGCTGATAGAGCGGCTTGAAGTGGGAGGGCAAGTTGTTTGGAAGCTGGAGGTCCAGGTTCCAGTTTCAGGGCCCCCCGGGCTGCTGAGGCGTCGGATAAGGCCTGGTGTCCTTGTTGTTGAAGATATAGGATTTTCACTTTGTGTTTCCAAGGGAGATGAATCCTTTGGTATCTGCACCAGAAGAATAATATTTTGTTAAAGTGTGAATAATTGAAACACACACACACACACACATACATACATTCTTGCAAAGTGAGAGGACATTTTTGACTGAGGATAAACAAGTCTATTTATTATCTAAATACAAGTGATGGCCAAGACAAAATGTTTTGATCTTTATTTAGTGTGAAACCTCACACTATCTTTACTCAACTAAATAAATCTTTGAAAATGATATTGTATATGTGTTTAACTAGAGTCCTGGTGGAATTCAGGGCATCTCTGTGTATTGCCCTCTAACGAGTGTGTGTCTCTTCACATAGCTCTGAACCCTAGCACACATAAGCTTGGCCTTTAGTGTCTCTCTCAGGTTACTGTCATTAAGCCTGTCGGTGGTTGTTAACCTTTACAGGGATATGAAATTACCCAGCTGCAGCAAGAGTAGCATTCTGTCTTACAAACATACTAATTAAGAGGAAAACATTCCCAGGAAGACATTAAGAAAGAAAAAGAAGTAGAAGAAATGTAGGAAAAAGTAGGGTGTTTATGACCGTGTTTGACTGCGTGAAAGGCTCAGTCTGATCTGTCTTTAGGGGAGTAGCGTTTGAAAATTACTATTAAAGGTAACACTACTAAAGTTCAAATATGATAAGTAAAAAATTTTGAGTAAAAAAAATCAAAGCCACGGTCAGGGGCCTTTGCAAAAGTCTGAATGTTTTAAAGGTGAAGCCTCGACATGAACACACACGTGGCTTGAAAACTTCAGTGCAAATAAATAAATAAATAAATAAATAAAATGCGACATCCATCTATCCAATTTCTGTTACTGCTTATCCTGCACTCAGAGTTGCAGAGGTGCTGGAGTCGAAGGAAACTTGCCATAGTGAGTTTTTTTTCCATAGAACATTGTCTCCATAGCCTGGATGGATAAATGTTTTTGCAGGAGAGGCAGGAAAGTGAAATGATACCCAGTTAGCAGTGACAGAAGTCAGTCAAGAAAGAAGAAGACAGGGAGAAGTCACTCAAAGGTGTTAGCATAAAGCTTTAATCAGAGATGAGATGAAAAGGTTCAGGTAGCACATTACCATAGCATACAGACAGAATTGGCACAGAGAGAGAGACAGCAGTGATGTAAGATTGAAGAAACTGAACACCCACACACTGTGCAGTGTTAAATAAGAGCTAAATGGTGATGACCGGCAAAAATACTACTATTACTACTAATTATTGCTTTATGTCATGGGACCACTATGTCAGTGTATGTACATGTAGGTTCCGGATGCAATTTATATGGAGTCTGCAGATTTAACACATCAAAGAACTTAAACACAACCATGCAGGTTAGGTTAATGATGCTGTAAAGAAAAGTAGATTTCCCTGAAGACATTTCAACATAAAAGGAGTCCTCCTGCTTCCGCAAGAAGGCTGCATTAAACTGCAAATCATAGATCATAAAACAGATGCCAGACCATCTGCTCAAGAACTCCTCAGTGGCATCTTCCAAGTGCCCAAAGACAAAGTCAAAAAAAATAGGGAGGTTGTTTTCCCTTTTTTTCTTTGCAATATTTTTAAAGCTAACATGCACAGCATATAATAAATGGCTTTTGTGTGTTTACACCAAGGCACCTTTTGACCTCAAGTAACTGCAGTAATAACGTTTGTATTTACTTAAGGGGGGTTAGTTGATGAGCCGCAATACTGTTAATTGGAACAGATAGAGTTTGCTTGATCGGTCAATATGTGATACATTTGAGGATAGAAACCCTTTTTCACCCACTTTACTTTAACATGCTGAAAGTGAAGAAACAGTATTAAAAGAAGGCACAGCTTGAATCAGAAAGTGCAAGAACCAAACAAAAAGTGCAAGGACTAAACATAATTTCTATTGTCATAATTTTTGAAATCTTCAGTTCTAATCTAAACAAAAACAACCCCAAAGCACGTGAGTCAAGTTCCTAAAAATAGTAGAGGGAAGGTCTCCACACCTGCGCTGCAATCCCTGCTTTCTTGGCAGAAAATGTTGGCCGTGGTGCCTGGACTCCTGAATGTGGAGAGGACACTCGGTCTGGAGAAAAAGCGGCCATCGAGGAGCTGCTCCTTGGCTGGCCTGGGTCAGGACTTGACAGATATTCTGCTCTTCCGCTTGCCGGAATGAGCGGCATCTGCGGAGGCTTACCCTGGGATCTAAAGTGAGACTGAGGGTTGCTGGGTAAAGAAGCCTGTCTGGAGAAATACTGGCTAGAGGTGACGTTTTTAGATTTCGGGGCACTTCTGGGTAGCGTACAGAGGGGGTCCCTCACTGGCTTGATGATGAAGAGGGAAGAGTCAAGCTGGTAAGGCTGATGTCTTGCCAGGTCCATCTCTATCTTGGAGCAACCATTTTCAAGAGGCGGCAGCTCTGGAATTGGTTCTGGTGCTTTTGCTTTTTGCCTTGGGATCTGTTTAACAGCTTGTTGAGCTTTTAGGTTCTGTGTGAGCTGAGTGCTCATGTCAGAGTTCTTTACAATTGCCTTCACTCTGCCAGGCATATTTGATGGGTATACCCAAGAGGGGGGCAGAGACATTGTGGGCGAAGGAGAACGAATTTGTCCTTCATTCTTTTTCTCAACAACATATTTTTCCATCCTGGACTGACGTTTGGCAAACAACTGAGCACCCTTTCCTGACACATTGGTGAGGGTCTGCTCGGGTCTGTGCTCCGTCCTCGGCCGGGTCCTGGAGCTCTTCAGACAGGAAGCCCATTCCGGTGCTTTTGCCTCTTCAACTTTGTCTGCCTCCTTGGCTAGAAAGTTAGAGGCCTCTGCTCCCAGGGCCAGGAGCTCTTCCTCAGGCGTTGGCTCGGGAACAGATCGATGCAAATTCTTCTTCTTTTCATCCACCCCCTGCACCAGAGAGAGCAGCTCCGGGTTCGGAGATACAATTGGCTTTTCTTTGAACGTGAACATTGCCTTCTTGTTTGACCTCCGAGCTGCGCTCTCTTCAAGTATTCCTGTCTTGACTGACGCAATTGGCTTCATCTCTCCAATATGCTGAGGCACAAAGGTGGAAGGTTTGGGCGCAGTGGGAGGACCACAACTGGGTATGGGTGGAAACTGAGAATCAGTGGATGCAGGGAAATGGGAAGGCATAGGGGAAGCGACGGGAGACATGGGAGGTGGGCTGCAAGGGTTGGATTGGGGAAGTTGGCTTGGGAAGGAAGGTAGGGGTGGGGTGGGATATGATGGTGGTGGAGGTAGAGGAGAAAAAGCCACAGTTTGGGGCACAATGAAAGCAGGGAGAGGAGGAGTAGCGTAGGACGGAGGCGGGGGAACATCCATGACTGGACTGGCTGCCCCTGGAGACTGCACTGTCAGCGGTGAGAAAAAGGGCCTGGCTGTGCGATTTATGATGGTGTTGGGCTGCTTGGATGTGGACACAGACACTCTCTCAGGTTCAGAGGTGCTGTGGCAGCCATTAAGAAGCTTTCCTCGAAGGGCTGACCCCACGTGGCTCCCATTTATCTCATCTCCTCCACCGGCTTCATTACTTCCAGGGGGATTCTCATCCTTGACTTTGACCTCAAGCTCCTGAGGGACGTTATCTCTTGCCTCTTCCTCCTCGTCGTCCTCTTCTTGCTCCTCTTTGACAGGGAGGAAATGCCTCTCCTGGATAATGTGGTCTGTCGGGTCTTCTTCCATGTGGGATCCCTTACCTGGACTCGACGAGCTATCGCTTAATAAACGTGCTCTCCCAGGTTGCGGCAAGAGCTGCTCACCAGCGCTATTTTTAAAGTTCAGGCCACTATCCTTTTCCTCAGTGCGCCTCTCTGACCACGCTAGTTTGTTGGACGAAGAGTTGGATTTCACATTATCAGCTCTGTCCTCTTCTAACCCCTCCCCGCGGCTTTCAAGTGTGAAGGCGTTGACCCTCTGCCGTCGCCGGTTGAAGAGCTGAACACCTCTGGAGCTGGAACTGGTTGGTACGGTGAGCTGGGCGGCAATGATCTGACTCCTTACGCGTGCCTCCTTGAGCTCCTTCTCTGATAAGCTGGCGCTGCGGGTCAGACCTAAAGCCGGGAGACAAACGGAGAGGGGAGAGAATTGTCAGATCCATCACATGTTTGATTTGTGACAGGAGGAGCCGTAACTCTGAGAAACTTTACAGTGTGCCACTTCTTCTGTTCAAAGAGAGATGGCTCCCTCAGGTTTTAATTAAAGAATACTACTCTGCTTTCATGTGCAAACGGGGGGAGCCAGCAAGAGCAAATTTTTAACAAGTATGGGATTTAATATACTTTTTTTAAAAGCCCCACAAAACTGTCTCTGCACCATATGGTTTTGATTTGCTCTCCGCAGTACTTTTTTTTTATATTCAAACCAATCCAGCAAGAAAAATGGGGCTTTGTGGACACTTGACTCAGCAGATTTAGACAAAGAACAAACAGATGTAGACAAAGGTAGACTTTTTTTTTCTGTATAAATCTCTAATGAGAATGGCATAAAAGTTTGTTGGCAACAGTTTTTATATATATTTAAAAAAATAAAATAAAAATGTCTGCTTTCAAGCCAAAAGAAACAGTTGTCAGTTTGGTCCGACAACACTTGGGACTTTAAATGGTGAGATGAGACACGTCCTTGTTAAAACGACAGTTTGTTTTTTTGAGCTTAAGACCTCCATTCCAGGCAGCAGAGCTATTTCCTCTGCCATCAGCACTAGTCCCTCCCTAAGCATTCCTCCAGCACTGAGAAAACTCCCCGTCTGAGCTTCCAACATGCCTTTGGTTTCTCTCTGTATTTAATGTGCGCATAATACTGCGGCTTGAGCGCTCAGTCGACCATTCTACAGTCTACGGCTTTCATAAATGACATCTTTTAACTGCTGCCTATAAACATACTGGAGTCATCTTTAATTACAGTGGCTACAGCACGCAGGGAAGCACTTTTTAGACATTTTTTTGAAAACAGTAAAAAACATGTCCTAGGTACTGATGGACACTTTGGAGGAGCGTGCGAGTGCGTGACACATCTGGTAGATTGCAGATTACGTTAATCATCTCATATCTCCCTCCGAGGTTTTCCAGACAGCTGGCATAGACTCTGTTCAATTCTGATTTTAATAAGGTGATGGATCCCGGCAGTTTCATTATTTGATATAATCATCATGTGTCAATCCAGATGACTTGGTGTAAATGTATCGCCTAGAAAGCTTTCTGCAAGGTTTTTTTTTTCCTTGGCATGGAGAGTTAACATAATTATTCCCCCAGTAGGGGCGATAATATCCATCTGCCATCGATTTTACAGACCTCAAGTCTGCCCTTGCAGTAATTGCATCAGCTCTATGTAGGGTGCCCTTCTATGACCTCAATAACATAAGTTATTTTTATCATTTTATTTTTTTTATGCAATCATTCTAATACATAAAGCAGGCCCTTTTCCATTGTAAACATCTGCAGTGTGTTGTACAGCGCACCAACTGAAAGGCCTGCACTTCATCGAACGTATAAATATCAGCAGCAACTGCAGTAAGTCAATCTGAGTGACAACAACTGGACGGGACTCATAATAAAGACACCTTACAAATTGGTGACAACAGTGTAATAAGGCTGAAAGCATCATCACACAAGCCTTTTAACTGGCAGCCCTCTCGCTGCCATTCGCACAGGCATAAATTGACTTTCCTTTATAGACTGCCGGGCTAATTCATCACATAGGTAATTGCTTTATTCAGTGGCTTTTATCAGGGCTGTCAATATGATATAGGGATAGCAGCACAGGTCCCAGTGACACTTTACAAGTGGTTTAATTTCATATAATTCGTTCTACCTGGGTGTAAGAGTCGGAGCAGCAAGGCTTGAAATGAAGTGTCCTGACTGTAAATATCACTTCAGCAGAAGC
This sequence comes from Thamnaconus septentrionalis, assembly GCA_009823395.1. Taxonomy (NCBI): domain Eukaryota; kingdom Metazoa; phylum Chordata; class Actinopteri; order Tetraodontiformes; family Monacanthidae; genus Thamnaconus; species Thamnaconus septentrionalis. The sequence continues at coordinate 16,495,983 of CM020509.1, read as the reverse complement.
GACGCAGCTGCTCAGGTGACACTTAGCCAGACAAATCACTAATTAATATTACGAAAGAGGGTAAGTGGGATAGATCTTTATGAAAAACAACTTCAAACTTGAATCTATTATGTTTAGTTGTTTTTTCTATGTGTTGAATTTAATTAGTTTTCCCCTCAGGTTTTATCTTTCACGATATTGGCAAGTTAGTGAGATAAAAACGCAATTGTTTGAGAAATTAATATAATTTCTAGTTACATCTGATATCCCGGACCCGCAAAGCTAATAATTAAATTGAAATAGGTTACGCATTATTTCAATTAAAATTGTCCAAATGTTTTGTTGTGGTTTCTGATGGATAACCTTTAGGTAAATAAATATCACAGCCCCGTCAACAGCGTTTTGGTTTCTGTTTTGTTTGTTTAAATAAGTCAAATACTTCTTCCGACGGACTGCCGTGTCCCTGATACGGACGCCGTACCCAAGCTGAATCTAATGCCTTACCTTTCTCAAGTTAGTTTCAGGGCTCCGCTGTTTTCCTGTACTTCCACACGCGCTTTCACTCTAAACTGTCGACTCGCAGCCCCGCTGCCTCTTTCTGGAGGGAGAGACGGGATCGTGTTTCTTTTTCTCGGCAGCCCAGCGCTCAGGCAAACGCAGAGGGAGGGAGGCGGGGAGGGCAGGAGGGAGGGAGGGAGGGAGGGAAGAAGGAGGGCGATCTGCCGGAGGCTGGCTGACAGACAGTACAGCCTCCAGCCCTGTTTCATTTCTAAAAAGAAAAAAAAAAACCCTACTTCGTAACCTGTGCAGGGCTTCTGTTGCGAACGGTATCGATGTGTTCACAGCTGCCCGCCGACTTCTTTTCGCTTTGTCTCGGCCGTCGTGGAGACGTGTCCAATCAATGGCCGGCATCGAGCGGCTTATCTCTCTGTCAAATGTCCCATGATGAAAAGGAGAGTGTCAGGGGCCCTTGTAGCGGCCTTTCAAGTGGTAAAGAGGGACACGGGATAGTTCACGTTAGGTGTCAATGGAAACTGGAGAGAGCTTCAGAGCACCTGAAGAGGCCGCCGGCACCCATGTGTGGGTGTGTGTGTGTGTTCCTACGCTCATAATCATCCAGGATGTGGCTTTGAAACGCGCGCATGTTCCACCCGTCTGCCCTCCGTGAACCCTTCAGGGACCCGGAGCTCCAACCCGCGAGGGCAGGGCAGGAATTTCCTGTCGCGATCCAGCCCAGGTCGTTGATGTGAAAAAGCCTCCGCATTTCATTGTTCACCTCCTCACCCACCCACCCGCCTACCTTTCACTACACCCTCCTGACTTTTCTCCCTCGCCCTAGCTCACCTCTCTGCCCTCCCGTCCCGTAACCCCAGGGAGAGTCGGCGGTAAAACTCGCCCGCAGCGGGAGGATTTAAGTCAGGGGGCCGAGCCTGCATTTGTGTATCAGAGGTCAGATTACGCTGTCGGATGTTATCTTTCTCCGGGGTTGATGGCTGCAGTGAGCGAGCGGGATGACAGGGCTGACGACCCTCACCCCTCCACTACCCGCCCCCCAGCCCCGGGTGACGTGTGAAGCCGTACGGAAAGACTTGGATTAGCAGAGGTCCTGGGATCTGGCCTGGCTGACTGTGACCTAAACTCTCACCAGAGTCCCGCTGGGGGGCATGGGGGGAGGAGAAACACAAGAATTCAGCCCGAAGGTGCGGAGCGAGTCCTCCTCGCCGGGTCCCGGCAGACGTGACGTCGGCCGCTTTGGCTGCTCTGCCGTGTTGTTCTTGGGTGAACTTTGCACAGTTTTGAGGAAACGAATTAGCGAGCAGTGACTGATGGGAACTGCACGCAGCTACAAAGGCTCGAGATCCGTATCGGCGCCGGTTATCTGATGGCCCCGGACCCTTTCTGCTACGCCTCCGTACAGCACAATGCCTTGTCATTTTCTTTGAGCGCCGCTTTTGACAGTACAGAGGCTGTTAAATTGTTACTTTGGTGCAAATCTTTCCCTTCAGGCCATTAAAAGACGTTATATTGTGCTTTGCTTTGTAAGGGAAGGGGGTTTTTCACTTTTATTGCACTGACAGCAGTCTAAAAAGAGCAACAAATGGAAGCCAAAAGCCATGAAGGAATTTTCAAACAGGTTTTTTTTTTTCCCGAAAGTTAGAACCATTTACTGTCAGTCCCTGTGTCTTCTATCAAGACAAGCACGTAGCGCCGCTGCATGATTTCATCTCCGCTGCTGTTGGAGCAGTAATTTTATGGCATCAGTGTCAAGTTGCACCGAGGGGGCGGGGCTGCCTGTTTGTTTGGGTTTTTTTCCCTCTGCAATCTCTCTCTCTCTTTAGTTCTCCTCACTTTTACATTTTCCTATGTGATGATGTTAACTGAACTGTCCTTTTTAAGCAACACGCAAGCAAACCGCATCTTACACAGACCCAAATTAGTGCGAGCAAGAGAGAGGAAGGGGAGAAAAAAAGAAAAGACTAGATAAACAAACTCTTACTTGTTTTCAGACTCATCTGTTCTTTGTTGTCCTCCCATGGTGCAGTGCACTCGGTCTCGGGGGTGTGCATCACGCTGAAAGGTTTCCTCAGCTCTCCTGGACTCCAGCTCGTCCCTCGTCTGACAGGCATGTGTCCCTTCTCCATCTCCGTCGCTTGCCAAGGCTGGAAACACCTCTCTGATGCAGCAGAAAACAAAAAGCTCCCAGCTGGCTGGCGGGGGGCAGCTAAGTGTTTCTGGTGTCAAGTCTCTGAGAGCTTTGTCCAGCTGGAAAACAGAAGATTTAGTCCCGGCTGGTGCCCAATGAGGCTTGGAAGTGAAGGAAAAACTAAAAGGATGGACGGAGGCAGGGGCTGCTCTGCTCTGTCGGATCTTTTCCTCCTGTCATGGCTCCTCCACAGCAGTAATTCCTCCCAAATGTTTGCCGGGTGAAGCGTCCCCTTCACTTTTGCCCTCGTGAAGACGTCGTTTCCATCTAATGGGACCTCCCAGGAGGATCAGCTCCAGAGCGTTCCCATGGACCACCGCCACGGTTGCACAAGTTTGTTGTCCTGTCTTAAAAATTCTGGCAACAAGTGCTGAGAAACAGTCGACTTCTCTCCTTTTGCACCTCTTGACTGCCTCCTTTTTTTTCTTCTCCTTCTCCTTCCTCTTCTTTCCCAGACGCCGCTCTCGCTCCTCTGCTATTTTTGGGTCACCCAGACAGGCTCCTCGTCCGCATCCCAACCTCTGGCGAGCCAATTATTTTTCCTTGAAAGAAGAAGGGTCTACCCTTTATCTTGGGGATCGTAACTCTGCGGCAACGTGAAGGAGAGCTGTGTACACAGTGGCTTCCTGCTGCTCGGCGCATGTGAGGAATAACATTTCAGCCTGAAAAGGTCATTCCAGAGGTTGGCCTGCATTCACAGCTCCATTGTGTTAAATTTATGTCGCTTTATTCTTTGGGTCTTTGGTTATTTCTCCTTGACCGGAGCCAGATGTAGCTTGTAAAAATGGCAGAGAAAGCTGTTTTTCTCCAATGTGGCCACAACTGAGGGGGGAAATCTTGGATTTCTTGGTTGTTTTGGTAAATACTTCAATCTAAAAAAATATATATGGTAATTTTTCACTGTCAACATCTCCGCCATCCATGTATTAAGTTTGTATGAGGCCTATAAAAGAGGTCGCCTGTCTGTGTTGAGTTTGTTGGACGAGACATCAGATGGAGATCAGTCAGGCAGTGAAAGGTTGCCAACTTGATCTGTTTCCTTTTCTGTTTTCCTTTCCTGCCCAGAACCACCTGGAACAAAAAGAAACACGGCGGTTAAAATTCAAACAAAAGAATGTTTTTAATTATCTTTTTTTGACATGTGCAAACACAAAAATTTGGACCTTGCAAGCCGACCACAACTTAGACAAAAGCAGCCACAACAGGATTTTCAAGTCGCTGCTCTGGGCGGAATTTAAGAGGACGGAACGTCTTGGAGAAAAACCGTCCAGACAACTGAACCTCAGTCTCAAGTCTTCACAGATTCAGAACAGATTTTACGAACTCCTCTTGGCTGGTCTGAGGTTCAACAACAAGTGATCTTCTTCCAGACGGAGCAAGTGTGAATCAAATGTTGCGGGTGCACAGATTGGCCTCACAAACAGTTTCTATTAGACCTGAATTTGAATGTGTATGGTGCACTGTTCCCTGTGTCTTCTGACAATAATACAAGTCTCCAACTACTGCTGCTTCTATAAAACCGCTCTGAAACACACAGTTCTTCAATCAGAATGTTATGACATCACAAAGGGCACTGCCATCTCACTGGCTCGTGAAACAGCCTCAGGCAGCAATACATTCCCTCTGCTTTCCTTTAGTCCCCTTTAAAACATATGGAAGATCCAAGCACAAGGCTGAAAACATAGGGCTAAGTGTGCTGTTTTGTTTTTGTTTTGTTTTTTAGATCTGTAGCGTTTGTTGAAACATTAATAGCACAAGGCTGCTCTGCTGGAGTCACAAACAACAGGCCTTCCAGCTTCCCTCGGCACGTCTTTGATGCAGAACAGAAGATGAATGTTAAGATTAGCCAAATAAATTTTATAAGTCCTACGGTAACATCTATCATATCCTCCTTAATCTCTGGAATTTTATCCGCTCAGCGGCGTCAGCTTCAGAATGTGCAACCCTAGTCCAGTGTTTTCCTCCTCGTCCTTGACCAGACTTGCCTCTCTGTGAAGGAGCCAAAAAAATGTTTCTTTTCTTTTGTGTTCAGGTGTGGGAGGCCTGCGCAAGACACCTGCGTGCATAATCACCGTCTTTGAAAATGCCTTTTCATTTATGGCCCCACGTTCACCACCGCTGCCCCTACTGCTGCTGCTGCAGGGCTTGGTGACCTCGTCTGCCTCCAGCGCGGACGGCGCCCTGCGGAGGCGCCCTGTGGCAGCACAGCTGAGTCATGACAGTGTGTAGGAGGGCCGCCCGTTGGGCCTCCCAACACAATCAAACCAAACAAAAAAAAAGCCTTGGGCCTCCTGCAGAAAAGCAGCTAATATCTTCCACAGTTGAGCTTACTGGCGTCAAGCTCACTGAGAAAACTGTTTAGATGCAACACCAAGTTTTATTCACCGACATGGTCTCTCTGTGCAGTTGCTGCCCTTTTCTCTCCTTGCCAGTCGGCGTCATTGTTTGAAGACCTCGCGAACACATGTCAAGGTCGTGTCCCTCCGACCGCCGTGTCAAGCTTGATTGAGAGCGGGGCCGAGCCGCCACACTCTTTGATGGCGCCTGCGTACCAACGGCCTGACGCCGACCAGATGTCGGACGATTTAAAACCGGCGGGACGCCCCGAGAGGCGGCAGACTCGCAGCAACAAGTCGGGCCCGAAAAGACAAAAGACAGACATATGGACTGGCGAGAGAAAAAAAAAGAAGAAGAAGAAAAAAAAAGCCTTGTCTGCCACAATCTGTTTTCCCTTCCGTCGCTCCCAGCTCGTTAATATCCAGCTTCACGGGAGGTTTTTTTTCTTTTCCTTTTTTCTTTGCGAACCGACTTGCGAATATCCACTTTCCGTGCCTGCGAGCTGATGTCATCTCTCTCCCGCCGCTCGCTCCCCTTCAATTACCGCCGAGCTAAAAAAGCCCCATTCTTTACAGCAGTGCCCACCTGTCCGGCTCTCGGCTTTTTTACCCGCTGCCACCCGCAGGAGCCCCTGTGATCACAGCCAAGCGTATCATTTCAGTCTGGCCCTGTGGGCCGCTTTTGCTGCAATCAAAGAATTCCTCGGCATCGTCGAGCACATGATGGATTGCTGCGCGACGGCCGAGTCTCTCGCGGAGCTTCGCACCAGTGACATGTCTTGGGTGGCGATGACACAAAAGAAAACGCCTTTGGCAGCCAGACTGTAATTCATTCATTAGCGGTGAGCAACGTTATCACATTTCAGCATCAAAACTTGTAGGAAGCTGTCAAATCACAGCTTGTTTTTCCACCCGAGGAAGTCGTACGATGGTTGTACATTGTACACGTAAGACGTATTATTCCCAGTTTGCAGCGCTGATTGGGCTCCTAATGAGTCACCGGGTCGCTGGCAAACAGAGAAGGGCCCGCCCGCGTCCCGCCTTCCTTCCCACCGGCCGGATGGTTTACAGTTTGCCAAAGTGAAATAGATCATTCAGCTGCGAATGTGGAAAAGAGTTCCATGGAATCCTGAGCACTCTTGTATGTGGACAAAAGGCGCATTCAGGGATGCAAGCGCAAAGTCGCCGGGTAGCTCGCTCTGCAAACTGGCAGCCCCGGCTCGTAATTCTCTGGGAGGTTGAGAGTCAACATGCCCCAGCTTGTTGCCGCTGGATGACTGACATGTAAAACATTGCAGGTTAAAGACTTCAGTTTTGTTTTTTTAAGAAATAAAGAATAAAAGAAACACTACCAATTAATGTCCTGTCATTTAAAAAAATAAAAAAGTTTGCAACTCCAAGCAGAAGTCAAGAGAGTCAAGTCCAAGTGCGGCCCTGCCGAACAGCCACAGGTGAGGAACTTTGGGCAGGCAGTGACAAATACCACAAGTAGCCGTGTTTGATCTGTTGCCAGGAGGGACAGCTTTCTGAAGCCTTTGCTACATAAACCTTTAGGGTTGGGAGGGAAATGGAAAAAAAAGAAGAAGAAAAACTACATGACTGTCAGTGTAGAGCGTTGACAACTTTTAGCACCTGACCGCACAGGAAGGAAGAGGAAGAGGTTTAATCAGAAGTTGTCTCCCGGTGGCCGCAAGCCCTCCTGTAAAGAGCTTAATGGGCCCCACCTGTTGTGTTAACAGGAAGCAATTACTTATATGTGTAAGTCAATACGGGTCCACAAGTCGGCTCTTTTTTTTTTTTTTAATAGGATACACCATCTAGTGTTGCACCTCTGGAGTCTCTAACCTGCTCCGCGCAGCCAGTCGGGACAAACAGGCTCAGATGTCAGCGGGGCCGCCAACAAACAGCAGCGGCTGCAGATGTTTGTCATCCGGTTCGGACAAAAAACGCTTTCAAAGTTCCTCCTCCCCCTCCTCCTCTGTCGCTCGCCTCTGCCTCCGTCTCCCTCCCCTTAAACAAAGACGGTGTCTTACCTCCGGACGCTGTAATGGGCTGCAGACAGGTGACCGAGACTGCAGGAGCCGCGCCGTTTTGTTTTGTTTTGTTTTGTTTTGCTTTTGTTTTCCTCCCCTGACAGCAGCAGATGAAATTCCAGGTTCTGGCTAAACTCTTTCCTCCTTGTTTCAGCCTCGTGCACGCTCACGCACGGCGCTCACCTGTGCTCCGCCGGCTCTGGCTGGCTGTTGTGCGGAGGCAGCCCGGCCGCGCTGCCGCCTCTTTTCTCTTCCAAAAGATTCTGCGGCACACACCTCTCTCTCTCTCTCTCTCCCTCTCTCTCTCTCTCTCACTCGCTCTGTCGCTCTCACCCCCCCCTCACTTCGAGGCAGACGAAGGATGGAGGCGGGGAGGGAGGGGAGGTGGCGGGGGGGTCAGTTGGAACACAGAAGGCTCTTTGTCTGGGACCTTTTCATATGGTTTCCTTCAAGCCTGCATACTGAACACATTATGCCATAATATATTTTCATATTCAACACAGGGTCGCTGGGGTTGGGGAGGAGGGAGCGGTGGCGGCGGCGGGGGAAGGGGGAGGAGGTGTAGAACCAGTGGGCCCCCTACTCCTTTTCGACCCCCTCTCTCCTTCTTCTTCTTCTTCTTTTCCTTTTTTGACCCATTTTCCCGCCATGCGTCCCGGCCAGACGCTATAAAACTATGCAGGGGAAAAGTGAGAGACTCCTGCACAGTTTCCAGCTAAAACCCGCACAATTTGTCCGTGCCACCCTCGATATGTTTTCCTCCACACTTGGGTTTCCAACTTGAAAAGGTCCCACGTTGTGCAAAAATTCACTTTACCGCCGTTTTCGTGCGCGTGCATGTCTCTATACTTCGTCAAGTAAATCCTGCACTCCCTAGAAATTGTGCGAGAAAACATGCAATTTGAGAAATTAGCCCCTTGTGATGCAATGAAGGGCATGGATTCCTCGCCCAGGTCGGTGAGAGCACCTCATGGTCATGGTCGTCTTTGTCCCCTGACATGAGACAGACACCTCAAACTTGAGCATTTCGAGGATGCAGTAAACTGAGGGCTAAAACTAAAACTGCTGTTCTGGAGATCTGCAGATGTTTGAACCAAAAAGGAATGCATGGTCAGCAGTGTTGGCGAGTAATCTATTACGAAGTAATCTGCTACTGTAATTAAACTAACTTTTTGAGTAACGGAGTAATGAGATTACTGTTGCAAAACTGGTAACTATCTCAAAATTACTTTATCCAGTAATGATTTTGTTACTTTTCCAAAATCTTCTAATTATTTTAACAATATGTGCTGTACATGAGTTTTTTCTGTGAAATGTGCAGTTTTTGTTCAGAGAGCAAACGTTCATTCATTTTAGACAGAGGCAATATATATTTGGAATTGCAAAACGGTTCATTCAAAGCACTGAGCAACTGCTACTTTTTGAACTAAAGTAATTAGTAATTGATTACTTATGAAACAAAGTATAGTTAAAGAAGTAATTAGATTACTTCATTAAGGAGTAATCAGTAGTAGCATTACTTTTATGGAGTATTCCCAACAACACTGATGGTCAGAGGAATAATAAAGTTTCCCCTGCAGCTTGTTTTTCTTTTTTCTTTTGCTTTGGTTATTTAACTGTGCAAGGCCAGATTGCCTTTTAATAATACATAGAGTGGACATTGATGAGACTGAGATCTTCTGCAGTGTTCTGTGGAGAAACAGATGAATAAAGCTGAAGACTTGAAGTCGGTGATGTGACTGGGCTCAGTGGGGGGTCAGGGTTGTTTCAGGTGCAATAGGGAGTAGCTGCATTATTGTCTTATAAGGCAAAAAGTAGGGGAAAAAATAACCAAAGCCTCCAGGCGTCGAGCTACATCTTAATCTCCCCTGCAGTCTCTGAATGAATTAGTCGTGCTGCTGTCTATCCCACAGGCAGAACCAGGTGTTTGAAAGCACAAACTGTTTTTGCTGAAAACACTTTTCAGGTCTCCTGAGTGCTGAGCGGCACTGAGCGGCGCTGAGCGGCGGTGACTTGGGCCGCTTGTGCGTTTATCTCAACTTTTTTTTTTTTTTCCTTTTCGCCACCTCTCCGCAGCTGATGGATGGTGCCGCTGCTCCTGCTGAGGCCATCCATCACCTGGAGGCTACTTTAAGTATCGCCAGGGCTCCTGCCTCCTCTCCTCCATCAACGCTGCTCTTTTTTCTCCCTCCTCCTCTTCCTCTTCTTCGTTGTCCTCCTCCTTCTCCACCTCCTACCTTTTCACTGTCAGTTATTGTTCCATCTTTCTGTCCCCGTTCCCCTCACCTCTGTCCGCCCATATTGATTTTCCTTCACCTTCTCTCTGAATTTTCCTCCTCCGTCAGCCTAAAGTTTCGGCTGCCGCTGCTCTTTTGCTTTCTGCTCCCATCTCCTCCTCTCTTCATCACCAGCCCGGCTCGCTCCCTCCTCTTTGACCCATCCTCTCCGGACATGTTTATACATGTATGACCCCATGCAGCTGGGAAGCGCAGCCATGACGCACTGCCTTTATTCCCATCCTCTCTGGTGGCTGTGTGTTCCCCCCGGTGTTTCTCTGAAGGGCAGCTGCGTTGCGCCGAGGGGGGAAATTTTTAGCTTGCATTCCCCCAAACGAGGGACTTTTTCTTTCACTTGAAAGTTTTCTGAATCGTCTAAAAGTAATCTGGTTTCAATCCCCCCGCCCCCCTTCAAGTCAGGCCCATCTAAAGAAGTTATCAGAGAGAATTTGCTACGGCCGAGGCCTGGATTGATTAGAGTGATGCACTGAGACCTCTCTGCTCCCCGGACGTAATAAGATCCAGCAGGCTGCTCCATAAAAAAATCGTACACACACACCTTCTACAGGCTGAACAGAGGTGCAGAAGAATATCCAACTGGCAGTTTGGCAGTCCGGCATGCGTCTCATTTTTGTTTAAACTCCCTGCCGGCGAGGCTTGATTGCCACTCGTCTGCGATACGCTTGGCTATGTAGGACTAATCCAGTTATATGAGGCTCGCTCATGTTTCAGCGCCGCCTCTGTTTATTTTCCCCGTCCGGACATCTGTATTTCTCATAAACTTCCTCGGAGGGTGTTGCGGTCTGAGGTCGGGATGAATAAGTCCTGGTGAAAATCAGGGAGGGGCCACTTCAGGCTCGGTGATGTAAACTATTAAGAGGCTAACGTTTAAAAACAAACAGCCCAGTGGTTTGGGGGAGTGGAGAGGGGAGGTGGTCACCGTCCAGCTCAGCAGTAATGAAATTCCAAGGCGGTGGTTTGCAGGCTGATAGAGAATTCAAGGCGCTCAAGTGCTGTTGATCCAGAGAAATCTGCCGTTCAGCCGTGGAGAGACTCCCGTCCTTCGACCGAGGTGAATCTTAATCAGAGGATAAGTTGCACGAGGCCAGGTGCTTGGCAGGGGAACACACACGAGTGGACCGGCGACGAGGTCACACTCTAAATCGAACACAGGCGATGTCAAGATACGTCAGCAGACGTGGCAGAAGCACTCCAGAACCAGTCGTACACACAGGAAAGAGGATGAAGGAGGCCTTTGAAAAAGTAAAATTGACATTTTTTTCCCCTCTTGCTAGAAATTCTGATTCAAATTCCCGAGCAAATGTATTCTGTTTTTTTTCCATTTCTTCTAATCTAAGGATTTTTGAAAACATGGTGCATGGTATGAAAAAGCATGATATTAATAATAGAAATTCTAACTGTTCAGAACTTGACGGCTGTGAGGTTGCAGTAGATTGGACCCAAAAGCAGAACAATGAGGCAGAGGACGAAGAAGAAGTCAGACAAACCAAGTGGATGACCCGAGCTGAAGTGAAGTGAACAGATATCAAACCAAAAGGCTGAACCAACAACAAAAAACAAGAAAATAAAAAACCTGAGCATGATTTCGAACAGAGAGACTGAACAATCTGCCAGAGTTGTTGCTGGGAGCCAAGATTCTCTCCAGGTGCGCTGATGAGTGATGGGAAAGCAGGTGTACCAATCAGCCACGTGCAGAGGGCGGGGCCTGCAAGACCGTCCACCTGCTCACCTGCCCTGCGAGGGGTTGGGGTGGGCGGGCACACACTCACATAGACATATGAGACAACACAAAGGGGAAGGAATGAAGTCAAAGGGAGAGAAAACAGTTGAGTTGCAAACAAAAAGGGAAAACAGAGGAAGGAGCACTGAGGGGAGGTTGGGCCGTAAAACACTTTAAATAGAACCAAACTGTGATTTAACCAGTAAAACTAAATACGACAAAACCAGGATCTCAGATTTTCCTCGCTTTTGTTTATTTGCATCTTTTTTACTCGCAAAACAGAACCGACCTGGCTGCCAGACTGGTTCCTTCTAATAGATTTAAAACACTGTTTCCAACATAAAGTTCCAACCTGTGCCCAAAGATTTAGTCTAAATTGCTTTCCCAGACCATCAAGTGGGAGGAGAGCGTTTGAGCTGCTGGCAAGTTTAATTATCAACTTACCAGTGAGTCAGACTGACGCAGAGTCCACACTTAAGTGGATATTTTCCCGAACAAATATTTTCTCTGCCTCTCTCTCTCTCATGAACTCATGAAAACATTTGACAAAAATAAACACAACTACCAAAAAACAATCAAACGTGACGCTGGGCAACGCTAGAAGAACACTAGCGTGCGTGTTTTGTATGTTTTCTCCTCTAGGAAGTGTATACAGCTAGTTGGAATTAGCGGAAAAAATCAGGAAACAAGCTATGGCAAGACGTTAAATTTAAAAAAAATAGCAGTTCCAGTTCTGTTTTACTTTGTTCACAGAGATTCTCATTTTTGGAAGATATCTGTTTAAAGATTTGAATCTGCTCATCTTTTAACATATTTAAGCAACCTAAAATATGGATTGAAAGTGAAAAAAGGACTTTTCAGAGGATTTATATATAGTGCAGAATTCACTTTTCCAGCGTTATCCAGCAATGCCTGAACACCAAGTGAACCCCCAGAAAGAGAAGACTTAGCATAATAGACAGTGAGGGGATTCTGCCCTTTGTGATGTCACAAAAGGAAGTGCTGCCTTGCCTGAGCTGATGACAGAATCCGTTTGTCATTTCCTCACATGTGGACGCAGACTCCGACACGCAGAGACTGACTGCTATCAGCTGCCTCCATCTGTCTGTCTGTCTGTTTGTCTGTCTGGATAACACTTAAACACCCACAGATCCACTGGTGCTATTTACAACCACCAAAAAAAAATACAGCATTGCCTCCCACCAAATATGGCCATTGGCTGCGAAGCTGCTCAGACATTCTGCAATCAGTTACCAAAAAGTCTGGTGGGACATTTCCCCCGAACACAATCACCATTTCCTGCAAACCGGCAACTCATCTGGATTTGATTTGTGCCGTTAGAATGTGATAAATGTCTGAGCCTCGAGTCATATTCATCAGCATTCACTCGGGCAGCTGAAGAAAAGAAAAAAGAAATAGCAGATGCTGCATAAAAAGAAAGGCAGTCAGTCAGCTGGAGGAATAAATGGGCCTTTTGATTCCAACTTTCCATGTGAGGATCAAAACGAGAGGCAGCATCGGCCGAGCGAAAACCAAAGGGGTCAAAGGTCGGAACTTCAGAGGTCACTGGTGTGCAAGAGGCTTCGTGTCCCAGCCAGTCCAGGTTATCACCAGCGCAGGATGTTGCTCCATCCAGTGGAATTCCGTGCAACACTTTTACTGCTTAATCCAGCTATTAACAATGCCAAGAGTTCAAGAATCACAGGAAGTGGGTGGGAACATTGGTCGGACACTAACAAACACACACACGCACACAGAACCACTCACAGACACATTCTGTTCCCTCGCAGCTGCCAACTTTATCACCTCTCCGCTACTTCACACAGTCGGTTGAGAGAACGCAAGGAGATGGTAAAACTGCGTTTTCGAAATAAGAAATATACATATACATTAGGGCTGTCATCGCTAACGCATTAATCGCGATTAGTTAATTATAATCCATAATGCGTGAATTTGTTTTAATCGCATTTCAAACGTAAGGCTGGAAGCAGAAGCACCACGACACTGCCTTGAAACGCAAAACAACATAATTTTTCACATGCAATTCAAATCGGGATTAATCACAGTTAACTCTGAAGATTCTGCGATTAATCGAGATTTGAAAAATTAATCATTTTTACACATTACAGGCTATTGTGCAGCAAACTAGTTTGCACAAGCCTGCAGGTCGGCGCATCTGACTCCCTCGTCCTGACTGTGCTTGGTTCAACCCAGTGCCAACGAGATGCCTCACCCGCAGATGTTGTAAGAACAAGGCAGGAATTATTCTCCCGATGACAAGAGGCTCGCTCTTTGTTTGGATCAGCGCTCGGCACAATGCAACCAAAATTTAGAGGTGGGGCGGGAGAGAGGGAGGGAGGGGGGTGTCGGGGGGGTGAAAATCCTGATCCGGTTCACTGAGAGTTAAGGATTTAATTTGTGACCTGACACAAATATTTATTCCACTTACCCCCTGCAAAGGCAGTTAGCGTGTGAGCCCCGAGTATCTGAAGGAGTCTGTGCTTGTGCTTCATGTGCTGAGTGACCAACGCTGAGAGGAAGAAATAGGCCGTTGCAGTTTCCTGCATGGAAATGAAGGCAAATCTGTTCAGATTTGGTTTTGTATTACAAGCTGGTTTTGACATTATAATATATTCTAGGGGCGTTTCCACTACCCCTAGAATTGTGTATAACCTAAATATCGCAATAAAAAACTGGTAATGGAAACATCTGACCTTCGAAAAACCTCTAGAAATATCACTAAAAGGCTTTTACACTCTAATGAGGTGGATTTTCTGATGTATCAATAGAGAGGTATATCGCAAAAGTGTCATGGAATCACTTTTTTCGCATTAAGGTTGGAGGTGTTTTGGGTTCCAAGTTGCTCTCCTGCAAATCTTGGTTGCAACCAGTGTTTATTTCAGTCAGTGTTACCTTTCTATGGTCTCCGATCAGTAAGACCTCTGACCCCTGACATTAACAAAGCATTTTCCTTTCACACAACTACAGATCCCCGGATGTTTTCTCTCTTTTCCATTCTTTGTCAACCCTAGAAGTGGTTGTGATGTGAAAATTCCAGTAGATCAGCAGTTTGTGAAGCTCTCAGACCTGCGGCCCGTCTGCCACCCACAAACACGTTCAACACCTTCAAAGTCACTTCAGTTCCCCTTTCGTCCTCATTCTGGCACTCACGTTGAATTTCAGCAAGTCGCCTTCGCCACATCTACATCCCTAAATGCACTGAGTCGCTGCCATGTGATTGGCTGATGAGCCACTTGTGTTAACAAGCAATTCCACATCGTAATTAACTAAACTTATTCAGCACTTTTTGAAGCAAGTTATGTATTTTCCAATCAGGCAAGTTGAATTATGAACTTCTCAGTTCTTTTGTCACTAAAAGCTTTGTTCGCACTCCCTCCTCATACAGTATTCATGATGTCTCCCAGTTTCATGCTGCGGCAGAGCAAATGAACAATTAGTTCAACTTTTCCTGCGCCGTCGCCGACTGAGCTTATTCTGAGAACATCTCTGCGGAGAATAAGGAATCCCTGTAAAGTGAAATTCCACCAGCAGTGTTTGGAATAATTTTCATCCCCATTAGAGAGCTCTCAGGGTGTATTTGTACAGCTCCGGTGTCCCATACACCCGCCACCCTCCCCCAACCCCGCCGCCCTTCGCTCACACCGCCTCTGAGAGCAGTTTAATTGAAACCTCGCTCCCTATTACATTTTTTTTTACCTTCTAAATTTAAAGACAAGGCTGAATCTTTTTTCCATTCTGTGGACTCGTATTCACAAGACACTGGGGGCTTTGTACGCCCAGTTGTGTGTGTGTGTGTGTGTGTGTGTGTTTTTCACCTACCGCTTCACTTCTCGACAAAAAAACAAGCCACTGGAGAGACTCCATCGGCCACCTGGGAACAAGTTACTGTAACAAGATTTGCCGAGTTCATGTTCGAATGACGCAGCTGCGAAAACAGTCAGGCTAAATGATGTTGTCCTACGTTTTTGGTTTTTTTTTTGTGCACGGAAGGATTTTGAATGACTGCATTCAGGATGGGGTAGAAATGGGGCGTTTTCAAGGAGGGATGTGTGGACGTGATTGTAATAAGAAAAAAAAGATTTGCCAAACCGGTGAGTCAGTGTTGTTCACGCTCTTCAGTCTGCTCTCCTCATAACTGCCTCTCTAGTGGGCTTGATGCTCGTTCATTGGCCTCCTGTGGATCCCAGCGCTCTGAAACCACTACCTGACTTTTCCATCGAGGACAACACACTCAAAAAAAAGTCAACCAAGTTCCAAAGAGGGGTTGGGACGGTGATGCGACACTGCAACTCTCGCTCGCTCGCTCAAAGTCAGAGAGGCCAGTCATTCACCCCTCTTGGCCCGAGCGGCGGAGACAAAATAAGACATTCGGTTTCTTTAACGAGCGACTCCAGCCGCCCACATTCCAGATGGAACCTACAGCTTTTTGCCCTTCATTGTCGAAAATAAAAATGAAAAATGAGATCCAGCAGCAGCGAGCGGCAGGATCTCCACTCGCAGCCTTTCACCTCCTTTTGTGAAGAGTGACGAGTGTAACAAAAAAAAAAAGAAAAATAACGAAACTGTTTGACAGAGAGGTGCGAGCCACGACACGAGGAGCCGATGACACACTCTTGTGCATTAATCCCGTTTAATGACACTTTACCGGGAGCTGCACGTTTGCAGGAAGAGCCATATGGAACTCGGCCACGAGCGGTAGGAGGGCGGTAATTGGTCTGCCTCACCGCATCCACTCCTTCAAAAGCGGTTTCATGCCCCGTAAAAAAAAAAAAGAGAGAGAGAGAAAGACATTCAAAAATCCCCGCAGTCAGTTTTAGGGAAAGAATTTCCTGTGTAAAACCTATAGAGGCAACTTGATCACAGCTGTATCCCACGCAAGGGGAAATTCTGACACGTCGGGCGACGGGTGTTCGGGGAGCAAAGGGAGTCTGCGTGTAAAAAAAAAGAGAGAGAGAGTGAGAGAGTGAGTTGTTGCTGTGATTCATGGGATTTCAGCAAAATAAACAATAGTGCAGCTGGTTTGTTCAAGTGGTGGAAAACCGCACTGTCAAAGTTTCGGAGTGTGCGTCAAGGTGAGTGTGTATGGACGCACTCCAGACTTATTACCACACAGGGACTAAATGGATCTGAAAGGGATTAGGAGGTAAGTAATACAGTGAATACAGAATACAGCGGTGATATTAGTACCGACTACACGATCTACAATTAAACAGATGGCAAGGCAGATTTATTGTTGCATTTTTCTTATGTCACTTTTTAAAAAGGAGAATGATGTCATGAAGAAACCAGGTAAAATGAGAAGATACAGCTTAATGTATGATTTTAAAAAAATCAAATAAGTCGTATTAAAGTAAATTATTGCAATCTTTAAGGTCCCATTTAATACATAAATTCAGTTCATCAATTCAAAGGCGGCCTAAATGAGAAAAGACAATTTTATAGCCCGCTGTACTGTTTCAGAAAGTGGAAATCAGCGCCTAGTGATGACCTTCCAAGAATTTTTAAATCTAAAACCAAGTTTTTTAACAGGAGGCTCTAAACAGAGGTCTAAATATGCTGCTTTCAAGACGTCTGTGAAGGGTTCTCTGCCTGTTTGTTGATCATTAATCACGTGACTCAACTCCTAGGGAGTCTGAGATGAGAAATTAAGATCTGAAAGTGGGTGTAAAGAAGGATTTGGAATCATACGACGCCTTCGAGAGAACGTCCTGCAAATTTAGAAGACAGGGCTCTGCAAAAGCACTCAACATTATTAAAAGATCTTTAGCTTTTACGGATTTTCCAGATGTGCCGTGCACAGGATCTCAGTTTTAGCTCCATGGAATCCAGTATATAGCAGGCCATAGTTGAGTTGTATTATCTCTCAAAATAACATTTCATAACCTTTTTTTTTGTTGTTGTTGTTGCTGTAATGTATTTTGCATTTGATCTTTGTTCTTTTTTTTGGCAAAATATATATTCTGTTGAAAAGAAAAGACTCGCAAATCCAGTGAAGCTCTGCGTCAGGAAATCCTATCCATTCTTCCATCCTGTCCAGGAATATGTTGCGGTCCACCATGTGAAATACAAGCCTGAGATCTAATTTGAAAAAAAAAAGAAAGAAGTGGAACTTTTCCACTGTCTGTTCATTTGTGAGCTTCATGAGAGCAGCAGTCTGAGCGTCGTGATGTCAACTTCCTGAGACTGGAAATCATCATGCTAATTGTTTCGGGCCAAGTGGGTGTTTGGCTCGACAAAGAAAAGTATTTTCCGTGATTGTGCTTCAAAAAAATGCAATGTTGCATAAGGGCCCAACGCCAAAGATTTTCATAATTACTGGCTGCTGCTGCTGCTGCTGCTGCTGCTGCTGCTGCTGCTGCTGCTGCAGCTGCAGCTGCAAATGGCTGGAAGGAAGAAGCAAACCAAATCTATCTGAAAAATGACATTGGAGAAATTCACTGGATTGGACTTTTGAGTGTACAAAATGTTGAGTGGGAGTCTAATTCACTTTTTATCCGTCGCTCCTTTTTGATGGATTTATACTCAGACTGGTGAGTTTTTGTGGGTTGGCGATGGCAAAGCAGAAAACAGCGTCTCAGAAGACAAAGAGGCCATTATTTATGCCCTTCAAAAGGCATTCTGTTTGTCTTTTTACGCATGTCTTGTTCATCTGCGGCACTTATTATTACTTTATAAAAAAAAATCACCTAACCACTTACAATCTAGTTTGACCAAACGTCCTATTTTAACATCCTGTCCTGGGTGTCCTGTGAAGTAAAATGCAAAATATACTGAATTCTTTGAATAAACATCAATTATTGTCTCTCTTTGCCGGCCTGAGTGTCCTGGCATTTAGTTCATCAGAATACGCTCACCCTATTATTAGCAGCCACTGCGTTCCAACAGATTGTGCCCAGTCGGGGGCGAGTGGATGAATCGAGTCCCTGGACTGTGAGTGGAGGTGTGGTGGTGGTGGCGGCGTGGCTCGTGAGTTGTCACAGAGCAACTGCAATGTTTTGTCTCAGCGCTGCGGACTCACGTGCGCGTCAGAGTTCACCGCCGCCTGCCGAGGCTGACGGCTGTCAGCAGCGCCGAGGGCCGACACAAATTATGGCGTTGAAATCCGAGGGTTGGCTCGAGGTCCGCGGATCCCCGCCGAGCCGCCTGTCCATCGTCGGCTGTGGCTCATAATTAAGGAAACTGGGCTCTCAGTTTGTCCAGAGCCGCTGGGCGGAGGCTCGCCGACGGTTCATGAAACTGCTTGTGACTGAGATCCAAGCCAGTCTGCCTGTTGTGTCTCTGGAGTCTTTCAGGCTTTTAGCTAGTGCGGCGTTTCTCAACTGGTTGGTCGCGACCCAAACGTGGGAAACACAATTCAATTCGGTTGATGATAATTATGACTGAATGGACGCAATCTGTATTTTGCACTACTTTCATTTTTTTTGTGGAATAAATTTAAGTGCTGTCAGATAAATTTGGCTTGCGACTTCATAATAATAATAATAATAAAAAAAAAAAAAAGTGGGTTCTGAGACTCCACCAGTTGAGAACCACTGATCTAAGCGAGCTAATTCGGCTCTTAATGTGTCTACAGACACTGTAGCTGAGGAGCAAAATGTTGAGCAAAAGTTGATGTTTCATCAGCTAGTCAGTATTGGTTTGTCACAATGTCACTTACGCAATCATTTTCAAACTCATAATTGAGCCGGTTTTAATGGCCTCGGGGTCAAATTCAACGGTTTTATGTCCATTCGTGTCTACGACTTCGCTCCAATGCCTCCCCTTTAAAATGCAGCCGGGCTGCTGGCCCCGACCCCAGTCGCTGTTGTGTAACAGTCAACAGCCGTCCGTGGACTTCATCAGTTCCGACGAGCAGCCGGGGTTGTGTTTGCAGTCGAGCCGTTAATTTAACGTTTGGGCTCCACTTGCGGCGTCGGGAGCAGAAGGCACTTTAAATTGAATAATCCCGCCTCATAAATTCTTCTCCAAGGACGTGAGTTGTAAGAGCAAACGCTTCAGTGGGTAATAGATTAAGACGGCCATAAAAAGAAGGAAATTGTTATTTAAAAAAAAAAAAAATCATTACAAAAGGAATAAAATAAGAAGAAAAG
The DNA here is from genome assembly GCA_009823395.1 of Thamnaconus septentrionalis. Lineage (NCBI taxonomy): Eukaryota > Metazoa > Chordata > Actinopteri > Tetraodontiformes > Monacanthidae > Thamnaconus > Thamnaconus septentrionalis. The sequence goes on along the minus strand of CM020509.1, from coordinate 16,476,803 downwards.
CAAACATCCTGGCTGAGTTGTGTACCTTTAATAGATTCTATTTTCTTTTCATTTTACCGTTGGGGAACACTTGGGATGTTATGTGTGCCTTCATAACTTTATAATTCTAATTTAATGTGTGTTTTATGAGAGGCGGCTGTCTCCACTGGGCTTGTTAGTCTTGGCTGGTTTTTTGAAGAAATATTCAGAGATGGGGCGCATTGGAGAGATAGTAATTATCCATCTTTGTATGCGCTGGCTCGTGGTCTGTTTATCATCCCAGATTCTCTTAAATCTGATTTATTAGTCGGCTCATCAGCTTTATGTTGTCTTTGTTGGATTCTTTGGGAGGCAATGTCAGACGGGGCTCGACTTCTGCGGTGCCGCACGTCCCCACTGACCTCCCGTCAAAGCCGCAGCCCAGCGGTCATGTGAGCCCTGAAAGGTGGACCCGTGTTTCTTGAGGACAGGGGCAGCGGTGTTATCAGTTTGACGTAAAAAACAAATTGTCCAAAGTAAATTGTCTTTCTGTGCAGCCTAATATTCCTGCGGTTGTTGTTGTTGCGCCATGACTGTGCATTCTCAACTTTATTTAATGTAGTCGGATGTAGCGTAGTTGGATCTTTTTCATTTTTATGACCTGAAAAACTACTTTGGTCTGCATTATTATTCTCACAATAAGATACCGCAGAGATGGTGCACTAACAATCTCGCATTTAAAAGAACCGAAAAGAAAAACTTTAGTTAGGAAGAAGGGAATAAATCTGAAGCAGGGTAAATTCAGACTTAGGCAGATTTGCACTCAGCGAATGAAACAATTTCATTTAAAAAAAAATCTCTAAATTCAAGTCTGACAGTGTTTTCTTTATGTTTGTTTTTGTTGGTTTTGTTTTTGAGTCGTGCCACTCTGTAAGAAAGGTTCACACTCACGCTTTAACCCAGTTACACAGAAAAAAAAATACATAACATTTTTAGCCTCTTGAGCAAGAGACACATTTTAGTCATCATTCTCTGAGTTTAGTCCAAACTCATAACGTGTGAGCCAACTGTTTACAAATGAAAGACAAAGCTCAAAATGAATGTGCATAGAGTCATCACACTGTATATGTGAAAAGAAAACCTGCTGGCTCCAGCTCTCTGGCTTGGCTAGCGGCAGTTATCTATAAAGAGTCATTTGAATTCTATGCAGCCGTTTTGTTTGCCAAAGAAAGAGCAGGGCTAGGTCACTTTTAGCATACTAGCTAGTTTCACCGTGATTAATCCGATGGCTAACATTAGCGACCCTACAGTTCTGTGTTGTGCAGCTGACAGTCCAACAACCTGTAGGAAGCAGCAGCCACATTGTCCAGCTGATAAAATGGAAATTTAGCCTTACTCTGAACAGAGATATGTGGCCATATGAGGCCAAATACTCACTCAAGAAACCTACAATGTACATCCAACTACTATTACCAAGCAAATTAGCTGTTACCACCAAACAATTAGGTCGACATCGCCACAGTCATCCAATAAAAGTTCCTTTTTGTTGTGTAAAACCTGATACCTCTTTCTTGATGGCAAACCTGTAGCTGTTGTTTACTTTCCAAAAATGGAAAAAAAACTCACCGAGTCGCAGCCAGCCTGCCGCGAAACATATCTAAGAGCTTCAGTATGCGAGGCGCCGTGAGCAGAACCACATGGCAGACGAGTTAATGAGGCACAGGTGCAGCTAATCATGGGGAGGCGGTCCGTCGCTCGCGAGAACAAAGGCAGGAAGTGCAGGAACATGACGTGAAACACAAAGCTTCAAAATAAAACAAAACGGGTTCTTTTTTACCCACAGCTCGACCGAGTTTCACGTGGCAGGAGGGACAAAAGAATAAAGTTTGCTTTTACTTTCATCTGAAAAAGTCTCTTGATTATCGTCTCGACACCCCGGAAAACTTTATTTACTTCCCGGTTCTCCCGGGAAAAGGAGTTTTTCTGCAATCCTCCATTTGAACTCCAGTGTTATCCGGTGCGATAACGACTTCAGTTGGGTCCCGCGGGTTTCCCTTCACACGATGGCAAATCTCGATTCCCGTTATCCCCACCCATCACCCCACCAAAAAAAAAAAAAGAAGAAAAAAGTATCAGTGTATTGAAAGCTCCTCCCGGCTTCCTCCGCTGTGACTGTTAATGACACATAACTCCCGAAATTACTCACTGGGGAGGCAAAAAAAAAAATACCAGACAGCAATGAAAACATTCTTCCGTACCACAGGTGGGTGGCTGAGTCTATAAAGAAGGAACATTAACTCTTTGAACTGCCGTGCGGCACCTTCCGTGAGGCCCCAGCGTAGAGCCAGGTGCCTCAGATGACTGCAGCTTCACTCCACACTCGGGTACGTGTGTGGGCGAACACGTGTTCTCATGTATCTCTCACACACACACACACACACACACACACACAGACAAAGAGAGAGAGAGTGAAAGACACGCACACACCTTTACAAGAAAGCAGTAAATGGGCCTCAGGTGAATTCATTCCTGCTGCACCAACTGACAACTCGGAACCGGACGCCTGCAGAAGACATCAACCATTTCCCGGCATGAAGCAGCAGGAGCCCCACTGTCGTGTCTCCGGACCCCCCCTCCCCCAGCGCAGTTCCAGGCTGTGCACTCGCCCAGTTTTGCCTTCCAATTAAGGAAGCCGCTCACTTGTTTGTGCAGAAGATTGAGCCGTTTACGACGCTCCCGGAATACCTGTTTAGGCTGCAGCCCATCTGTGCAGCACATGGACTTCACAAACGATTTGGAGGGTGGGGAGGGAAAAAAAACAACACGTCTTGAACAATTGGCAATTAGGAATGTGTGCTCCTTCCTACCCGATGCGATTTGTAATGGAAAAACTTGGCCCTTGGAGACGTCAACCCCCCTTAACCCTCCAGTGTCGACTCCCAGCCACCCAGTTTGATGATAGCGCTGCGCCGCGGCCGGCGTGCTAAGTGATGCAGCTGCTAAATAAAAGCAGAGCTCCCACATAAAGCCGATATAAATGTTTGATCAATGTTGCACAACTAATGCGGGGAGGGGGGAACTGCTGAGTACCCAGAAACCTGCCCTTCCTTCCTCCTCTGGTCGGACGCAGGAACTCCTGGCGACGCCGTAAACACACAGACGTGCAGCTTTGACATGGACGCTCTGACTTCTCAGACTCACCACAGCAGCATTCTGACCAAGCCTTTTCCAGCTCCACCCGTTTTTATTAGCAAAAGACGATGTGCATTCTTAGCAAACCAGCCCTTTTTTCTTTTTTTTTGTGCACCGCATCAGTTTTCTGACGCAGCTTTCCTTGGGCAACCGCGCCAAACAAAACCTGAGCGGTCTGAGGGCGCCGAGAGCCGAGCCCTGATTTCTTTCCAACGAGCTGCTTTGGCTTGACCTCGGGGTTGTTTTATGCGAGTTAGAGACGGAGCCTTTAGCGGCGCTGCGGTTCGCTTGTCTGCAGGAGTCAGATAAATGCAAACAAAAAGCTTCGGAAAGCAGCAAACATCTCCGGGGGGGGCAGACGGAGACCCCACAGACAGACGGACAGACAGACAGATGAAAGACAATCTGCAGCACTCTGCTGAGTTCTGGTCCGTTTCTTCGTGTTGATTGTACATCCTGTATTTTTCTTTCTTTTTTTTCCCGTGTGTGTGTGTTCACAATGCCAGTGTGGTTTCGTTACATAACAAGGCCTCAGGAAACAATGTCCGCCAACGTGTTTGCTCGATGGGTAAATAATGGTCCTGCAGAGACAAACTGTTGAGCTTTGCCGCATACAGCAGGACGTGACATTACGACTTTTACTTTTAAACCGTTTGTCCATTCTGATGCCAGCATCTCGACCTGACATCCTCCTCAGAAATGTCAACTGTTAGTGAGACATCAGTGCAAAAACAAAAATGATGGATTTATTTCACACCATCATTTGTTCCACACTCCATCTGGGATCCATTAAAAATGTCTGGAGGTGAGAGGCACATTGAAAAAAGGAATTTGAAGGATGATCAGATGAACCTTTCTTTTCTTTCGCTGCAGACCAATCACATTTTTTGACAGCCAGTTAGCAACAGCTGGAGGCCTCCTATTAGCCGACACAAGATTCATGGCTCCACTGTTAATCTGAACTCCTGCCAATGTCTGCAGGGACTTAAAGGCAGAACATCTTCTTTTTTCTTTTTTTTTACACCAACAGCATTCGGTGCTGATCTTTGATCTTCTGTCAATAGGAAAGTGCAGCGTCCGCTCGAATCTCTTTAGCTGCCGCTACGTAGCATCTGCTCATGTTCTTCCAGTTCATCTCTGTCTCCTTTGATTTTTTAAGCAAAGCGTGCGGTTCTTGCTTTGATCAGAGCTTTAACGGAGGACGGATGGTTACGTAACACTGAGTTCGACTGAGGACACGTTAAAAGGGGGTGACAACTTCTGAGACCTGACGTTTCAGTCATTCAGCTGCATTGCAGCATTGCATTCGGATCATATCCTTGTGTAGAAAATGGTTTATGGGAGACAAAAAGAAACTCAAGATGATGCCGATATCCTTCTTCTTCTCCTTTGGGCTGTTCCTTCCTTACCACAGCCAATCATCTGCCTGCCTCCATCTCCTCAACGTCGTCTTCTCAGTTCAGCCTCATGGGCTTCATCTCCAAAACATTGAACGTCTGCTATCACATTTCGGGAAAAAAAAAAAACTCCAGAACTGAAGCACTACTACATCTCTCAGTCCTTTGAAGAGTTACATTTATTTCCCACCTAGTCAATAAGAGAAGTGGAAGTACCAGCAACAGGTGTGATGCAGCAGACCACAACAAATCGATAGGCAGACAAATTAAACATTCTGTGGTTTCAGCTTGTATTCTCTGCAATTTGTCGATTTTCTCAGACTTTTTTGGCTTCATTTCTATTGAGCGTTAACTGAGCACCCTTTAAATTTGAGGTTAAATCAGCACACATTGCTAATTTGCGAGCGCTCATATTTGGTTTGCTAATGGAAACCTCCTGCCTGACCCTGTTTTACAAGCTGTTTTGTCTTTTGCTCCCATAATGTACAGCACCTCATAAATAGCGTTTAACACCGTCGTGTGCACGCAACAAAAAAAACACAAAAAAAAGGAAAGAGAGAGAGAGAGAGAGAGAACCCCAGGGCGAGTTTGTTCGTTAGCCGTGAAGTCAAGAGGTGCAATTTGTCACTGCCCGGCCGTCTTATCACAGTTCCTGCAGTCGCCGTTCCTCCCTCGCCTGCACAGGATCGCTCACATTTCCAGCCTCGCTGCTGTGATTGGGAGAACATCTGACTCCCATTAAAACTTCCACGTGCAAAATCCAAAGAGCTGCAACGGAGCTGGACGGAAAAGTTTTTCCCTCCGCCCTCTCCCCTCCTCATTCTTTCCTTTTTTCTCATCCAAGCAGGAGCAAACGGAGCCCTTCAGAAAAGACTCTGCGAAATCTGCCTCACACACAGTGAGCCTGTTGGATTAGAGGGGGGATTGAGTGTCAAAGCAACTGTTTTTGTTATTTACAGCCTCTCGCACATTCTCAATAAGCGCAGCATGTCACAGAGCGGCAAACACAAGGATCTGGTTTTCAAGAAAGACGGTTGTGTTATCTGCTTTTGGCCACATCATAACGTCATTCGCCATAAATAAGCCCTTGGCTTCTCTCTGGGAGTTACGCTGAAACAGAGATTTCTCCTCTGGCGAAGAAAATGGCTATTGTGTTTTCAACACTTGCCGGCATGTGCTGACTGTGGCACAACCAGAGGCATGAAAAATCAGGCCGGGGGCGTGGGGAGGGTGGCGGTGGTGGAGGGTGCTGTGGGGAGGCGGGGTGCAAAGGCACGTCGCCGGCCAAGTTGGGCCTCGGCCTGGCGAGCGTGATAGGAAGTGATATGACTAATCCACGGATGCCAGGGAGGAAATGACACCATGCGAAAAAAAGCCTCGGAGGCCTTGAGTCCCACTGAGTGACGGCCAACGTGACGTTCGCAATCAAGGAGAAACTTTTTTCCTTTTTCTATTTAGAGACGACTGGGAGCGTGATTGTTTTTGCTGAATAGAAGCTGACATATCATGACCTCACTGACAGCCAACGCATGTCACATGTGCACAGTGGCGTTGGCATGACAGGATTGGGTTACACATGATCACCAGCCGTGTTTCTGCTTCCGTCTTCTGATATCTGTCACATGGCAGCGTGGTGACATGGTCCTGCAGGGGGGAAAAACTGATGCTTTGAGAAACAATCTGTGCTTTCAAAAGCTCCAAAAAGGATTTTAGAGCTCTGGTGAAAGTTAGCCTCACCAACATACATGATGCTGTGCATTGAAAACGTACATTAAAATAGTTTAGCTGACTCTTATGCATCTTTAAAAAAATAAAAAAAAGAAAAACCCTCTTTAAGTACAGTTTCACATAATGCTGCACAGCAGCTGCAGGAAATTTCATTTTTAAAAATTTCACACATCCATCTTGCCAAGTTCCAATTTTCTTACCAACATCCACTGTTACATCATTTTCCCATTACGAATCAGTTTCCCCGTAGTTATGACTGCTGCAATATGCCATTAAAATCCACAGAAGAAGAAGAAGAAGAAGAAGAAGAAGAAGAAGAAGAAGAAGAAGAAGAAGAAGAAAAAGAAAAAGAAAAAGAAGAAGAGGAGGAAGAAGAAGAAGTTGAGAAAGCAACAGCTTTCTCGATTCTCTATACTGCAAGCCTGACCACTGCTGAGGAGATTTGTGTGGTAGCAGCAGTTTTATCAGGGCCGGATGGCATTTTCACATTATGAAAAGGAACAACGAACGGCCCCGGAAGGCTTTTCCTCTGTGGAAAAGATGTTTTGCTTTCCTCTTGACTGGCTTTGCAGAGAGTTTTTGTAAACACAGCAGCGCATCGCAGCACAGCAGGAGGAGGAAGCGGCACGCAGGTTGCGTCTCTTCTCCAGCCAATAGGAAGTCTCAAGCTGTTGCTAACTAGTTTAACAGGCAGGCAGAGATCTGATTGGATCTCTAAAGCAATGCGATTGTAGCTGCATTTTAAGTTGTTGTTCTGCGGCCTCTCCACCAGGGGGTACAAAAGATAAATCTGAGGTATTTTGGAAACTGCCTTTCTGCTGTGCCAGGTTACAGATCAGGTTATAGATTTTTCAGGCACCTTACAAGTCAACTTAGCTTCCATCAGTGTCTCTGCAGATCCTCCACCGTCCTCAGCAGGCCCACTCAGTGACTCAAAGCCAAAGGTAAACCACAGCCAAGACTAAAACCCATTTACAACAGGGGAGGAAATAAACAAAGTGACAGCTCAGGCAGCGATAGCTGCACAAAATCACTCATGTCAAACCTCACACACACATGTTGCCAACGCCAAGCTGCCTTCAGCCGAGTGAAAGAAATTATTTACGCGTCTCCGACAGGAACGTCTGACGCAAACGGCGGTAAACAGGGAGAACATTTATAAATTCTCCCTTTTCAGTTCATACTTTATTGACGGCCTTTACCCTCCAGTGTTCTCCAAGTCATAATAAGACGTCCGATGAAATCTGGACACATTGATAGTGACACGCTTCGAATGAACGAATTTGACAGAATAATCGCGCGGCGTCGGCTGTTTGTTTGAATAAGTCTGGCTTTCCTGCACGTCTGGCTCTTTTTTTTTTTTTCTACCATCGGCGGAGCGTTCCTCGACGTCCAACTAAAACAAATGATGACGCTGGGCAGCTCCACTTCTGCCCTGAAACCGCCGGGCCCCGCCTATCTGCTAATCTGGGCCCAGATCCTGTCCAGACAATAACCCCACTTCCCCGCGCTGCACCAATCAAAACACGCACCATTACAGGGCAGCGGTGGGAGAAGAGCGGGGGAACGAAAAACACACAGGGAGGAGGGTAGCACAAAGAGGTGGAAGAGGAGGAGGATGAAGGGGAGGATGAAGGAGGTGGGGAAGGAGGAGGTAAAGGGGTAGGAGAAGGTGGAGGAGGACGACGAGGAGGTGGAAAAGAAGGAGGTGGAGGAGTAGGAGAGGGAAGAGGAGAAGGAAGAATGGGAGGAGGAGGAGGAGGAGGAGGTGGAGAAGGAAGTGGAGGAGGAGCAGGAGAAGGAAGAGGCGGCGAGCCTCCGCTGCTCAAAAGCCAAAGTCATCAAATGATGTGTAGTCTATGTCGACCACCCTCGCGGCCCCTTGTTTAGTCTTTTGTATTGTTTTCACTGCCGGGCCTCTGCTGACTGCACCGCCGCCACCATCCACTGCTCTCCAACAAAAAAGAAAAAAAAAAGCCTCCGGCGGTCGGCGGGCGCTGGTGCTGTGCGGAGCGGCGCCCTGATGAAGTGATGGACTCGGGGCTGCGAGCCAACTGTCCTTCCCCTCCCTCCCCCTCGACGCCCAGAGACAGACAGAGTCTCCCGACCGTTTAGCCGGAGTCCTGGAGGAGACGAACAAAGATCAGCACTGTCGCTGAGATCCGGCCCCACTGAGATTTAAGCTTTTACAGATGTTTTTTTTTTGGGGGGGGGGGTGGGTGGAAGTGAGCACAAGCAGGCTGAGGGGGTGGGGTGTGGGCGGAGATGGTGAGTGACTGGACAAACGGTGTCTAATATTCCATTTTTTTAAATATCCATCCATCCATTTTTGATACCCGCTTCTTCCTGAGCCCAGGGCCATGGGGGTCTGCTGGAGCCTCTCCCAGCTGTCATAAGGTGAAGGCAGGGTGACACCCTGGATGAGTCACCAGTTCATCACAGGGCCACATACATTAGAGACAGGCAACCAGTCGCACTCACATACACATCTACGGACAATTTGGACTATCCAATTCTCCTCACATGCATTTTTGGTCTGTGGGAGGAAGCCGGAGAACCCATGCAGACACAGGGAGACACAGGGAGAACATGCAAACTCCACACCCAGAATCAAACCGGCAACCTTCTGCCTGTGAGGCGACAGCGCTAACCACTGCCCCGCCGTCTCGCCCTTTTTAGAATATTATTCACTAGCTTGTGTGCGTGTGTGTGTGTGTGTGTGTGTGTTGTTAATGTAGACTGTCATGGCTTGCATCCAGGAAATATTGTAAGGTTATTATAGGCCTCCTGCATATTAAGGAAATTCAGATTGAGTAACAGTAAAGTATCATGAGAATGTTGACGTGTATTTCACACACTGAGAGACCCCCAAAGGAGGCTGCTGCCCCTCCGTCCGTCCGTCCACCCATCTCACTGCATATCGATACATAATGAGCTCAGTTGTCATCCGAGCTTTATGATTTTGAATTTCGAGTAACGCTCGGGGCAGCCCGCCAGCCGTCTTCCCAGCCCCGATGAGAGGACAGGGTCGCACCTGGAATGTCATTTCTTTTCGGCTCTCATTTCCTGGAAGGTCCCTCACCAACTTCTGACTCGATGCAAAGAAAAATATAAACATGTGAAATCTCTACGATCGGACCAGCCGGCAGCAGCCTAGCAAAAAAAATAATGCGGGAGGGGCAGGGTGGCTGGGGGGGAGGGCAAAAGCCAGCGTGCCGTGATATCAGTGACGATGGGCAGTGTGTCTGGGTTAAGCCACGGCAGCAGCTGAATACAAAATGACTTGATGTCAGCGTAATCGCACCGATGGCGGATGCGAGGGGAGAAAATTATTATTTTAGCCGGCGCCCTGGAGCCACGAGTCTGGCTGCAGCAGAGGCTACGTGTGACAGGCTTATTTGGATTTTTGGACAGGGTGGCAGTGCGGGTCAGAGCAGGGTGTGGGCGTCGGGTATCTGTGTGTGGGGAGCGTGCGCCAAGAGATGGAATAAATGATGGACCGCGTGAGGATGTGATGGTTGGCGGGAAAGGAAGGAAGGAAGAAAAATAGGTGAGAGTTAAGGGAGGTAGAAGCGCTTCGGCCCTGTGTGGCTTCCTGGACACCCTCGAGCCAGAGAGAAAGAACAGGAAAGTACAAAGTTCCTCTGTTTTACTGTCCCCTGCAAAGCCCAGTCATCCTCCTCCTCCTCCTCCTCCTCCTCCAATTCACCCAGAGACGGCTCACACAGACCCAGACTGGCTCCGTTTGAGAGAAAACAGTCACCTACTATTAGTCTTGCCAAGACGCCAAAAGCTTGGTGTGATATTATATCCAATTTATTTTCAGAGTTGGACTCGGTGAAGTGTAGCAAAACAAAAAACACACAAAAAAAAAAGAAGTTGAGAATGAACGTTGGTGAACCTAATCGGACATGATTTAAATTTGAGGGATTTTCCAAAAAAAAATAAATAAATAACTAAACCAGCTGGGATCCTTCAAAGGGAAGCTTATTAAACTGCCTTTGCTGTTATAAAAGGACACAAGCACTTTTGAGACGAATGTCCTTTCATTTTCTCGACAGCAGAAAATGAAAAGCAGCCTCATTTCTTTGCCGTCAACATGGCGCTAGAACCGACAATCAGATAACTCGGTTAGCTAAGTTAGCGTCGAGACCAAAGACGGTCTGCCGAGCCAAGATAGAAATAAGTTAAAATAATGTTTTAATCATTACAGAGCCTTGCTGTTCTTTGATATATGTCACACAGATAAGTAAAGTTACTTGTTTTCTGAAGAGTAACATGAGTTTATTTCATTAGCAGCCAAGATAGCTATGGTACTTTTAGTAGTCATGCTAAGCAAAGGGACCTGGCTGTGAACACTACAGAAGTTTGTCACAAAATTGGAAGCGTGACACACACCTAGGTGTCAATGTTGAAGAAACACAGGTTACCAATTAAAGTATGAAAAACACCTAGTTTTGTGCTGAAGCTAAAGGCTAAAGAGGCTGAATGTAAAATAAAAATCCATACAAACAATATTGACATAGAAAACTTAAGCTTACAAGGTCTCTGTACAGTAGAACGTACTGTATCTTTACATCGCACCATACAGTTAGTTTTGGAGAATTGGTGTGCTTGAAACATTTCTCATGGGAAAGCGGAGGCTAATTGGGAATTCCCACCTCGATAATTTATCAAACTTTTCAACTTGACAGTCAAAATATGACAAATCTATCTAAAAATAACAAAAATATTGCGATGAGTAAGGTATAGTTTGGGCAATCGCCCGCATCTATTCTCGCTTCATGGCTGTTGGTTTTTGTTGTTGTTGTTTTCTCCAGCAGATCCCACTTTTCTTAAAAAAGATTTCAGGAAATTCCTCTCGTAATTTGCCCAGAAGCGTCGCACGGAATTGCGAGCGATCACGTTAATGGTAGACTGTGAAAAGGCACCGCAAAGCGGGAAAACAGTGTTATTATTGTCAGTGGAATCAAAGAAGAGGACATGATTTAATGTGGGACGCAATCCAGATCAGTGTTCTGCCTCTTAAAGTCGCTAACTATCACGTGCGCTTCGCAAAGGGCCCGTCTAATTACCGGCTGCGCACAAGTTTCCTCTCACAAACCTGGGCCGGCGTCATGCACGCTCATGTTATTTCTCCTCATTCTGTAGCTAAATAGCTGAGTTACTTTGGATTTGGATGGGTTAGCTTGTTCGACCATGTGTAGCATTCGGCTTTTAAAACGTTCAAAAATCAGGCTGATCAGGTGACTTCAGCAAGTTCAAGGTGGGAGAAGGCCAACCTTATGCTATTCCCTGATTTTCTCGTGACCATAATGGATCTCACCTCCTCTGATTACTTTACAAACGTGGTCGCAGCATGACTGCATCCTTAACAAGTGGAACCGATTGTCATGTGAATAAAAGCAAACAAAACAGTTCTTAATTATAGCACCTACATAAATGTTTTTGATGTCAAAAGATTCCTGCAAAAGTTACACACGTGGCCTTTGAAGGGCAGATAAACAGACTCTCCTGCAGTATATGAAAAGTAATGGTTCGCGAGAACCCTGAGGGACTTTTTTTTGCCTGTGGAGTAGAAATAACGATTTGATTCAAACGCTCTCGACAACTCATCGTCTTGCTTGTCGACTGACTGGTGAATCATCAGGTACAGTGGCGGGAGCGTCGTCCCGGGGGAGCGGGTGGCACACCCCAAACACAAACATACATAAATACAACATCGTCATCCACTTACAGCACTGCTGCCGAACGAATTCTAAGAAGAAGAAGAAGAAGAAGAAGGGGAAAAAATGGAAGAGGCAGCTGCGCCGAGGTTCTGGTCGAACTCTCCTCTCCCACAGGTGATCAATCCATCGTAAAACTCTCACTAACAACATTCTGCAGCAGCACGTTCCCCGAGGTGTCTGGGAGTCGGCGGGGAGGGTAGCGTGGAGAGGGGAGGGTCGTGATTGAGGGCATGTTTGACCTTCTGCTCCGAGCCGCCTGCCTCTGGAGGGCCGTTTGAAGCGCTAAAAAGTTGCGCCTGGCTTTCGGTTTCATGACCCACTTAGAGGCGATGCGCTGGTAAAATGTGCCCGAAAGGGTTTTTTTCTCTTCCCCCTCCTCGTCTGGCAGCTCGCTCCCTCGCGCGACTCAACTCGGGCTCGCTAGAAAACTGGCGGGCTTAGCAACGACATTCTTATTTTTGCTCCCCTCTAATTAAGGGGTAGGGCGGAACAGGAGGCGAGGAGAAGAAGGGAAGCGAGGAGACGGGGGGGGGGGAGTCTCAATAAAACGCTGCAGAGGAAGAAGAAGAAGAAGAAGAAGAAGAAAGAAGAAGAAGAAGAAGAAGAAGAAGAAGAAGAGGGAGAAAACGGGGCGAGAGCCGAGAGGGCTGCAGGGCGGCTGATGGGGTTTTGATGGGGTTTTCTTTCTCCCCCCCCCCTCTCTCTCCCTCTCTCTCTCTCTCTCTCTCTCTCTCTCTCTCTCAGTGCCGTGCAGAAGGAGAAGGAATGCTTTGTTTAGCTTTTGACGAGGTCATGTTATGATAACCCTCAGCATGAAAATACTTAAGAACTCAGTGGAGTGAGGAGCACCAGGCCCTTAATAACAGCTCCGGCTGTGGCGCCGGCTTGCGCAAGAAGCTACACCAGAAACAAAAAGCCATTAGAGTCGGGAGGGAGCGGGGGGTGCGGGCCGGACACCCACACGCTGCTTTACACCTCTTCACGTTCATCCGTCTCTCCGAGCAGGACGGAATTCTCCCATCTGGCTAATCGCTATGAAACGGCTCCCGGGCCTCTTCGTGTGCAAAATGGAAAGTTTGAGCTGGGTGAATCTCTGCGACGAAAAAAAAAGAAAACAAGTGAACAGGGTCAAGTGCTCAAGTAGGTCAAGCTCATCCGTCCTCTTGTAAACGGAGAAACCTGAAGTATGTCTGATTGACTGCGGGGGCCTGCGGGTGCAGTTTCCTATGTGCAGCCCTGGGTGAGCCATCCTGACCTCCCACTGCGGAGAATCTGGCCAACCTCCCAGAGAAAGTGTTTTCAGTCGCTTGTTAAGAAAAATTGCATTCGCAATGACCAATCCGCTTCCTTCGATGTTGTGGCAAGACCAGGAAGCAGCTGCTGCTACAGAAGAAGGCAAAGGCAACGAAGGAGAGGAAGAAGACGAAAGACAGGAAGCAGTCGTGAGCCTAGCTAGAACCCTGAAGCCTAGCGTTAGCAACTTTAAAGCACTTTGCAACTTGTTTGGATTTGTGCGTTAAAAGAAGAAAAACTGATGCCGTTTCTCTGGAGCCACGTTATCATCTGGCTGAGTCAAGAGTTTACTGAAAAACCAAGGTGACCATCATTGCGGCTCGACACATTGTAGCAACACGTTAGCTAGCGTCGCCCCTCAGATTGTGTCATCTCAGACTGGGACTCAGTGACAGAGGGAGGATTCGTCCAATCGTTCTCCATGTTTTGCCATAACATGGATGTAGGATAAGAACTGGAAACCAGACATCCAGTCCGGTGGTCTTGGCGATTTTATTCTCCTAGTGGCCACTCGAGGTACTCCAGCCAAAAACACCCATCCAGCTCCAAAAAGCATTTCTCCCATCATGGCATCAGGTAGTGTTCCGTCCCACTTCTCACTTTCTGCACTTTCATTTGCAACATTCGTTCCCTCCCGTCTCTCCCCCTCCCCGATGCCAGCGAGATGCCGGCGCAGCTGGCGAGACACACGGCGGATCGACGGCGCGCTTAATTAAAACGTGTGGCGGCAGGAACGAGATCCTGCGAGAGTTCCCTCCCCGCTGCTCCGGCCGCCATTATCAGAGGATGCTGCAACAGGAAAGTAGCGAACAGATGCTTCAGATTTGGTCCCAGACCAAAACATTTCCCTCCTTTGAAGATACATTTTCTTCCCTCGGGATCCACCTCCTCCTCATCCCGCCCCCACAATTACACCTCCTCTACGACTTTGACCTCTTGATTTGGTGCGATTCCCTTCATTGTGCGCTAACGCGACTTGGATTGAGCCGTCAAATTGGTCGTCCGCCATTAAAGGGGATTAATCGACAGATACCGAAGTTTGAGATAACGCACACAAAAAGTGCTTGTGGCCAGTCGGAGTGAATGTGGCTCAATTCTTTTTTATCTCTACCCCACCAACAATAAGCGAACGCACTGGCAACAAGATTATCTCCCCTGCTCGCCGGCAGGAAGTCAGATCTGAGCGCCGCATCAACAGGAAATTAAAAGGAACAACAGGGACGAGACTGACGCCGGTCTGAACGGGGACTGAGGCTGCAGCGCCGCCGGAGGACGTCGTGACAGCAACACACTCCCGACAGCACCACACTCCTGACAGCAACACAATCCTGACCAGTGTGCAAACTACCTGTCAATCATCGGGTGGGTCCCCATCCTCCTGATTGTTACCAATCTAAATTTCCTTGATATGCAGGAGGCCTATAATAACCTTAAAATATTTCATGGATGCGACTTCTTAGTTTCTTTGCATCAGAGCTAGTAGCATCACCTTTTAGTCATACTTCTGCAAGGTGTAAACCCAGACCGGATATTATTAAAAAAAATGTAATATTAGACAGGGTGATCATAATTATTATGTAGTTTAGTGACCATTAGTGTGTAATATATATATATATATACATATATATATTTGTACATATATATATGTGTATAGATAGATAGATAGATAGATAGATAGATAGATAGATAGATAGATAGAGAGATAGATAGATAGATAGCTTTTTGAAAAAATATGAGACCCCCTTAATATTTTGGCTTTTGGCTTTCAGGGAGACTCATTGGTTAATTGGACCCCCCAGGAGCCCCCAGGACCTCATTGTGTTTCGCACACTCATCCTGACAGCAACACACTCGGCCCGCTGTACATAAAACATCTGAGATTCTGGCGAACGATTTTTCTCATCCTGGTGTCAGAGCTGGTTTCATTCCTCGCTCCGCTGCAGCTTAAAAAGTAGCGCCGACTAAGTGAAGCGGTCTCACTCATATGAGTGTCAAAACAAGATTTACTCAGTCGAAGGTCTGCGATGGAGCGCGCACCTGCGGGTTTGAACGCTGGATGCCGCCACCGGGGTCAACCTCAGTCGGAGATGATCGCGTTTAGTGTCGGCACAAATTTTTCAAGACGAGCGAGTCTCCAGGAATCCCACCGTGTCCTGTGTGAACTGAATTGATACGATGATGATGATGTGATGATATGCATTCGTTCCCTCAGTCTGCCATGACTGTGGCCAAGCCTCGGGGGGTGGGCTGTGAGAGAGAGCCCTGTTTTAAATCACAGAAATATGCGTGCATGAATCCATGGCGTGCACAGCCGAGCATATTTACGGTGTGCGGCGCGGGTGCGGTTTTAAATTAAAAAAAAAAAAACACGGGCACATCTGTGTGCATGAAGGCTCTGAAGTGTGTTCACTCCCAGTTGCAAGATCCATCTTTAGAGGGTGGGTTGATATTTAGCCATTCTTTTTTTATTATTATTTTATCGCCCGGTCAACGTTTTTTCCAGCCACCTCAGAGTGTGAAATGTGTCGCTGATCTAACAGTCTAATGCAAAAATCCCCATCGACAGGTTGACATTTGATGCTTCCGGCTCCATAAATCCAACGAGGCCCTCATTGGTTCTGCTACGTTGATTTAAGTGGACCTCTCCTCCGCTTAAAACATGGATGCATTCTAAGAACTGGATGGCGGACTGGCAATATGGCAGATTTTTTGACGATTCTTTTCCAGTGGCCACTCAAGGTAGTGCAGCCAAAACCCCATACAGCCCTAAAATTTTTCCCATAGACCGCAATACGAAAGAAGATGCCTGTAAAACAACTGACAGTACAACCTTAGACCTAAAGCACAGCTAAGTAATCTTTCTAATCTAGATGTTTAAGTCATTGTACTTTAATCTATCAAAAAAAAATTATAAAGGCCTTAAAATCGCCAGATGTGCCAATTTCCTAGGTTGACATCATGGCATTGTGCACGCCGTGTCTCAGCTCATTTTGGTTAGTTGATGCCTCATGATGTATTATGGGAGTTGCATAGGCATGGTGTGAAGTGCTACATGCTCTGTAGGCTGCAAGATGCAGAAGCCAGGGGGTTTCTGGGTGTGAGTGTGTCGGGTGTTGGCCGTGCTGTGTTAGCGTCGGGTCGCACTGGGATCGGCTCCCGTGAGTTTGCTTGCCTCCAACATCTAGCCTGCACTCGCTAAACTGCCATCAGAATGCTATTAGCCGAAGCTAATGGGGCTTAGCTACCCCCGGGGTGTTGAGGGGAGGGGGAGCAGGCCTCCAGCTGCAGCGACAACAATCGTAAGTCCAGTTCTGCCCTAATTGAAATCCTTTATTTATTGAACCGGCATTATTGCCGGCGTGTGGATGGGATTTCTAATGTAATTCAAGTCGGTGTTGAACGACTTCCCGCCCACCACCCCTCCACCTCCTGCTGTGTTATGTTGCCGAGGACGATCTCGTATTTTTTAAGCCGAGACTTTTCGTGTGTGTCAGGTGGCTACATTCTGTAAAACACCGGGTGAAAGAAGTTACTTTACGTTCTGTTTTTTTTTTTTTTTTTGGCCAACATGAATCCACTCCAGGACAAAAAAGTCCAACCTGAAGGATGTTTGTTCAGCAAAACATAAAGATACCTGAGAGCATTCTGGCTAAAGTGGGACCAACGTCACAGTCAACAAAAAAGTGCACTCACCAGCCACTTTATGAGGTTCGCCTTGATGCTTGCTTGCTTGCTCACTTGATGTCTGTGGTCTCCAACCAGTCTGCCCATTCTGACCTCTGACCCCTGACATCAACAAGCCCGTTTCTTCCACACTTGTGCAGCTCTTTGGGTCCATTCTCCTTCAACGCTGGACATGGTTGCAGTCATGAAATTAAAAAAACTCCCAGTACATCAGCACCAACAACCACGTACATTCACTACATACCAAGTCACTCACATCCGCTCTCTCCTCCAGTCCGATGCTCACTCTGAACTTCAGCCAGTCGTCACTGCTGCGTCTCCAGGTCTAAATGCAAAGAGCTGCAATGCAATTGCAAGCAATTCTTGACTGAATATTGTACCTAATAAAGTGGCCGGTGAGTTGCAAGAGAGGAACGGTTTCACTTGCAAGTCCAAGACCGACCTGATCAAGAGCTTTTGAAATAGTCTGCCATTTGCTTTTTTTGTTATCCACAAATTTGGATGCATTCCTGGAAGATCATAATGGAGGCCCTGAATTTGCGTTTCAAGCTAAGAAAAGAACTATGATGTAATAATGGAATACGCAGACCATCACGGTCAAACCGTTTCATTTAAGATTTATGATGATTTCTTCTGATCTAATCCAAGCAGTCCATATTTCCTGTGGTTTGGCCAGTTCCTTTTTTTTTAAACTGTGTGAGGCAAAGCAGATTTTTATCCCTCTGGGGTTTTGGGTTTTTTTTTTTCCCTTCTCTCCATTCTGAACCACTGGCATAAGCCCGGAGGGCTGACACACTGGCCCCCGACACACGTAATGCGTCCGGTGATCAATTGAGCTAAATAATACGTGAAAGCACAGAGGCTGTCTCTCTCCGGTGTGGAGGGGAGGGGGTGGAGTGTCGGAGCGGGGGGGCCGGGGGGGTGGGGGGGGGATCCTTTCAACCGACCGTCCAAAGTCAACATCCAGAGCCGACCGGTCCGCCAGCGGGCCGCGGGGCTGCAGTGGAAAAATGAAGAGGAAATGGAGGATGATGGAGAGGAGATGACGCAAAAAGAGGGAATCTTGGGTTTCACAGGGTTTCGGGGCGGGCGGCCTTGCAACACATGCTTCTCGTTTCTCATTTGGTTTGGACATCATCTATTACCGCTAATTAGCCACACGATGGGCCTGGTGAGCAGAAAATGAAGGAGGTGATTAATCACCAACCTCCCACCTGCAGGCCTACAACAGTGCTGAAAGTGGGACGTAAAAGGTAAAAAAGAAAGGAAGGAAAAAGGAACTCCAGGGCCTTTTAGTCAATTTCCCAGACACAGGAAACTATTCTGGTTCCACAGGCAGGAGAAGAATGAGCCTCTTCTAAAGGATTATACGTCTAATACAGCACCCCACCCGCCCACTCCCCCATCTCTAACAGATCTAATGATGAAAGAACAGCTTGTACAGCAACAGCAGAGAGTCTATAGATAAATAAGTCATGCAGATCTGTAAATATCCTCCTTTAATAGATAGGAGGAATTATCTGCCTCCTCCTCTGCAGGTCTTTCACATCCTTGTGTCATGCTTCCTCTGCGGGCAATTTCATGGCATTGGAGGGGTTGGGAGAGGGGTTGGCCAGGGGAGTGATGGGGGGGGGGGGATGATGCAATCTTGGAAAGGTTTCGAGGTGCATTCGCACAAGAAAATTCGGCGAGAATTTATTTTTTATTTTCTTCCTTTGGCGGGGCCTGTTGCTGCCTTGTCTTAATAAATAAAGATGCAAGGAAACACATGAAAGTCGTCCATGGCTCAGCCACTTACTGCACTCCGGCGCCGGAGCCCACTGATATTAATCCCCCAGCCCTCCCCACAGCGAGGTCACGCAGGTCAGATTTCAGCAATGTTTACGGAATAAGCTTCCGCAAAAAAAAACAAAAAAAACAAGCACACGTCGACGTCGTGCGTGAAACAATCTCGAGTCTCCATCCAGGAAAATATTATCCCGAACCCGAAAGGAATCCACGGATTCGTCCTCCAGACGGTGTTTTTTTTGGGCATCCGTCAAGGTCTGCTCATGAGTCACCGCTAATGTTTCTGCATTCATCACGCCTGCTATTTGCATTTCTTCCCTCTGTCCTGTTTTTTTTCCTCCCCCAATCGCTCACTTCCCCCTGCAATTCAAATCTCGGGGACAGACGTTCGTATTAGGCCGTATTTTTTATTCCCGTCACACAAAACATGATATGCCCGACAGGAGAACATGCAGAACGCTGCGGCACTGTGTGCGCACACAGAGAAATCCGGCTACCGCGATCAACGCCAGCTGGGCTCAAAGTGGGAGCCTGGCCTATTTCATGTGTGCTTTATTATCCCATCTTCTCGGCTGATTTATGGCTCTCACACAGCGCGCTCTCTTCTGAGCTGTTTATAACTGCGGGAGACAAAAAAAAAGGAAGAAAAAAAAGAGAGGGGAAAATCGAGGCTTTATTACCCACAGACAGAGTTGGTCTGTTTACACAGCAGACGGGCCTCTTTTGGGGCTGCAGCATCACTCTCTCTCACACAGACACACACGCACACAGCCCTAATCTGCCCCTCCAGAGGCAATAAAGTGTCCCTCGTGCGGAGCATCGCTAAACAGCGCCAGGATGGGCTACATTTCAAGATGCAACCCGATACTTATATATAAAATAAAAATAAATGAACTAAATCCTCGGCTGGTAACTAGTCTCCTCATGATTTAGTTCCTGGAGAAGAACGGCACTTTGCTGCTTGGATCATTATTAAGTATTTGTGTTGGAGTCACTGTTGCGCTCCCCACCCTCACTAAAATTAGATGTACCGTCCCAGCTTGTTGTTGCTGTTGCTGTTGTTGGGGTCGTTTGAGATCATATTAAAGACTGTTCGTCCCTGCGCGCTCTCACGTCTTCGACGAAGACTCGGGGGGGAAGCGACACTTTCGAAACTAGTTGGCCTGCAGTGCCACCCAGCGGTGAGAAGGGCTACAGCAGGAGCAACACGGTTCTGAAGCAAACACACTCTCTATAAAGTTGACGCATTTTCCAAATTTACCTGACCAATATTATCCGTCAGAAATCGCACGAGCTTTTCACTTTTCACTCGTTTGCTTCCTCTACAGTTCAGACGGGTGTCCGGGAACCAGTCATGGAAATCTGTGCTTCACAAATGGCCCCGGTAGTTAGCGATAGCACCCAAAGCTACCTCGTTTCACCTTCTGAGACCAACTTGTTTACGTCTATTTCTAAATAATTTGAAGATACATAGCATGGCCTTTAGAAGGAGGCTAGATACTCTGTTTTCTAAAGAGCTATAGTTTTTTTTGTTTTTGTTTTTTAATAATCATTATGGACTCTTGCCCTCCCGAACTCGGACAAACACATTCTACATGGATGGCGGCTGTACCGCCCCACCACAACATATAAGCCTATTTAGATTTTAGAATAGTTTGATGTATACGACACAACATCTATTTGTATATATATTTAAATACATTTGAATTATTTATTCTTACATATCTACGTCTATATTGTGAGAGCTTTGTTGTTAACCCTGCTACTCACTCTGCCATGTCTGCCACTCTGGCTACCTTCACACCCCAACTGGTCATAGGCAGATGACAGCCTTCTGTTGTCTGGATCTGTTCTAGGTTTCTTCCTACAAGGGAGTTTTTCCTGGCCACTGTCGCACCTTGCTTGCTCTGGGAGCCGAGTTGTTTGTGTTTTTCTAATTGTACAAAGCGCTTTGAGACACCTTTGGATGTGATTTAGCGCTGTACAAATAAAGGTTGATTGATTGATGTGAGGCTGCTGCCCAGGAGGATGGATGGTGATAATTTGGGGGTGGGGTGGAAGGACATTTGAAAGTCACTCCAACGATACAAAGAAGTCAAACGATCTGTTGAAGAGTTACACCAGTTTATTCAGCGGTACAGAGGGTTAACTAACTTGTTTGTTGGAAGGCTCTGCTGTTTGCAATACACTAAGCAGTTTCTAAGTGCACACTGACAAGAGTTGTAAACTGAGCAACCAAAACACGGTTATACATAAATAAGGCTGAAGACACGACAGCCTCGGCGAGCGCTTCTCTACAGCCTTTCCCAAAAAGTGCCGATTAAGGTTTGATTTGATTTCACACATTAATGAAACTAAAGGGAGCGAATTGATTGGAACCGAACGAGAGCGCCTGATGACAAAGGGTGAAGCAGCGGCGGCAGCTGAGCCGGCGTTGTCTAACCTGTGTGGTACTATAATTGAAGCATGCGCATTAATAAGGTGCTGCTGACTGCAAAAAAAAAAACGAGGTTGAGAAGGATACAGAAGCCTCGAGCGCAGAGACGTGTCAGTGTTCACTTTGTTCCTGGTGGTGATTTCTGATTCTGCTCATTTCTACGCCTGTCCTCTTGTCTCTTTCACTCAATTCAGTGCATTAGTTGCACAACCAAACTGCCCCGTATTTACATTTGATCAGCTATTTCCCACCATAAATCAGTTGATAGGGACCAAGTGTGGAAATGTGCGATTTGAGACGTTAGATGAGTGTTTCAAAAAATAGATTCTGTACAAACAACCACGACAAATCCTACTAATACGTCAGAGATTGACTGACTACATGAAATGACTGTAAGTGATACATTTGAAAAGAAAAGAAATACTTCAAATAGAAGTTTGTGTTTTCTTCAAGTGAAAAGTGCATGACTTGGGTGGAGATACGATCACCTTTCTATATTAAGTTACATTTAGTCTGAAAATATCCCATGTTGCTCCACATAATAAACGTCCTCATCTATATCTTCATGTCGTGGTCAGAACCAGACTACCATACAGAGACTGTCGCCAAGGGAACGGAAAGGAAAAACAGCAGCTGTCTGACTGTGACAGTGAAGCCGATGAGCAGAATCAGAGATCACTCGGAAATGAAAAGAATAAGACAGTTTAGTGGGATGCGCATGAGGTTCAGGGGGCGAGGGGTCCCAGCCTCAGCTCCACGTGGTGGGTGAGCCAGGTGGCCTCAGCCGCCGGCTCGGCTCCCTCCTCGCTGGACCGGACGGGAGCCGCCAGGTTGCGGAAGTCGTGTCGGATCTTGAGGGAGACCACCACGTCGGCGGCGTCCTCCTTCTGGGGGATCACTCTGATGAAGAAGCCGATCTTGTTGGACTTCCTGAAGGCGACCACACTGGGAGGTGCAGAGGGGGGTGGAGGGGAGAGCGACAGGAGGGTGAGGTCGAGGGTGTCAGAGTGGGATTTGGCTTCTGGGGTGCGAGCGTGGACTTACTCTGGATCATCCTGGAAGTCCTGAGGTTCAGCCAGCTCATCGTACTCGGCCGCAGCGTCTTTCCCCGCCAGCAGCAACTCCTTGGTGGGAACAATAACCTGGGAACAAAAAAAAAGAAAAAAAAGCTTTAAATGCCAAAGCATCTGCAATTAGGAGGAAAAACGGAGTCATTGTCCCTATTAAAAGTCTCTTTTCACCTTGATACTGCATTAAACAGTGCAGGTTATGATTCACAGTTGAGCACTTTGGTTTTCATTTAAATCTTCTCAAGAACCAATTCTGGATTCATCTTTTCGACATTAAATCCAAAATAAAGTTGTGAAGCAGAACTTGTTATAAAAAAAAAAAAAAAAAAAAAAGCCCAATTTAAAATTTACACAAGAGTGATGCAAGAGGCAAAGTCTGCTGCCCACACACACACACCTACGCACGCCCGCACGCACGCACATAGATAAAAGGCTGTTACATGAAACAAGCCGGATCATGTTTTGTGCTGGTTATTTCAACATGACAAGACAAATATTTGCACACAAACCAGGGAAAGCGGCAACTGTGATTTGACGCTTGGTGTTTTCAGTTTGCACATTCGAGAAAAAAAAAATTGGGTCAAGATGATATTAGAGTGCAGATTCAGTTTGTGACTATTTGGGCCGAGGTGTGATTTTCTCTGTCTGACAGTTTGAGGGTGAGCACATGTTTTATTTTGGAAGATCGTTCTGCGGTTTCTCCATGCAAAAAAAAAGAAAAAGGAATGTGCTGCCTCCTGTGGACTGAATGTGAAAGTGAACACCTGATTCTTGTTTGCACACAAGGCGGGTGTTTTGGCTCCGTGTGTAATGGTCCAAAAAGAAAGAATATGGTTCCGACTCCTAATTCCTAATTTAAAAATGGCACCATGCTCAGGTGAACTAATGCATGCGCAGGGGGTGAGCGGCGGCGGTCGTGAAGGGGGCGCAGCTCGCTGCCCTGCAGGTGCATTGGATGTCCCATCAGGCAGAAGCTCGGCGGCGGTGCTCGGTTTGCTCGGGAAGCAGAAAGGGAGCTGAAATGGGTCGTAAAGACGCTCTCCGTTTTTTGGCCCGCAGCTCTTCCTTACCCCGTCTGGCCCTGTGATGTCATCACTAAACAGGCCAAGACAAACAGCCCGCGGTGCAGCACGAGGGCCTGCAGTAGGAGCAGGCGGCCCGGCAGACCGTTAACTTGCAGGAACACGGCGCCGTGAGCCGCGTCGCTGACAGCTGACAGATGGAGGGAAATGGGACACAGCCGCTCGCGTACGGCGCGATAACAAGGCTATATATTCCATAAGGAGCGGGGCCGTATTAAAGGATCCCGTATCTTCCGGCGCCGGTTAACAAGATGGTGGGGGATCGAACTTGCGGCGTGGAGGACAGGCAGGTGGCGCACACGTCTTCGGTGCTGCAGCTGCGGCGGCAGTTAAAAGGTGCCGCCAGAGCGGGAGCTGCTTTAAATCCAAGCAGAGAAGGTCGACCGTAAAAAACGACACGCAGGTATTTCTTCTTTACTGCGGCGCACTGGGGTTATTGTTTTTGCACAAATCTCTCAGATGTAACACAATCTTTACATACAACTCTTGTTATTCGGCTCTGGGGGACAACGGCTTGCTCTCACACTGCGTAAATATTTACCTCACACTCCCTCAGGTCTTAAGTCATTTTAGGGAGGTAAATGCTCGAGAGAGAGGTTGGCAAGGCAATACATCACTGGCCGCGTTTCCATTACCCCCTAGAATTGCGGAAAACCTAAATATCGCAATAATAAACTGGTAATGGAAAAACCTAGATTTCGAAAGAAAAAGAAACTCTCAAATATGGCTAAAAGGTTTTGACGCTCTCATGAGGTGTTTTTTTCTTTAGACGTATCAATATAGAGGTATATCGCAAAAGTGACATGGAAACACTTGTGACGTACGGGGTCACATGACCACTTCAATTCAAGTGAAAATGGCGCATTTTTTTTGGACAGCGGAGGAGACAGAATATTGTTTACAAGTAATCAAAGAGAAAAATATAACGACCATTCTTGACAGCAAACAAACTTAAACAAACAAAAGCAAACAAAATTCTCGTCAAATCTTACGGCTTATGCGCTTTTCAATGGAAACATCTAAAATATCGCTTTTATTTTGCAAAAAACTGTAATGGAAACGCAGCTTGTGTGTAAGTGTTCTCTTTTTAGCTGGCAACACGGTCATGATGACACAATGATGCATTCTGGCAGAAATATCCCCCCACAATGCGATAAGCTACAACTGTGCAAACATTTTTCCCTGATATTGAACGCACGACTAAAAATAATGCAATGAAATATGAATCTGCCTTTATCTAATGGTGTTGTATCAAGTGACATATTGAATTCCGGACTATAACACACACTGATCTAGAGCCCCGCACCTCCGTTGGTGCAATTTTTGATCGTCAATACCTTGGAGGTGCTGTTCATGTTATCAGGATCGTCCTCTTCACAGGCGGCCAGTGTGACATGAGTGACAGACTCCACTGGGTTGGTCAGGGTGAGCAGCACTTGGCTCTCCTGGGAAAGGGAAAAGCAACAAAACCAGTGGGAAAAGATACAACATCGCAAAAAAATAACATAACTGCTTCACCGTGCTGCAATTACGGTTCTATTTTGAGTTATTTTGTACAGTCTGAGCGGCTGTAAACAACATTCTGCATATTTTAATATTATAATTAGAAGACAGAATTCTTAAAACACGCAAAAAAAACAAGTCTGCTGCGTTAAAATAAACAAAAAAAAATAAAAGCATTAACTTCAGTGGTGCGCCAGCTCTGACTGCAGGAAAGCTAGGAATGACATTTTCATGGCTAAGAAGAACTAGCCCGTGAAGCTGCAGTAGAGTTCAGGATATATCCAGCTATGGCTTTAGAAAAAGAAGCAATAAAATTATTATTTATTTATTTATTTATTTTTTTAAACTGCAGCCTTGTATCCAGCATGTATTCATCTTATTCTCCAGGTTCTGTGCTGGAAATGACTATGTGAGGGGGGGGGAATAAGCTGGTCCCACAGGACACCGAATAAATGACACCTATGGAAATTGTCACACTTGCCGCACATGCTTAGAATGTTGCATGCTTACCTTCATGTAGCGCAGGTTTGGAATGGACATAATTCTCACTTCAGGGATGTAACTCCTGCGGGGGAGCGGATAGAAATCTGGATTCATTGCACCATTCAAACATGTTTCATCAAAGTGTTGACCTGATCTAATGAGTTGCTGGCCAACAATAATCTCACACACCAGGAGGTTGTGCAAACAGCAGCGTGAAATAGCAAAGACAACAGGGTATATTTGTGTATAATTTAAGGTTATTTTCTATCATTAAAAACCCAACGGAATATCAAAACACGCACTTTTTTGTTGCACTTGGCTAAAATATATATAACACTATGAGCTTGAATGGAAGTATACTCAGCCGGTCTGTGTTTTTCTTCATTAAAATAAGATCAAAATATATGAAAACACGCGTTTTCATGGTGCAACTCATAAACTGATACTCACACAGCCACCAGCTGGATTTTGAACTTGATTGAGGTTGGATTAAACTCTGGCTTGCTCAAGTTGTGCTCGCATTTCTGACGGAGGAAATGGAGAAAAACAGTTTGTCAGCAAGATAATCTATATTAAGCGCAACAACAGCAACCGCAACAGTTAACAGGAAAAGACGCCGATGAGTGTTTTACCCTGCACCGCAGCGAGCGCTTCATCAGGAGGTGTTTGTGCCTGGGGTGAAGCTGAGACGCCCCCGCTGGCTGGAAGTCAGGCTGCAGGAGGCGCTGGCGGAGTGTTGTCACTGAGTGGGATTGGGGGGGGGCAAGAAAAGTCAGGACTCACCCTCAACAACTTCAACACCCTCAACTCAACAACTGTGAGGATTTTTAGAGAGCCTCACCCTCCGGCAAACTGATGGGCCTGGTGTAACAATCCTCAGGCAGGGGTTCCACTTCATCGAGGGCCTGGGCAGGCTCGATGGTGATCTCCTTCTGGTCCTCGCCCTCCTTCAGGCTAAAACCAGTTGCAAGAAGACAAGAATCAGCAATCTAGTCCATTCTTTTAAATTTGCATAAAAAAGAATGTGCATTTCTGATCTTGAGGCGATCACAAAGCAATTGCAGCAGATGAACTACCCTACTTTTGTCACTAGATGGTGGTATGAGCAACATTCTACAACTGCGCTCCAAAGAGTACAAAGGAAGCTGGTGATGGAGACTCAGTATAATGTACACAAGAAAAAGTGCTCTCAATAAGGAGGAGCCACTCACGACAGGCCGGCCAGACTTGAGATGGGAGCTCCGGGCCTCTGTCGCTGCAGTCGGGTTCCAAGGCCGTATTTTTCCTAGTTATCAGAGAGAGAGGAGCAAAATGAGTGTTTAGAGCTAAAATACAGCTACTATAAACTAAGGTTGTGACATAATCTAAAGTACATCTACAACCACTTCCTTAAAGTTGGGGAAAGCTAGGACAACATTCAACAATAAAGGAAAGGAAAAGCCATTTAATTCAATCTTTTAAGAGTTGTTTATCTAAATAACCAACAAAGGGATTCGTTGATCTTTAATTGAGACACACCAACAGGAGTTTTTATGCCCATAAGAAGACCACAGTATGACCTTATTCAGGGTTGAAAGTGATTTTTGCTCTGGTTAGGACATTTAAAGTGGCTGAGTCCAAAATAAAGCTTTAGATTTGTAGAAACTATGTTAAACAAATTGAAAGAGCAAAAATATGTCATGAATAAGTTACAATATTAAAATGTGAAACTTGGAAGGAAATTCAAGACAACTTATAAAACAAGGCTAATTCAGAGATACAAAAAATGTACATAATGAAGAAAAAACATTTTAAGAAAACAAATAATGTTTTAGTTGTTCCTGTTAATGAAACGGGATGTTTTGCAGTGTAGATGAGGGGGCATAATAAGCTTTGACTTCAGCCCAAATTATTCAGGCTAACGACTGCTCCACTCTATTGACTTGATGTACAACTATTGTTCAAAATTATGGCCAAAAAACCTTTGAAATTAAACTTCAAACATATTTTGCCACATCTGTGCAAATAAGTCACAGTTTAATAAATAAAGCCAGCAAGGACCACGTGACTGATACATTTACAGAAGTCCAGCCTTCATCATGGCGACGACCACAGTCCAGACTTCATCAAGCTTTACTGTATCTTCTGTTCCTCTAATGGGCATAAAGACTCCTACTGTGTGCATCTCAGTGTCATTTACCCGCAGAGGCATTCATGTGATACGTGAGCTCACTCAGTACCAGATTAGACTGGAATGGGGATAAGGAGAGAAGGCAGCACTACTGCAAGGATGCGACGACTCAAGTTGTGAAAAATACAACTCACCACCACATGAATTGTGTGTTGCTGGGAGGGAAAACAAACCAAAATATCAGAGTGCATAAGCAAAGGAAAAAGGAGAGAACAAAGGATCAGGTGAAACACCAAGTGATTAGCAAACATTAGTGGCATTTTGGTGGCATGCAACAGCAACGAAAATGCATCGGCGACAGCGCAAACAGTGGGCTACTAAGTGCCTCAACCACAGTGTTTGCTTTATAAGCATTATTCATTGCAAAAGCAGGATGTAGGAGGTGTAAATTACAGAAGCGCAAAAAGTATTAAGACCACACCAGGATAAAAACATCCATAGATGCAGTTGAAGTTGTCCAAGAAGAAGTGTTAAAAGGAAATATCGATTTACTCTTCGTGTTCTCTACCCACATACAAACACACCAACGTCAATCTCAGACCAAAGAGTGTAGAGCTTGCTGAGCTGATGTCCTTCAGAAATGTAACAAATGTATCTCAAGCGGTGTTCCAATAACAATGTAAGTATAATGGCAGCCGGTTATTTTTAGACAGTGTTCTAATATTTAGCAACATATTTCTTCAAGACAATGGCAGGTTGACATTTAAGAAGGTGAAGGACTGCATATGAAATATGTGAGAGGGCAGTTTGGAGGGAGCACAGTACCGAGAAGGCCAGAGGCATGCACTGTCGTCTTCTGGCCAGCTTCTTTCGATCCCTCTCCTGCTTCTCTCTGTGCGCCAGCTGCTGGTAATACTCAATCAACTTGTTGATCTGTGAAAAAGTAAGGTACGAAGCACATCATGGAATCAATCATATTCCTGCACTTTCAAAGAAATGATCAAAAACAGATCATATTGCATTCTGCAAAGCAAATTCCAAAGGTTTGGAGAGTTAAAAAAAAAAAAAAAAAAAAAAAAAAACTATTTTAAATTTGACCTGAAAATCACTAGTTATGAAATAGTATGATGTGGAGAATGATGGCTGATGGAAAAGAATGTTGGCCTCGGTCGTCTATTCCTGTTTCTTTTGCCTCTGGCCAGGTCTGTATGTGCGTGTCATTTACTCACAAAGACATTAATTCAACAAGAAGCTCTGTGTGATCGAAAAACATGTGAGCGGCTCGAGGAAATGGAGAGCGGCCGCAGGGGATAAAACTCACTCGTTGAGTGTAGGGATTCTCTGGCTCCTGCCATCCACCACTCGCTGCACAGAGGGAGGCAGGGAGGGGAAATTAACTCAGAAACTCAAAGAGTGAAAAATCTGCTGCCCAAATCTATTATTTAAACTCTTATTGCACGCACCCACTGATTTGTCGGCCATGCCAACATCCCTGGAGGTCCAGCGACAAAAACCACAGGCGAGGTAGTACGCCTTCTTCATGGCTGTTTTGGTAGGATCATCCGGTAGAGGGGCAGGGATGTTGGTGGCCCGAGTTGACAGCGTGTGCATGCAGCACGGGCAATCAAAACAATTTGCACACCTAGAATACAGACAGATATTTAGGGATTAAATACAGAAGGTTATTACAATGATGAAAAAGAGTTTGCGCGATCTGTTACTTTGGTACGCATCTGTTTTGCGGTTTCCACCTCACCTGTTCTTTTTCAGCTTAGCCTCTGCAGAAGGCATGTTTTCCAGGCAGCTTGGACAGTAGTGAGAGTCCACCTATTAGCCGGAATACAGGATTAAAAGGAGTCTAACTCTGTCACGTCGTACTAGTGTTACTTTTTACAATGGCCTCTGCGTGCGACAGTCCCATCGCAGTTAAACGATGATCGTCAGTCATTTGGCGTACACATTTGTTTGGACACTACGATAGAATCGCAAACACTGGGGAATAATGCAAAACTCAAGATGTTCAATATTTATTGTAGGGCTCAATCGGGTCACTAAATGAAGTGGAATGACAAGATATCCTGAGCTAGCTCGCTCTGGGTGTGGTGTCCATGACTGGGGGAAATTCCAGGGTTTCAATGTGGATTTCCGTGGCGATATGATGACCAATGGCAAATACATTAACTGAAGCTCTTAAGTTCTTAAAGCATTGCATTAATGTACTTAATGGTAGAGCGAACGACACAGTTAGACGGTTAAACTCAGAGGTAGCGGTGGCGTACTAGCATGTTTGCTAATTTTGCTGTGCTAAACGTCCGGCATACGCCAACGGAAGACACATGTCGTATGCAGCCAATGAAAGGGAGGCGATTTGGCAATTGCATTGATTGACGAGCGACTTAACCGTACAGCGCACGAGAAGCTCCGCCGAGCCCGCCCTACGTCAAAGCTAGCAATCAAGCTAATAACAAAATAGCGGCTAGCCACAAACGACTAGCAAAGGAAACTAGCCATTGAAAATCAGAGACGGCGAAAGCGTCCACGTACCTCGTGAGACACGCATTCCAAAGACCGCAGCTCGCTGCAATAGCGACAGAAGTATAACTGAGACAGAGGGGCTCTGAGCTTTTTCTCTCCCCGTACCAGATAGACTACTCTATCCGGCTGCAAAAGGGACGCCATCTCAGCGATTGAGTCCCAGGGCTCAAAGCTGGCTGGCTGACTGTCTAGCTGTCTGGCTACACAGACACTGCGCTGTTGGAATCGAGCTCGCCGATCATCGCTCATAGCGCTCGATGTCGCCCTCATGTGGTCAAATGGTTATTTCAGCAAATTTTCACTGGCATTGCATTCCAGCTGAGTAAATCAATTACCTTCTCAGAAAACTGAGGACTTTAAAGACATTTAACTCTTGTTTACAGATCACTCATTGAATCGACTCTGGACCAGAATATTTTATCCTGGTTCAACTTCCTCACCACGTCCAGTGTGTCTATCCATCCATCTATCTATCTATCTATCTATCTCTATCCATCTTTTTAAAAAAGTGAGAATACATTTGAAGAAAAATGATACAAACACACTATCATTTGCATATTGACATGGTGAATGCATAGGTAAATACACTGCTGGCCAAAAAAAAAGGTCACACACTTAGTATTTAGTGGGACGGCCTTTAGCTTTGAGTACAACAAGCATTTGCTGTAGCATTGTTTTCTGCAATGTCACAAGATCTATTTTCCATCCAGTGTTTGCATTCATTTTTCACCAAGATCTTGTTTTGACAGACTGTGTGGTGGCCAATCCATGGGTGAAAATGATGTCTTCCACAATTTTAACTCAACGAGTCCAGGCATTGTCAGCTTGGAATATGTCCATGGCATCAGGAAAGAAAAAAATTCCATTGATGGAATCACCTGGTCATTCAGTATGTTGAGGTCATGGATGTATTATAATAATTGAGGTTGTTAGCTGACGTCATTCTTTGGGCACATAATGTGACTGAACCTAGACTCGACCAACGCCCATGCAGCAATGATCCAAATTGCTCTTACCTATTTGCTTAGTTAAGTCCAGCTGCTGACTTTCCCCCCAGCCAGTGTAATATCTACAGCAATGATCGTGTTTGAATGTAGCCAAGATTGAAGTGTGCGTGAGACAGTTGGGTAAGTTTGTGAATCCCATCATTTCACTGTCATCACTGTCCGACATAGGCACAGGCAGTTCAAGGCAGTATTACTTTGCATGTGCATCTTGCATGGCCAGTCAATATCAGTATTTGCTGTGTTTACAGGCTTGATTTGTTGAAATCCGTGAACTGTTCTGTCATCAACATTTCGGAATTGAATTTTGGAATTAATAAAGACAAACATAAACATACTATCCCGTCGTGTCGGCCCTTGCCAGTACACTGATGGAAATCTGGAAGAAATTCTGATTTCCATGAGGAGCTAGTATTTTTGTAATTCTCATGATACTACAACAACACTTACAACCAAGCCACTTCATTGACTCTTCCCTTGCAATCAGAGACCCATGCTTAGTTGGCCACGTTATTTCCCGGCGTTTCAATCGATCCATTCGTCATCCATTTTCTGTGACTGCTCTTGCGCTCTTGGTTGTGAAAGGGGTTGAAGCCAACCACAGCTAACTTTACAGAGAAAGGTACATGGGCAAACCAGTCATTCCATTAGGACCCAGCTAATGCTAAAAAGATTCAAATCATTAGTGGCAATCAGTTGACGAAAGATTTCTTCTTATGTGGAAATACAGATAGATATATTTTAACAAAAAGGTTTATTTGCCTTGATTTTAACAGTTGTAAAGCACTTTCGGTTGCATTTTAGTTTATGTCTTAGTTTCACGAAAATGTGATTGATTGATTGATTGATTGATTGATTGGTTGATTGATTGATTGATTGATTGATTGATTGATTGATTGATTAAAACCTGTGTGAGTGACATACGTCGTGTCCTTCGCAGAGTTTAGTGAAAACACCGTCTCTCTCTACCTGGTTACCGTCGAAGAAAAGTTGCTGTCATCCAACTTTCCACCTGAAGCCAGCAAGTCCGTGCGCTGTGACGTCACGGGTGGGAGTTACCCGAAGCGGCTGCTCGCGACGGTTATAAAGGGGGAGAGCGCAGCGGACGGACGGACACTCGGTGAGCGGTCGGTCCGGTGTGATGGCGGAGGGAGGAGGGAAGAAGGGGCCTCGGTCCTTATCGCCGCTGCTCCTGCTGCTGTTGCTGCTGCGACCCTGCAACTCGCAAGTACAGGTACTGTTTATATCCGCGAACCAATTCCCTGCGTTTCTGTGTGGTCTGTTATAACGACCGTTACAACACTTTAATAGCAGGTGGGGCCGGTGACGCGTCAGTCACACCTGCCACGGATTAGGCTTAATTAGAAGGGGGGGTCACGGAGGTCGTAAAAGCGTAGTTTAAATCAAAGTGTTTTTGGTCAAATCTGTGTTTTTAATCCAATAATGAGCAGGAATTCCATTCGTACACCCTTCCATTCTGTCTTATTTATTCGACGTAAATTACACAATGTTTACGCTTGTGTGCTGAGGGGGGCGTTTTGGTTGTTTTGAACTTTTTCCAGATCTTGCCTACCGGCCACGTCTGTTATGCTAATGAAAGACCTTTTGGTCTCCAGGCAACTGGAAAATGTCTCTTCTTATTACCTCGCCTCGTAACTTTGTGTTGTGCCGGATGCATGGTTCATGTCTAAAAGC
This sequence comes from Thamnaconus septentrionalis, assembly GCA_009823395.1. NCBI lineage: Eukaryota > Metazoa > Chordata > Actinopteri > Tetraodontiformes > Monacanthidae > Thamnaconus > Thamnaconus septentrionalis. The sequence continues at coordinate 16,444,115 of CM020509.1, read as the reverse complement.
CATTAGTCTAGGAAAAGTAAACACCTGCTCATCTGCGACTCTCTCAAGCTGTCTCTCATTCCGCGCATTTGTAATAATAATAATAATAATAATAATAATAATAATAATAATAATAATAATAAACTGGGTTTGACGAGAAAATGAAGAGAAAAGATATTTAAACTAAAATAAAATAAAATGCACACACACACACACACACACACACACACACACACACACACAGTTGCATACTACACATATGCCAATTTTAACAAGTGAGTCTTTAGTTGCCATGAAAGAGTTCACAGTGACTTTTCTTAAATCCACAAATTCGGAGCCACTGCAGGTTCCAACCAGTGCTGCACACTGGTTCATTGGATTAACAAAAAGGGCGAACTGTTCTGTTTATTATTACAGGACTGCGGGTAAATGTTTGGATGCAAACTGGCAGTAACCTGCCACAACCCGTCGACCACAGTATTTACTCTCAGCTTTAAATTGTAGCTTAACAATGCGGGGAAACAGGCTTTAAGTGGTTCTTAAACTTCAATTTTTGTTTTATTATTTTGTCTGGAGCTCAAACAGACTCGTCTTATGATCACAGCAATGACAAGTGACCTTGAGAGCATTTTTCTGTACCCATTGCCAAATTTGCTTATTCAACTGAAAACTTTTTTTTTTTTTTTTTTTATGATTATAAATTCTTATTGTGTCATTTGATTAAACATTTGTTTTTGTGCTGCCCTCAGGACTAAAACCACAAACTTTTGCTCTGTTATAGAAATAAGTGGAGGAGAGTCAGGATAATTTTACTTTTCTGGTTTTCTTGTTGCATAAGTTCCTGGATGTGTGTCAGAATGAGTAAATATTGTGTGTGTGTGTGTGTGTGTGTGTGTGAGAGAGAGAGAGTGAGAGAGAGAGAGAGCATGGCAGTTCCACTACTGGCCAGCTGAAACGCTAACCTATTCCTGTCTGTATGTATTTGTATATGTATTTGCAGTGCCATCAATCAGTCGCTGGCACCATCTACGATTTCCGTGCGCAGCTTCTGAATAGCAGCCGCTATGTGAATTTCAGCGACTTGAAAGGCAAGAGCGTCCTCTTCGTCAACGTCGCCACATACTGAGGTTACACCAAACAGTATCTCGGTAAGAATGGACCTTTTTTTATTAGGTCAAAATTGAAAATAACTTCCCCCCGGCTCAAAAAAAATCTCAATACACTTTCATTCTTTCCATCAGAACTGAATGCACTACATGAAGATATGAGATCTTACAACTTCACCATCCTTGGCTTTCCCTGCAACCAGTTTGGAAAACAGGAACCGGGGACAAAAGAGGAAATCCTTCCTGGATTAATGTAAGAAATGTTTACCCTCAGTCAGTCAGCACGGTTTCACAGTGATCAGGTAAGGCATCACGTGGCAATAAGTTGGGATTCTGTCTGTGGCCTCTGGTGCATGCGAGGAATTTGTCTCGGGTTCCACCGAGCACAGCCAGACTGTATTTGCTCAGCATGAAGCAGGCGCAGGGCAGCTGGCCGGGCCTTTAAGTGTTCAGAGGCATGTCCACTGATAAAGCCTCCTCTCTCTCTCTCTCTCTCTCTCTCTCTCTCTCGGTTCCAGGCATGTCAGACCAGGCAATGGATTCTCTCCAAACTTCCATCTGTTTGAAAAGGGTGATGTGAATGGCAGGAGGGAGCAGAGGGTCTTCACATTCCTGAAGGTACACTTACACTATGGTTGACTTAGCATTTTGGAATGTTATTGAGTCCTACTCAGAGCAAAAAGACTGATAAGTGTGCGCAGGTCTCGCCTCGACTTCACTCGCCCTGATTCTGTGAACTTGGGGCCCCCTGATTTGCAGGCTGCTGAATTAGCGCACATAGACTTATCCCTCATCTCTCTCCCCAGAGAATTGTTAATTCTTCTTTCGATAACTTCATCAGCATCATCAAAATATCCACAACAGTGTGATGTGTGTGTGTTTGATTTCCCTCTCATGCAGAACTCCTGCCCTCCGGTCGGAGACAGCTTCGGCGACCCCTACGGCAGACTTTTCTGGCAGCCAATCAAGCTCAACGACATCAAGTGGAACTTTGAAAAGTTCCTGGTGGGACCAAATGGGAAGCCGGTGATGAGGTGGCACCCAAGCGTCAGCATGTCCACTGTCAGAGCTGACGTCACAAGATACCTTCTCAGCTTGGCCTCTAATGAAATGTCAGATTAGACTGGACAGTTACAGCGTCCCAATGGCGTACAAACATAAAGTCAGCAGCTTTTGATCCACGAAGGTGGCATGTTGAAATGAAGAAGAGGCTTGAAAACAGTAACTCTGTGGTGCCTCTTTGGATTCTGGGCGTCAGGGGAGCTCTTCAGTGCATTCGGGCTGCCCTGAAAAACCCACAGCACCATGTTGTCTTCTCTCCTCAAAACCTGTTGTCACTTATGTCACATGTAACTTTCAATAAATCATGCAAAACGACTTACCGATGTGCGGCTCATTCTATACCAGAAACAACTGTCAGAGTAAAGGGGGATCAGAAGGATACTTGTAGCCCTCTATTGTTGTCATTGTTAAAAAAAAAATAAAATTAGGTAAACTACCGGTAACCTAAAAAAAAAAAAAAAAAAGGCTATTATATACAAATCCCAGGTGACATAAACATTAATCATTTTATTAGACTAGTCAAATACAAAAATTGTGTGTACAGGAAAAGGCTGCAACCTAAAGGTATATCTGGTAGTCATTGCAAAGTACACTAGCTCCTCTCCACTCTCAGCTATTGATAATTTAAATGTGTTTTTTTTTTTATTTAGCTCATCCATCCGAAAAAATTAATTTTAAAAATAAGGTACATCTCCAACCCCACCAAAATAAGTGATCCCTAACAGGTCCGCTTAGTCAGTAACACACTTTATGTGTAATCTGGACTCCTAGTAGGACCAGATGTCCTGGCAGAGGACTCTTTACAAGGAGTCGTCGCTGGACTATAACAGGATGTGGGCCGGATTCAGTTTTGTTTTTGACGTGGAAAAAAAAAGAAAAGAAAATTATAGGGATAACTATAACTGAGCAAGTACCAAGGTCTGGCAATAACAGGATGAAGCTTCAACTACTGCTGTTGCCTTTTTCAATGCGTTTGCGAGGAGCACGTTTTGACGTGTGAGAATGTATCAAAGCGAGCGATCAAATCAGCTGTCAAGTAAAAGTGTTGTTTAATGAGATTAGGTCCATTGGCATGGGAAAAAAGGCCTGTGTATGTAATGTGCATTGTGTCTGATACAAACATACAATGTCAATAGCTACAATACAATATTGGGATTACACTAACAACATAGACCAGCACTAAAGACAATGAATTACACTTACTCGATGCAACTATCAAAAAACAGCAGGTTATAAATAAATTATCAACCACAATCATGTTTTTGGTATGATTCATTTCCCCAAATTTTTGTTTTTCAACAACCACTTTTCAACAGTTTACACTCATGGAAACAGTGATGAAACCGAAGGAAACTTCAAAAATCAATCAACATTCACATTGTAAATTCTGCTCTGATGTAACTCTATAATCATTCGCCGCTGGAATGAGTATATGTTGGTTTAGTCGTATAGGGGAATGGCTTCCTGCAACCGTACAAGTAAAGTAACTTGTTACATTTGCAGATCACATTTTGTATTTTCTGGAAAAAGAACAATGTCAATTAACAAATGACTTCAGCTTCTGATAAAAAACAAAACAAAAATCATTTATATATGTATATGTATATATGTGCAAATATATACACATACATACATATTTTCAGAATAGTGAAGTGTTCACAAATAGCCTTATAAAACGTAAGTATAAACAACATTATAATCGGATATCTACAAGTTCAGTAGGAAAATTATAGATCAAATCACACCTTTTCAACTCAAACACAAACTGATTTCATGCTACTACCCAAACTCCTTCAGGTGGGTACGGTGATGCATTTAGTGCTTTCCAGGGTCAATATTCTGCCGGTCCCTTTTTCCAAATCCTGTTCCACCACCTCCTCCCCCTCCGCCGCCACCTCCGCCTCCGCCGGCCGCTCCTCCTCCCCCCGCTGCAGCTGCCGCTGCCGCTGCCGAGGCTGCAGGCTGATCTAAAGATGGAAAATAAAAGATACTGTCATTTGCCAGAACTTCAACGCTAAATTCATTTCTGTCCCACGTCCCACACCATGTTCCTCAACATAAAATCACTGCCTACAAGAATAATGTGAACATTTTACGTTTGACTGAACAACTGAACTGAACAACTGAACAACTGAACATTAAAAAACTTGCGTGCTGAACAAAGTCACTTAAAAACAAGGGGGAAAAAAAAGAAAAGCAGAACTGAACTGGTTTAATTTTGCCATCATTGTTTTTGTGGACTACAAAAATAACAACTTTTTCTCCTTTTTGAGCGCTGAAAAAAACTGAACTGAACTGAAAACGGAACTACTGAGAAGTTGTTGGTTGTGTTTTGTGACGGATTTTGTTTTTTAAGATTGAAGCCTGATTGAAGTATAAGTAGATAGATAGATAGATAGATAGATAGATAGATAGATAGATAGATAGATCTTGAAGAGTCAAAGAAATGGGTTTGTGATTTATATATTAAGTTTTTTTTTTTATTATTTAAACACCAACCAACACCAAAAGAACTAATAGAAAACAAATATTTGCCAGGTACAAACCTGCCTGGCACGCCAGACAAAAACAGTGGTGAATAAATCAAAACCTCTAAAACTTAATAGAACTAAAATTATAAGCTGCTACAACTTGCCCCCAACTGTCATGGGGGAAAAAAGAACAAATACATCCAAAATGTACGTAAACCGCACTGAGATCCAGAGCGACAGATCATTCTCATTAAAATGCAAAACTAAAAGACAGCAGGATGAGTAAGTTTTCCCCCGGATACTGACAGTTGCCAACATCCTCAAGTCCAGTGAAGGCATCCGTAAAACCAACACGCTACTGGAAGTAATAATGCAAATAATGGTGCTCATGGAAAGTGCGAAGCTGGGAGCTTGGCCCAGAGAAAACATCAAAATGTTGACCTTTTTAAGTCTGTGGTCACAGATTCTCTTGCCTCTGTTGCTCGGTATGAGGTGTATCAACCATGTTTGCAATGCAAGCGTGGCCGCTTAATTGAGCCTAGTGTGCAATAAGTCATCGCAAACACCTGTGCGATTAAGATGCCGTGACCAGAAACTGGGATACTAGGTTATTTCCCCCTGCACAAATGGATATAAATATAATATTTAATCTATGTGTGCATGTAAAGACCATACCCTGAAAGGGAAACTGGAATAAGGCTAATGCCAGGACTGCGTGTTTCGTACCTGCGTTCTCTGGCGGGGGTCTGGAGCTCTCTCCCACCGCTCGGGCCCCCCTGGGCTGTGGAAAAGACGACTGCCATGGAAAACCCTGGCGGAGAGAACACACAAACTCAGCTCACCTCTCCAACTATGTGCACTCATCACAGTCAGCAGCCCTCAGTGTTTGCCAGAGCGAAATGGTCTGCATTCAAAAATGAGCGTGCCTAATTTAAACTCAGCCAGTTTTTTTCTTTGTTTTTGCTTTAGATTTTTTTTGTGGGAAAAATGAGGGGAGAGGAAGTCAGAGAGGGAAAAAAAGAGCCTTGTTTGTTTGCTCAGAGCAGAAGCAGAGCCACTCCAGAGACAGAGGGACCTTAGCGGACCCTTACCGGGGTGACAGGCTGGAAGTCTCTTATGGGGGGCGGCGCTGCGGCGGCTGCGGCTGTGGCGCCTGCTGCATTGGGCATCCGGGGAGGGAAGTGAATGGGCCAGCCCTCAAGGCCCTGCGGTCCCACCTGCACAAAGGGACCAAAGTAGGGGGGGGCTCAGCGGGCCGTTCACTGAGCCGGACGCGGGCTCGGACGTGCGTCTCTCTCGCTGCTGCCCCCTTAACGAGGGATCACACGTACAGACGTGATCCCCCCCACCCCCGCCTTAAAATCAGAGCACGGCTCCCGCTGCTCAGCGAGTGCAGCGGCCCCCCGGTGAGGAAACGGCCCCTGGCGACCTTTGCCCCCCCGCCCCCTGCAGCTGCCTCCCACTCGCCCAGTGCCAACGTTCAACCCGGGGGTTAAAATGCACTGGCGAGCCGACCTGGCCGGACAGGGCTCTCATCCTGGTTTATCGATTTACTTCAGAGCAAACTCAGCTGCTGTGAACGTCACGCTGTGGCTGCACTCGGCCACAAGGGGGCGCTCGTCAACTAGGTTTTACCTCAGCCCTCTGCTCTTGGAGTGCGAGGCCAGAACCTTTGGAGCCTCACCACTTATTGGTGTGAACCGTCGCAGCTGCGATGACACGGCTTGGTTCGAAATGTCTTGTAGCTGTGCGGCACTTGGACCAGAGGTGGAGCCAGTACCTGTTTGTGATGCTGCATCTGCAGTCTCTCCAGCTTGCATCGCTCTGTGCGTTCCCTCTGGCATTCGTTCTGTGCTTGATGAAGCTGAGGAGCGAGGGAAACAGTTGCTCATTCGGGAACCAAACAATAAGAACCTGACTGATTTCTTGCAGGAAAAGTGCTCGTATGTTACCTGATTAGTCAAATTAGTAATCTGACCCTGGAGTCTCTCGACTTGTCGCCTCAAGTCTTCTTTTTCCTCGTTCATCCGCTCACGGTCGCTCCTCTCTTTCCTGAAGTCCTCTTCAAAGATCTTCACCTGGTGAGAAAAACACAACAGGGTTCAGAAAAAAGGAAGCTTTCCAACAGAACAATACGGACATTCGCCAGTGTCTCCAACCTGCTCCTTTAAGACGGCGATTTGAGTGAGGAGCTCCTGCTTCTTCAGGTTATTGGCGGCGTCGGCGAAGTTGGCCTGGCCAGGTGGTGGTTGCGAGGACGAAGGCGAATGCAAGTTTAAGGCTTCCTCTAGAGCCTGCAGAGGGAGGGACAAAGTCGAGCGTTAAAAGATGGTTGAGATGCGTCTCGGTGATTCGCCTTCCACCGTCTCCTCCGTCGTCAGGCCCACGCTCACCCTGTTGAGGCGCTGGATCTCCTTCTCCTGGTACTCCCTCTGTTTACTGAGGGGCAGCAGCTGATCCTGCAGGTAGCGAATCTTCTGCTTCAGCTCGGTGGTCTCGGAGTTGAGGCACTCTTTCTCCCCCTGCATCATACACAGCCAGCACATCAACACCCAAGGCAAACAATAAAAAACATTTATTTTTTGCCTAGACTAGCAATGACAAAGAAACCACCATTATTCTTTGCAATGCCTTTAAAACATTGTGACAATACAGAGGTGAAGCATAAACATACATGAATCATCAACATAGTGTAAATAGTCCAGTCAAAAACAGATTTCAGATTACATCCAGCTGTTGCCTGGCGATATTGTAATAAATACACAATATAATTGTGAATTTAAACATGAAAACAATATACACAATAAAAGGTATTGTAATTGCCTCGATAGCCTAATTTCACTCACAGATATAACAAATACAACAAATAAAATTTGCAACTTATATTTTATTTTATTTTTTATTAATTCACACTGGTGACTGATGCACAACAACTAAAGCTTTTTGAAAGCTTTTCTCTTTTCTCCAATAGCTCTCCACTCTGTACATTCATTGGACTTCATCTTAAGCAACTCAGCCACGATCATCTACAGAAAAAGAACAAACTTGCTGGCAATATCTCGCAAAAAGCTTTTCTTCCTTTCGTTATTGCACATCCTTCCCTTGCTGACTGGACCTATGCAGTTGGGCAGCAGCGGGGGCAGATCGGGTAATGACAGTAGAAAATGTGCACCCACTGGGTAAGAAATCCCCTCCCACAGGTGGGTTTCATGAGCATCAAATGTGCACTGTGTTTACTTAAACAGAAAAAATAGAATACTAATCTGATAGCGCAGTTTACAATGTGCACCCACATATTTAGAGATGACTATTTTTTTTCCCTGCTTTTTCTCCTCATATAGAGGATGGTATGTAGGTTTAATGCTTGGACGGATTGTTTTGTTTTAATGTGAAGAACTGCTAAAAATGTGTTTATCCTCAGTTTCAGCCACCTGCTTCTTGTCACATCACAGCTCCAGTTTAAACCAAGAACACACAGTTGTATGGATGAAGAAAAAAACAAACAAAAAACAGTGATGTTCTCGAGACATTTTGGACTAAAAGTTTTTAAAAGTAATTCTACTGACATGCTAGCATTCACACTGGCCACTCTAGATTTTCCCCTCATAGCTTTTTTTTTAATGAAGTTGGAATTTGTTCAAGCAGCCTCCGGAAGCCTTCCTCAAGGTTTGTGCCTCTGCGTTCTCACCTGTACATTTTCAATTTTGGACTTGGCCAGCAGCAGCTTCTTGTCATAGTCACGTTGCCGCTGTTCGCGCTCCGCCTCGAGCTCCAGCACAGTTTTCTGGGACTCAGCCAGCCGCTGTCTGAGGTCTGTGATCTGACAAAAAAAAACAAAGTGGAAGCCCAACCTGTAAAGTAGAACACTTGTGCGCAGACATCGACAAAAACAAAGCGTGTGTCGTATGCGAAAGCCGTGTTATCAAGTCATAAGCAACACCGAGCGGTGCGACAAACATTTGCACTTGTGTTTTTGTGAAAAATATGAACGAAGCGAGTGACGCAAATGGATATATCTGGGTTTCTGCGGTTCAAACCCAAGGTTGCACGGTGTCTCTGCAGATCGTCGAGGCAGATTCGTTTTTGGCTGTGGGTGTGCTGAGGTGTTTGTGTGTGTGTGCGCGAGCGTACGTGTGTGCGCGCGCGTTTTGTGTACATGGGTGTCTTCCTGCTGCCCTCTAACTGCACCACAGCAGGAAGCCAGCGGGTACCAGGGAGGTGAGGGGAATTTTCACCAAGGTGTGACAGATCTTGTGGTTAAATATTCTCTCAGATAGCAAGCTATTGCAAGATAGCACTTTTTTTCCATTGTACACGCGCGTCTGAGAACCCTTGCGCACATTTTTATTTACAATCTTAATATTTTATTTACAATCTTTATGCTTAAAAGAAACAGTAAAGGTGTCATGCATCAAAGTTCTCAGGCCACTTAAGTTGGTATTTCATTTTTGGGGAAAATTTCTAATTGTTTTCATCTGTCCTTTTCAAAATTGCATTCCCACTAAATTTGACATTATGATTTATCTGTGCTTTGTTAGAGGAACCTTGGCGCAAAGAAAAAGCTTGAGTTAAAAAAAAAACATGAGCTAACAATGCAAGGCTGTATGGGGCTGTTCTGCTTTAGTGTATGAAACTAAAAGTATCTGAGCTTCAACATGACAAATAGCAATAGTTATTCTGAAGAAACAAGTACTAGTTTTCCTTTGGTACTCAGAACACACAACACTGTCTTCCCACACCCACCCAGACGCTTTTAAGTCATTACTGTACCTTCTGTTCGAACTGTGACTTCATGGAGTTCCACTGAATGTCCCACTGCTTATTCACCTCCAGTACCTGTAATCAGTGTCACAAAGTTAAGAAGAAAAAAAAAAAACTAAAACAATGCTGAGACTTTCCCCTATGGCAAAAGAGAATGAACAGTACCAGCAGAAAAGACTCACATCCTTTCTCTGCTTCTCCAAAAGCTTGATCTTCTTTTCATACACCTCCACATCACAAGGTTTGGCCGGGGTTTTCTCTGCTGCTTTTCCAGTCTGAGGGCAACACAAAACATTCCCTAATCCTCAACACACCTGCTTTTGTCTGAAGCCCCATCAGAGGGATTACTTTACTCATTTATAGTAAAAGCCTTTATTATTAGAGCCATTTTTAAAGAACATTTTAGCTTCTTTTTTTTGTTTTACATAAAAAAGTATTCAAAGTTGTCCAATGAGATATGAACTACCCACCTTCTGTGGTGTGTTGACCTCCATCTTGGGTCTGACGGCGGCAGCCTCCTCCTTCACAGGCTCCTCTTTGGCTTCGGCAGCTTCAGTGTCCGACTGCGCTGCAGATGGTCCTGCCACTGATGCTCCCCCCGTCACCAGTTCCTTAAGTTTCTGATTCTCCAATCTGCAACCATCAAGAAAAAGGAAAACGAAAGCGTTTATGTCACGCATCCATTCCAATGGTTTTTTCCACGCTGGCTGTAGCTACCAGACATCCTTTGGGAAGACCCTACAAAACCCAGGGGGGGGTTCTGACGCCAAGAGCAGCAGTGAATAATCCCCATATTTCCTTTTTTCTTAAGAAAAAGTAAAAGTAAACACAGTATCTACAACAACAAATTGTCCAAATAAGCATTGACAGGATATTACTTTATCATTTTACGAGACACGATTCGCAATTAAAACACAAAATATAGCAGAGATATTTGATTTAGCTTGACGTATGCTGATAATCACACTTTATTCTCTGTGACCTCACTGACAACACTTCTGCTCCAGTGGAGGAAAAACCCAGTGGAGGCAAAAAGCATCACCTCAGCTGTTCCAGGTCTCGATTTCTGGTGTGGTGATCCTCTTCCATTTTCTTTCGGAGCTCGTTGTTCTCCTGTCTGAGCTGCTCACAAAGAGTCTGTTCAGCATAAATAAATAATGGCAAAGGTTAAACAAGTTGGGAAAAAACTTAAATAAACCAAAAATGTGTCACAATTCTCCTATTACATATAATTGCAGTCTGTTTATTTATTCATTTTTAATGATTTAACTGTTGATGTTTTCCACTTTGTGCCAAAATAAAGTCACACACATAATCCTAGATTTCCTAGAAACAATAACGGAGAGAATGGAACCCAACTTTGGAAAAAAAACAACGCAAATTTCAGCAGGCATCATTTTGGCATCTTGCATATTCCAAATTCTAAACTTACAGCTGCTAGCCAAAACACTTTGTGGTCTAACTTAGATGTGCGAAAGAGAAACAATAAAACAAAGCCAGTTTGTTGTATGAAAACAAACAACATCTGTGACAAAGCATTATATATTATTCCATCAAGCAGTATAAAAAGACAGTGAGCTATATTCTATTAGCTTTTTAAAAGTACACAGAACGCCCCCCCACCTGTAGAAGCGAAGTCCTCTGTTCATTCTTTTGGACCTTGGAGGACAGATGGTGGAACTCGACAGCCATGCGGCCGAGGTGGGCCAACAGTTGGTTGGGGTTGGACTCCTCGGCGAAAATGCTGAACGAACTCTCCAGTCTTTTCAGCTGGCTCGCCAGCTCGATGTTTTCCTGCGGCTGGAGGGGGATGACTGCTGCTGCCGATGCGGCCTAGAGATGCATGTGCACGTCAAGTCACACTCCGACCCAGCACTCAAGTGTACAGTCACACGGATAGATAGGTATGCACACAACACAAGAGCTAATGATGAAGACGCCTGTCAGCCCGTCATACGGGCTGACGGGAAAAAGAACAACTCGTTTGTCCTGTTGGGTTTTTCGCGTAAGCACCACAAGCTAAACATTTACTCTAAATACCCCCACTCACATGTGAGTGAGAGAACGAGTGTTCAGGAGTTTGGGGTATAGTGTCCTATTAACAAATCCTCAAGGATGTAGTACGTGGATGAATCAGCTGCGTAATTCTAGTCCATAACAATCCTGGACTTTCCCTCAGCTGACTCAGGGTGGATCTACCAGTATTGAGTTTGTTAGTGAGTCACCGCTCTATGAACCAGTTCCCAATATTGACATTACAAGATCCCCAGCCTATACGGCTATTGAGAGGTGAAATATAGCCCAGTAAAATTAGGGACTATAAATTAAAATTCTAACACAAGCAGTCAAGTACATACAGTCAAGGCATCTGCAGTCTTCCCATCGATATTCGCAACTTCAAGCTCCGACGAGGCCTCCTGGAAATACAGTACAGTGTCAGTGTCAGAGTGCATCATCCCCCTTCAACAGCTGGCAAATTCCAGAGATCCGTACTCATGGCTTACACTGGCTTTCTCAGGTTGGAGGGTCTTCCCTACACAGCTCGTCTGTTCCTCCTCCTGTTCTGCGGTGGGGTATAAACAGGGCTTACCTGAAACCAATCACACGAGTTTCATTAAGCCACGTCGCACGTGGATGAAAACACCATAATGTCCACAGAGATGAGGGAGGGTGACGTTGAGTCCGTTTGACCTACTTTGAGTCTCTGTCTGAACGGGTCCTCCCGCACACAGGCTGGCCGCGAAGCTGGTGGACTTCAGGGCCTCGTTGTCCCTCACGAGCTCCTCCACCCGCTGCCGAAGCCGCGACGCCTCGGACTGAGACTCCTCAAGCAAATCACCTACGGGGTTCAGACAGACTCCGCGTGTGACACAGCCAGAACAGTCATCAAGTGCAGTATCATGAGAAAGTATGCGAGAGCGGCATTCTTTTTGATGAGTCACTAAAGGAGCAATTGCGCTATTCATACAAGTGGCATGCAAGCTTTTGTTTTTTCAAATGAGGACCATCAGGTTTGACGAGACGTCCCTTTTGTGCGGGAGTGGAGTTTCCTGCAGGCTTTCCTATTTTTAAAATGCAGCTATTATAAAAACTAATACAGACCAAACATGGCTGCAAAATATTAACAACATTTGTCAAACATTTTGCATCTACAAATTCAAATTCAAACACTTAAAAACTCTGATGAATAAAACGGATTGAAGGACGTCTTGTGTTAAAACAGTTGTGCCTTAACAGGCGTAAACTCTCAGATGTGCATCCACAACCTTGAGGTGGAGTCTCTGGGGACGTACCTAAGCTCTTGAGTCCCTTCATGCGCTCCCTCAGTATGCTGTTCTCCTCCAGCAGCTGTCGATAGCTGCTCCCCCCTCCGGCCTCCTCCCGGGCCCTGACCTCACTCCCACCTGGATCATAGATGCGGTATGGGCCCTTGCCATCCATCGTTGTCAGTCACTTCCTAGACATGGTCCTCTGAACTAGGGGCACAAAAAAAAACAAACTTGATTACTTACATCCTTTCACTAACAGCGACTTACCTTTACAGGAAACAAGAGGTAGTGATTGTAAAGACCAAATCATATAACAACTAGACGGTAGAATGGCCTCTGCCCCTTACCGAAAAGAGAACAGAAGTGAAACAGGCTTTACCAGTTCTGAAATCTAAATTAAGTACGAAGCTCAGGCATAATGAAAGTGTAAGGTACAGTACAGAGAGCACAGACATGTCAGGGATGAAGCGTCCACACAGGGCTATTTATGCAAAGGAAGGGCTGGACAACTGGGAGCACATCATCAGCGGGGGGCGGGGGGGGGCTACGATTATTTAAAAAAAAAAAAAAAAAAATCCCCCTAAAGATCCGCACCTTAGATTCACACAAAGTGAACAGCTACCGGACAGAGGAGTCGCCTCAACTCCTCACTGTGTTCGGACTTCACGACAGCTCGAGCACTGGAAACATCTGTGAAGCCCGCTGTTTAAAAATAAAGAGCTGCCGACAGCTCAGTGAGGACAAAAGAACCAACAATATAGCAGCCCTGCCTCACCGAAACACACTGTATGGCAAGAGCGTGCTAACGTTTTGGTGGTGGATGAAATATGACAACTACAGCGTTTCACACCCGCGTATAAAGAGGACAAAGGCAGAGCGGTATATGACAAAATGCCCATCTAATCCACCTCACTGACACCTGAGAGTGTGGACGCGGGTCGAACACGGCACTATCTCGCTGATGATAGCTAGCTGGATTGGCTGAGGAAGGCTAATATTAGTTTTCGCTGTTGTCATGCAAATTGCTAGCAACACAGCCTCGCTAGCCATCGGCTAGCTGACAGTCTCAAAGAGGCGGCTGCTTTTCTACGTTTAGCGTCGCTATGCGTAGTTCTACGAACGCGGCGCCTCGGTCGACAAAGCGGAGTTACGTGACAAAGCAGCGAACAAAAGAGTTGCCTATTGTCTAAATACCTCTCCGCTGGCAGTGGCCTTTTCGTCTCTCCCTCTCTGTCGATTGCGGAAGTAGTCTGCTGGTCTACGGCAGTAACCCGTGAATGTGCTGTAACCTGGGAAATTCCACCTCGCAACGTTTGATGTAAACAGCGCTGATTGACAGCTCGCCGGCCAATCAGAGCGGCGCTCGCCGGCGGCGGCCCACCAACGGGGACCGCCGGCCGTGATGTAAACACTGGAAGATATTTTTTGCGTGCCCTTGTTTCACGGTACAGAATTTACCGAAATCGTCACTCGTGTTGCCTCGATGGAGGCCTGAACATGAACAGGGGGGCGGGGGTTTCTATGTTGATTTTTTTTTTTTTTTTTTTTTTGTATCTCTCTTTATACTCGGGATGGAAACAAATGTAATTTTATCTGCCGCATTTATACACGAACACAAATAGAACATACGCAGAATTCTATTTCTAAACTTGCGCAAGTGTCGTTGGTTATGTGACGACAGAAGCACTTTCACTAAATGACATTTTACACTCATTCATAATTTCACAGAAGGGGCTGGCGGGGGTTTTCTTTGATTGCAACACAAACTTATTTTCCACTAAACTGTGAGAACAAGTCAAAGTTATACCTGGTATGCAATTGCAGAGAGTTGAAAGGTTTCCTACGGAAGCTCAAAGTACAGTCTTCGTGTTACGAGTCGAGTTATCACAAATTATGAATTGTTTGTACCATCTCTTAGACAGATGATGTGCAGCGCTCTATGCAATTCTTTTATTTTCAAAGACGATACTTAACATTGAACTTCATAGCAGCATTAAAGACTCTGGAATAATTCTTAGAATTTCTTTGATAATTTAACTTTTGGTGAAAAATAACTTGGTTTTGCTTTGTAGAGAGATTTATTTCTCGTCACCTTTTCAGCCACATTGCCCTCCTAGGACTCTAGGACTCGGCTCAGCTTGACAGTACAATGGTTAAGGTTCATGTATTTAAATGAGTCTTAAAACAAGTCATATATTGTCCTAGATATCAAACGGCGGAGTTTTATAACTTCTTTTGATAAACAATGTATTTTTAAAGGCTGAACGTTTTGCTTATAAAGTATGTCTATGTTGTCTGTATTATTCATTCATTCATCTTCTATGCCCGCTTATTCCAATTCAGGGTCACGGGGGTCTGCTGGAGCCTATCCCAGCTGTCTTAGGGCGAAGGCAGGGTGACACCCTGGACAAGTCGCCAGTTCATCGCAGGGCCACATAGAAACAAACAACCATTCACACTCACATGCACACCTACGGACAATTTACAGTGTTCAATTGACCTCACATGCATGTTTTTGGAGTGTGGGAGGAAGCCGGAGAACCCGGAGAGAACCCACGCAGACACGGGGAGAACATGCAAACTCCACACAGAAAGGTCCCAGGCCCGGGCCCCGGAATCGAACCCACGACCTTCTTGCTGTGAGGCGGCAGCGCTAACCACTGCTTATGTCAAATTATGTTAAAAAAAAAAAAATAATAAAAAGCTTATGTCAGTAGATTAACGTGCAAAGCATTACGTACTGCAGCAGCAAAATTCGACTTTATGATCCTTTTCTTTATGGTCAGTTAGTGGAATAAGTCCTTATAAGCAAAATAGTGACATCTTGTCGAAATTAACAAGGAAGTAATTTATAATACATTGCTTATAATAATATTATGATATATTGCTTATATATATATATATATATATATATATATATATACATCACCATAATAATATCATTAAATCATAATATCAGCAGCATTTTTTGTTGTAATGTAATTCTGATTAGTCTTTCAAATTTTAGACTTGAGCTCCTCAACAGAGAGATCGACTTGGTCTGCTTGGTTTGTTGATCCGTGGTCGAGATAATCACAGCTTCCCTAAACTACAATTAATATCTTTCTGTAATGGATGGTCATGAGTTTTTCAAAGAGTCACATGCTTCTGGTAACCCCCCCTCCCCAGAAACAATCATCAATAACAGTTTAGACCACATGGGTGATAGCACACATGTACGTAATCAAAAAAAAAAAAAAAAAACCTCCACTTTGCATGTTCTAGTCAACCTCCTGAGATAAATTTAAGAGCAGGTGCAGCAACAACAGGATATTCTCTCAACACGATATGTCCTTGTTTTTGTGTGTTTACTCTTTTTTCCATTGCAGCTGAAATCAAAATCACTGAGCAACACCTAGCTCTTAAAGTGGGTATTTTTAAATTTATCAGCCAGTACTTTGACGTACTGTGGGAGGACCAGTTGTTCTCCTGACGCCAATAGAAGACCAACGAAAACAGGAAGTGGCTAGACATAGCTGTACATTTGCAACACGGGAATTGCTGCAAACAGAATTAATTATAGAAGGGTTGTCATTCAGTCTGCATGGTTACGTACAAAGCTGTCTCCTTTTTTCATTACGGAAAGCCATCACCTCGTGTAACATCTTTTCTTGTTAAGTAAGCATCTCTAGGTGCTAATGCAGGCTGCTTCTCGTGACGGAGAGTATAGCTTATACTGCTGCAGAGTGCACTTTAGGTTTATGGTCAAACTCTGATTCCTTACATTTACTGTCAGGTTCTATCCATTGCCTGAAAAAAAAAATGAAGAGATGCACTCAGCAGCTAGAATTTATGGTTGGACATCATCCTGTTGATAGGAGGGACCCAGCAAACAGCAACAGGGTCAAAACATTTCCATACATGGCGTGGAGCCCCAACATGGGGGAACTTCCTCTGTTCCCCCCAAAGTTTGAGAGAGAGACGCCCTGCTCAAACATTTCCTGATGTTCCCGGTATTTTTTTATGCAGGAAAGATCATTTCCTGCGTGAATCCACTCAGTGTCGTGTCATGCTCCGCTGTCTTTTAGCAAAATGTTGCCGCTGCTCACTGATTGACCCTGGCTCCACATTTGGTTTCGGTTCTGGTCCCGGTCACACACACAGGTTGACCGCTTTCGTGTGATGAGGACAATCCGGGAAATTTGACAGACTATACAGACAGCAGGGCTTTCAACCACATGTGTGGTCCCCCCTGCAAGTAAAATACCCGTATAGTATAGCAAGAGTATCCATGTCATCTGCCAGCACGGGTGTCAGTCTGTGTGTGGGGAGCAGAAACGCAACAGGGGACCAGCAGAGCCAGATGTTGTTTGTCCAAAGTAAAATACCATCATAGAGTTGAAAATCAGACATTGCTACCATCTAAACCTTGACCTTGTTGATAGTGAATATTTTTGTTTTGTTCTGTTTTTGTTTGTTTTTTTGTTTTTATCTTGGACTGCCAAGGGCACACTGAATCTGGCCTTATTCTCTTCTCTAGGTGTAACAAGTTGTCTGTCTTTTGTACTCTTCATACCCACCACTGTCTTTGCCTCCTTTTTCTAAGCAATGCCCTGAATGCACAAAACCAGACAGTTGAGACACAAAGAATCCTCTCTACAAATTTCTTATGGCAGAATTCAGCAGCTGATAAACATTTGCTGCGGGCCTCTTTTTTTTTTTTTTAACAAAGCGTCCCTTTGTTCACTGACTGGTGAATTTTAGCCATCCTCTTAAAGCCTTAAGCCAGGAGAAGCCTCCCGCTGTTAGTATGCAACAGTATATGTTAACCCCTTGACAGCTCCACATACTTTTTAAGTATGTATAATTATAACATTTGCAATAGATCTGTTTAATATCTATGCATTAAATCTATATGATTAATAGTTTATTATAATTTTAATAACACACAAATATATATATATATATATATATATATATATATATATATATAAATAAAAAAAATAAGCACTTTTAAATGCGTTTGCTTGCCTTTTGCATGACAAAAGCCTTTTTGTTAAGTCATGACAGGTAGCAGAATTAAAAGTAACTGTAACTGTAAATCATTGATTACATTTGACATAAACACAAGAAGCACAGTTGTCAAGCATTTAAGTAGTTTCTACATTACAGTATCTGCTCTGTACATCACAAGTCTATAAATCAACAATTCTGTTACATTTCACAAGTTAAAGGGAGGAAAATCTGCAGTGTCATTTTGGCCTATTACTCAACGTTCTAAACAGAGGACCACACCACTCATTTCAGCAAAGGGCATAAAATGATTTTACTTACCCTGAGCAAACAAGGCAATGCCACAAATGACGCCGACAAGTCCAATGAACTCTTTCTAATGTGCTGCAATGTTAACAGTTTGGTACACAACTTAGCTGCACGACTGCAACTGCAGAGGCACTTTTTAAGGAAACTGGCGAATACTGGGGGAAGCAATTTCGCAGTGAACTTGGGGGAATTCCCATAACCCAGTAACATGGCTTGATACTGTATGCTGAGCTCGAACGGAACCTGGTGTGTGTCCAAGAGGGACGGCGCGTGAAAGGGAATGCTGAATGCATCGACTTGAACTCCTGACACTGAATGTATTGAAGCATCCATGGCACACACATTCAGGACGGTAAACCTTCAGGCCACAGTGCATGACTCCTATGCTGTTATTGTAGCACATAGCGCACAATGCGTGTGTTGTTTTTGTGACAATGCCAGTGCTGTGCAGTGT
Organism: Thamnaconus septentrionalis; assembly: GCA_009823395.1. Lineage (NCBI taxonomy): Eukaryota > Metazoa > Chordata > Actinopteri > Tetraodontiformes > Monacanthidae > Thamnaconus > Thamnaconus septentrionalis. Next base: position 16,425,712 of record CM020509.1, on the reverse strand, counting down.
CCTGCAGGCCCGCGGTTAAAAAAGAACAAAATAAAACTTGGGTAACAACCATAATCGTGGACTGTGCAGCTGTGAACTTTGACAAGTGTCTGCTGCACAATACTTTCTGAACATCGCAGCACAAACTCACCCCGCCCCCCCTCCCCACCCCCCACTGCTGTCAGTGCTGCTGCAACAAAGGCTGCACATTTAAAACACTCTTGAAACAAGCCCTTAATCTACCATAATTACCATCAAATGGAGCTACCCTCAGCTGCGTGTGCCATCAGAAACCAGAGCGTGACCGACTGCTCAGACTTTTATTTTGTGTGCCCGGGATTCGGGCGTACAGCAGGGGATTTCCTAGCCACATATACGTCTCTTTTCTTCTTTCCTCTTTTAACTCAAAGATGGCCCTGACAACAGCTGCTCGCGCAACGTAGCCAATGAAGTGAGACACGTCGACGACGAGCGCGGAGGCAGCTGGCCGTCCGTCATCCGCCGGCACCTGACAAGCAAACAAGTGCAACGGCGACGTGAGCTCGAAGCGCGAGGAGACGTGTTGATTGTTTGGCGTCAGCGGCGATTGCTTAGAAGGAGCGAGTCGTGATGTTCTCTCAAGTGGGGGTGTTAATATTTGAAGAGGAGCAGGGTGAGAGAGCAAATGGGCCTTGTCTATTTAAATGGGTTGAATGGCTGTGTGAGTGACAACTAATCTTGCTGCAGATGTCATCAAAGAGATTGTGAAAACTTGGGATTCATACAGGCATTTGTTCTTTGACCGTTTTATTCAGGTACATAGGACAACTGAAAATCACAGTGAACACTGAATGGCCTGCAATGTGAACGCAGTTTTACACCTGCTCATTGCTCATCAGCGGTGACATACCAAGCGCCGTTCCACATTCATCTGAACATCTTCAGGTAACACTTATCGTAAAAAAAAAGAAAATCAAATGAAACAAAACAGACATGAAAGCAGACAAAAAGTGTCTTGAAAGGCCTTCGGGTGGGAGTCAGAGAGCACTTGGCTTGGTTTGGTTTGGGACAGACAGCAGTGACAATAGATACTGATGTAAGGTCTCGCAGTTTCAGTGTGTGAGCGGTTGTCTCGTGGTTTCTGACTGATGTCTGTAAGAGGAGCTGCAGCGACGTGACAAGGTTAATCTTCCCCTCCGCAGAGCACCAGCAGGGTTTTACGGTAGTCTCCTGATGTGTCGCCCTGCACAGGGACGGAAAGCACACAGAGGAGCGGCTGAGAATGGCAGAAAACCAGCGTCAATGCCTGCTGACCCTGGGTCAGCTGAACCTGGAGAGTTTTCGCTTTTCTTTCATCAAAAACTAACATTGTGACATGACTGCAGAAATCTACACGTCACAATGACATGGTGCAATATACTTTTGCTTTTTTGCATCAAACCTTTTAAGTTTTCTTTCACGGGATCAGATAAGCAACACTCTCAAACCTGTGCAAAAAAAATACACACAGCAGCTGGATAGGTTAGTATAGCACAGAGTGGGTGAAAAGCTTGCATGCACAAGTCTCATGGTGACACAATTTGCACACTATGTCCTCAAATTTGAGTGCCTTTTCATGCAGATTTGGCACAAAATCAGGGATAATCGTTTAGTATAAGTTTTAACTTTGGTGTGGCCAGTTTTGAATAGTAATAATAATACATTTTATTAAGTGGCGCCTTTCAGGTCACCATAGGCCACCTTACAAAAGAAATAGGAGCATAAAGGAGATCATTAAATATAAATATTTCCTTTTGCAACCAGCATACAAGATCAAAAAAAGATGTTTATTTCATAGCTGTTGCACAATCTGTTTTTACTCTTTGAAAAAGCCAATGCAGTGCACCCTGCTTGCTTGTCTGTATTGGTGTCAGGGTGATTTTGCTACCGGGAGACTTCCTGTCCCTGCAACTATCAGCCAATCACGCTGCCGACGCGGAGAGGAAGTTGAAACGGGGGAATTCCTGAACAGCTGTGCAGAGGCCACAGACCCATAGACCACCACAGGAAGCTATACCCCTTCACCACAGCAACAGAAGAAGGATGTGCAACACACAAACACGCAGACAAAGGCCATGAGATTAAAAAAGAAAAAGTCCCTGAGTGACACACAGAGATGAGATGAGAACACAACACGGCAGCCAGAAGTGTTAGACAAAGACTGGGACTTACGATCATGGTTTCTACCTGGATGAATTCATGAAGAGAGGCATCGTGTGTTTCTTTAAACTCTTTACGAATGTTGAAAAGGTCGACTTCGCTTCTGGAGACCATGATGCGGATCAGCGCTCTGTCGTCCGTGCCAAGGCCCTGAGGATGAGATTATTTTTGATGAACAGTGGCCAACATTAAAACACACACCGAAACTAAACATATTGAATACATGAATATATGACTGCAGGTCACACCTGCTTTTTGTAGAATCTGGGCTTTAGAAACAATGGATGCAAGCCGAACTTAAACTTAAGTGTATAGCATGAAAAGCATGACAAAGTACCTTCATGGCTTTGTACAACCGGTCTGCAAAGTATGATGGTTGGTTCTTTACACTGCGAACTGCAAATCAAAGAGATCAAGAACAATGTCAAGACTGACGCCCCACTGAAGTGAAGTGCATTCGGGCTAAGAGTGAGTAATGGTGTTTACCGATTGCAAAAAAGGCATTTTTCACATCTCCTGACATCTCTTTCTTGATGATCTGTTCAATGTCCTTGTTGGAGAATCGAACAAACTCCTGGAACACTGTGAATAATAAATAAGCAGTGTGATTAGGCCTGGCCAGTGGGAGACTGTGGTCTTTGTTCATCTCATCCATCTGGACTTTCACCTCTCCTAAGATGAGGGAAGCTTCTGGTGCACAGGATACTCATGAACTTCATTTCCATGTCATCAGACTCGGCATTGCAAGCATCTGCAAGTTCCTAATTGCAATTAGCATAGACAAACAGTTAAGTCCTCTCTTGTTTTAACACACACCACTTGGAGCAGGTCACACCGGGCATTGAAATGAGTTACCTGAGCATCTGCATTGGCTCTTTCCACATCTGCAGGGCCATCCTCTCTTTCACCCTTAAAAGAGTCAACAGAGTAAAAACCAGTTTCTTGCATACCTAATGCAGTAGGTTGGTTTATATATATATATATATATATATAAAATCAGTCATGCACCCGGAGCTGGTGTTTATTTTGCAAAATGAAAAAAAAAACCTGAATTGAAACATTTCTACTCTCCACCACACAGCATGTGGGCGTGGGAGCTCATTACGAGCCACGTTCTCAAGCCGACGGCTTACCTGCACCAGAGAAACAAGGATGCGGCAGAAGTGGCCAGACGTGTCAGACTGAATGGCTTCCTCCAAAGACTGCTTGTAGGCTGCAAAGCGTGAGTACATGGTTACGGGGGAATGCAGTCGCTTTTAGATTCAGCGATCAGCGCCCTGAGGCGCAGGTTCGGTTTCGGAGGCTCACCGGCTTGATACGCCGCGTTCATGGCTTGTATTTCTGCGTTGCTTCTGGTCACGAGGATCTCAATGAGGGCATGCTCGTCGGTCCCTGCTCCCTGTTTGCACAAAGGCACACCAAAACGGAAACAAACAGATGCTGCTGTATTAGTTCGAACAGACGATGAAACTGCTGTTTACTGACAGATTGAGTTGAGTTGAGTTTTGCTGTGCGAAGAAACATAACTCTACATAATTACAGTAATAATAACAATAATAATAATAGTACTAATAATACATTTTATTTGTACAGCGCTTTTCAGAGAACTCAAAGACACTTTACAGGGCAGTTTAAAAAAAATCAGAGCATACAAAACTGTAAGTTAATCATAAATTCCAGGTACATAAAAATCATATCAATCATTATAATTATCATTATAATGCTACATTATATACTATTATTCTGCATAATCTTTCTGGATTAAAAACATTTCCTTTCAACTCAGTTGCCATCATCAATATTAACAGGTGTGTTGATTGCACATACAGTCAGCCGTTGAATTAAGAGTACCTCTATGGCCTTTCTCATCATTTTGGCATCAAACTCTGCAGGTGTCAGCATCATTCCAATGATTAGCCTCTCTAGGTTCTTTGACAGTTCGGACTTCAGGTCCTTCATCAGGTCCTGAGGGCAATAGAGTCCTGTGTTGCATTACTCAAACAACAACAATACCCTGTGAGAGAGATGCTGATTGAGCCGTGTGAATTTGATGAATTCCTCTCACCCTTCCCAGGAGGGATTTGAAGGTCTGTCTAATCTCCTGCCTCTGAGCATTGCTCCTCTGCGCGACAATGTCAATGATTGCGTCTTCGTCCGTTCCTGAAGACAGTAACAAAATGTGACGTTATCTCGATTTAGCGTCATCAACAAAAAAAAACATGCCTGGGCTTTCAAAGTTGCGTACCAAATCCTTTCATTGCTTTCCTCAGGGCTTGAGCATCAGCAGCCGGGTCAAAGTTTGCGGCGGGGCGCAATGTTGGCCGTAGCTGAGACAGAATGGCAGGCAGTCAGTCCACACACAAATGCGCTTGATGAAATACATACAGAATGAACACAAGGTCAGAATAAAATAGTGGTTTAAGCTGAAAGCTCTGTGTTGAAAAACATGCAAAAGGGAAGAGTGTGTTAGTTGTTATTGTCTTTTTTTGGTCAAGAATTTAGCAGATCTAAGAAGGTTATAACAAACTGAGTGGGAGTGCGCCCACTTGAGGTTACTGGCCGTAACGTTAGCAATCACAATGATGGTGGGTAGTGAGAAAAATAGCTCCACAGTCAGAGTGGGACGAGCTATTGTTGAGCAAAAGGCTGAGATCCTTCTGACATTTACTCCTTGGACAAAGCAGGGCAAACAGGGCTTATGAGAATCACAACTGTTTGTGTTTAGCCAAACAGCATTCTGATCAAATCTACGGTCGCACAAAGTTTCCACTGTGCGTGACCGCGGCGGACACAGCAACGGGAAATTGCAGGTGCCAGCGGCCAATTGAAATGCATGCCACTACCGAGCCAAACATGCGAGACACGTCTAATGTGGGAGCAGCTGGGGCCCAAACCTGGACTCTGGTCATGGCACTTAATTCCCACATCTTGTAGGCTATCTGAGCTGCTTCAGGGAAGAACTCTCCGGCTAAGCTGCAAGTGATTGGGTTGAAACAAGAGAGTTTGTGCTCAGCAAATCCAAAACCTCAGACAGGACAGAGCAGGAACACATTTTAAGTGTGTGTTTATTCAGCACACGCTTCTGCATTTCCTTTTTTTTTTTCAAATCTGGAAACAATAACTTCTAAACAATATGGCACTCTGTCGCCCTCTGCTGGTTGTCATGTTGTTCAGCCACTTACTCGTCGTCTCCTCCGCAGAGGTTGAGCAGAGTCCTCTTGTAATCACCCGACGTGTCGTCCTGACAGGGTTATTAGACAGTGATGAATACAAAAGTGTGCAGCCACGTGATTGTTGATCCTCGTTGACGTCTTTTTGCTCGACTGACCTTGATCATGTTATAAAGCGACTTCTCATATCTGAGACGGAAACACTCGCGGATGTCCAGCATGTCGATCTCAGAACGGCAAATCATGATCCGGATCAGGGTGTTGTCAGCGGTACCGAGTCCCTGGAATTGATTCAGGGAAGAATCAGAAAACAGAGGTGCAACTGTGAGCAGCTCTGATTATTTTTCTGCTGTTAAAAACTGTCACTGAGTGAAAAAAAAAGTTTCATTTATGTCTTTGTACGAAGCAGACTGAGTGACTCTCATACTGCGTAGCACTGTGCCCTGCGTTTACCTTCATTGACTTGTAAAGGCGCTTGGCAAAGAACATGGGAACGCTCCTGATGCACTGGACTGTGTGGGAAAGCAAAAAAAAGAGAAAGAACAATTTGTTGAATAATCAACTTGCAGTTGTTCCGTGTGATCCAGTGGGCGGCACAATCTCTCACCGACAGCCAGCATTAACCTCTCAAAGTCCCCGGACAGCTCATTCTTAATGCTGTCCTCAATGGTCAGCTCTGCTATCTTTTCGTAGGCATCAAAAACTGAAAGAGGGAGGAGGCGACATTTAAAAACATGGTTGAAAACAGCTTTGGACCAGAACTACACCTAGTATGCATACTTTAAAACAAATATCAGGTATATCTTCACCCTAAATCATTCTCCAGTCCACACCCTGCATTATGTACAGTAATTACCTCATGTGATGTACATATTCTGACCATTTTTGTTTTCATAGGATGTCATGGGTTTATAGATCAGTAGAATCTTCTTGAAAACAATCAGACTTAAAGAATGATTCACAGCTGACATCCTTTCACTAATGACACAAATACTTGAGGTCTAGTGTCTGGTAGTGCCTGGATTCCTCACTGCTGTGATAAAAGTTCCTCTCACCCATGTGGAGGTGGGTCACACTGCGGTTTCCCAGGATCATGATGAACTTTGCCTCATCCGTCCCCCACTGCTCCTCGCCAGCTGCGTACAGATCCTAGCAGACACATGACAGTCAATAATTGCAGTGGTTTGGTTTTTATGTTTAAAAACTTTAAATATTTGAGCAATTTGCTCCGACAAGCTATTTCTAGCTAGAGATTTGATTTCAGAAAGACTTGAAGCATGCTAATATGTTTTATATGCCACAAACCATGTTTTTTGACAAGAATGTTTGCACTGCTGATGAATTTAGCCCAACGACTCAAAATACAGGCCACTAATAAACACAGCTAATAAGTTGTCATCGATTTAGTATTTATGAGGAAAATTCAAAATTCATTGCTATCGTGGTTCAATCCTCAGTGTGTCCTTTAATTTTTTTGGATGGCATCTAAGGTTAAATAAATATATATAGCTTCAGAATGCTGCACTCTAACTAATGAAATATTCACAGTCTCACTTGTGCATCCTGCTCCACCAGGTCTGCATTCACCACTCCTGACTCATCTCTGGTCCCCTGGAAGCATCAAACCAAAGAAGCATGGTACTGTTCAGCGACTATTTCAAAGGTACAACAGGCCACATCAGTTTGAAGTGTTATTGATTAATTAGAATAATCCCGTGAATTTACCTGAAGCAAAACAACCAGCATCTTCTTAAAGTGTCCTGAGGTGTCGCCAATGATATCCTCCTCTATGTCTGTGCCATAGGCTGGAAACACATGCACAGAGATAAACTGAGTGATACTAAATATGATACACAAAAAGACTGCATCTTATCTGAAGTACCATCCTACCATCTTTGTATGCTGCCACCAGCTCATGCATCTGCCTGTTGTTTCTGGAAGCCAGGACTTCAATAAGGCATTTCTCATCGGTTCCAGCTCCCTGGACAGAAACAACAGCGTAAATGTGTCACTACGGGAAGAGATAATAACAGTAGATAAAATGCAGTTTAGGCTGGATGTACAGTACGCGGTGAATGTCTGACCTTCAGGGCGTCGTGGATTTCTTTGGCATCATGGTAGGCTGGGCTTCTCATCAAGCTGACGATGAGCCTCTCAAATTTACCGGTCAGCTCATACTTCAGGTCGTCAATTAGGTCCTGTTACATGACAGTACAATGCAGTGTGAAGTCAACAGACTGAATGTGTTGTCAAAGATCGAATGGAACCAAATGGCAAGAAAATATGGAAAAAATGGATGGTCTTACCTTGCCATAGCAGTTCTTGTATGCAGAGATCACTTCCTGTCTCTGTGCGTTGCTTCTTGAGGTGACCAGGTCCAATATGGCATCTTTGTCGCTACCTGAGGTACACAGAGAATGAAACGGATGAGTTTCAGCTGACTCGCTGACTCACAGGAATTTATGCCAGATGAGACACTTGCCAAAGCCTTTCATGGCATTGTAGAGGGACTCTGCGTCAGTGCTGGGATTGAAGTCAGGAGCATCCGTCACTGTGCCTCGGAACACCTAGAAATAAGGTTGTTTAATCAAACTTTGACCTTGAAAACAGTTTATCCGGAACTGGAATTCAGCTATGCCTGGGATATTTTGGAATGAGTCTGATGTTGATGTATCCGCACTGTGCAGCTGTTTAGATAGCCAAGCGTCTAAAGTCCACACATCAGGGAAGTCCAATAGTCTCAGCAAGTGGCAGCCTGCGACGCAAGAGCCGCCACCACTTTAAAAACCAGTGGATGCTCAGGACAAAAAGTCAATCACACTTGATAACTAATTTTTACATGTGAACAAAGAACATGGGGTCTAGTTGTGGCATTTCCTCATGTGCTCAAGACTTTGTAGATGCCTCACTACACTGTGGAAAGTTACATATGAGAATGAGTATGGAGGTGAGCCTTTGCTGTGAAAGCTGGCCTGAAAATACACTTTTTCATGGCCTAATATTGGCAGGCGTCACTCCCCCTTTTGGTCAGTGGGAGGTGGTTTGTGACGCCAGGCTAGTCGGAGAACAACAGCTGACTGTTTGCACCTGTCCTGCTCTCAGAGAAACTCTGCTTCATATATATGGCAGGAAGGCTGGAGGTTGGTGCGAAAGGCAAGGTGTCATGTTACAAACACACTGTGACGTTTTGCCTGGTGGCAAATGGTTTAATTACAGGCAAAATTCACTTTGTCGACGCAATCCTCAATGCATCGTTCAATTTATGTGCTCCAGAATATGATATTGTAATCATATGTAGTGTGCAGTTATGCAATGCCCCTTTGTGACATCGCAAAGGGCATCACCCCTTCTCATCAACCCTTGGTCGCTTTGTAATTTTGCCCTTCCAGCTGTGTGGAGGGTCCAACTAAACATCAGTTTCTGCAGACAACATTTTTCTATAAGGCTGAAAACAGGGCTAACTGTGCTGTATTATGTAGAGTTGTTCATGCATTTGTTTGTTGTGAAAAAGGCAATAAGTTTTGTTTCTCTGTCTTTCAGATGTGCTCAAAACTAATGATCGTGGCAATAAGACGGCCTCAGCGTGCGTGTTGAAAGCTCAGCTGCGGACGTCTCGGGAGATTTCCGCTGCAGAGAGGCAGGCAGCCAAGCTGTGGCCTCCCCCCCAGCTGATGGACCTCTGCACATGGTCACATTGACTGCCTTACACAAAAGTGACTATCACTCTTCACGACAGCTGGAGTGCTTCAGCCACATAGCAACAGCGCCACAAACACAAGGTACTAGCAACAGGGCTAATCACATTTCCAGTGATGAGCCCTGCGCAGGAACATGGCGGCTGTTTCTGTTTCGTTTTCCATTTTTATCTGTATGAATAAGAGCAAATGGGTGTTGGAGGCCACACTTGGCACAGAGGTTAGATATCAAACACATATACTTGGTAATTCTAAGTATTCTTCTCAAAGAAAGAAGCTATCAGGTGTGTCTATCGACTGATGTCACCCTACACTGCAGCCTTTATGCTGCTGGATGTTGGATGAGTTGACCTCAGGGTGCACACACACCTCATTCTGTGACACACAAAACCATCCCTGCAATGAAAACGCAGTGCCAGTTCTTACCATGTCTATATCTGGTCTTCTGCGTCAACAACGTGCAGCAATCAATAGCTTCAGTTCTGGAAGAAGAGAAAGACAGAGATGCTGATTCAGGATCATCTGCATTTCCAGACACCGTCGCCCCTGTTCCCATCTGGCGTACGCAGCAGGCGCGATGACGATGGCACATTTTGCTGAGTAAACCTGACGAGACGGTCAGCACACTTTGGTGCAGTGCTATAACCTAGAGTGAAGGGGGAGCAGAGAGGAGCTGCAGGAGGAGACGCAGAGCTGGCAGTACTTTCCTACTAGGCTCACGCTCCTGTTCATTTACCTAAAATGGTAAGCACAGCAGAGGGGAGCTTTAAATCACATTTTCCATAAAGCTGCTGAATGGCGCCTTTACAGCTCGCAGTCCACAAGTCGTCCCCATGGCTCGGACTGCTGCGGACAGACTGCGAATGCTAATAGTGGCTGAATGTAATCTAAAAATAGCGTCAACCCCTCAGTGGTATTGGGTTAAGGTGGGGGTGGAGCATGCGGAGGGCAAATGTTGAACTCTTCCCCTCAGTGATAAACTAGAATGAAGAGTCAAACTTACAATGAGATTTCTTAACAGACACACGGAAAAAAAACGTGGAACATTAAATGAATGAATGAAACATTGAGGGGATGAAGTGGTGAGCAGAGTGTCTTAAAGTAGCATGTTCAGTAACATTAGAATAAATGCAATTGTCTGGGGGTCCTGAGCCACACCCAGCTCTGAGCCAATGACTGTACAATGAAATCACAAGGTTTCCAGCCAGGCGTATTTCCTTGACACCTTTAATTATATAGAAAGGGAAAGAGAGAGCAACGCCTATGTACTTATTATTTTAAAAGTAACCCACATTAGTTCCACCGTGATTCATTTGCAGACGAACTGCATTTGCTAGCTGACTAACTTTGTCTGCATCACGTCGTTCAGCGAGATTTCATTGGAAAGGAAAATGACGCCACAGGGTGAGAGGGGAAAATTAAAAAAGAAAAGAAAAAAAGTTTTCCAGCTTGATACCACTTGTGTTGGTGAAGCAGTGTGAGCCTCCTTACCTTCTCTGAGCAGAGAGTGTCCGCTGACAACAGTTCCACCCTGTCCTGAGTCGTCCCAACCGGCCAGCCGCCTCTTCAATTCCCGACGTCCAGGTCCCGTTACGTGACGTGTCTCCCCACTCCCGCCCCTCCCCCTCGTTACGTAAGGCCTGCGGCGCTCGCTCTCTCCGGCTCGCTCGCGCAGATTCCCCCCTAAGTGTGCGCGCGTGCGCGTACAAGAGCGCTCGAGAGAGAGAGAGAGAGAGAGACAGAGTAGCGGCGATGGCGGGTCACTGCAATGAAAGAGAAATTGGGTCTTTGACAAACTACAAAAGTGTTCCTCTGTGTTTGAGGAACACTTGACTGGAGGTTTGGGAGAGCCGCGTGGGCTGATCATAAAAGAATGTAGACGTCACCATGGCAACTGAAACCCCCGGTTCAACGATAAACGTGACATAATAACTGCAGAATGTCTGTCAAAGTGAAGTTAAAACACTAATTTGTTCAATTTAACTGGTAAATAAATGACAATAGTAAGTCAAAGACACACTGGGGGCAATATGTTATTGCGTGCTATGTCCTTTTTACTGCTTTGGACAAAGCAGAAGAATGGAGGTACACTCCATGCTGCTTCTGTCTTGAGTCTCCTGCCGCTCTGACTGCGGTCATCCAGACCCTCTACTAGACAGGCCTTGATGCGGCGGACCGTTCCTCCAGAATGAATGCGGCAGGGATAAGATAAGGGGCTGGTTTGGGACAGGGTGTAGTTTGGGCCTCGGCCCTCGTCTGCTCTATTTCTGTGTGCTCAGGATTCACTTCCAGTAAGAGGCGCATGGAATTGACACCAGCATGACTGGGAAGGGGAAGGGAAAGGGAAAGGGCAGAGGTCAAGTCAGCTTTGAAGACAGTCGAAAGTACAAAATAGAAGTACAAATTGTTTGTGCCGTTTATTTTTTTGGCACAAATTATTTAAATCTCACATTATTGTTATTATTCTTATTCTTATTATTCTTATTATTCTTATTCTTCTTCTTATTATTATTATTATTATTACCACACATTACATGAGAGGGCTCACTGATAATAAAAAAAAAAGGTACAGCAGGGTAGAGTCCTCTGCCACGGTTTGCTATGACTCAGTATGTTTCACTCTGACAGGAAGCCACCAGCAATAATGTATGTAATAATTAGCTTTATGGTATCAGCAGAAGCTACCATACTTTATTGACCTTAGGTTGTGAGGTAAAATCAACAGGCAGTTGCGAGCAACAGCAATGAAATTGTTGTTTTATACTGACCTCTTGTGCATCGAACATGCACTGCACACAGATATACACGGAGACGCATGATTTAAACACACTCATTATACAAATACCCGAAAACCCCCCTTTTTTTTTAACCATGTATATTTTTACGACGAGGTGAATTATTCATATTTTAGCCTTTAATTTATGCGATACATAAATTATGGTCCTGTCAAGCAAAATCTCGAACTGAAAACAATGAAATGAAATTTGAAAACAAACCCAGATCAAGAAATTAGTTCCAGGCCAAGTTTGGCATTCTGAAAGGGATTTGCTGTTCACCCAGTGCTTTCTCGCCAATAATGACCACATTATGGCCCAGAGTGAGAAAGGCTACTTTGTTAGTAATGCTATTGAGTGGGAGGGTCACACAGGCCAGTCATCTATATATTGCAGTTGAAAACATGTTTCCTTCAGCTGCAGCGAAACTTTCTCTCACTCCCTCTCTGTCTTGGGCCATTTTCATGCCAAGTCAGCGCTCATTTGCAGGAGTTACAACCAGGTAAAGAATTTTCACACATTTCTGCTTGTTTGTGTATTCACTATGATGAAATATGTTATTCTATATTGGATTCTTGTGACAAAACTATAGTCAGACAATACAACTTGTGCCTATGATAACTGACTAGGTAAGTCAGGCATGTTATCTTAAAAGTTGCACATTACGTAATTCCATAACGCTGCGACAAGTTTTTTTTTTTTTTGGGTGGATGCACATTTATTACCCGTTTGTGAACCTTAGCAGATCTTAGAGTGACACGCCAACTGCATCGTAGCGGTTGCTTAGCGAAGAGCAACTCTGCAGATAGGAAGCCCCGAGCTTCAGGTTTGCCTGAAGGTCCTCCGATCGTCCACACACGGGCCGGCTTCGCGCTTTCCTCCTGCCCCGCTGAGTTAGATGCCAACGGGGATTACCAAAGCTTAAATTCCTCCGATGAGAGGGCGAAGGGAACTATTGCAAGGAGTCGTGGGGCAGCCCGCTGCATGCATAAGCCAAGAAAAGAGCTTTGTCCTCCTGTGTTATATCAGCCCGCGGGCCCATTAGTCTGTCAGCCTCGCACTTCCAGGTACAGAGACGGACATGGCTACTGAAAGGAGCGGGACAGCTCCAGCATTGTTGCACAAGGTCACCGTGCTGTGCTTGCAGCATGGAAAGCGGAGAATATTCTGAAGGTTATGCGTTATGAAGTCAAACTGAAGTTTCAGGAGTTCTTTTTAGAAGGAAGCAACACTGAATGCGTGAGTGGCTTAGAGCCTTATAACACCATAAAGACATTGTTATGTCTGAAATTACCACCTTGACAGCTGTGTCTCTTTTGTTTCAACCGTGCTTTAAACCAGAGTGTCTGCATCCAGCTGAGGGCAGGGAGCCGCCTCTGACATGACACCAGCCTAGCCAGGTAAGAACGCCGGAGGTAATCATCCCCTTTATCTCAACCACAGCGACAGCAAATTATACATGAATTATCAGAGAAATCTGGAGCTGAGTAAAGTGCAGCCTTTATTGAACAGGGCGTTGTTTTTGCCGTGCCCACCGCTGAACAGTTCAAGGTACCATCAAGGTACAGTCATATCAGGGGATTGATAAGAACTGTCAGAGATAGAAAAAAATAACATGATTTGGAGGAACGGCTGATAGATCCTCTTTCCACGCGCAAATGTAAGGCAGAGAATTATTTGGTAAGCTGACTTCAATCAGAATTATTTGCACTCATGATACTGTTTCACTGGAAGGTCAGCAGTGCTATATTAGTATTAAAGCAGCGCTACTCCAGCAAAACTGTAACCAGACGTCTCAGGTGCTTCTTCGTGTTTTTTAAAACAAATTTATTTTGCCAGTGGCTGAAGACCACACCAGGCTAAAAACAGACTGAAAAGTGCTGTCCTGTCAAAAAAACCCACAACAAACTACACTTCCAGAGGGGCTGACCTGACAATTATTCACAACTTCGCTGACCCCTCCTCCCTCCTCAACTCCTGCCACTCTTCCTGTCCACCCTCCTCCACCTCCTACTCATTCTCCTCCTCCTCCTCATTCACGGCAAACAGCCCCATCCACCTGTCCCACATCACACATCTGTCCGTCCCGCGTCCAGAGAGCATGTCGCTGGTGAAGTCCTTCCTGTTGAGCGTCTCCCGGAGGAAGCCGCTGGATCCCGATGGGGAGAAGTCCACCTTCAACCGATGCCTGACCACCATGGACCTGGTGGCCCTGGGCGTGGGCAGCACCCTGGGAGCCGGGGTGTACGTCCTGTCCGGCGAGGTGGCCAGAAACAGCTCCGGGCCCAGCATCATCGTCTCCTTCTTCATCGCCGCCGTGGCATCCGTCTTCGCCGGACTGTGCTACGCCGAGTTCGGGTCCCGCGTTCCCAAGACGGGGTCTGCATACCTTTACAGCTATGTGACCGTCGGAGAGCTGCTGGCTTTTATCACCGGCTGGAATCTCTTACTCTCCTATATCATAGGCAAGTATGACAATATATGATTCACAGCAATTATGATACTTTTCATTTTATTTTCAACATTATTGATGATTGAAAAAAATATTAAAACATTTATAAAGATAAGAATACATAAAAAAGACATGTTTGATTAGACAAAAACAATTTTTATGTGGCTAAAATTATGGATTTGTCAAAAACTTTGGCTATTCTTTCCATTTTGCAACATGGTTGTCGCATAAATGATCAACCATTAATATGAGGTTTCCTGAGACCTTTCAACCTGCTGCTGAGCACGGTCCTTCAAGTTTCATCCACCGCAAACCTGCGAAACTTTAGCATGATCTATTTTTATTCATTACCTTTGTCTTAATAGCCTCAAATGTACATGAGCAAGCGACATTTGCTGTGACGCAGCTTACAGGCGTAAAAGTTGCAGCGCTGTGCAGAAAAAAAGAAGAAAAAAAACATATTAGTTTTACTGTTTATGACCACAGCAACCTATGACTAAGAGCGATAAGTTCATTGCTATTATCTCACATTATCTCCTTCAAGGGACATCAAGTGTTGCGCTGGCGTGGAGTGGGACATTTGATGACCTCATCGGGGGCCACATTTCAACGTATTTTCAAGAAAATGCTCCCATGGGCCTCACGGGCCTGGCACCGTACCCGGATATCTTTGCCACCGTGTTGGTCCTGCTACTTTCAGGTAACGTGGAAGCACTAATTCGTTCGCACAGAGTCATAACAAAACAACACCGCGCTCATCGTCATCGTCATTATCATCGCGATAACCTTGCACACTCTGCGCTTTTCAAAAGGGGTGCTGGCATTCGGGGTGAAAGAGTCAACCATGATAAACAAGATCTTTACTGTCATCAACATCCTGGTGCTGGTCTTCGTGGTGATCTCCGGCTGCATCAAGGGCGACATCTCCAACTGGCAAATCTCCACCGAGGAACTGTTAAATTACACCTCAACTGGGTATGTTCCAAGAATTACGAAAAGCTTGTCATTTCCAGTTTGGGATGGCCCAACAATCTGCCTCACATGAACACAGTTGTTTGTTCTTCTTCTTCTTTTTATTGTGTGACTGCTGCTTCACTCCAGCAACACGACCAACACTGGCATGTTCGGTTCAGGCGGCTTTTTCCCGTACGGTTTCAGTGGAACGCTGGCAGGAGCCGCAACATGTTTCTATGCTTTTGTTGGGTTTGACTGCATCGCTACCACAGGTAGGAGGACATTGTCAAGAGGATGGTTCACTTTTGGACTTCATCATATGAAATGAAATGAAATACATGCGTATTAACAGAATGCAGAAATATATTAAATATTTCGGGGAGACATTGGAAATAGGATTTAATGGCAAAATTACAAAAAAAAAAACATGTCAATTTAAAAAGAAAAAAGATTTTTCAACGCCATTAAACAATTTCTATTCATTTCATACATTTTGTTGCATCTTGTCTTCTTCCTCCACATGTGCAACATAAAAAACCTAATTAATTGCCTCCACAGGTGAGGAGGTGAAGAATCCCCAGAAGTCTGTCCCCATCAGTATTGTTGCTTCGCTGCTCATCTGTTTCCTGGCGTACTTCGCTGTGTCCGCGTCCCTCACACTGATGATGCCCTACTACATGCTCAACGAGAAGAGCCCCCTGCCCATTGCCTTTGACTATGTCGGCTGGCATCCGGCCAGATACGCTGTGGCTGTGGGATCCCTGTGCGCATTGTCCACAAGGTATGAAACTCTGAGAAAGGTAATCGTGTAGTGTGACAGGAAGACTGAATAATCTATTTTAATATGTAACTTTGGAGTTAAAGAACCTTTGGAGTCATAATATTGGGCATCGAAATTAGTTTACTGTATATAGATACAAACATATATAAAATTTACTACATAAAACTATATAAAATTTACTGCATCATCATTCTGAATTTGAAAATTGCTTTTATTAGGTAGGCTTCTTTATGGCAAAGGCACAATGTCGGGGCAATACCAAACCCACTGGAGCTCATTCTGTACATTGCTGGCAGCCTATGAGGAAAAAAAAACTTTCTTAAATTCCTTCTTTTGCTAATAATAAGCGCTAATATGGAGTCAGCGACGGCATCGCAGCTGGTAAATGATATGAGATCAAGTGGAACATCAGAAAATATGGATAAACATTTCATTATTAGTAATCTGCTTTCTCAGCATTAGATGCGAGTCATCAAGCAGAACATCAGGGTCCTGTCAAGAAACATGGACTGATTTCATTGAGAAAAAAAACTCAAAAAACATTGTTTCATCAAGAGTTTTGCAGGACAAACACAGTACAGTGCAGTTTAGATTGTTGACCGACTCTCCTGATCTTCGTCTTTGCAGCCTTCTGGGTGCCATGTTCCCTATGCCCCGCGTGCTGTTTGCCATGGCCAGAGATGGACTGCTCTTCAAGCCCTTGTGCAAAGTCACCAAGAAAGGCAGCCCCGCCATAGCCACCATCGCATCCGGCGTCGTGGCAGGTGCAGATGTGGCAGCCATTCACAAGATTTTAATACACGTGATTCGTCTTGTGGACTTCAGTTAAAGCCATGTTTCCTGTTTGTCACCTGCAGCCATCATGGCTTTGCTGTTTGACCTGGACGCACTGGTGGATTTGATGTCCGTCGGCACCCTGTTTGCCTACACACTCGTGGCTTTATGCATCTTGATCCTGAGGTGAGACACATGAGCCGTTTCTTCTTCAACACTGCCGTAGTTTTAACTCAAAAGCTTGATTGTTGTTTGACACATTCTTTCTTTTTGCGTGATGAAGGTACCAAGAGGGACCGACCCAGGAATCAGACATGAAAGCCGTTGGTACAAAGAGCAAGTTCAACCTCCTAAAGCCGCCGTCATCTCCCAATTCGTCCACCTCTCGAACCGTCACAATCTTGACTGTAATAAATGGTGTGTGAGGCAAACAGCCATGGTTCACTTTACTTTTATCTCTTTTTTCCAATTTTATTGCTGGTCCAACACTTGAAATCTATCAAGCTGGACAGGATGAAAAACAACAGAAAAAGGCAACAAAAGGTTGCAAATTGGTTGCAAATTGGTGCAAAAGACCATCTGAAAACATTTTTCATTGGAAGCATAGCAAGATGGATGTACAAGATTTCACATCCACTGCAAGCTGGCGAGGCCCGATCTCTAACTCCATCTTTCCATTTCCCCAGTTGTGTGTTTGATCGGGCTCTGCGTCATCTTGACTAAAGGGTTGACGGCTCTGAACGAAAAGGAACCGTGGATCATAGCGGTGACCTGCATCATTGGCGTCATCATGCTGACCAGCACTTTGCTCATCTTCAGACAGCCACAGAATCCGACCAAGGCGTCTTTCATGGTAGGGCCATTTCAAACAATCACACCCAGATTTTCTTAAGCAAAAGTTCTGGCAAGATCATCCTCCGATTCTCTCTTGCTTCTTTTCACAGGTGCCCCTTGTTCCATTTTTGCCTATCTTAAGTACATTCATCAACGTCTACCTAATGGTCCAGTTGGACGGAGACACGTGGATTAGATACGCTGTCTGGATGGCAATCGGTAAGCGCTATTTTTTTGTCTTTCTCGAAAAACAAATGACTTTCACTGAGTCCAACTGCCATACCATAACAATCATTTTCATCGTTTTGCAGGGTTGCTCATTTACTTCTGTTACGGCATCCACTTCAGCGTTCAAAGGAAGCGCCACAAGACCATCCATGTCAACGAAAATACCGACACTGCCAGTACTGAAAAACTGCCCTACATCATCAGCGAAGAAAAATTCTGAGCTCACTTGAGGCGGTGGGGAATTGACATTGAGATGTTACAGTGAGTAACTGCCTCAAGTGTGTCTGCAGTGTTCGGAGCAGGCACGTCAGTGGATAGCTTCGGAAATCCAGTGACACGTTTTGCACATTATTACATATCAATGGAGTAAATAGAAAAAAGAAAGTCATTTCTAATATAGGATGAGTATTCTGGGACCTGTGTCTGCTGCTTTTTGCAGAAGAATCTGCAGTTTTTAAAATAGAACATGACAAAAAAGGGCTCCCATTATTTTATGTTGATAACAATAGTTTTAGTAGGGTTAATAGTTAACCATAGTTTTTTTTTTATTACATGTAATGTCGCTTGTATAAATTGAACAATGATTATATATAACATGATTGTTAAATCTTAAATATTAAGATAAGCTGTAAAAAAAACAGAATGTACAATGTAGATAGGGAAGATCTTGTTATTGTCCTATTTTTGAAGTGGGTTTAAGAGTTAGTTATTGATTATAAACTTCAAAAGTGTAAATATACAAATGTGTTTTTTTTTATTATATATATATATTGTGTATTCCTTAATTAAAAATAAACTTTTTTTAAACCACACAAGTCTTCAGTATATTTCATTCAGTGTATATCATGATTATGTCGCTGAGAAGAAATTTTCAGCCCAATTCTACTTGTAATCTTGGATAAAGAGCCAAAAGAGCTTCACCGCTCACAAAAGGACCTTTCACAGCAGCTTATCTGGGCCATGTTCAAAATCACCCACAAAGAGAGATTTACCTTGTTCTCGCTTGGAGCAGCATGCGGTGGATTTCATCAAACACATTTTTCCCCCTCTAGTACAAAAGGTAATATTGCACAGAAAATTATTAGTGCTACTGCAGGAGATTAATTGCCATAGTTATGTAAAAATCTTCTGACAGTGATCTGTGTGTCTAGACTCTAGCCAGTCACTGAACACTGAACAACTGCAGTTTTGAGGGGTGGCTGAAAACTGAGGGGTTAGGTATTTTTTTTTTTTTTTTTACAATCAACACAATCATGAAGGTTGACATTTAAAGAAATTGAAAACAGACTAAAATGCACTAAAATGGACAAACATTTTAATGTAGATTTTGTATTTGAAATCTGGAAATGTTTTTTGTTAATTTATTTTCTGTTGTTGCGCTTTGTTGCAAATTTGTTTTGATTCTTTTCACATGGAAAAAATAATGACAGAAATAATTTGGAATCATTTTTCCAGATGCAAACACTCACATTCTAAAGCCGTTTATCATTTCTTTAACTCAAATGCACTCCCAGCATTTGAGCATCACGCTGTTTATTGTGCACCAAATGTCTTTAACAACCTCGCTGTCGCCCCAGCCGGAGATTTCCGACAGTGTTTTGGAGGAGCAGACTCAGGCCCCAACAGCAGCAGCAGCAGCAGCAGCAGCAGCTAAGCAAACAGGCTGCGAAAGGCCACACAGAGGGGCCTTGGTCTCTGCCCTCTCATTGGTCGGACCAAGCTTGAAAGCCTCCATTGAGCCAGTCAGGAGGAATTTGGGGAACTAATGCCAATCTCAGTTGGAGGAATTTTGTGCGAGTCTGGCCTAACAGCTGACGGCAAACGTTCCGAGCTCTGCCCGCCTCCTCTCTTTCAGCCGCCTTTCCTCCTCCGGCTCTTGTGTTCCTCTCCTCGTTGAACTGTGTGAACTAACAATCCCAAAGGCCGCTTTGATGGTGTCGGTCATGCCGCTGCTGAACTGGAGTGGGTCAAAGCGGAGGCTGGTGCTGAGCGCTCTGCTCATTTGTGCCATAATCTTGGAGTTAGGTAAGTGACTTTTTCCCCCCCTCCGTCCTGCACATATTTTCCTAGAAATACTATGGAGGGGATATTTCTGCTGCTCTCATCTCAACAATCCGATTCCACTCCATGACCATGTGTTGTGTAACGTACAGTTTGAGTATTCGTGATTGATGTCCTCTGTACACTACTCGTACAGCCTGCTGCCAAGAGCATCGGACCCCACCGGCTAAGAAGCCAAAGCCGCACAAACTGAAACCAGCCAAGTCGACTCCTAAAGGCCCCAGAGGTCTAGCGGCCAAACCCAAGGTCAAAGCTTCGCCCCCCGCAGGCCCAGTACAGACCGCCCTCACGCAGGTATTCAACACAGCGTGTCACAATTACCTGCTGGGAGAACGTGAAACACATCTCGGCATCCGTCCCAAACACAGGTGCTCAACAGGGGGAAGTTCAAGAAGGTCGGAGACACCATCAGTGTGCGGTCTGGAGACACCCTGGAGCTGAGGTGCAGGGGCAAACCGGTCCAGTGGAGCGTCCCCGCACTGCTGGAGGAGGATCACGACGGCAGGCTGAAGTAATCATTAGTTTATGCCTGTTTCAATGTTTGATTTACGATCCAAATTGTTTTATTGCTTTATATTGCCTTGTTTGTTTGCTTATTTATTTACAGGATGACCCAGCATGAGCGATACGGCGTGCTGACGCTGGCCAACTCCACCGGTGCAGACACAGGGGAGTTCACCTGCTTCCCCATGTACTGCGAAGACGCGGACTGTAGGAGGGAGTACGACAAAGCCGTCAAAGTCTTTGTCTTCTTCCCCGGTACAATGAATAAACTTTATTGGCGCTGACGCACGCATTCTGAAGGCGATACGCTGATACGAGGCAGCGCACATTCGTGACTAATCTTATCACGTGTGTCTCTGCATGTCTCCTCTATCTTGTCGTCTTTGCACCAACCAACCAGACCCCAGGAGCTGTTTGTGCCGTCATCCGACTACTACCAGGTGATCCAGCTGAGGACCAACTGGCCCACGGTCCTGCCCTGCCAGGTGACATCACCACAGGCTAAAGTCAGCCTGCACCGCGAGCTGCCGCCAGGGGAGGTGGCGGTCGACGGGACGGACATCTCCTTCGACGTCAAGAAGGGCTTCACCATCAACCGACCTCGGCCCCATCACGCCGGAGCCTTGTTCTGCGTGGCCAGTCTGGGAAACCTGAGGCAGAGCTCCACCAAGTACATGCTCATCTATGTTCACTGTAAGTGCTGCCAGGCCTGACATATTCACCTGTTGTTTCAGACCACAACCAAGAGTTTTCAGTCAACCGTTCCGATAATCATTCTCATTGTTGGCATTGGTATAAATACTTTTGCATACTTATGCATACTCTTTTGCAGGTGCAAAGGGCAAGTAGGGTGAGTTGCTAGTGGCTGCTGAACTAAAGAAGCAGAGTTTTCAATGCAAGATTTAACATCTTGCATTGCCAACTTTGCTTCTTAGCCTCAGCAGCTTTGCTCTTTGGTCGTACAGTCACTAGTCTTGGCAGACAGGTAAAAAGTATTGGTGTCAGTGCTGGTGCCATAATTCATCAGTATTTGATTGAAAATTAGAATTTGAGATTATTATATCATATATTGTATATTTATTGCAGAAGCTTGTGAACAACAAATACAAAAACTTAAGTTTTCTTATTTTGCAAGAAAAGAAAGACCAGACTGGTTGGATGTACACTACCAGTCAAAAGTTTGGACGCACCCAGTGAATGTATTGTCTTTTCTTTCATTCTCATGACTATTGACATGCAGTTTCTCACTGAAGACAGCAAAACTATGTATGAACACACATGGAATTATGTAGGAAACAATAAAAGTGTAAAATAACTCGCCCAACACGCTTTATATTTAAATTCTTCAAAATAGACACCTTTCATAAAAAGCATATCTAGAGTTATTTAACATGTTTTTCTTCGCTGCATAATTATATATATTTTGCTCAGATATTTGATATGTTCAGATCTGCAGTGTAGAAAGTTGTAAAGATAAAAAAAAATGGATGAGAAGGTGTGTCCAAACTTTTGACTGGTAGTGTAGCTGTAATCCAACAAAACAGTAATCAGTGGGGGGACTGATGACTAATACTGGTAAATTATTGTTTTGCCATGTTGCTCGTCTGATCTCATCCACGATGGCCACCAGATCCCATGGCTCCGCCTGCCCCGGCCGTCGAGGCCTCGTCCAGCTCGGTGACAGTCGGGGAGAATCTGCGGGTCAGCTGCACCGTGGTGGGGGAGCAGGATGTGGCCGTGGAGTTCTCTTGGGAATACCCCGGACAGGAGGTCAGACGCTCGGGATGGGTCATTCCAGTTAATGATTGAGCATGGGCTGACTGTAAGAGTGTGCATGACAGCAGATCTGAAGTATGATGCATACATGTTAATCATTCATTATTAAAAGACTCCCCGGTTAACAGCGCAGCACTCTGGCAAAATCTTTTATGAATGATTTATTTTAAAAAACTGCAGTGCTGAACGCTCATGCACACGCGACCGTCGCGTCCTCCCCCTGCTTGCAGATCGGACGTCCTCTGTACACGCAGGAGAGCGTCAGCGCCGTGGCCGGTGGAGCGCTGCGCCAGCGTTCCCAGTCTGTGCTCCAGGTGGACGAGGTGAGGGAGGTGGACCAGGGAAGCTACACCTGCACCGCCCACAACCTGCAGGGA
Organism: Thamnaconus septentrionalis; assembly: GCA_009823395.1. Lineage (NCBI taxonomy): Eukaryota > Metazoa > Chordata > Actinopteri > Tetraodontiformes > Monacanthidae > Thamnaconus > Thamnaconus septentrionalis. Next base: position 16,403,175 of record CM020509.1, on the reverse strand, counting down.
GCCAGATCGGTGTCCACGACCGTCACGGTTCTGCCCAGGGCCAAACCCAAGAAGAAGCCGTGAGCCGTCACAGCTGGATGATGTCAGCAGTGTCGGAGGGCGGAGATACAGTTACTGGTCACCTATAAGCATGTGATCAACATTAAGCGTCAAGGCACTGAGCAGTATTACAGTGGCAGCAGAGATTTTTGGAATGTATGTAAATTGTGCAACTTCGTTCAACAGCTCTTTTTATATATAGTTTTCATTACATTTTCAGGTTTGCATGCCAAACAGTGAAGCAAAATGTATTAATAAATCAGATAAACAGCCACAATGATGATCTATTTTTTTTTTTTTTAACTGGTTCCGTCATAGCTTTTTTTCTGTCCGTCCCCTGCTCAATCAATCAATATTAATGACATATCAGATAAAAGAAGACACAAATATATAAACATTTCATTTTACATGAAGCTAAAAAAAAGAAGAAGCTTGAAGCATATTGACAACAGGATACATGGTGCAAGCATTTTGAAAAATATTGAGTTCAGTAATTTTCAGCCATGAGTAATTTCACTCATGTAGCTCACTCTGATCTGCCTTTGACAACGACCCACACCTGGATTGTGGTCTTGCTTCAGAAGAAGTCAAGCCCTCTGCCAAGTTTAACCAGCCTGACAGCCCTCCTGTTGTTTTCAGTAGTTAATTTCACTCAGTCCCTTCAACAAATAAATTTCTTTTCTTTTTTCTCTCTCTTCTTATGGCCCTAATCCTCTTCCGTAGGATTAGGACCATATTTGAAAATAGTCTGGGTCTGATTTGGGGGATAGAGGGAAATGTTTATTGTGGATTCGTAGCAGCACTGTAGAGGCAGTTTGACATTATATCACTGTTTGGCAACCTGACAGAGTGTTATGATTGTAAAACAACGTAACAATAATGTGCAACTGTATCACACTACTGCGGATCTTCCAACAAACTGTTCCCTCCCTCCACTTGTTTGAGCGCTTGCACCTGCGTGCCCGCTCGCTAGATGGCGCCGCTCCACCTTTCCCAGCTCGAAGTGTGTGAGCACAGTGACGGTGTCGGGGCGGGGGGAGGAGAGGGAGGGGGAGGAAGTGGCAGCATGCTTCCCAGTCTCTCTCTCTCTCTCTCTCTCTCTCTCTCTCTCTCTCTCTCTCTCTCTCTCTCTCTCTCTCTCTCTCCCTCCCTGCACTTCAAACCTGCGGGAGGGAAAAAGACTCGCGGACACTCAAACACACAGAGTTCCATTGCGCGCTGCCTGCCTCCTCAACTCTGCGGGCCGATCATCGCGTCCTGCGCAACCGCGTCCTGAGGAAAACAAACATCCTGCAGAGGCACCACCGGCTCTTTACATAACCAGCAAGAGACAGGGACAGAGACAGAGACAGAGGAAACTGCAGCAGCGGGGGGAACTGGCGCTCGTCCCGGAGATGTCCTGCGTGCACAATATGGTGAGCGCATGTTTTGGATTTTTAACATCGTTTCGGTCATCGGTTCGTGCACATTCAACGGGGCGGTGTCTCAGAAATGCAGGGTTCAGTGATGCGGGGGATGTTAAAAAACTTTGTGCACGCCAGAATAGACGCGACGGAATAAACAGCGGAGAAATGCAGATCTGAAGGTTTAAAAGATGAGGCGTTGCTCTCCACTTGATCCCAGTTTGAAGCCAACAAATCAGGGTTAAGTTTTCACTGTTGCATGTCTGTCAACGCGCCTGCGTGTGCGCGCGCGCGTGTGAGAAAAGACAGACCAACTGAATGTGATTCATTGTTTCTTCAGTTTTGTTTGTGTTCTTCCTCTATCGCAGGCACACACCATCAAAAGTATTTGTGTTTCTGTGATAGAAGGAAAGTCCTCGCAATCGGCACGACAGAGACTGATGACTGAATGACTTTGTTTTGCAAATTTATCTGCTGCCACCTTGCAGCCTTGGTGGTCTGGCCTCCTGGCGCTGCCACCCCGGCGAACCCAGTGGTGTTTGGCTGTAAATGTTTGGGTTGAAACTCACTCACTCGCTCACTGACTCTCACTCCAGGGTTTCTTTACTTGCACTGGAGTGGAGGGACAAAAAAAAAAAAAAAAAAAGTGTGTGTGCATGCGTTGGTGGGTGGGTGGGTGGAGAGTTTTTGGGGACTGCCGGACTGTTGTCGGGGAGACCAGAGGCCACAGGTGACCTCTGACCTGAGGACTCATGGAGCGTTGCGGGAGGAGTCTTTTGAGAGCGGCCACGGGTGAGCGCTGACGCAAGTGAGGGGGCGCGTCACAATAGGCGGGACAATGGGACGCGGGAGCTGTCGTCGGAGGTTGTCGTTGACGGCCGTTTGGTCTAATTAAGGGCCTGCAAGGAGAAGCGAGGGAGGCGACGGTGGGAATGTGCACGACAGACATCATGGAGTCACACCAGGTATTGTTGGGGGTTAAAGTTACCACGTTAAAATGCATTCCTTCATTGTATTCACTCCTCCACTTCATGTGAGGTGACTCAGAGTCTTGCCCCAGAGGTTTAGGTTTCAACCCAGCAGGCCTCTGTTACCTTCACCTTGCAAACATAGTTGATCAAACAGAACCGGAGTATGTAAAAGATACTCGTGTGTAAACAGAAAGCCATAGGTGTTAAAGGTTAGAAAGTAAATCTGATATTTTGCATTCTGCTCAATTGGAACAAGGGAACTATGCTTCAGTGAATTGGACCTGGGAGGCAGGATATTTAATGATTCCTCGGGAACTGCAGGCAGGATCCCTGCAGTTCCTCTGTTGTCTGACATCAGAGTTTGTGTCTGTTATTTTTTTGTAACTGCCCCTTTAAGTTAATGAAATCTCCTCCAGCGTCTTAAAACTAATTTCAAGCCTCCACCTGATGGATTCTTTATGGACAGCACCATCATTTGTGTCATGGATCAGTGTCTGTCGTGCCAGAGTTCATTAAGTTTAAATTGTTGAAGGTTTATAATTACAAGTCAGGAGAACGTTTGGTGTTTTGGTCTCGCTGATTCGATTAAAGGTTTTATACTATGTGGATAGTTTCTAATAATTATGTACGTTATTGAGGGGAATATTGACTGCACTTCTCACAAAGCATGTGCTGAAATTCACAGTTTCAAAAGGCCTTTGTGATGTGCCAAAGTGGCGTGATGAGTCACAGAAGCCTCTGCGTGGTTAGTGATGGCCCCTACAGGACTGTGGAGGCAACAACAAAGCAACCGTTTCCACTGAAGGTTGCAAACAGAGGGCTAAATATGCAGTTGGTGATTTTGGGGATAATTTATTCTGCAAGTCTCCTCCACTATGATTTTTCGTTGATAATTTTAATGACTTCCAATGGTCATTGTGTGGTAAAGAAAGATTTTAAAAATTACCATAAGTCGACTGGAAAACTACACTGCCTTGCATGCTTATGAAATTCCTGCATTTCATTTTAGGGGGATTGCTTGCTGCCGCATCCTTGCTGGCATCAAGTTCTCCTGCTGTTACAGTGCAAAACCGCCTCCAGCAGCTGAAAGCCTGCTGGCCTCTCAGCAGAATCAGACAGCTGATGCGATGTCTTCAATCAGCTGTTAGACCCTCCCACCACTCCCCAACCTGACCCCACCAGTAGGGATGGACGAGCTTGCCTTGAACATGTCCTCTAAGCAGCAGCAGATGATGAAACGCTAATTGTGGCTAACGCTCCCGCCGCTCTGCTGACCGCATGCTTGCAGACGGCGAGCCTGAGAGGAGGCGGAGCATTTTATCAGCATCTGCATCGATCCAACTCTGCTATTTTGACCCCCCCCCACGAACCATCATCACACTAACACTCAGCCAAGAAAATCGATCCTTGTTTGCCGCTGTGTTTCCCAGTCAGTTTCCCAGCAGTGCATGCTAACGTGCAGCTGGCCGGTGCAGCAGGGACAGTGCAGTCATAACAAGGCTCTGCTGGCCACCCCACCACCCCCCATTACCCCCTGAGGCCAGCCAGCTAATCAAACACTCATCAGGCCTTCCTTCCACTGGCTGGCTGGCTGGCTCTGTCTCCTCTTCTCAGTCGTGCTTCCTCCTCCTCCTCCTCCTCTCAGATGCGACTCCCCCAGCTCCCCATCTTCTCATTGTTCACCGCTAATCTCGGGCTTATCCTCCTCTCTTTGCCCTGTCTGTCCTCATCTCACGGACTCTCTCTGGACAAGGCCGTGCCAGGTCACTCCGAGGGGGGAAACTCTTGTGATCTCACACTGTTATCTCGCTTGCCTGCGTCTGGACCAAGCCACTCTCCGAGCAGTCAAAGCCTCGGAAATGCCAAGAAGGATCAGTCAGGGTCGTTTATCTCAGGCATGAAATGGCCACACCGTGCATGACTTTTTCCATCAGGTGAATTTAAACAAAGCTCGCTCTGTGTACGTGGGCCGCGCTCCTTAGCTGATCGATTTTCCAGACCGGTTTGACAGCGGCTCAGCTGAATATTTATTTATCGCGCACATGCACTTGGCTCATGTTGCCGAAGTTGTTTTTCCAAGTGCCAATTGAAAGAGTTTCCGCCCAAGTTAATCATTACCCCCCAGGTGGCAGGTGTTTACACCTGAAGATTGAGCGTTCGGAGTTTAGGTTTATTTCCTGGTACTCTCCTCCTGGCACATTTCAAAAGACAATAGAACATATGGTGCAGTTTCAACGGGTTTGGCAGCTGCTAACAGACTTTTCACCCCACCGAGAAATAGACAAGGTAAGTGAATAAGGTAGAAAATCTTGTATATGTGTAGGTGTATATGTGGATATATGTATTTTTCCTCTTTGGTTTGGCATTTCATCCACATGCGGACAGATTAAAACCAGAGCTGTTGGGAAGCTGCATGCTTTTTTGTTTTGATATATACTGCAAACTAGTTATTAACCAGTTTCTTTGACATTGCCTTTCATGCGTGAGTTTGTCTCTAAAATAACAGCATATGAATTTCAGACAGAGCAGAAATAGTCAAGGTTAAACCTTTTGTGCATAACTTTTTTTCACGTGTCCGGTTTGATGTAAAGCTACATTGCAGACGAGAGCTGTCAGACTGTGTTTTCTTGCATTTTATTAAACTTTGTGTTCCAGTGTAACATTTAGAATGAACTCAGCTTCTCTGTCAGTCTACACATGACTTCCGCTTGTGCAGCTCTGCAGTTGTTGTTGTTGTTGTTGAACCATTTCCGTAAATGCATTTCCTCTTATCTCCTTTTGGCACGTGGCAGCCTTGACATGCGGTTTAGGGTAAGGGATTTTTCTTTTTTTTTCAACCAGGGTCCAAAAAATGTTTTTAAAAACAGGTTCCAAGTGGCAAAAAAACAAAACCCAAGTGCATGAAAATCCACTGATCAACCGCTAATCCATTAATTATTAACTGACAGACAAACAGCCATCACAGACGGCCTATGAGTGACTGTGACATGTGGGTGGGCAAACTATGTGGCCCCTGTAGTTATTTTGGTCCATCAGATGAACCTCATCCATCCCAAAACGCAGCCATAACAAAGTTGTCAGCAGTTGCTGTGTTATTACTGTGTTATTACTGGTTGACCTGCCACCCGAATGCCAAACAATAGCCCCGTCGTCATGGGACAAGAGGGACCTACTGACCCTCAGAGAGGAGTGGTCTCAGAGTGTAGACGGTCCCATGCCGTGACTATTGTCCCCAAATATCACCCACTGTGTGTGCAGACGGATCCGGCCGCCAAACTGTGGCACCGCTTCATTACGGCTCCATTGTGTCGCTAACGAACGTTCTTTTCCTCCGTGAGTCACCAGAGGCGTGTTTGCCTCCGACTTAGCCCGCAACGTTTCCTTGTGTTTGCATCCATCGGGTCTTATCTCCCGGAAGGAGCGCTTGCATTCACCTGCCGTCCACAGACAAGGGTTCTGGTGGCGGTTACCCTGGACGGGAGTTTATGACTTGGGATGATGGGTGGTGGTGGTGGTGGTGGTGGTTGGGGAGGGGATAAGAGCACGTGGCTCTTGTCTCTTTTATTTAGTCTGAAGAGTTGTAGCGCGGCGGAACAAAAGGCCACGAGTCGGAGGCCTCCACTGCGAGTGGGCACGGCAATTTATTTTTGCCCTGGTGTGGAAGCAGCAGCAGCAGCAACAGCCGTGGAGGCAGCTGAAGCTCGGCTCTCGCCAGCCGAATGTTTAGTTCCGACTCCACTTCCTCATAAGAAAATCCAAGAAACAAACAAAAAAATAGTCTGCATGAGGGAAAAACAGATCCACGCGACCTGCGCAGTGTGCACGTAGGTGTTCGCGCAGAGAGCGGTGGCGGAGATTCAAGTTTGATGCAAATGAAGTAGAGGAAGTGCAACCGCACTTTAATATGAATACAGCTCTTAGAGTTGGAAAGCAGTAAAATGACCAAATTTGTTCGGATAATATTAAGGTTTCTTCAGCGCTTGCCATTTTGGTGCATCAAGAAAATTGGGTTGGAGGAAACTTATTATTGGCGAGTTGGCGTTGCAGTGGATAACACTGTCAATCACCGGGCCTGTCGGGAGGGTTGACTTTTTGTTTTTGTTTTACTTTTTGGGAACTCTAAATGGGCTGTAAGAGTGAGTGACAGTCCAAATTATTGTTTGTCTTTATATGTGTCCCTGCCATAAACTGGTGACATGTTGAGAGAGAAACCCCACCTTCGCCAAATGACTGCTGGGACAGGATCCAGCTAACCCCTCAGTGACCCTGAGTACACGAGAAACAGTGATGGAAATTGGATGGATGGATGGATGGATGGATGCATACAAACCTGTCATCTTTACAGTCCTATTTTAAACCACAAGCTTTAGAAATGCTTGTTTGTGGATATAGAGGTCTCGTCCTACAGCTCCTACATAGGCCTCACATGATGATTATTCCACTTTGCAAGCAAGCATCATATTTCGCCCTCTGTTTACATCCGGCTGCTAAAACGCTCCGTATGAACTTCCTGCTAAATCTAATGCTTTGTTGTTCTTTCCACAACAACAAGGTGGCCGTGAGACAGACTCTCTTTTTAACCTGTGTGGGTGTGCTGCCGCTATCCTGGCAGAGGCATTAGTGGCCTTTGTTACATCACAAAGGGCCGACTACCAGACCTGTGTGTTGCAAAGGTTGGACTGTTCCCAACCTTTTGCCTTTGGGCTTTGGGGAGTTCACAGACAGGCTACAGACACGTCGTTATTTATAGACAACATCAGCCAAGCCAGTTCTGCAGCATCTGGAGCCTTTTTGGGGGGAATTTGCCTGCTTGTATTTTCAATCAATCTTTACAGGTTACAAGGGATAAAAAAAGTATTATTTGTCTGTGACTATCACATTATATAAATAAATACTAAATACAAGCTTTCATACATAAATGCTGTGATTATTTTATGAATACAAAAGGAGCATTTTATTTATTAATTGCCCTTTTTTGTTGTTAATTTTCAAGTTGACTTCTTTGACGTCACCAGCAGTGTAGGATCACGCAAGAAAAGTGAAAGGAAGCAACAGATTTAGACGAAACGTGTTGCTTAGCCGCTGCGAATGAACAAACGCCACCAACGTTTTCCTACTTTTCAATACTCCGACGAGCTGCGTCGCCGTCTTTCTGACCCTCATCTCTCCACCGAGAGATTTCAAAACGCCATGTGTGCTTTCTATTTTTGCGCAACACCAAAATTCCAGACTGGCAGACGCGCGGAGCCCAGGTTGGCGACCCAGATTAAAGTCTTTTCTTCGCAGACAGACGTCCAGAGCAGCCTCCCCTATAGCTGCTATCCTGCCTCTTTCCCCCCCCAGTGCAGATTAAACAGAGGAAATTGAGTCTCGCTGGCTGCGTCGTCTCGTCCACTCAACTGGTCGGACGGGTCCCGTACCGTGTCTGTCAGCTTGCGTGCTTCGACCTGCTTCATATGGATTCCCACAATTCTGGGGACGACTATCTCGCCACATCGTGCGCGCCGTCAGTTGGCAGCGCTCCAGGTTCTCAGACTCGCAATTGAAGAGAATCTGTGGAATCTAAGAGCGGATTCAGCCGCGGGGGCCCCGCAGGTAATGACAGGGCTGCGGTGACACCTGTTCACCTGTTCCGCCGGGTTGCCAGGCCTTGATGAGGTTATCCCCCTCCTCTCATTTTTTTTTTTTTTTTTTTTACCCCCCTGTTGTTTTCTTTTTCCCCTACAAATTGCGGTGGGCAGGCTAAAGGGCACCACGAACCGCCAGATTCCCGCTCTGGAATGCCTTTAATGGCCGGCCAATCTCCACGCTGTGCATCTCGGGGTTGGCAAGGTGCTTTATTAGCAGGGATTCCTTTGTGCCCACCCCGTCGGTGCCGGACCCGACGGAGCCGGGATACCTCCCTCAGTACCCTTGGCTCCCACATCACGTGAAGGAGGAGCGAAGAAAGGAGGCCACTCTCCTCCCCAGAAGGAGCCGAGAACAATGCCTCCTTTTTCTCGTCCTCATCGCAGGTCTTTTTTTTTCCCCAGTTTGAATGATGTAACTCGATACGGGACTGAACCTGTCCAGTTAGCCAGCAGGAAGCGCAACTCATACACAGGCTATTGTCCACACGTTGCATGTTGTGACTCCCCCAGCCCCACTATCATGATTCCAATTTTTTTTGTACTTGTCCCTTTCTTGCACTGTCAAATGATCCCTTTCTCCAATCCCAGGGCCTGCACTGATCTAATCCCTTATTATTGTCTTAGTGTGCCCAAGCAAACAAGTGACATCACTGTGCTTTTGGTGCAGCGTCGCAGGCTCTCGTATGTCAGTCCAGGAGTCGGATTGACCGCCTCCGAGCCGCTCTGCATGCAGGCCTTTTGTCTCCGGAACGGGGAGAACAGGTCCGACTACGCCGCAAATAAAGGAGCAGGTGAGGTGAGGTGGGTGAGAGGAAAGTCCCAGCCTCCCCCCCAACCACAACCACCACCCCCACCGCCTCCCGGTATGAGTCGAGACCAGCTAGCGGAGGTCAAACCCTCCCGTCTGTATTAAAACCCTCCTCGCACATGGATTAAGATCAGCTTAGTGGTCTATTTAGATCATTGCCAAGTCAGACCATCCAGCGAGTCGGCGGCTACCTCGCTGCCCTCCCACCGCGGGAGAAGAAACAGGAAGTCGCGCGCCGCGGTCGCCACCGGCAGCAGCGTGAGCGTATCGTGGAAAGTAGTGGTGGGGGATGAAGACAGGGAATCAGGGTGGCGGAGCTGAAGAGTGACTTCAACATCCACACAGGTAAACCAAAAACTTTATCTTTAAAAAAAAAAAAAAAACAAAAAAAGAAAACAAAAGGTGTTTCAAATAGCCAAAATTTCTGTTGTGAATTGCAGCAATACTTGTTAAGTTAGTGAAAATGGCTCAAATTTATAATCCACTATATGCTACTGGGGATTAATCAAAAGATTCCAGTGCAACCTGATGCTGGAACCCCTTTGGGGTTTTCAGAAATCATTGACTGGCCAGTAATCGTTGCCTGCACTGGACCACAATTTGCGAGCATTCACTGAAAAGAAGTACTCGAGCTGCAAGAGGGAAAGAGAAAAACAACCTGACCGTTGATTACTCAGGCATGCTTGTTAGTAATTAGCTAACCTTTTAGCTTACGCCGTTTTCTGTGGCTAACGATGTCACACTGTGCAGCAGCAGCCTCAGTGGCCGCCCCATTAACTCTGGTGCGCCGAGCAAATATGTTAATTTACCTGGAGTGTCCCAGCGTGGAGCCACAGGGTGATGAATGAATGAATGAATGAATGAATGGTCTGCAATGCATCATGGTAATTAATGTTAATCAGCCTTTTTGAGCAATGTGAAGTAGTTTTGTTGTGGTTCCGTTTTGTTTTGTTTGATCAGCGTCAATAGCATAGCTCTGTTATGTTTGATATTCACTCTCAGGATTATTCATTTCTGATGCAGCTTATAAAATTTCAGCAGACTAGAAGCGATTTGCACCGACGTAAGCTAAAATCTCTTTTTGGAGATTTTTTTGCTTACATGCATGTTGCCCTGTTTTGTCCTCGTGAAATCCCCCTTTTAGTCATGAACCAAGTTGGCTGATCCAAACAGATTTTCGAGCTTCTCAGCGCCAACAGGAGATAAACATTTGTTTTTGCCAGACAAACAGGGGGCGAAAAGTGCTGATCCTGCGGGCCCGCATCAGCGTGCGTCAGCATCGGAGTTTACTTGCGGGAGTCGCAGCCCTTGCACAGGTTGGATAAGCGAGGAAAAAGGTGATGCCTGTCACTGGGGAAAATACAGAGCGATATTAATACACCAGGAATTCCCAATGGTATATAGTCTGAAATCCAAACATGTCTTTTTAAGGTCCATAAGCTTGTGCACTTTGTTGTGCAGTTGTTTTGATTTTGTGCTGAGTGTGTGGTCCGGTGTGCGGGGATGCGTGTGCACGCTGAGGTGTGAATCATTGTGGGAACCACCTCGTGGCCCGGATCACAGAAAGGTGACTCCTACGTGAACCGCTGCAGGACACAAAGGGCCCACAGTGAGAGAAGAGAGAGAATAACTGGCCGCAGCGTATTTAATAAGACTTGCGTCTCTATCGGTTTCACGCTGCCATGGCTTCACCTCTCATGTGCAGTGGAAATATCATTACCTGTCTGTTATCTCTAACTGCGGCTCTCATGGGAACAAAACGGGCTCCGGATCGTAGATGGTATGGATCTCCTGTCTCGCTTTATGTTTGTTTCCTTTCTAAACACCGGCAGGGTCTGAATCCGAGGCTCCGCGGCAGAAAACCACATCACATGTATCGCTTGTTGGCTTGCGTGAGGGAACATTAATAATTGCCCAGTCAGAAATGCCAGGAATGCGAGTGAGTTTCAGCTTTTTCTCCCTTTACATTCTTGGCTTTCAACCCTTGGCCCGCCGACTGATAGCAGCAAACACTGCGCAGGCTAGGCTCGGTCGCGGCCAGCTCGCAGCTCTCTGAAACCAAACTTGAACTGGACTCAGGAGTTGGCAGAGTGAACGGGACGTCACCCTGTTGTTTGCTTTCCCACAAATACCAAAGAGGTTAGATGAGATATGGCGTTTCTGTCAGCCAGCCCTGTTTGCCGTAGTTGACTGCTTTTGTGGCATTAAAGCAACGCTGCGTGGTGCTTCTACCTTAGATTATAGTTTAAAAGTCATTTTTTATGATCTATTAACTAATGAACAGGTTGAATGGCACCGGTGGCACTGGCATAGCACCCAATCTGACCTAATAGAGAATTATGTAATATTTAGTGTGTTTCCATAAAACCTTAAAAAAATAAAAACACATTACAGAGTGTATGGAAACTGCACAGTTTGTAACGTGGCCTGTTTCAATTTGCATTTGGACAGCCACTTTGTTACATTTCTAAAGGGAATTTCCCATATTTGCTACAGATTTCATGGAAACATAATCAGCAGTAATTAGGATACAATTGTATGGGTAGAGAGGAGAAACAGAAGTCTGAATGTGGAGGATTGAGAGCGTCTAAAATCTTTAAAACCACCTAATTCAGCCAGTGGAAAACATAAATAATTTGCAAATGCTTCATTCTAGGCATTCTGTTTCGTTTTTTTGTTTTTTTGGTCCAAGCTGTGTATGGCCATCCTGTGGATATTCAGTGGGGAAAGCGGCCAACTTATATTTAGAACATAGGGGCTTGAGCCTCTGAGCAAAACATTTTGTATTTAGGTCTCGCTAATGAGGCCAGAGAGCGGCTACATTTTCAAACCAGGTCAAAAAATACTCATCTATTTTTATACAAGTTGTCATCTAGTAACAACATCCTCCATTTTAATACACTTATAATGGGATAGATTGAAGAATATTTCCCCTTGTGACATTGATTCAGCTCGTGTGTTATCCTATAACATAATAACATCATTTGTTAAACAACTTTGATGTCTGAGTTGACTTAGAATAAACATCACTTCTTGTAAATATTTGACATTTGCACTGTGGGTAAAAAAAAAAAGAAGGAGAAAAATGACTTGTGTACACGAGCTGCTGACAAGCTGGAGCACTTACACAATACAGGCTGCTTGGTGATAGCAGGGCACAGAGACCAGTCTCTCACCACATCCTGCACGTGGTTTGCTGCCGGAGGGCGTCGCTGATATTCCATCAGGACAACAGCCAGGGCCGTTATCTGTAGGATAAGTGAAGGGCAGGTGTGTGTCAGGTGAAACAACGCTGAGGTTAAGCACTCATTATTCCTCCAGCTCTAATCCCCTCCTTTATCTCTCGTTCTGCTCCGTCTCATACACAAACACACACCAGCTCACATCTATCGACTGCGTAACCCCCCCCCCCCCCCACCGACTCCTCCCCCACCCAGTCATCGGACGCTTCCTGATCGATAACGCTTCACCCAGCGCTGATACGACCAGTCACCCAAGATAACCCCCGACGCCGCTGCTGCGGTCAGAGATGGTAATTGAATTGTGTCCAGGAAAACAATAGTGTGGAGTCATCAGTGAAGGACACGGCAAAGGCAATGCTTAAAGGGGTTATGAAGCACCTGGCTGGTTTACATGTTGTAAGTGAATCTAATAGAGAGCCGCAACTGGGACAAATAATCGCATGATCATAATCAAATTCAGTAGATGATTTAATAAACGTCAATACATCTGGCATGGGAACATTTGGTGAGGAGTAGTTTCAAACTGTGCATGGTGCAAAGATAACATGATGGAACAGGCAAACCACTGTTTCAACACTAAACCCTGAGATTTGTTAAGACAGAGATGATTGACTGTGACACGCTCCAATAAACTTGGCAGAACGGGACAAAAAAAATAACCTTTGGTTGTGATGTTGAGCTTGAAATAATAATAATAAAAAAAAAAAAACAGGAAAATGTTAAATAGTAACACTACTTATTTTTCATACCAGACTCCAGTTTAGCCCTCTGTTTACAGCTTTCGACAAAAGAATTGAGGCTTTGTTGCACCCACAGCATATTTTTAGAAGGAGACAAAACCAAGGCGGCCTTGCAGAGACCCCAGAGTGCAGAACAAATGTCTGGCGAGGCGTGTTGTCATTCACACTAAAAAGGTGTAAGTCCCCTTTGTGACATCACAAAGGGCTGATTTGAACATTTCAGCGTGCACTTTCTGATAACGGAGCAGGAAAAGGAAGCACAAGGATGGACTTTACTCACCTCTGGGAGGGACACAGGCAGAGGGAGATGGTCTATTATGGTCGGTAAATATTTGTGAGGCCGGTTCAGCTTTTGCATGGACAGCCGTTAAGACTGGAATGGTTTGATTGCGTGCTTGAGAAACAACCTCTGCACACAGTATGGGAAGACATTGGGCAATGACATGACTGAGGAAGCACCTCACAGCTTGACATGTTCTGCTCGCTGGGCCTGGTAATGAGTCGTGGAGCGCTGGACTCGGTCGGCACCAGGGGTTGGAGCGGAGCCTGCGTGCTAAGGGGAATGCCAGCATGACAACACCAGGGTGGAACTTTGCGGAGCGTGAGACCTGGCAACTTGTGGCAACTGAGAGCGTAAAGAAGGGGCTCGCGGTTGACCGGCTTAGACCGGCTTCGACGTAACGGGTGCAAAGCGACGGAAACCACGGCAAACTGGTGGAGACGGCCAGGTCGAAGAGCTTTCCTGTAGAGGAACTGTGGATTTTGGTATCGGTCTGATACCAAGTAAATACAGATCTAGTATCGCCGATAGATACTTTTTACTTGAATTACAACGATGATTGAGTAATTTTGTGATTTTTTGCCTTTTGTTAATTCATTATGATCATGGTAAAACACAGGACATCGGTTTTATTCAAGTTAACATGCTTTTTGTTAACTTACTACAATACAAAACAATTCAGTACTATAAAAAAGAGAGAGAACTACACTTATACTTGTATGCTTTGTCAGTCTTGTAGAGAAGCTGTGAGGAAGTTGGAGTAAATTGCCAGACGTCTAGAAGAGAAACTGCAACAAAAGCACCAATCTTATTGATCATATCGATCCCATAGCAATACGCACCTTAGTATCAATACTTTTGATATTTAGATTGATGCAACCCTGTCCTACTTTCTACGACGTTGGTGGAAAACACACAAATATGCAGATGTGAATCCATGACGCTTGTTCATTGCATCCTATGGGAGAAAAATAAGGGGGAAAGTGGAGGCGTCTTTTGGGGGGAACTGTTGTTCCATTGCATTGACGCGGCTTCTCCGTGTGACCGAGCCGCAGTGCGGTAACGCGTCTTGCTTGAGAGCGTCTGCGCGCTCAATGGTTCCCTGTGTCGGACCGCCGGGGCCAAATATGACCTGGTGGCCCCTCGAGTGGTGCTCATCAATGAGGACAGTGTGAGGCGGAACACTGGCCATTCACACGCGTGAGTTCCGCAGACAGACGGAGAAAGACTCGTCATCCCGCCCGTCATGAAGTGAACCTTTTATGTAAGACCGCGCTCTCGTGTTGGAGCCGCCCGCCAGGCGCTTTAGCCTGGGTTGGAACATATTTCCATGTCTGTGTAGGCGGCGTGCGTCTCGTCAGGCCCCGTGTGCTTTAGATTTACGACGCTGCGTAATGTCGCGGAGCACAAGAAGCGTTTCAATGACCCTGCTTTTTCCTCGCCGTGGCCTAGGGGGCGCCGGCGGGGAGGGAGCGAGTTCTGTCGTGCTGATTGCGTCCCGTCCATAATGAACAACCCTGCCAACAATAAAAGCCTGCTGCTGTCGAGCGCCCCGCTGCTCTCATGCCCGGCAGCCGGAGACGCTCCAGCGCTCGGCTCGCTCATTACATGCCAACATGTGTCACGCTTGCTTCACATTTTCCGCGGTTGTAACTGACAGGTTCGTCAAAGTTTCACAAGCGGAAAGTAGCACACGTTTTGTTGTATTTGCTAGAAGTTTTTTTTTTGTCCCTCTAAGATTTTCTGCCATTGGAGCGTCATGCTAGCTTTGTTTGGTCAAGTAGTTAAGCTCCAGCTCTTCACGGCTGACGATCCTGTCGATTCTCTTTAAACAGGCAGCGCTTTTCGAGCTGGTTTCGACCTGTTGCTGCTAAAAATCACAGGCTCCTCGCATTCTGCTTCTGCACGTGGGACGGTTGAAAGGGTTTACTGTGTTTCCTTAAGACTTCCTGCGGAAAGGCAGGGTCATCTCGGAATGGAAACATACCGCCACATGTCACGGTTGCGGTGCACATGCCTCTGTACACACATATCATCTGTCAAACATCATACATCTTCACATTGATGGCCCAAACACAAAAGTGCCCTTATCTGCAAGATGATCCAGGAAAAGTGGGAGAAAACCTTCTAAGTAACCAAGTCAGTCTTGTTAACACTTGATTGAGTAATATAGTCCAAAAACATTTATTGTGTAAATGGCATCCTTCTCAAGTTGACCAATTTACCAAGCTGATTTATGATAAGAGTCCAGTGAAAGACCAATTCAAAAGCATTGTCCTTTGGATGCTGGCAGGCAAACAGAGCAAGCTCGTCCTACTCATTTAACATTAATAACCAAGTATTCTTCTTCCTCCTAGATAACACAGTTTTACTATCCATTAAAATTCACTGTGTGCACATGGCATGACCTATTAGCAGACTGTTAGTTCTCTGCAGCTCCATCAACAGTAGATCGATCCATGGCTTTCTGTTTCCTCTCCCGTAGGACGACTGTCAGAGTAGGAGTTGAATATCAAAATTCTGCTCTCTCTGCAGTTAAAAAAAAACTAAACAAAAAATGTGGACGATTTGGTAATCACACAACAGCCTTTTACACAACAAGCACCAGCGAGAGCATCTTTGATTGGGTTTATGTAACGCAACGGAGTGCTCGCCGTGTGGGAGTTTGCAGATGTAACCTGCAAACGTTACCCCACGAATGTAAATAAACTTTGATGATGATGCAGGGGAAGAGCAGAGGATGTGGCGCTCGCTCGCCATCCGCTGCATTATGCTTATTTGTGGGTGTGTGTGCGGGAGGCGGGGGGTGAGCGTCCGTGAGAGGGAGGGGCATCAAACAGCTGACGAGCCCGAGCATGTGTTTCCCGCGAGCATCTCTGGAATTTAGCTCTTCCGTGCGTCCCAGCCCCGCTGCTGACCTGCGGGATGCATTCCCATGGAGGAGAGACCTCCTCTTCCTCCTCCTCCACCTCCTCTTCCTCATCTGCTACAAGCCTTTCTGTTGAAAGCTTTGTTTCACCTGTGGGACGCCTGATTGGAGTGCTAGCAGGGAGCGTCCTTGAAACGCTCCCATTGAAGGGAAGAGGCGGCTTTTGTTTCCTCCGTCTGTGGAGCGGCACAGTTGTCTGGACGAGTTAGGAGAGCATCCCTGGGAAACATTCCACAACCTTCACCTCAGTTTCCAGAAGCTAAACTGCGAGCGCAAACACTGCGCGACTCTCTCATTGCGGTTTTAACAACTACACTTCACTCGGCTAACCCCCACCCCGCCCACCCAGTTGGAAGGGGTTCATTTTGCTCTGAACTTCTGAACATGTATCTTTTACATTTTTGGCAGAAACTTTCTCCAAGCGAGCGGCGAGTGGAAACGTGTTTCACAGATGGCAGCGCGCAGTCAAATCGCGGGGAGACTTTGATAAGCCAACGTTTGATCGGAGTCAGCGGCTTTTAATCAAAAAATGCAAAGAAGGCTGGCGATTGCTTTGAGGGAAATGTAAATCACCGACAGAGCACCTTTCAATTAGACCGTAACTGTTCAAGGCTACTAGGAAGCACTGCTTTGATCCATGTGTGTGTGTGTGTGTGTGCGTGCATGTGTGATTTAAGAATGTGTGTTGCATTTCAGGGCCCCTGGGTTCGTGGAGCCAGGCCCATAAATCTGTGCTTCCTGGTTTACTCAGGGCCCATAAACTGCGAGGCAATTATGGAAAACAACTGGATGCAGGGTTCCTTCCGTCCTGCAGGATTTGTGGTCGCAGGCTATAAGGACTTTTACCCCCACAGCCCCCCGCCCCACCCACCCACCCACCCAAAAAGAATAGCCTTGCGCCGCTGCCCCGTGACTCTCGTCCCTCGGCTTCCCGTCAGGCTTCGATTGGATGCTGTCGTGTCCGTGATGGATGGAGGACACAAACGGGGTGAAGTACCTAAAAATACCACGGCAGGCCTTGGCCACCACCGGCCGTTAGCTTTTGGCTCGCTCATGGTTTATTCATACGGTGTCAAACACACACGTGCACGTCCTTCACATCCGGCTGTGACACGGAGACTCTTGCAGGTCGGATAACCGGTCAGAATTTGACTTGATTCGACTGTCAGAACTTTTTTTTTAATTTTTTTATGAGCCTCTCAGCTGCTTTTTTCCCTTCCTGTGTTGTGTGTTGGCTCCACAACGGCGGCGTAGTGGAAAGTTTTACAACAGCAGAAGTGGCACCTTATGAATATAAACATGAGGCGGTGGTGCAGCTTTTGATCGGCGCCTGGTGGAGAGCCCTGAGAGGAGTGGGCGGGAGTCTTTTTGCAAAAAGCTCTCGCTCCCCATTTTCAAACCACCTGCATAATTGCAGCGAGTGCGGCGGCCCGCGGTGCAAAGCCGCTTGATGGGTGTGTGAGAAGCCGAGCGTAGATGACGGAGTGTCACCGCCGATGTCCGTGCCGCCCCAGGTGGTGTTTATCTGGGAGGAAATAACCGCTCTGAGGTCGGGCTTGTGTCATGATCGCATGCAGACGGAAAATAGGGATCGTCAGTCAACAGGTTGTTTTTTCGGAGGCGGATCTCCCAAATGTGCAACGCGAGGCCGCCTTGCAAAACAATTCTGCATGTTTTAAAGCAGCGGCAGTGGTTTAACTGACTGAACTGTTAGGGAAGAAAAGCATGAATCCATCCATTCTAATCTTAATTGCTTTTTTGGGGGGGGTGAGTTTTCATCTCATGGCCTGCACTTGCTTTATTTACCTTCACAAGAAAAAAAACATCTGTTGGAATGGAATGTATGAGAAATTATTGAGGTTATATAACCACTGACTTGGAAACAAGGAGCTGATTCTATGATTTAATGTCAATTAAATAAACGCTACTGAACCAAAAGTGCTTAAAAACCAGTGATGTCATACAGAGTGTGTTATTATGTAGTCTTGCCCATAATATACTGTATAATCACAGGTTTATTTTCAGAACCCTACTCCGCTATGTATTACTTTATCACTGTAACAAAAGTCCTACTATGCTCTCAGAGTCACAACATAGTATTCCATGCAGCTACTCTGGGGAAAGTTACATTGTGTTCCATGTGCACCTGTGAGATGAGCCTCGCACAAGCGCATTTCCTTGAGTTTTATAGTCAGCGAGGCTGCTGCTGCTGCTGCTGCTGTTTTATGGCCTCAAGAAGCTTTTATGGCCTCCAGAGTGTTTATGGAGGGTGATGGAAGGGGGGTCAGCGGGGTGAAATCAATGGCGATCCTTGATGAGGTCGTCTGAAAAGAAGAAAGAGGGGGGAGGACGCGTGGCTCATCTGACAGGCGGTGGTGGTGAGGTCGCTTTGGTCCGCTTTGGGGAAAGCCGAGGAAAAACTGTTCAGATTTCGCAATATTTTTTCTGTTTGTTCGTTAACCTGACAGCAAACAGTCACATTTTTATTGGCTCAAGTTAATTTATTTTGCTGTGCAGTCGCGCTATCGGCCCAGATTGTTGTCCGGCCCGCACTGGAAAGCACCCTGATGTGCCGAGGGTTTATTTGGACACACATGATTTTCATCATGAGGGGAGAATAAACAAAATAAGCCGCAGCACCTCTCCCATTATGCCGCTCCGTTCCGGAGCTCTCTGTGTGATTGCTTTGGATCAGAGTTACGTAAGAGGGCCTCGAAAGTGCAGAGCCAGCTGCTCTACCTTCGAAAAAAAAAACAAACCCATCCTGCGTCTCAAGTGGCAGCGTGTTGTGAATTATCAGACGGGCGGAGAAAACAAGGCCGACGCTGTCGACGACCTGCGTCAACATCAAATCTGATTGATTTGGGGAGGTTTCTTCCTCCGAGTTTTACCTCCAGCGCTCCTCCTCGGCGACGGGAGCCTCGGTGTGTTTTACGCGTCTGTTTTGTTGTGCTTTGATCTCGCCCGAAAGTTCATCAGCTGTGTTTCTCGGGGACAGCTGTCTGTGCCGGGAAACACAGCTGAGGAAACGTCTGTCAGCACATGCCACGTTCTCCCCCGAACAGCCTTAACTTAGAGCCTCGGAGCCGAGGGGGTGAAGTTTATTTCAGTCTCGGCCGGTGGACTGACTGGAATTGCTGCACACTTTTGAGGTCAGCAATCCAGACAATGGATGTGCACCAGTGACATCATGACTTATCACAAAGTTTACCCTCAGAAAAGAAAAGTAGGTGTCCATGAATAAATATGTCTAACAGTAGCGTGATGTGACTCCTGAGAACCAGGTAATTCAAATATACAGTATCACCAACATTTTCTTACTGCAACACCCAATTTCGTATATCAACTTTTTATGACATCACAAGGGGCTATGACACCACTTTTTTTTTTTTTTTTAATTATCTTTTAAACCAAAGCATCAGCCTCAGAGTGCTTGAACCAAGCATTTTCTTGCAGGAGGCTGTAAACAGAAGGCTAAAGTACCCAGTTGAGTAGTGGTGAGAGGCTGCTTGGCTGGAGTCTGTGATGAAAGAGCTCCAATGAGGATAATATAGAGCCTTTAAATTAGATTGTGTAGCCTTCCTTTGTCTTTATCAAGACTTCATTATTGTGTCTTTTTGGCAATGTGTAGACAAACAACAAACTGGATTGTTGTTATTCGTTAAATCCCTTTTGTAGGCTTCTTTACTTCCATTCGAACAGACTCTTCAGCTTTTTTGACAAAACATCAGCATCCCGTCGCCGATAAACCGGTCCAACCATTTTGCTTCCCCGCTCACTTTTGTACTTTGCCTTTTTCTTTGTCCGCAGAGCACCTCACCCCCCCGCAGAGCTGTGTAACAAATGGCAGCCTCAGTCCAGACTCTCCCTCTGAGCCGCGGCCCTAACAAAACCTTCCGTAACCCTTTCCCAGCCCCGCCCCTCTCCTCGCGCTGCGGCATGGGAAGCGTAGGAAGTCTGGTGGAGCGGCCGGACGTGTCCCCGACGAAAATCAACCGCGCCGTGCCCCAGGTGAGACCCAAACAGGCCAACGGTCTCCTGAAGAAAGGCTTCACGCAGAGGGAGCTGCTCAACTACCTCAACATCACCAGGTGAAAAAAGAAACCCAACCTCTTTGAAGGCAGAGTTTGCTTCCAGGTGCAGTTAAAAACTGAAAAGGATCTGACCTCAGTTGACCCTGCTGTGCCTTTAAAACAGAAAAGAGCCCAAAGCGAATCCAAGCGGCGACCTCAAGAAGGAAATAATCGGCTCGGCCGGAGGCAGGAAGGAGGACAACTTGTACGCAAAGATCTACCACAAAGATGGCACCGAGGTGGACTTGAGGAAGAACTCGCTGCCAAGCAGCGGGAAGTATGAAAAGGTGACTATTGTTGAAAAATGTTATAAAAAGGTTCGACCAAAGGGTGCTTGTTTGACTAGAGCTGTCAGGAAATACGTTTTCTCCACTGCCAAAGGTCTGCGTCATGTTTACAAACCTATTTTAACTCCAAATTGCACGGCCAACAATGAGAAATTGTGTCAACATTAATACAATCCAGCCTAAGAGGAGCCTCGGTGCCTTTCAAAGCCTTCAAAGGTCACATGTTGCATAAAACTTCCTCCCCCATTGTTTTCCTACCCTTGGTGTTTCGAGTGAACTCCCCGGACATTAGTCCAGCCCCACCTTTAACTTCTTTCACCTGCTCCACTTGCTGAAACACAATCTGCCCTTTGTGATGTCAGAAAGGGCACTGACACCTCTCCCAGAATAGCACCGACACCCCCCAGCCAGGTGTTGGTTCCGCTCTCTGACTACGGCTAATTTGGTCCCCATCCAAACATGGAACACTGAAGGCCGAAGGAAGCTTACATTTTGGCAGGAAGTTTTTGGATAATTTATGGTGCCCCTTGTGACATCACAGAGGCTCTGAGAAGTATAATAAAACATTGGACTTTTAAAACAGCGATGAGGGTTCCTGGATCTCAGCCACAGACTCAGATGAATATTTTCCCAGAGAATTCTAAAAATGTAACGATTATACAGCCAGTGATTGACTCTCACATTGATTAGTTACACATTTATGCGTCTCTGAGAGCAATTTGCATCAACCCAATCATCTGTTAGCGCCATAAATCAGCCTCCAGTCTTCTCTGGCTCGCCACCGCAGATTGGGAACCTGTCAGTTTTGTCCTCTCAATTTATTGCAACAATCAGACCCCACCTTTAATGCCCCCCCACATTGATCGACACTGGGAAAACAGAAATTAGACGGTGGTCACAGATGGATTTGGTGGAAGCGGTGTGATTTATAGTCCGCCGTTGACGTTGCCCCCCCCTCCGCCGCTCCAGTCTTGTTTCAGGTCTTCTGCCTTCAAGCCGGTCACCCCCAAAAACTTCAGCTCCATGCAGAACCTCTACCCGTCATCCAAGTCGGAGGACACCGATCACGGCATCTCCAACGGGCTTCACCGGGCCTACGCCCACGTCGCTAAGGCCGTCTCCACCTCTTCCTCTTCTTCCTCGCCCTCCCGCCACGGAGGCCCAACCCCTGCTGGAAACAAGGTATCGTCGGAAATCCAGTTTGGTTCTGATCAAATCATCACATCTGATCAACTCAGCTGAGATTTGTCAACTGAATGGGATTCATTGTATCTTCATTAACTACATACGATTGTTAGCATTGTTCTTCTATAACAGTGAGGGTATGAAGATACCATCTAAAATATGTCACTCAAATTTGTCACTCAAGCTCTATTCCTCTCCGCTTGATCTCGTCAGAGCCATGATGAAGTGAAGTGTGTGTCTATGCAGGCCCCCTCCTCTGCCCGCGGGACGAGCCAGGAGGACGACAACCTGTCAGACTCGGGTCACAACTCCATGAGCAGCCTGCCGCCCTACCGGCCCCCTCTGCGCCCACACCTGGCTCACATCAGGTCAGCCTCGGCCTCATTAGCTCCAATCCGCGTTGTATGTTGTCGAAGCTGTGAATGATTTGTAATGAGCGTGTGGGCCGGTGAAGATAATGAGACAGGCTTCTCTTCATCCGTGCCGCAGTGCGTCGATGGGCCACATCAACACCATCGGCTCCCTGGAACACAACTCGCTGGGCTCCAAGGCTGTAGGCTCAGGGGGCGGGGCCATAGGGGAGGTGTCGTGTCGAAGCATGGCAACACTCAGTCGCCTGGTTCCCTTCGGAGGGGAGGCTCCGCCTCCTTACGAGTGGACGCTCTCGCTGTCCGTAGAAGAAGTGGTGAGTACGGATGGAGGGATGAAGGGATGGATGAATAGATGGATTGATGGAGCCAGGCCTCAGGATTCAATATGGCAGCTCATTCATTTCAATGAAGTTGCTCACCTAACGCATGTGGCGAAAAGGTTTTTGCCATATGCAAAAACTTTTCCGCATTATGATTATTATATAGAGCATGTAGCAGTAGTGTAACTTCCCATCATGCCACTGTAAGTTCTGTGATGCATCAGGAAGTATCAGCCAAAAAGGAGCGAGCGTGACATCACACTGGTCGTCAACACTTTACTGTACCTCCGCTTTTGCCAGTTTCCTGATTACTGTGGGTGAACCTGTGGGATACACCAGTTTACTTTTAACTGTGGGTAACTGGGTTAATCCACAATCCATCCAGCCTACTCGCCAATTTCCACTTTATTTGCGTCAACTTTATTCACGAAATTTTGTCTTTTCTGTTGACTTTATTCACTGAATGTCGTCTTTTTTACCTCAACTTTTTTTCACGAAATTTTGACTTTATTCAGGAAAATTTTCTTTTTCTTGAAACTCGAAATGAAAACTTAAATAAAAATCTCCTTCCTGTAACATTTTTTTCTCTTGTTGTGGCTGTAATCCACTTTCGTATCCATGGGATGGATGGTTGGACGGATGGATGGATGGATGGAGCAGAAAGTATTTGTCTTCATGCCTTGTCTTTTTTGAAGGTGCGGGATCTGGAAGAGCGCCTGGTGGAGAAAGAGCACGAGCTGAAGCAGATGAAGAGGAACCTGGATGAAAGCGAGGGAGCCATCGCTCAGGTGACTCTCGTCTCAACCATCAGCCTTTCCTTTCCTTTCGGGGGAGTGGGAGGCGAACCGCTTGACTGACCACCAGGCTTGTCTGCGCAGGTGTTCGAGGGGAAGCAGCGTCTGTGGGAGAAGGAGGTGGAGGAGCTGAAGCGCCTGTACGCCGCCAAGCTGCGGCAGGTCTCCCAGCACGCCCAGCGCTCGCAGCGCAACCTGCAGCTGCAGCTGTTCAAAGCCCAGCAGGAGAAGAACCGGCTGCAGGAGGAGCTGGACAAGCTGAGGAGGGACCGCGAGCGGCAGGACGCCGCAGTCGCACCGAAACCGACCAGTCCGACGCTGGAGGAGACGCAGTGGGAGGTAACAGGCGGCAGAGAGAGCCACTTTACGACGAGTAATTACAGGGCAGGGTAGAGATAGCGAGATTCCTGTCTGCCTTGTCTTGTTTGCACAAAAGAACCTGAGTGCAAGTAAAAAATATATATATATGTGTGTATAATCCTGTTCTTATCGGCCTCTCCTGCAGGTGTGCCAGAAGTCGGGCGAGATCTCCCTGTTGAAGCAGCAGCTGCGCGACTCCCAGGCAGAGGTGACGCACAAGCTGAGCGAGCTCTTCCAGCTGAAGACGCAGCTCAGGGAGACGCGCACGGAGCTGCGCGACCGGGAGAGCCAGGTGGAAGTGCTGAAGCTCGTCCTGCAGGGGGCGAAGCGCCGCAGGTGCCCGTCCCAGACCGGGAACGAGGAGGATCAGGCGGCGGAGGAAGGGCAGTCGGCCGGGGCGGCAGGTGATTCCTGACACACACACACACACACACACACGCACTTACAACTAGACGCCACAAGTCGGGATAAGAGTGCAAGTTCTTGTCGACGTAGTGAAACAAGTCAACAAAACAAGTGAACGCAAGCATGCCTGATTGTGGTTTACACAGATACAAAATAATGTCTCGGAACTCATGGTATAATTGTGTTGCCAGTGTTACTTATCGAATATTGCTTTGTACTTGATTTCATATATTTCTTATGTGAACTGTGATGTCAGAGTGAAAACACTGAACCCTGAGCAGATTCACGTTCTGAGCAAGTCTGGACACTTGTGACACGTGGAGCCACTTTTTATGGATTTAATATGTATAAATGTTTATCACGAAATGGAAAAAGAACATTGCAAAAAATACAAACTACATATGTAATCTTTGTTCTATTGGATGCCGGAAGATCCCATTAAATGTTACACATGGGGTCTATAGACTTGCTTTAGCTTTCAACTATGCTGTTTAACATGGAAGAGCAACTTCCCGCCGTTGTGCTTCAGTAAAGTTTTTTTTTATCAACTGGGCAGAAGGCAGTCGGAGTTATTTTCAGTTAGGATGTTAACACACTTGGACCAGAAGTCGGGGTTACTTGTCTAATCAGGTCAGGGCCAGCAGTTCTTTTTACAGGCAGCCGGCGTCTTTCATTGCAATCCACCGCCGCCCCGCCCCCACCCCCCACCCCACCCCAGACGGCTCTGCCGGCATGTTGCTGAAAGTCATGTGAACCTCCTCATTGCAGGGGGCTGCGGGAGCTCGACGGAGGAGCGGCTGCGTGCCGAGCTCCTGCTGGAGCGCCGCCAGAGCGAGGCCCAGGCCACGGCGTTCGAGGAGGAGAGGCGGACGTGGCAGACGGAGAAGGACAAGGTCATCCGCTACCAGAAGGAGCTGCAGGCCAGCTACGTGGAGATGTACCACCGCAACGAGGCGCTGGAGAGGGAGCTGCACCAGCTGAGGGCGGGCCAGGAGCGAGCAGGTCGGGGGGGTTGTGGAGGGATAGGGGGAGAGGAGGGGGACGGAGCGGCGGCGAGCAGAAGTGGGACGCTGGAGAGAGAAGTGGCGGAGCTGGAGAACGCGGGAGCCAATGAGCACCCGGAGGAGAGACCCTCCTCTGGTCTGCCCTGGATAGAGAGGATCGAGTCTTCTGAAATTTGAATGTGACTGATTTGCCTTGCAAACTGTCTCCTTCCACCGCTGTCTCCACGGAAACCCACTATGATCAGGAAAAGAAATAACTCATCACTCTTTCTGAATTTAAAAAAAATATATATATATATATTCAGTTACATATTAGTTAAAATGCCTTTTAATTGGAACAATTTATGACCCACTCAATCTAAAGTTTAAAATTATGACAGAATTAATCATAATGAGATCATAATGCAGAAATATATCAAAGCATTGATTTTCTTGTCAATTTTAAGATTTTAAATTTGACTCTTTTTCTTTAATGAGTTTCACCTCAACCTTTTCGACTATCAAAAAAAGGTTCCGAAGGTTCCTGACACTTCCTGCCACTTTCTGCTCAACGCGCCTCGTCGTTTGTTCCGCCAACTTATCCTGCAAAGACCGAAGCG
Source organism: Thamnaconus septentrionalis (assembly GCA_009823395.1). NCBI lineage: Eukaryota > Metazoa > Chordata > Actinopteri > Tetraodontiformes > Monacanthidae > Thamnaconus > Thamnaconus septentrionalis. The sequence continues at coordinate 16,377,735 of CM020509.1, read as the reverse complement.
TCTCTTTGCAACCAAGGCACCGTCGTGCCTCACCGAGGACGAGCGGTGTCAGAGGAGCAGCAGCACCTAAACAGGGTCCCGTTCAAAACAGTAATGTTTTCCTCTTTGTAAACTTGTAAAATGAGCTGAACTACATCTTGCAGACTGAGGTTGTGCCACTTTGCTGTGGACTGCTGCACGGCCTTGACGGTTACCAAAGGATTCAAAAAGGGATTTAAGGATGAAAAAAAAATAAATCAAGGCACCTTCTTTGTTTGTGCAGAAGATCTACAGACGCTCTGGTCTGGAATTCTAATGAACTGCATCGACCTGGTGCCAATGTACTCAGAACTGTTAATACTACTTAAGAAAAAAACTATGACGACAACTCTGGACTCTTCCAGCTCCCCTCAGGAGATTTTTTTTTTGTATATAAAGCCTTTTGGTCGTCGCACTCAAAGCACACTGTTGTCTTCCGATTGTCTTATGATTGGGATAAAGGTCATCAACAGATGACAGGAACGCCTAAACTTAAACGGGACTGCCCCTGCTTGCTGGAGCAAGTTGTTGCACCCAGCCAGTGACTACAGCTGCATGACGTAGGACTCGCCACGCTCTCGTCGCTCCGTTTGTTCTTTGATACGTGGACGTTCCAGCTCCCGCTCGGTCAGCCTCGCGCCATACTGTGATTCAATGTCTATTTACTGGGTTTCAGCCTGTACAGTATAAAATATCTTTCTGTTTTTTTGCATTCATAATAAACATTTATGAAGTGTTACATGCGCTGCTTGTTTATATTCCCGGTCGAGACTTTTCCGCGTCAGAAACGGCTCGACAGAATGTTTAGCGGCGGAAAGGTTGCCGGGTTCACCCGAGTTTTGGCCTCAGAAATGAGCAGCGCGCGCCAATAAAAACCCAGCGACAGCGGCTTTAGACCAGAGCGCTGCTGGGCTTTGAGGACTAATGAAGCTTTTAGCCTTCAATCCTTATCTCGGTTCCATCCCCCAGCAACCCCCCAGGCTTTGGCAGCCGGGCCTCAAACACCAGAGATGATAACAAGGACTCCCTCTGGAAACCATCAACCCAAAACCTCCAGGGTGGCACAACAGTCTTGGCGCAGGGTCACTTTTTTCTGGGTTTGGTTGGGTAACGGCGGAAGAGAAGAGATGCAGCAGGACGTGGGAAGTGTGAGGTGGCACATGGAAGTCCAGCGTTGCCGTAAACGTAGGAAGGCCGGTCTGTTTATGAGCTGCTGCTGACTCACCGGGTCCTTACCTCGGCATTTCAACTATTACATAAAACTCGGAGCTGAATATAACCGCCCCGGCTCCGAGCTGGTTAACTGACGTGGGATGCGAGCAGAGCCTCACCTCACACGTTAGCGCTCTGTGGGAGTGATGCAGCTGGGAGCTGAATGCCATCAGTTGGCCTTTCTTGATTTCATAATAAAATAAAATAAATAAACGTTTGTTTGACTGTGGGGGAAATAATCTTCATGGTAAATGTTGAGTTCCTCATCACACCCATTCCCTGGTCTTTATATGGAGGACTCCAGCCTTGTCACAACCCAATCTATTGACCCTCCCAACCTAAAAAAAAAAATCATTAGCCCCCTAGACAACAGCGTGTTTAAACCTGTGTCTGCAGCCTCCTACAAAAAAAAAAAAAAAAACTGTTTTAAGATTCCTGCTAAAACTGATGTTTTGTTGAACTTCAACCAAATGGTTGAGTCAAATGCTAGGTGACCACAAAGTGACATCACAAAGGGCTGTTTTCCTGAAGCCGGTTTCCACACACTCTCTGAAAAGTGATGCTAAAATTTGTAGGATTTATTATTTTTTTTGTTGTTGTCAGTTTCAGGGTGTTGATAGGCTAGAGGCACATTTTATAGTTACAAAACATTGTACAAGCGCATTTCGCACATCAGGACTTCCAAGACTGAAAAGAAAAACAGTGATGGTGCCCCCAAGTGGCCAAGAATGAGGTCTTGCAGCCATTTAAACAAGAGGTGACTTTTTTAACAGACCGAAATGCAACCGCACAGTTTGAGCTGATGCGGAGTATAAAGTTTTTTTTTATTTCCATTTCAGATGCAGGTATATGAAACATGTTAGAGGATATTTACAGTAAGAGTTGCACACAAAGAGGCAGGAAATGCAAACATTCGACAAAATCAAGAACACAGAGAGCACAGAGCGCTAGCAAGCTATGTGGAGGAACATCTGAGAAAAGCAATGAATGATTGTCAACCAAAGGAAAAGGAAACAAAAAGTCCACACGTGATGCCTTAAGCCTAGTCCAAATGAAACCCAGGTTGAATGACGCTAGAGGAACTGCATTTAGTGTTTACGGCTCTGTGAGTGCGCGTGTGCGCGTTATGCTGGTGTTCCACTTTCAGAACAGCTAGTCTCACTTGTGTGTGTGTGTGTGTGTGTGGGTATCGGTTAATAGCTTTCCACTCCAGGAACCTGTTAGTAACGACCATCTAAACAAGTTGTATTTGAAGGCCAAGAGTCTTGGACCTTGAGCCAAGTCTATCTTCACACACTGACAAGTTGCATAATATATACAAGCTCCAAAAAACAAAACAAAAAACCCAAACAAACAGTATAACCCTCTATAGTGAAATATGTCATCTCTTGACACTCTGATTGTACACCTTTAATGTTTTAACTGCAAAGTGTGGTATGACCCTTCACAATGAGCCCTGAGGAAATGTATGGATTTTTAATGCTTATTTATGTCTCCATCTGTAAAATAAAAAGCAGAACCTGCACAGCAGAGGTTATAAATAGTATATATTAAAACAACAGCCACGATGACCACGGGACCTCCCCATCCTACCACAATAAAGCTGAATTAGTTTTATTTTTTTTTTGCCAGGGAGCAACTGCGGATCGTACAGGCACCGTCACACTTTACATCTCCACGGTAATGCAAGCTTAGATACACGACGCGCCGCCGAGTCACTCCCCGGAGCGGCTGCGGCGCGAAACCCCCCCCCTCAGGTTCTGCGGCGCTGATCATGTGCTTTGCCGTCCAGTTGTTGTACTTCGAACTTGATGCCGGGGTGGCGATGAAAAACGGAAACGAAGCACATTTCACAGTAGTTTATAATCGTGTTTTCAGTTTTGTCCTTAAATACGTACATGGATACGTACTGCGCGTTTCTGCAGTGGGGGAGAGAAATGTTGCTGGTGTGCAGTCAGTCACAAAAAAAAAAGGAAAATAAAATAAAAAGCTGTTTTTATCATAAAAGTGATCTATGAATTAAATACTACAGCCAACAGTGACTTTCAAGCTACGAGAGGCCTTTATTATGTGATGGGAGGCGTAAAGGGGTCACAATCAAAGAGCTCCGTTGACAACGGGCCTCAAAACTTCCCTTCACCAGAATAGAAGAAACTTTTTTTTTTCCACACAGTTTGTTATTGTTTTGTCTTTCCTTATATAGAATAAATGTTTTGTTACCATCCTGAAATCAGAAACTGCCTATCTATACCAATATATCCATGCTCGTCCTCTTATAATCATTCCACTGCCTCTTGTCAAAAAACAAAAAGAAAAGAAGAGAAGCAGTAACCCAACTCCAACTGTTCGTACAGTCAGAAAAATAGCTATAAAGTAATATATAATTTAAAAAGATAAGCCTAGGACTCTGCAGGCAAACAGGTTTCCGCGACGGATCCTTTTCCAGAGGTGCTTCTTCACTGACACACTCCCCACCCAACTACACACTGCAGTTGGAGCGTCCCCTGCTGGGCTCTGTGTACAACGCAACATTGGGGTAGGTCAGAAGTGGGCGCGGGATGGGGGGGGGCGGGGAAACAGGATGGCCGAGGCTGTCCAGGTGAGCGCTCGGGTAAAACCTTGATGCTTACAACAACAGGCCGAGGGGGCTGGGACAGAGAAGGAAGGGCCAGAGCAAAACGGTCCTGGGCGCACAGAAGTGAATCCCGGGGAACTTCGTCCTGACTCGTCACGGGGGAGGCGGTGCCGTATCAAAAGTAGATCTGCTTGGCATGTGACGGGTTCTGCTCCAAGGGACAGTATGGACATTTCAACCTGGGGACGGGGAACAGGGTGAGATACGTTTGGTTTGTTTTCAAAGTCCAACGCTTCAGTTTTGGCAGCAAGCTGGAGCATTTTTGCAGGAGGCTGTAAACAGATGGCTAAATGTGTTTTCTGCAGGTCTTTAGACCTGCGAGTCTGCACCAATGAAATGCAATATAAAAATAAAGATCTGACAGTGGGCCTACAAAGTGGCCTTTGATTTAATTCCCCCTGGATCTGCAAGGCTAAAAATGACTTTCTGACAAAATTTAGCTTCAAACAGGAAAAATGCTCATTGTTCAGTTCAGTTCAAAATAGTTCATTTCTACAGTGTAGGGAGTTTATGTAACTTATATCTTGACAACTTAAAACATCACCAGTTTTTCTTCTAAATCTCTGTCCCGTCATCTCATCACATCTGGGCCGCATCGTTGACTTACTTCCCAGCGTTTGTCAGTTTGTTGAGGGCATCTCTGGAAATGACGTGGCCGCAGATGAGCTTCATGGGTGGGTTGCTCTCCGAGGTCTGCTGCCTGAGGATGGGGCAGGCGAACACCGAGTGGTACCAGCACTTCTTCCCCAGGTCGATTTCAATCTGCAGTTACAGATGCGGTGCCAGTCAAGTCGAGGCTTTGGAGAAGGACTGACCATGAAAAGTCGACACAACTCAAACAGCGAACTCACGGGCAGCTCGTCTTTGTGCGTCCAGACTCCGCTGCACTGTCTCTGTTCTATCACCTGCTTGATGTTCATCAGCACCGGCAATGCCATGCAGCCTGATGCAAAACTTTAGGCAAACAAAACAACGGGAAAAAATTACATTTGGAGGAATTTCTTGTCAACGAGTTGGTGGTGAATCTTGGCTGAAACAATGCATGACCACATTTTATATAAGCTGTAAAGAACAGAAGAGGTGCTGTTGCTCCAGCTCTTCTTACCTAACGCTGAGTGGGGACTCTACTGAGAGGCCCAGCAGAGCGCAGGCGTCCCTGGTGAAGATGTTGCAGATCTCAGCCCACTGATTCGTCTCCAGCAGGCTGCGGTACGGAGAGTTCTCGATGCCGTGGCGCAGGTACACCAGGCTGCCCATCAGGATCTGAATATCTGCACCGGGGGATGACATGCGTAGATATGGGACAACTCTGCAGAACTTTAAATTCCTACAGTAAAGATTTCTTATTAAATGATTAGGAGCTCAAGATTCTTTTTCAATGGAAAACATAAAGCTGAGGATTTTATTCTGTTTGGTCTAAGCCAGAAAACTCGTACCTCTCTGGTGTTGAGAGGCAAAGGGCTGAAAATGCCTGGCATACTGCAGCGCCTCCATTTGGTTAGTGATTCCCCCACTGAGCAAGCTGATAAAGTACAGACGATGCAACTTGAACTCCAGGCTGCTGTTGAGGTCCAAAAGGCGCTGCCGATTCGTCACGGCCCACCTAAAACAGCGCAGAGGGTGTTAAGCCAAGTGTCTGATACAAATTAAGTCTGCACACAGTTCGCGGTGGGAAGCGAGGACGTACTCCAGTGCAGGCCTGAGGTCCTGCATTCTCAGAGCTTCAAGGATTCTGTTCAATTCCAGAAAAGGCTGTTTCATACTCATGTCAATAACGACACCGGATTCCTGGAAAACAAACAGGTGTCATTTTAAGTCATTGGGCACTCAATGACCTGCGCCGTCAATCAGAAGACATTTGAAGCCTTATGACTCTAGATTTCAGGAGTCATGTTTACACCTCACCTGACAAAGATCCTCTGCTACACTGAGCATCCCTTGTCTATACAGGTGCTCCACGATCGTCTCGCTCAGGTATTTCTGTCTCTCTGGGGTGTCCCACACTGTCTCTGCCACCACAGCACTGATCTCTGCATCGAAATTCTGCAGGGAATGAACGAAGGTTTAGGCACATGTGTGCTACATGCTAGAAGGACAGGTGGACGGATGGCTTTACCCTGTCGATGGCTTTGCCCACTTTGGACACACTGCCGTGTATGTCCTTATGTCGTGAAGCCAGCATCTGCACCGTTTCTTTGATGTTCTTACAACACTGCGCCATAGTCTGAGAGAGGACTGACAAGTCTGCATCTTGCACTCCTGAGGGAACAAGAAAGGTATCTTCACTCAAAGTGTCTGTGAACTAGGTAGTTATTCAGACCAAGGACACATTTAAGGAAAAAAAAATTCCTCTCACCAAAAGCAACTAGCTGTCCTCGGATCTCACAGACGCTGCGAAGGAGCTCGTCTAGCCTCTCCTCAGACTGGTGACCGTACATTACGAAGCGGTGGAGAACTTTCTCCAGCTCCCTCTCGACACACGCACACTGCTCCATGGTTCAAACTGGAACGCTCACACACACGCACACACACAACACCTGGATGTAGGAGGGGGAAAAAGTAGGACAACTGAAAAATACATGTAGGCAGTTAGATTGATGCTTTTTCTTTCTTTGGAGATTGATTGATTTCACTGAATTAATAAAAACTTCATATGGAAGTCGGTAATGCTCCAGATTAAAAATAAGACAATACAATGTAGTTTTCATTTATCACTTTGCAATACCAAATATGCCTTTCCTAAAAGGCCAAAGACAATGTTGAGCGATCAGAACTTTTCCAATGGCAGAACACTAGAAGCAAGTATGAAGACAAGCTACAAATAACAGACTATTGTTACGGACTGAGTTTGGAATGAGGACCCCAGAGGACTGTTTCTAATCAATCCTCTCAAAGAGCTCAGTCTGACGTCATCATCTGACCAGAAAAAGGCTTTGGTAAATGTTGTATATATTAGTAACAGCATCAACAAACACAGGGAACACTGTTTCCATTTCTATTCTACTCGTACCGCTGTATACTACTGTATATTTTACAACATGCTTCAAAGCAGCAAGCTGCTAAACTGCATTTCATTGTTCATACAGCAACACAGGCCGATTCTACTCCATTCTACAAAGAGCAAGAAACATGCATGAAGTTTCATACAAAGTTATACTATGAGGTAGAATACGAAGGCCTTGGAAATATATATAGAATTAATGTAACTGTATCGTTAGTTTCAGAAAATGACGTCTGTTTATTAAACACGATGATAGATACTAAAGCGTTTTGTTTGTTTGGGAAAAATACTGAACTTGCTCAATCCTGATGGTTTGCATTGTGGACCAAATCACACTATTGGACCACTTCCTTGACATTAAAAAAAAAAAAAAAAAAAAAAAAAAAAAAAACGCGCAAACGATGCCAACAGGACTGTGATAAAATAAAGCTGATGTCACATTAAAAAGCCCTACGATCAGCACTTGTGCTGGAGTACCACGGCTAACTGCCAGCAAGGTCTTAGCAACACTCGAACCAGGGTACCCAGTGCACTCAGCGGCCTGGTGTTTACTACTCTTGGTAACCTCTAACGTCTCAAACATCTCGCACGAGAATCCGCTGTGAAGAAATACTACATAATACGCCCGATCCTTTAGAGGACAGCTGCCTGACTTGATCTACCTACGTAAATGTCTGAAAACAAATTACGGAATGCTGCGGAATACTGTTTTGCTGTAACTACCAGACAGTAGCTGTATACAGAAAATGTCCACCTAGTTACCGCAGCTGGGTTATCGCTCACGAACGTAAACGCAAGAACGGAATGTCAATTTTTTGCACTGATATTTAAAAGGACATAGCGATACGTACATTGTACACCAAGCCCTGACGCAATTTCGCTGATATTCGGCACTCAAATATTCGGCAGTCACAAAGCTCAAGTAAACAATTGGTATCGCAATGGCTGGCTAACCAAAATGTTCGTCACTGCTAGCGGCTAGTTGTTGTTTACCAACTGCTACAGCGTGACACGGGCTAAATAATTTCAAAACTGGATGACAACTTCCCAGTCTCGGCCCTAAATATAAGTAGGCTTTTGCCGTGTAACCAAATTTAGAACGTGTTTTTAAAAAAGGCCGACTCACCTCTCTTGCTAATTAGTTAGCAAACATTAGCGTTAGCCACTTCCCTGCTACAGCAACACAACCAGCAGCCGTAATGCGGATCTTCCTGTGTCGCATTCTCCGTTGACGTCAGCTTTCACAATAAAAGTCATCCCCCCCGACCCCCCGTGATATTCACAAAACTCCAATTAGTTAGTACAAAGTTTGATATCATGCAGAATGACGAAGGACTAATCCTTGGCATTCAACGAAGCGAGGAAACGTAGCTGTCACGCTGTGTTACGGTGGCGGCTTAATCAAGACTCTGCACAAGGTAAAGCTTTGAACTCATGTTTAAAGGCCTTGCAATTCAAAGGAACACATTAGAGTAGAGAATGTTCTGAGTACCTCAAATTGTTCAGTTTTATAGATGTAAAAAATACTAATTAAAAAATTACACCTACCAATTATCAAAATGTTTGTTGTGTAATGGTGCATTTTTGTTATTGTTGTTGTTGTTTTTTACGATTTACGATGCGAGACTACAACAAATAAATGTTTGGCATTAAAGAAATTAAAAATCATGAAATATTTATCAGATATTGGGGTCAAGTTATGGTCGGTCAGCCACAGTTTTTGTCCGCTGATCGTTGCTTGAAAGACAAGTTGATATATTCCAGACTCTCCAAACTGTAGATGATAAACGATGGAAAATTCTTCAGACATCTTGTGCTCAGGACAGACTGACTTCTGACTCAGTGCTTGTAATGGACCATAGACTTTCATGCACAAAACTGTCCACTTATTCTCTTTTTCCCCCCAATATAACTTCAAGGATTATGAGCATGTAGTCTTCAGATTATGCAGGTCTGCAGCCATGTGTTTATTTTGGTTATTTAGACTTTCATATTGCCACGTTGTGTCTGTCTCCTTTCAAACATGAAATGTCCAACAGAATATTCATTTTAACAGGTTTGCACAGGATTTTGGTTATGTACTTTTAAGCTCCTTCATTAACCATCTCATCATACTGAAATGATATAGTTTAAATTTAAAGCTCACACTGATATTTTGTTTGTAACTGTTGTTTATTCAAATGTATATATTGTATGAACAACAAAGATGTGACTGTCTGGTCAGTTTGGATTTTCATGATGATGACTTTAGGATGACTCCAGAGGAGTAGCCTACTTTGTAGCTGTCAGTCAAGGCGGCAAAACATAGCTAAGATTAGCGATGCGGTCTTTTCAGAGCTTAGCCATGCAAAGTTAATTACATCCTACAAGAGCAGCAAGGTCAGTTCAAAAAAGCTAAAATCGTAATGTGATCTCGTTCTAATTTTTTTTCTTTTCTGTTCACTAGTCCACATATAACTGGTCAGGTGACTGCTTTCTTGTTCGGTATCATCCTGTCCAAATAGAACAGAAATGCCCTTGCGTTGTTGAAATTAAAACGCTTAGCTGCAATTGACAATGACTGAATGAATCCTAATGTTTAACAGATTAACAATCCTTATCTCATTTAGGCCTCTTGATTGAAGAGAGTATTTTTAGTTACTACAGTTATAGATGCCTTTGTGTCTCATTGTTATTGCGTGCATGTTTTTTTTTTGTTGCATTGTTGATGGTGACAGTGGGTGCAAACTTTAGAGCAAAGAGAGCCAGTGTGACTAATCTATCAGTGATGTCTACCAAAGCTCCCCATCGCTGAGGTGCTGGGAATTCTTTCCCACTGAGTCTTCATTCCGTCAAATGGGCCACCGTGACCACAGCGGTATCAGCATTTCTGTACACAGCCTGAACACTAACATAACACCGTTTTACTCCCGACAAACAAGAATTCACATACAATCAACCAAAATTTTTATGTTCATTAAATGTATTTATACATTTGTATTATCTATCTTTAATACCTGATTTAAGAGTTTAGCTTTTTGAAAATAGTAATTATTAGAAAGGTGTTCATTGACAAGTAGGTTTGTGCATTCAAGGAATTTGTCTCTTTTGGCATATTAACATTGACAATTCAAAGACTCACAAAGAATAGTGAAGAACAAGTACTGGAAGTTAAAAATATATAATTAAAGTAAAATAGCCTGAGGTGGAAAATAGAAAAAATGTACACTGGTAAGTGAGTAAGTAAGTGAGATGGATGTGTAAAAATATACATAAGAAAGAAATCATGTGTTATGATGAAACTCTTGTCATGGCCCTATTGCACTTAGATAAGGTCACGGTTCTGGTTTTGGCTAACCTCACAAGTAAAGCTTATGTCTATATTAAAGTGGCTACTTAAAAATGAAAAGTGAGTTTGCTATTCAGCCCTCAAGCAGTGTGTCATTCATTTAATATAACTGTCCCACCCTCATACAGTTGTCAGACAGGACCGCAGACATTTTCCGTTGACCAGCTCTGAATGAGCAGAATGGTTGAGAACAAATGTAATCTCCTGAGGAATTAGGTTAGGGACAGTGTGCTGATCCGAGCCGTTGCCATTAGACCTGCCCAGACAGTTTTAATGTGGCTCAGTTGTGATAGTGACACTATCCAACTAAAAGTACATTGTCTTTTTTGTTTGTGTGGGCTGAGACAATAAGCACATGCAAGTCTGCCTTTGGCTGCATGTAGTCCTGGAAAAATGAAGTTTGTAGACTTAACGTGACTTGAAACATGTGAGAACGCCAAAACTGGTCTTATGCAAGTGTTTGTCACTACATGCAGCACACCGGAGTCCTGCATGTGACCTGTCAAAGTTGGGTGGTCTATGTCAACCCCTGACCTGCTGGTAGGTCTTAGCATTCACACACACTGTTCGTAGACATGCATGCAATTCACATACCTTCCATGTTATGTACAACCTCGTATCTCACATTTAAGTGGACGGTGTGTGGTCTATACTCATGAGAGCCCACGTTTCTCTTATCTTACCTTGCTAGTGTGCCTAGGCAAACAGCTAAATCTATGGCTTCTGGCTGCGATAATGTGGGTCTATATATAGAAGAGCCCTGTGACTGAGCTTGCTGTACGTGTCAGATTCCAAGCACACTCAACCGTCCTGGCTGGATCAGCACCTGCTGCTAACTATAAACCCACCCCAGGCCCCAGCGCGAGACCCTTAGCCCAACCTCCCAGGGAAAACCATCGTCCAACCAAACCCCATGCCCAGTGAAGAAAAAAGATCCCGCATAGACTCAGTAAGCAATTTCACTGTGGCCAGCTTAGATGGGAGGGGCTGAAATAGAGATGGGAGTTCTGGTGGATGTGATAGGTATGAGTGAGCTGCCCCTTTTTGCTTTTTCTATACGGGTTTGATACATGGCAGTGGCTTTTTCTGACGATATTGAGCCATAATGGTTCTGCCACACTGAGCTGTGTGGAGCTGTTTTGTCAAAGATTCAGCTGTGGATTTTGACGGCGCGTCGGATGCTGGGCTGTCACTGCAGAAGAACTCAATGCCCTTTGAAGAGCTTTATCTTTGGCTAAAGGTACGATCTCTCTCATTTACTCCAACTTGTCATTTAAAGAGATCCAGTTTTTGTCACTAGTCATTCAAATAGGAAATAGGCAAAGTTCAAATACAGGGTATGGGCAAGACACTGTTAATCTATATAGTGATGAGTGTTTGCAAGTCCAAGTAAATTTAATTTGTATGCATATATAGGTATATCAGTGGATTTCTAGGCAAGTATCCACCAATGAATGCATGTGTCCTACCTTATGGAGATTTGATGTTGCTTCACTGCTTTTAAAGGCACTCTGACAAAATTCTATTTTGGTTCTGGCATTTATTTTTGTACAGCATCTCAGAGCTGTTATAGCTTAGATGCCAAATATGTATGTCATCAGGATAAATAAGATAAAACAGAAACCATGTCCAATTATTTTTCTTCTTGATTTGCTGCTTCTTCAGTGTGAAATTATTATTTTTGGTGACACATTCACAAAGTTACACATCGCCCAGGTGACCATTTCTCATTTTCAGTCCAGAATCAGAGCCCAGAGCCTTGAGGAGCCAACTGGGCTGGCCACGGTGACAATTTGGAGCTAGTGGACGAGCAATGGAAAGCTGGACTCTACAAGGGGACAGCTACTCCTTCCTGCGCAGTACGCCCCGCAACGTGTCCCTGTGTCATCGTGACGGCACACCTAATCACGTTGAAATTTTTGACATCATCAACGTAACCAGCCAGCGTAGTGCCATTTCTGAGACTACCTGCCTCTGTGACATTTTTGGAGACGACGGTGAGTCACCGTCCCTCCCCAGCTCTCCTGCTGCTGAGCCATTTGTCCCTTCTCAGACGGTGGTGGATGGGACAGCTGCTGCATCACCCCTGGTGGATGATCTAAACGACTCGTCTGGCTCTTACCACAGTGCACAGGCCTTCAGTGAAGGAGAGGAGGGCTTTGAGGATTCAAGAGAGAGGCTTTACAGCCCACAATTACAAAACGAGTTATCAGAGGGTAGACAACCTGGAGAGAGTTGTAGCTTTGGGCATTCAGAAGTTACAGAGAAGAGTAGCTTGAATATAGAACCAAGAAGCAAATTGCAGGTTGTTCAGCCGAGTACAGCTAGCCTGGAGGACCCTGAGACTGCAGAGATAACCCCGTCTTCTGGATATAACGCTTCTGCTACCTTGAGTCCAGAGGAAAGATTGACCTCCTTGTCTTCTTATTCACTTGAAAAAGGATGTTCACCAATAGTGACTAATTTTGAACCAGATGACACTACTAGTACTACTACAACAAGTACTACAACATCTGAAGATAGACACAGCAGCCCACTGCAGCACTCTAAAACTCCAAGTCCCTCTCCAGATTCCGTGGACCGTCTTAGCTCACCTTGTGTTCAAACAGAAAACCTCAAGTCTGCAGCTGAGCTTAGGATAGCACAAGGCTCACCAGAGCCAAGGAGCAGCTACTTTAATCAACACGGTGGTCCTTCACCTGTGCTCACATCTGACAGTTATTCTCCACATTTCACAGAATCGGCATCAGACTCTGAACCAATTCATTCTTCTCCGTTGCCTTTACCCAGTGGCACAGAGTTATTTTGCCAATCCAGAGAAACACCAGTATCTCCAGAGTTGATAAATAGGTCTTACACTCCTGATACTCAGGCATCATCTCCCTTTCCTGAGCTAAGAAGGAGGATCTCCCTACCTGATCTCTTTAGTAGATGCTCCACACCTGATATTGAAGACGGTTCCTACAGTTCTAAACAGATATCCAATCTGTCCACTACAGAGGGAGACACAGCTACTCCTGAAAGCCAAGGTGCACGGTTGTCAGCTGAGCCTGCCAGCACCAGTTCTACCCCTGCCCCGCGGTACACACCTCCCTCACCCGTGGTTTCAATAGCACAATCGCCTGAGCTTGTGGAAAGCAGTATCTCATCTCAACTAAGTCCTATTGCTCCATCACCTGGCCTGCTCGGTGCTGCCTCCCCAGCTAGACTTGAAACAAGATCTCCCTCTCCTGGCGTATCACATAAACTAAGACTCAGTCCCTCACCCTCTGAAATCAGCTCTCACGTGTCTTCACCAGCAGTAAGTCATAGTTTATCTCCATCACCTGGAGTTTTAAGCAACTGCTCACCTACAGAGCAAAGACTTACTTCGCCTTCACCTGAAATCCGGATTACTGCATCTTCACCGGATCTCAGTAGAAAAGAAGATTCTGTTGTAGCGCATACACCATCAGCCTCTCCTTTCTTAGAGCCACACTCGACCTCAGAAAGAAGTCGTACTTCTTCACCTCATATCACAGGGATTTTTTACTCTGTTGTTCAGCCAGAGGAAAGGATTAGTCCCCCTTTTCCTGAACTTTCTCATTTCTCTACGACAGAGCCTGAGAGGACACTGGTGTCTCCTGAGTCAGGGAGTCCTACTCAGTCTTGTGGCAGCCCAGCTCTTTCTGATTGCAAGCCACAAGAATTCCCTCCAATTTTGGGTGCCATAGACTCTGATGCGCAGCCTGAAATAACACATCAAGACAGGTACCAAACATCTTCCCCTCAGCAACATTATATTCAATCACCTGAGCAACTATATCCAACCACTTCAGGTTATTACACTGATAATCCATTACAGCGAAGTCAAGCACCATCTCCAGTTGCCCTATACCCTAAACAGAGCTGTAATCAGCAGTCGCCTATAGACTTTTCCGCAGAACTCACACCTGAAATCCTCAACTCTCAATCCCCAGAGTTTAATTCCCTGAAAACTGCTCCTGAGGTTGCTTCAGCTGGCATTAGCAAAACACAGTCCCCAGTAGATTTGGCTACAAAGAGTGTGTCCTCATCATTTGATTTAGACAGAAGTGACATATCACTGTTCCCTGAAATGAAAAGCAGGTCACCAGTGATAGCAGCTACTTCACCTGTGTCAACTTCATCTTGTATAGCTGTGGAAAGAGTACAAAGTTTATTGGAGCAACAAATTATAGAGAGTGAAGTAACATCACAAGAGACAGACCACAAAGATAACTCAATCATAGCTGCCTTATCTGAAGAGAAACAAGTCATTTACCCTACTTTAGACAACGAAAATAATTTTCCCATTAAGATCAAGTCTGTGTCCCCTAATCTAGTCTATAAGGAAAAGAGTTCAAGCTCTAGCCTTCACAGAGCTACATCCAAACCACTTGAAGACAGTTTGGAAAATCAATATCCTCAAACTTCAGAAAACGGTAGTTCTTTAAAGTCAGTGAAAGCTCCAGAACACGAAAGAAGAAATCCACAAACAAACATTAAATGCAAAAACGGTGAGAAGCTCACAGAGGACATGGCCCACTACGTTAAGAGACGACGAACGCCTTCTCCTCCAATCACCAGGTTTACACCTGTGCACATCATAGCACCTGAGAAACCATATAGACAGTGGCAGCAGAGCAGCCGGACCCCCTCTAAGGTTGTAGCATCCTCAGCAAGTGGTAATTTAAAGAAAGCGGTGACAAATAGGGAAAGCCCCAATGTCTCCCCTGTTGTCAATAATAGCCAGGACCACTGGGTCAAGCATGGAATGCAATTTGAAACAGAGAGGGAGATGCAGTTGGAAGTGGATAGAGAGACGGGCAGAGAGAGGCTAATGGACACGGAGATGGAGAGAGAGAGGCAGAGGGAGGAGCAACTTCTCGAAAAGGGGAAGGGTTGGCAAGAGGAAGCCAGTTACAGAGGGGAACAGGTTGAGCTGTCATTCAGTGCCAGGAATAGAAAAGCGCCTGCAAGTCACAGAGCAGCTCGTACAAGCAGAGAGCCCTACCAGGCACTACCAACAGTGCATTCCTATTCAGAGAGCTTACTTGACACCAAACAGCAGCAGCAACAACAGACTCTTCTTAGACTTGCATCCCAACAAGAAACCAAGGGTGTCCCTTCTGGCAGACGGCTTCAGCCTCCTGCACCCCAGAACAGGAAAAGTGCAGCTGGACGCGTGGCTGCAAACCGGCATTGTCAGAGTTCCAGCTCCAGCATGGGAAGCGAGTTTGATGATGCAGACAATGAGGTCAAGTGGTTCTCAGACTTGGCCTTCCGCAGCCTGTCAAGCCCGGAGGTAGATTACCTTGATATGTATAACTCCAGCCATCGCTCATCAACCAACATTTCTCAACAATCTACCCAGGAGAGCCCAGCTGGTGTCGGTGCTGCCTGGCTGGCTTATGCTGACTTCAAGGGTTCTGCACCAAAGCTGGACAGTGATGGACAATCTGCAAAATTCTCAGATGGTCTGGACACATCTCAGCGCTTTGAGCTGGGCAGCTTTGAGTGCATAGATGTGGCCATGGAAAGAGAGGACTCAAGGAAAATGAGAAGAGGAGTGCCAAAAAGGCAGATCCAGCTGAAGAGGAAGGACAACACTGATGAAGAGCAGGATGCAAACAGTCCAAGAGGAATAACTATGGAAAGCATCTCTGTAAGTTCCCCCAGAGAGACTCTTTTAAGACAACACAGTACTCCTGCAGCAATGCAAGAGTGCCTGTCTGCAGATTGTGGTGCTGAGCTTGATCAACATGTTGAAAGAAAATCTAAACTTCAGAAATCTTCTTCACTGGATGAATCATTCAGCAAAAACAAGATGGCCACGTGTCTAATTAAGAATGTGCTGTTCAAGAAGATGCAAAGTGTAGACAAACAAGCTGAAGATCAGGCAGAGGATGTCAGCACTGCTTTTGAAGAAAATAGCCTGGATAATTCAGCAACATCAGATGGAGAATACTCAAAGCCTGACACAAATAATTTGAGCTCTAGCCTTCAGTCAGATAATAGTTCTTTATCTGATGGTCTTTTCAGGAGAGTCGACTCAAACCGCAAGGATGACGCCAAGCCACCAAAAAGCTCCGGAGGAAGATGGAGTAACAGGCCAAGTTCATCAAACAGCAGCAGAAGTGTAAATTTTTCACAGACTGACAGTGAAGAAAGTGATTTTCTGAGCAAAGACCCAAACACATTGCGATCTGAAAGAAGATCAGAACTGAAACTGCCGCTTGACACCAAAGAGTCAAGAAGTGGAATCCTCCAAGCAGATGACAGGAAGACATGGGACAGACGGGAGAGTAGTGACTCTGCAAATACCACTGCCAGGACGTTAGAAGCTACAACTGCAGCCTGCAGTGGTCAGACTGCAGTGACAAATAGAGTCCAGGAATGTGACAACACAGAGGGCAATAAACAAGGTGACAAGAGTTCCCATGCATCAAAGACAGAGGAGATTCCACCAAAAGCCACTGATAAAAGGAAAACTGCAATCAATGTCTGTCTTACACCTGAGGCAGAAAACAAAAATTTGGTGTCTTCTCCAGATACAGTTTATAGCGACACTGAAAAAGGGGGAGACATTGCTACAGATGACAAAACAAATGAAGAGACAAATGGAAATAATCAATGTAAGGTGCCTATGCACAAAGTTAGAGATGTGAGGCGACTTGTAAAAAATACGTATAATCTGACCTTCAAGGCATCCAGTGCTGAAATGCCATCAAATGTGGACAAAAAAATGATGGAGAAAGTTAATGAAGATGCAAGAGTGGAGTTTTTGGCACATCAGGATGGCAACAAAAAGAAAGAGATGAGGAGAGAGGGGAATGAAGAAAAGATTGGGGCAGAAAAAATCATAAAACAGAAAGAAGAGACAAAGGACTCCATGCTGCTTAGATCATCTCCATCGTTTCAGAACAAAGGAAATCTTCCGTCACACCCTCAGCCAATGCAAATAGAGTACAAGGCTGTTTGCTGGAAAGAGGACAAAAATAAAACGCCCTGCAGCACAAAGGCCTCAGAAAAACAAGGTGACAAACCTCAGACCTCTTCAAAGCATTGCACAGAGGTAAACAAAGATTCACTAAAGTCCTCCACGGCAAACAAGCAGATTTATGCAGCAGCACCACAAGACGGAACAAATGCCAAGTCATGTCAACGCGATGGACAAATGACAACGAGGGCATGGGAGCAAATGGTTGAAATACAGAAAGTTGTAAACAGTGAGGACAAACCTGTGGCTGTTAAAACAGAACGAAAACCTCCAATGCTCGGAAGCCTCCCCAAACAGCCTAGCAAGGAACGGGAGGTGTCCACTGCAGTCGTGTTAATCAGGGATGGATCCAGCAAAATTAAAACCTCTGTATCTGCTGCACAGGAGAAACCTCAGAATCTGCAACAAAACTTGGCTGTTTCACATTTGCCTGGGTCCGCAGTTCCATGTAGTGGTGGTCACTCTGTTTCAATGCTGATAAAGGAGAAAGGTTACCAGGCAGACATCGGTTCAGTGATGGGTGACAACCAAAACACAGGTGGAGCAAAAAAGGTTGCTTGTAAGCATGTAAACAGCCTGGAGATTCCCCTTCAGACTACCACATCCTCAGATGTGGGTCGCAGTCAGCCTGACAAAGAGAGGACATTCCCCGCTTCGTCAAATGTATCCAAACCCGTGGCAGTTGCCAACAACGCCGTCTCAGTTGCAAAGGCCAGCAAAGACATGGAAATGAAGAGTAACCCTGCTGTAAGAGAAAGAGGAAAACTAAAAAGCTCTTTGTTGAGCAGTACACAGGAGCAAACACCACCCACTCTGAAACAAAAGGAGCTCAATGATTTTGAAGCTGTGAAAAGACAAGATCCAACTTTTCCGCCAAGATCTCCTGCAATGAGGAGGTTCAGACCACAGCCAATCGAGGTAAAATCAGTGTCCAAGGAAGTACAGAAACAGGATGCATCATCTATTTCCAAGGCAAGCAACAGGGCTCAGACCATTGAAGTCAAATCTGTGGTAAAAAATTCTCTGAAGCCTGTTGTGCCTCCAAAGCCAAGCTGTAAATTTAAACCTGCAGATATAGGAGCGACGCGAACGAAGGGCAGAGGCCATCCGCAGCCTCGTCAACACTGAGACTGCAGGGTGAGGACAAGCCTCAGACAATTGTGGTGTCCTCGCCAACAATCTATAGAAAGATACCCAGTGATTCAACATCAGCATCCAACTATACAAGAAAGCTATCTGTATCTGCAGTATCAAGCCTTAAAGCTCCACCATGTGCAGCAGCAGAGCCTGCCATCACTGCCCTCTCAAATCAGCCTAAAGCACCATCAGAGGTGGAGACTTTGATTGACAGAGGTCAGTTGCAGGAACCAGCAGCTCCGTCCTGTAGCTCTAACCATACACAGAAGCCTATGACCATTGCTGCAACTACAACATCATCCACTGGACCAACTTTGACCTCAGCTTCAGGTTCAGCTTCTGTGCAAGAAACAAACGTCGCCCCTGGATCCATACCAGCTCAAGTCAGCCAGCTCAGCCAGCCACCTGTTCTGGATCCAAAATATGAAAGACAGTATCCCAGGATGGCCCGTCCGAATGAACAATCCATTCCGGCACCATTTAATACTGGAAAACCTGTTGCTCCCTCCACTGTACAAGTTTCAGGGTATAGCCATCCACCCTACCACAGGTCATTCTCTGGTGAGCGCAGTCAAAGAATGAATCACCTGCATTTTTACACCTCCGATGACCCTCCAAGCTATGACGAAAGAGAAAGTTTCAGCCCTCTCATGCCAGACCTTACACCCAGACGGTCAAATCGCTATCAACCGTCCTCCCATCCCCCTCCTCCTTCCTGCTCCTGTACAGCCGGATTCCCATCTCACTCTGGTCCTACCCCTCCTCGGCATCACCACAGCCCTCATAACCTCACACCCCCTGCTCCTTCACACTCCCCAGGCCAAGCAATGCCATACCCACTGTCTCAGCCCCTAGTGCAACCTCACCGGTGCAGATCTGACCCTCAGCAGATGAGCTACCAGCCCAGCTCTCCTAAAACAAATCCTATTGGTTCAAGCCAGCCATCAGCCAATTATCAGCCCATTCACCAGGCTCCTCCCTGCCCTCCCCATTCCTCACTTGTGCAGACGTGCTCTGCTGAGCGCCCTTTGCAGCCTGCTCAGCATCTTGACTCTCGACGACCCCCTGTCCGCCAGTCGCCTCAGCCACCTGGCATGACTGGGGCTTCATATTGTGACCCTGGCCACAGCTACTCCCCAGGCCTTCCTCCAATGGATCCACAGTATCTGTGTGGCCCTCAAAGCCTGGGGGCATCCTATGGTTCTGAATACGGTGGTGACGGCTCCAGTTTGTACTCGGAAAGCAACTATGGACAGGCTCCTCGCAGAGTACTTCTAGATCCTGAGACGGGGAAGTACTTCTATATTGAAGTGCCTGTGCAGCCTCTGAGAAAAATGTTGTTTGACCCAGAGACAGGCCAGTATGTCGAGGTGCTCATCCCACATCAGTCAGTGTCCCATTCTGGCCTGTATCCTCCCACAGCAGCACCCTACCCGCCTCTCCACAACCCAAATGTATATGGCCCTCCCCAACAGTACATGCCCTATGCTGCTCCTGCTCCTCCACCACCACATCCTCCACCTCCAGCTCATCCACATGCACAGCCCCAGCCACCCAGATACCCCGAGGCCTCTGCACCAGCAACGATGCATCAAAGTGGCAGCTACAGGAATACCTCTGGTCAGGCATCCAAGCCAGATACACAGAGCCATCCAGCAATGGACCAGAGTTACCTTGAGAGCATGTACTATGTTCCCACAGGGATGACTGCCAGCCCCAATCCCACCCCACCAGACTATTACCACAAACATCCACCCAGTCTGCCCCCAACAGGCGGGAAGAGATCTTGAAATAGAGGGTCAGGGGCGTCTTACTGGAGCCCGTCTGGCTTTAAATACACAATATATAAAAGGGGTGTCTAATGTTAGCCTGTAATGTTATTTGGCTTTTGACATTGCATCTGAGGATAAGGGTTCCTCGGTTGTTTATTTGCTGCTGCTTTTTTTTGTGCCAGGATTGCTTTAACTGGATCATATGTAAAACAACTCAGTTTTGAAAGCATGAAAGGAAAATCCGTGTAAGTGCAGTTCTTTGTTTGTTTGTTTTTTCATCTGAAATGATCTCTCAAAATGTATTGTGTTTTTTTGCATCAAGGTAAAAAAAAAAAAAAAAAAGAAGTCCGCAAACTTTTACAATGTGAAGTGGTTAGTTGACTGACAGAATTACCTTTATACTTTGACAATAAAAATCTCTAAAAACTTGACAAAAGCATTTAAAGGATATGTATTTATTTCTTTGACATTTTACAGGTTTGTTTGTGCTTATTATGTCTGCAACAGCAATGGCAATAAAAATTGTCACAAATGAATTGCAATTGAATTGATTGGCCTCTTCTATATTTCACGATTTACACGTTTAATTAGCTTTTTATCATTGAAAGTGAAGAGCTAAAATGTTGTTATGAAACTTTCGAGCTAATGTGTCAAAAATGCACCTTTTTTCAAGTCAGTATCAACTAGTCAATCAGCAAAAATAAACTTACAGCATTTTAAAATGAATGTACTTATGTACAACAACTTATGTAGTTATGTATAACGACCATGGCAGAGAATGTATTGTCTCAGCGTTTGATGAAGAGGCAGCGCACCCATTGCAGTTTTCATTTAAAAAAAACAAAACAACCTTCTGCCACTAGAGGGTACCACAGACCAACTTCATCCACTCTTAGTCCCATTTGATGGCGAAATTACTGTTTTAAAAACACTGACAAGTAGAACACTGAATTTGAAAAAGGAAATATATATATATATATATATATATATATATATATATATATATATATATATATATATATATATATGTATGTATATATGTATATATATATATATATATATATAAAGAGTATGGACTTCATGTTTCAAACCGTAAAACTATAGGGACCTTTTAGCTTTGACTGAGAGATGTGTGGTTGTGTTGCTGATTGTGTCTATGAGGTGTTTCATATCTCTAATTCAGAAAAGACACTTTACAAGGACATTGAAGCAGTGACAACGGGAGCATGTTTTCAAAAAGATTTTTATTTTATTTTCTATTTTATTTTTTTATTGACGGCTAAAATATGTCGGGGCAGCTATTGATCTCTTTTTTTTTTTTTTTTTTTTTTTTTACGTTTATTGCCGTGTTCCGGTATTGTGCCAACTTTGGACACACCTTAGGAACGCACAAGTTAATCTAAAACTCATAGCACACCTAATACTCTATAATTTCCAGACAAACACACACGACCACACACCTTGGATATGTTCCAAGAAGAACCTTTACGGTGTTACCTAACATTAGAACCATTAAATCAGATTTAGCGATAATCCAGCAAGTCTGTTTCTTGTCAAGGTTACTGCATAGATTTCTTTAAAATCATTATTACTGGACGAGTTAAATGTTAGAAATCAAATGTGTTAATCATGGAGCTAAAGTCTGCCCTTGCGTTAACACTGTTCTTCTCTGGCAAGTGTTTACATGTCGTATTACATTAGACTGAATCACACTGACTGCGCAGCTCTTTCCAAGTGACAATTTAGCATTAATCAACATTTTCCAGACACACTATCCCATTTTTTCTTTGACTGTGTTAAATTCCAATCATACAGACACACTAAACACTTGGTGACATCATGTTGAGAAATATGAGCTCTTTCCAGCATGTCTGTTATTGTTATCATCTTGCGGCAACTTTTCTACCACACATAGTATGGATGGACGGACACACACACACACACATACAGGGTCGTTCCATCAACCCTGTCACACCCACAAGTGAGTGGGTGAGTTAGACGCGGGAGCGTTTGATGTGGGCCCACAGGGGGTGCTGAATGGTCAGTGGAAAAGTCGCCTCTACATTGTCTCCAAGAAATCTGGAATGTCGAAAAAAGTGGGTGGCACAGGTCAGGCAGCTCGATAATGGGACTTGTCAGGGGTGAGGATAAGAGTGTTGTTTGGAATAAAATGTGTAATGTGCTTCTGAGTCTTTTCCAGGGTGGAACCTGTGCGTGTGTCACCAGAGATTAGATTTCAATTGTGCCTATAAATGACATTCCAACTGACAATAACCAGAATTGCAGACAAAGTGGAGGTGTGATCAGGTCACGACTGTTTGCGTATGTGATACATCAATATCAGCCACATCCGCCCGGTAGGAAGACGTAGGATGCTTATCAGGCTCACACTGCCATGTGTCACACACACTAATGCAAACTTTATTATGAAATGGCATAAACAGTCATTTGTGTTGGCTTAATACCCATAAAAGGCTTTGCAGTGGCAGGAAATGAGGTGTGACCACAGGGTCGTAATTGTAAGCGCACTGCCCTTGTGTGCGCTGGTGGTGACAGTCGTCTAGCGAAACAAGAGGAGCAGAGATAAGGGAAAGACGGTCGACATGAAGCGGCGGCAGCGTCAGTAAGGTGCGTCGTGGTTGTCGCCCCGTTGCTTGGCAACGTCCAACAACAGTAATTAGCCTGTGTCGTAGTTGCCACGTCAAACCGACCCCCCTCTTCTCGCTTCACCAGGTGATGTACCCACCTCTCATGTCATCTCTCGTCGCTGCTTCAACCCAGACTACTTAAATAATATTTACCCCAATCAGATGTGACTCAGCTTAGCTTGGGGGAAATTTGATTTGAATACCTACGAGAAGTTGTAAAGTGACTCCAACATCATGAACTTGGAGTGAAAGACGCTTGCTGTGTTTTCGACTGTAGTGGAAATTGCTGGTCTAGACCAGTCTGGTCTCTTCATCGTCAAGGGACCCCTCACGCCGCCTCACTCATGTCTAAGGAGGAAATTAGTACTTATAGTACGATGAGTCTACCTTTGTCTCCAAGACTGGAGTGCACACGCACATCAACGCTCACGCCGGAGACATAAACACCTAGCCCGGTGCCTTGGGAAGTGTCCCAAAAAAAATGAGGTTATAGTCTGATCTCTTTACCAGTTGAGTCTCCAAGCTCATCTCGAAACCTGCATGTCGGCCCAGTCAGCAATGACAACACTAGGCGACTTGATAGCGATCAGTTTGCGGTATCAGTTGTTTTGGTTTTGTGTGTGAGAAAAAAAAGTCGAGGCTCACCCATGTGAACATGTGGTTGACTCCCGTCATTACCGTCTGTCTGCCTGTCTGTCTGTTTTATTGGTATTTGGGGTTTTATTGTAGCAGTTTTCATTTTCTATTCCCTTCATGTTGAATCACTCGGAGCTGACAGCACGTCTCAATTACTCACAATTCAATGCTGTTATCACCTCTCTACTCTGCTTTTACATCACTTGAACCCCGGTCTTGTCCCACTGCTGAGGTCTGGTTAACACATTAACCCACAGGAATCTCCCAAGGATCAGCCTTTGGTCTCGTTCCGTTGTCCATCACAAGATGGTGTACATGGGTTCAGGATTCCTCCAGCATGAGGTAAAAGTAATGAGTCATATAAGGGTGGCCCCGGCCTCGCAGACTGAAGACATCAGACGTTTAATAATATAACCATTAGACATGAGAGCAGAGAGCAGAAACCAAAAGCATCTGTCGATTTTTTTTTTTTCCCTAAGGAAATTATTATGTATGATCACCTGCTGTCTTATTTTAGATTCTTCGTCACTGCCTTTTAGCATCAGAAGTGTGAGGAATGTCAAACATAGATGGCAGCATGTACTGTACGGCTCACTGAGAACCTCACTTGTTGCGGCGCATCAGTTTTCTGGTCCATAAAGAAAAAGCCAAATTATCACGTTAATTGTGATTCTCTACTGTGACACCTCAAAACATAAACCTTGTCTCAATTTCCACACGACTCCAACAGACTTTGCAATATGACTGCGTTTACTTTTATTCCTCAACAATCTCACTGTGTCATCATGTGCTCTTGTGATCTGTGATCACAACGTGTAAGTTTAACGTATCGTCTCAAAAACCTTTATTTAAGCAAATTCTTCAGAACACAGTACGTTAAGAGACGCAAAAAAAAGTGACAGTTCGAACCGGGTGATGATGATAATAATGAATATCAAAGGGTTGGATGTTGTATCACAGCCTCCTGAAACGGACACGATAATTTATACAGCAGTTATCAGTGTAAATTACAGACACAGTGGTGTGTAACCCTTGCGATAGGATCCAATCATCTTTCCAAACATGGCGAGAACAACAGCTGCTGTGAACGGGACATGACAAGCAGAGAGGAAAAACAGACAATATGAGCAACATATTCAGCCTGATAGTTTTGTAGACTGGCTCATCTATCAACTGAAATTGTTGCTCCAGATTGCGGTCATCTAATAAGTTGCACCCTGTTCTTTGGAAAGTTTTATCATCAATGTGCCATGATTATGTTTTCTTTTCTTCAGGCAGCATGCACAACATTATTAAAAAAAAAAAAAAAAAAAAAGTTTAAATAAAACAAACATGCGCCCACTTGGTTTGTAGTTTTTTTTTCCAAAGCAGTGACACAAGGTCCCTCCTTCAAGACTGCGAAGGAACATCGTCAGTAAATAGAAGCGTAAACATTCCAAATGTGTCCCGTCAATGTAGTCAAATTATACTTTTGTCAGGTTTGTTGTTGTGTTCATAGGTGGAGGTTCACAGTGATAACAGGTTAATAGGCTCTCTGTTGTACCTTCCCCTCAGCGGTGAGTGGCACAACTGAGGTTAGACTTTTTTTTAAGTCAAAGACGGAGGCAAGATTTCCATTACTTACTGAGAGGAGGAAAAACATGACATGCCCTACAGACATGTTTTCTCAACTGTTGTGCAATTTAAGTCTTCATAAAGAATGAAAGAGTGTCAGTGCAGAGCACCTCTTCACTGTCACTGTGTAGGGATTGTCATAAGTTTGGGCCATTTGTGTGGTGAAATGTAAGCATCTTTTTTCTTAATCCAAGTCTCAGTCCTCTGCTCCAACAAACTTCACTGATTTCAAGGATCAGCTTGTCCCCCAAATGGGATAATGAGCCATGATTGAATCCAGGCCTGTGGGAGCAGAATAAGAAGCTCAAACATCAGACCAGGAACCAAGGTTCAAACCTCGTAGCTTAATTCTAACCTTTGACTCGACTTCTTCTGATATGGGGAACTCAGTTTGTGGCTCAGAGCAGCTGATCTGAATTATCCCGGTCACCTCCAAGTAGCTGAGCTGAGCATGTGAACCACGACCATAAAAAGGAAACATGAAAGGAGCCCTGACATTACATACTGTAGCTCTCCATGGCAACAGACAACAGGTTTGGCCTCTTCAGCCAATATTTAAATTAATTAAACTCTGAACAAATATAAGAGGAACACTATGTTCTAATATTTCCTGGTAGTGAAATATAAGAAGGTGACTCAAACAGCTGAGGCCAGTAAATGCCAGGGAGTTGACTCCAGGTAGAGCTGTGAGTTTGTAATATAGTGCTTGTGCACTGCTCTGGCAGAAATTGAGAAACCCAAACTTTTTGTTTTCTAGTCTTTTGTGAGAGATTAAGAAGACTAAATTTAAAGTGAATCATTTATGTTTCACTGCTCTGTGCGGTGGAGCGTTAGTGACATGTTTTGTCCTTTACAGCTCGACAAACAGTGGCCTTGCAAATATCTTCCATATTACTGATGTTGTATACAACCCCCACTGTTCAAATAATAAATGTTAGAAATAATAACAGTAAAAGGCAACGCAGAGGATGCGCTCGCATGTAGGAGCAAATCCGGTGTGGACCGATAAGGTAATTGAGTTACGTCCAGTGCATCTAATCTGGGCCTCCAAGCAGCGTCATGTCACTTCCTGCTGAGTAACACAGCTTCTTCCATGATAGGATTCTGTAGAAAAGGAAATGCTATATGGAACGCTTTTATGTCTGTAATGTGTGTGTGCTCTCTCTGCTGAAAGTTTTACACCATGCTCGTGCTGTACACTCGCAAGACAGTCTGAAAATGCAGTTTACAAGGCCAGGTAAGCTGAAGTAGCAAACGTTGCACTTCACCTTCAAGAAAATCCTCTCCTGACCGCTTTACCTTGATTGGGTTTAGACCTTCCGTCTGAAGTTGGAGTTATATCCCTGTCTGAAACCCAGAGTCCCCCTCATTTCAGAGTTAACGAGCTCAGTTTTCTGTAAACCCACTTTCCAAAACGGACCTCAGGCTTTCGAAAATCATTGGAATCCAAAAAATTTTAGCTCGTCAGAGACTTTTTTTTTGAGTGAAACCACTTAGTTTTTGTTATTTCATGCTTGGCGCTTAAAACACTCCTCAAGCTAAATTGAGACATGTGACTAGTACACATGCACGTGTGGAATGCAAAACAGATGTTGCTGCACTGAAAGATTGTTTTCATCCACAAGTCCATCTTATTTGCCTTCGCGCGTGCAGTTGCTACTATCCTCAACCTCTCCGCTGCAAGCAGGTTGCTGCCAATAGTGGTGATAAAGATAGACAGGTGTACCGATAAAGAGTTGTAGTGCATAGGAAAGAAAGATTGTAAAGATGCCAAATGCACGATATTGAAGTATATTTTGTTTATACCATATTCTTTGGAACATCACTTTGCTGTGATGACCCTTGAACAAAGCGTCCAAAACCATTCGCTTTGCTTAAGAACTTCCATAGTCGGTGACTTTGATGAAAAGCAGCTACACGACAATACCGTCTATTATTATCTATGTATGGTTTGGTAAAATTGGTTTCTCATATTTTGCTAAATATTGTTGGGACTTCTTTGTCTTCGGTGTTACTCTCTAACTAACTCATTCACTTACCACCACATCATTTGCAGTTTCATATAAAAAGCGGGCCTGTCTCTAAAGTCTGCGCGTGCTAAGATGTATTTGTCTTCATAGTTAATGATACAGCATAAAACAGCCACTTGGGCGGGAAATCCTGAATAGATTGTGTGATTCCAGTGCTGTGACTGGGTGACAGCGGGCGGAAAAGGCCCTCTATTGTTGCGGACAGAATGGAAACCCTCACGCTGCCAGATTCCATCCTACCAGTGCGGTCACGGCGGCACCAATCTGATAAGTTTCCTCGCAATCGTTCTGAAAGAACTCATTGTGTCAGAGTCAAAGTTATTACCCCAGTTTTTTGGCGTACCTCTTTGGCCTCTTTTCAGACAAACAGCTCAAAGATGTGTTGCTGGCACTGTGCCAGGGCTGCTGAATGTGGCCTTTGATGGGAGTTTGATCTGATAAAGTGGACTGTGATGACAGGCCACCTGTGAGAAGAGATGTTGTTCCTCTGTGTATCGTCTTTATAATGGCAGGTGCGGTTGTGAGCCGTGGCAAAACATCACGGACCGCTCCACTTGCGTCACTCCCTGCACTACCGCTACCACTGGGCTGGCCGTCTGCACTCCTCCACCCACAGCTTCCAGCCCTCAGTATCAGTGCGTTTAAGCACAAAATTGGAGTTTGAATGGAAAAAGCTTTGCAGTGACTTGTTGCCACAGTGGTGACTCTCCGCCACACTCACCACAGCTCTGGGCAGAGCTTCTGTAGACTCTTGCACAACCCACAGTGCTCTCCTTCAAAGTGCTCCAAAAATGTATCACTGGATGGGTTTTTTAAAAGGCTGTGTGATCTTTCAGGCTTTAAATCATGGACTTGTTGCTTGTTTTTTTGTTTTGTTTTAGTTTTTAAAAAAAAGCAATTTCCGACAATTTTTGGAGGGCAGATGCACAGGTACGGATCTTCAAAAACAACAGTAGAGAATTGAATATGGAAGTATTTATTTTGATGGTATATTTAGCTTGTGACCGCCGGCCCGGATCATGCCAGCCATGCTAACTAGCTGGGCTAAGGCTATATTTACGGAGGGCTGGGCATCCATCATCGCAACGCAAAGGCACAGACAGGCCAAGAGCGAGGAAGGGAAAGTGTGGCCCATCAGTCACCATAGTCCAATTCTGAGGTTTGGCTATTTAAAACGCCTTACGATTTAACCACAGCCGCGCCACGGGCCACACTGTACGGCCGGACCTACAGCGTAGCGTCTCTTCCACCGCGCCACCTATCGCGCAACATGGCGCTAACCGTGCATGCATTACGTGTGTGTCTGTGGTGTGTCGGCATTGGTGCAAAAAACGGAAGAAAAAAACAAGACAGGAGAGTGTCCAGCGACAGGAGGAAAGCCAAGAGGGGAATTAAAAAAACATGTGATGATGACACCTGGGCTCTCTGCCCCTGGCACACTGCACCTGAATGACATCACTCAGACGCATAGACAGAATAACACATCAGCCGTCAAATACAAACAGGATCGACTGTCTGATGCTGCAAATAGACGGCCAGACGGATGGGCCGTCTGCAATGACAGATAGATAGTGTTAAGGCGAACGGAGACACGGACAGACAGACAGGCGCAAGGTCACAGACTGACTGATAGATGGAGTGATGTGCATGCTGTGTCACTGCTCCACGCCAACAGCCATTGCAGATGGGTTACCTGCGCAGTTGGATCATGTGGAGGAATTTGGCAATCACATGATGGCTGCCATATACAAACACAAAATTAGACACATGCATTTATATTTAACCGACATACACAACCAGTCAAAAGCTTGGGCACACCCTATCGATTTAATGGTTTTTCTTCCATTTTCATGTCTATTTACGTTGTAGATTCTCACTGAATACATCAAAACTATGAATGAACACATGGGATTATGTAGTAAAAAAAGGTGTGAAGTAACTCAAACACATGTTGTATTCTATATTCTTCAAAATAGCCTCTCTTCAAACAAACATATTTAGTGATTTAACTATTTTCTTTGCTACATCATGACCTATATCTTGCAAAAGACGTTGCACAAGAAGGTGTGTCCAAACTTTTGACTGCTGATGTGTAACTTTGAATATCTTATATGCAGTCCTGTGCTGTCTTATTGAAAAAAAAAAAATATATGATGAGTGAACAGACAACTTTAAAATA
Organism: Thamnaconus septentrionalis; assembly: GCA_009823395.1. Taxonomy (NCBI): domain Eukaryota; kingdom Metazoa; phylum Chordata; class Actinopteri; order Tetraodontiformes; family Monacanthidae; genus Thamnaconus; species Thamnaconus septentrionalis. The sequence continues at coordinate 16,348,525 of CM020509.1, read as the reverse complement.
TTGTCTGCATACAAGCTTTCATGCTGTGATTGGGGTGTGGATATGTGAGGACTCTTTTGGTTTAGTATTTAGGTCTTAGGTTTTTCACTTTGTTGAGGCTCATATTTGGAGATATGACCACAGTCCTTCGCTACTGACCACCAAACAATCCCCGTGTTCCGATACTGGCTTAAATACCTTGTTCACCGCAGTAACCACTGCTGAGGCAGATGGCAGTGGTGGTTGCTGCCTGTCCCACACAGCTGTGCCTTAGCTGGGGTCTGCTGGGGGATTTGAATCGCACCAAGAGCAACCCCACCCCACCCCTCACAGTCACAAGTTTGCCTCTAATCCAGTGCATAGTTTGCACCCAAGATCTTCTTCTGATGTGCGGGGCGTGCGTGCGTGTGCTGGCTCAGTGCTGTGGGTCGTATAGGTTGCAATGGCGGGCCTGCAGAGCGTGGGTCCTGACGGGTCGGCATTTTTAGCACGGGGGGCCAAGTCGTTAGCACATCGGAGTGAAGAATAAACCCCCCATGTAGGGACATTTGTCTGGGAGCTTGGAAACGCTGAAACCCAAGATGCCCCTTGACCACCACCGCCACCGCTACCCTGCACACGAGTGCCTGCCTCTGGGGTATTAATACCAAACAGCCACATCCAGTCTTCTCTCCTCCTTCTGATTAACAATGACCTCAAGCAGGGTTTGCATCTCGGTGCGTACCAAATAAAGGCGTCACAGCATATTTATTTTCTTGGATTGTCAAAAAATAAATCAATAAATGCATCGCCCTCGCCCAATGCGGGCCACCTTCTGCAACTCCCGTTAAAGAGAGTCCAAGGGATTAATGCTGGGGTCATGTCTGGGCTGTGATAAGGGTGTGTGTGTGTCTAGTTTCATGACATCATGTAAACGTACACCCCTAGCAGCCCGCCGTCTCTGACCATGTGAATACCTCCTCGATGGTGAGGTCATGACAGTCTGTGGATCCTTTTAATGGAGGAGGACTACTAAATACAGCGGAGAGGTTGGGGTGTGTGCTGCTTGTGCGCCCTGACTATACTATATTTGCATCCGCCAGAATCATCTTTTATGCTCACTGCACTCTTTTAGAACACCTACTGTTGGAGTATTGTTCTTAATCTGCTGCTGCTGCTGCTGCTGCTGCTGCTGCTGCTGCTGCTGCAGCTGCACCCCATGCTGGGCATAGTTTTTTAATGCATATGGGTAAAAGGTAAGAATGCAACTCCAAAAAAATAAAAAATAAAACAGCCTTGGTGATAAACCTAAGCCACAGCTGTCATTGCGCACTGTTTTATGACCTCGAGGAACTTTGGATACAGCTGTCTAGATAAATAAGGACCATAAATAAATATGAGCAGTGATAGTTTAAAACATGTCTGTGCGTGTGGAAGTTGGCTGCGGCACAGCCGCACAATTCTAAACTGCGCGGGAAAGGAAAGGCAGGTAAAAGATTCCAAGGTTTTGCTGTTTTTTTCGGTGAGCTGTTACTTTGCTTCCTCCCTCCACGGTTTGGAAAATGAATGCGACTCTCTCTTGGAAAAGTACCAGCGATAGAGAGACGCGGAAGTCGGGGGAACCCTGTGCTGCATTCCTGAGTCATGAGGAGGGTAATCACTCTGTTTTACGTCAGGACAGGTTCATATGCTGTCCTGAAATACATGTCCAGGCAGATTCCCTGTGTCAACACCTCTCTGCACACTTTTCAAAAACAGGAACATTTGAAGTTAGTCAGTTAGTTAGTTTGAAGATAGTTATCGTCATTATGGATCAGGGACATTTCCTTGTGGTAGGAGGGCTTCATTATATTTTGTTCATAAATTAAAATGTAAAAACACAGATCATTGGCATTTTGGGATGATAAATACTGTCAACTTTGATGTTTGAATTGTGTGTTATGATCACTTAAAATATTTGTTTTTGCTTAGAGATCCGTTCTTCCGTCCGATGTAGTTCATCCTTTAATCCAAGTAGACACACTTCCCCAATTCCCTATTTAGCTGACAAATCCATCATTCTGAATTTACAATGATGGATAGATGAATGGTCTGATGGATGAAGTCTGACTGAACCTTTCTACTTCTTGGTAGAATAGAAATAGAATAGTGTTTTGCTCCAATTTTGCTCTAAAGCCAAAATGTTGCAATACTTAGAAAACCTGCACTGAACATTTGTACATCTGCCTATCTGCAGTAAATACACAAGCCCTGATATCACCTGCCGATCAGTATGTTAGTTTTCTGCTCATCTGTGCCTCTGTGACTTAGTCATCAGACTGTGTGTCTGCTCTGACCAGTTCAAAAAAGTATTGTAAGCCTCCGCATCTTCCACTTAATCCATGATCTGCAGCCGAGACCACCGGCAGGTTCCCACCCAGCTGAATATGAGTGTGGTCCCTGGTAGAAAAAAAAAATTCCATCACGGGAGGTAGGCTTTCTCAAGAAATCCCAGGCAACACAATAGACTTAGTCATGACAAATTCCATGTTTTTTTCCTCCCTGTTTTTTCTCTCAATCAACACTTCTGTTCCACATTTTCATTTCATCCTGGCGCAGGACAGTGTGAAATAAACCCCAGGCTGTCTATCGAAGAGGCTGCAGAGTGTGGAGAGGTTGCTTATGCTGGCCAGCCGGATTGCTCAGGGATTCCCCCCTCCAGCACTACGCAGACGCGCTCGCAAGCGCATTAAAGCTGGACCGGCTGGCTTGCGAGCGAGCGAGAGACATTTCGGCTTTTGAAAAGCTGCATTGTGCGAAGGTCAGGAGAGCTCCATCGTAACATTCTCCGCTCTGTGAGAAAGGCCAGCTCCTGTTACACGGGCTCCAGAGGAGGGCCGCACAAAAGGCAGAGAGAAGCGAGCGCATTAGCGTTATTGCAATGCATTGTGTGTAAAAGTGTGTGCGCGAGTGAGTCCGCAAGCCACACAAGAACATTAGCGAGACGGTGATCTTATTATGGTCTGTCCGCCGTTCAGACACATCAGAGGTGAGTAAGACAAAAGCAGTTGTGATTAGTAAGCTCTTTTTGAGACGCACGCACAAGCACGCTCGCACTCACACGCACTCACCACACAAACTTCACAAACACAATCTCGACACCAAACATGAAGTTGAGGGAGGGGTGTATGATGGTTCCTCCGGTCTGCAGCATAACTTTCCGGCTGGCTAACCGCATGATGAGCTAATCCTGATGATGACATTCAGCGTTCGGTAAATCCACACAACACAACACAAGGTCACCAGTCCCATGTGCGCCGCTTGCTACTACCAACGCGGCAATGTCAAATAGTGTCACTAACTGCAAGGAGGTTGTTTGGGCATCGTGAAAGGCAGAAATTTGTTTCATCATCATGAACTGAAGAAGTGAAACTACTGAAACAGGGGCAGGGAGTTGCCAAGATGTGCCAAACCCAGACTGAAAAGTTGAAAATCTGCCTCCTCTCACTTCTTTTTCCTCTCGCCCTTCCCCTTTTTTGTTTTCCACCCCCTTCTCTCTCTGGTTACAATACCCGCTACTGTACCACTCTGAAGGAGTGCCTCTGGCTTCGGAAACCAACAGCTTGGAAATAGGAAGTTGCAGAGCTTGCAATTTCGATCTCTGCCACCGTTGCACTTTCCTTCTTTGTGAAACACGGTGTCGTCCTCTCTGCCTCTGCCTATCTTATCACTACTGCACTTTCAGCCTGGCTGCCTTTCCAATCGACTGAAAATGTTTTCTGAATCGGATTTTGAATGTCTGATCCCTATCGTGTAACGGCCTCTGAGTCAGGGCTCCAGGTGGCGACCCAGGCGTGGCTGCCCGGCGCTTCCCGTAGGAATGTGCGTGTCCATTCAAGACGGACCTGAATCACCCTGGCGAGCTGCACCCAACCCAGAACTGACAGTTGTATGTAGGCAATAAAGTAGCAAAGAGTCAATGAGCGGACTGGCCCGTGTCGCGGGAAGCCGTTAGAGGCCAGACCAGTTCGTTTGGTAGTTCTCTGGAAGTCTTTTCTCTTCTCTGACAAAGGGGTATGCAAGGAGACGCTCGTCTGTTTGGTCTCCACTCAAAGGTAAATCACGTCAGGAATCTGAATTCTGCTGGGATTCACCCTTGCAGTCTTTCAGCATAGACAGCAGATTAGGTCACCGCAAGTGAGCACTCATCCAGAACATGGAAACATCCACTGTTACATTTTTATGGGCGATGGACCAAATCCACAGCTAATGAACAATGTCAGATCTCATTTTTCCACACTCCTCACAGAGACATTGCTTCTCCACATCGCTTTTTATCGTCAGCATAGAAAGACTCAGTGACGACAAGCACCATTGGTCAGTTTCCTTCTGGTTTACTTTACTCGTTGGAGAGTCACTACGCACTTTAACCTTTACAGGTGAACTTCAATTTCAGCTCTTGGATGCATGTGTCCAACAGTGGAATGTTTGAAGGTGATCAGTGGTGAAAATTACAAAATGCAAGTGCCGGATCCACAAATCCACCTCTAAATGTCCCGGTTCAGTGGGTTTGTATTTAAACAGTCCTCTTGATCATGCCGGTCACATTTGGACCCGAGACAAGACCAAACATAAAGGTCACATGAAGAGTTATTTAGACATTTTTAGTTATGTTCTACACGCCGTTGTTGTACGCTTTTGTTTTAGTCAAGTTTGAGATGAAGACACAACCATTGGAGGATTCTCCTGAAGTCCTTACTACTGTAGAAAATGTCAATGTCGGGTGGGTTTTTTTACAGTTTCCATAAATTTCACTCAATTCTTGAATATCCTTTAGATTTTATGATTAGGGTTTCATAGTTTTGATGCATTTTGACAGTTTAATCATTAAATGGTGTCAAATATAAGGCACTAAAAGAAGACATAAATGTTTTTGTTTTATTTTAACTGACTTTGGATAATAAACTTAAACTAAAACGCTTTAAAGCTGATTTTAAATATCTAACAGTGAACATCGACCACTGCATCGAAACAATGTCAAATATGATTCGTGATACACTCCCTCAGCTCTACATTTGAGTACTGATTACGTGAAACATTTACAACCCAGAAGCTGTGGCCAGTTTTCATGACACCAAAACTATATACTGTGCTGTCATGCTGCTAGTGTGCAGGTGAAAGGCGAGGGAGTGGAACGGACAAACCTGCTAAGCTGCCCGTTGTTGAATTTATTGTACCTCTTTATCATTTCCTCTCACCTCTGTTAGTCTAAGTCACCGCTCCGGTAGCTCTCTGAACGATGGCATGTCGCAGCCGTTGCATCACACTCCCCCACCGCTTCTGATGTGTGATGCAACGCTGGTGATTCACCGAGAAACTGCCTCCAGTGGCCAGGTGCTTTGTGAATGCTCTACGATTGTTTGTTTGTTTTTTCGCAATATCACACATACCAGACCGTTTTACAAGGCCCGTAGACAAACCCATGTTATGGAAACAATTTCGATAATCCGCGGATTGTTTTCCGCTCAAGGAATGCCGAGAGATTTCGCCCTCTCGAGCAGCTCCTGCTCTTTGTCTCGCTAAAGTCATGGGCACATTTCGTTTGTGACGCATTGCTCTGGTTTTTTTTGTTTTGTTTTGTTTTGTTTTTTTTGCTGAGGCCAGATGCCTCAGTAAGAGATCAAAGTGTGATTTTAGGGGCCCGGCACTCGCCTGCCAAGCGTTCTACACCTGGCGTTTGCCGCCCCTGAAGAGTTGATTGAGATGTGCAGGTTTATGTTACCAGCCGACAAAGAATTTGCCGCTGATTCTCTTTCATGTCAGCGGAGGCAATTGAACGCCCACACAGCACACCGCCCCCTCCCCACCACTCAAACTTAGAGAGCTCTCGCGCTGGGACACATTCCAGGAAAGGAACACGATACGTGAATTTGAAACGGAGCTTTTAGGTAACCAGAGCGGCTAGGCCTCATCTTAGGTTTACTCAAGTTACCTCACCCGCTTCTACACCCCCCCGAGCTGAAGACAAAGAGCGAGGTAAACAGCTGCTTTTACAAGCCGTTTCATATCAGTGAGTCAGTGTCCTTCAGGTCCTACCTGTACACAGGTAGAAGAAGAAGGTGGCCCCAGGCTACACCAAGCACACTTCCACTCCCGGTCCACGCCTCATTTGACAAACTCTGGTATTTTCCTGTTGCAACCTGCGTTCACTGTGTACCGAGTGTGTGTCAGAGTGCATGTGTGTCTTGCCAGGTATGTCAGTGTCACCCGTGTATCTCAACCAGAAGAATTTTGCTTGACACTAGAAGGGCAAGGCGAGAATCTTCAACACTCAGATGATCCTGTTCCAAAGCTTATATTTGTTCATAGTGTGAAAAGTGTGAAAACTGCGGCAGCCAAAACCCTTTAAAAGAGTTGTCAGACTGGTGTCATGACTGCATCGATAACTTTTAAAACCCATATTACCCACAACTTAGCTGAGGCCATTGCCTATTTAATGGGCCAATATGTTCATGACCCTTGAGTTGTATTGAGTTGTGCACCAAAAGTCAACTTGAATCTTCAGCTGACACCCTCTGTTGAATGTCTTACTTATGTTTGCAACCCTTAAGATCATCATATTTTCCACATTTCTCTTTCATCTCATTCATTGATCCACCCACCAATTTTCTATACCCACTTCTCTTACACTGTGGGTCGTGGGCCTTTGTGGAGCACAATCTATTGGACATTTTTTTTCCTAGTTCCTCTCTGCTGTGTACATGACAACATCAAGACACTGACATTGAAGCAACCGCTTGAGTTGTGGAGTGTAGTGGAGCGTAACCTTATACCTTATTTATCGAGCTTATCCAACCTCTTATTACTCTTACAGTCAATGCACTCTTCTGCCAGTTTGGTCAGCATAAAAACAACTTTGCCAGCGGCAATATGTGTCCACTCATTCTCTTTTTGAAGGCGTAGCAACGGCAGTTGATAGCCTCCATTAAACCTTTTTTCTTGCACATTTAGCCCTTTTAATTGATCTCGTCAAGCATAGCCGTCCCGACTCTATACATTTTAAAAGCCCTGGTGCCGGCTGTCTCCTAGCATAATAACATTTCATAGCGATGCTGCTTAGTCACGCTTGGCATGCTGCACGCTGTGGCTGAGGTAGGAGCGGTCTTTAGGATGTACCCAGACCCTCATGGGACTTTTACGCACATTCCACAGAAACAAAGCAACAGCTCATAAAGAGTTTCTCTCTCTCTCACTCGCTGGCTTTCTGTCACAGGAAGCTCTTAAACCCTCAGAAATGAGAGGCCTTTTGCTTTGGGGACTGGGAATGCCATAAACAACCAGGAAGTGTTTTTGTATTTTTAAACCTTCAGACTTTATGTGTAAAAATATGAGCTTCACAAACTGAAATAGCAGCTTCTTCCCTGGTGGATTATGGGAAAGTGTTACTACCGTGCTGAAGGCGCTCCATTGTAGCAGTGTGTGCGGAAGAATGTGTGTGTCTGCGCATATTGTGCCTGCCTTTGAAAAAAAAAAAAAGCCCAGGCTATGCTTATTTTTTCCATTTATTCAAGTCAAGGTCAAAAGTTCCCCAGTAATGCAGTTTCTTGGACGGAGGTGACGGGCAGAGAAGTTTTTTTCCCCCGTCTCTCCCGGTTCCTTTTTTATCCTCACAACAATCACAGGTTTCCTCACTTCAAACACTTTGTTATTTCAGCTTTTTTCTGTTTATGCTGTGGCACTGGTGAGGCCATATCCTCCTAAACTCAGACTTAGCTTCTTGCCCAGGCCATCTCCAAAACATCAGCCCGGTTATGTCACAGAACTTTCAGCTTGGAATTATCACGCGGCACCGAGGCCTCCGGTATTTCCGTGACGTTAGAGAGGGTAGTGATCTCACAATGGGCCACCCTCTCCTGGTGGCCCTACGCTTGCAACTGCCGCTGTTCTCTACCCCCCAATCTGCTCGTCTCTGTTCGCCTTTTTACTCCCATTTTTCAGCGTTGGTCTGAGTCAGGAGCTGGTGGTGGTGGAATGTGATGGCACGGCGGCGCGATGACACAAGCGTGGGAGCACCCACACGGGTGAGAGATAATTCCAAGGGTCACAGAGTGACACACTGGTTGTGGAGGGACATACGTGTAAGTCACCAAGGTGCAGGGACCTTGTGACTAAGCCACCTACATTCCATAGCCGACGTCCGCATTTGGAGTTGCCATCATGGTGTGAAGTTGACCACTAGTCGGAAGTGGTTCCCTTTGCCTCCCACAATCCCTGCCGTCACTTTTCGGACTGTGGCACTCTCAGCACTCTCTTTCTCTACTCTTCAATTGCAATCTGTCTATGCAGGGAAGTGTGTATGTGTCTGCATTGGTGAAATCCCTCTTTATTTGCAGTGAATAAATGGTCTCTTTCTTGGGACAAATGATAAAGCAGTCCCAGAAAATGTATTTACTCTGTGTAGGTATAAATGGACTTCACTAATATAGAGCTTTCCAGCACCTTCACGGTACCCCAAAGCACTTTACAATGGCCTCTCATTCACCCATTGGTGGCTGCTGCCATGCAAGGCACTGCCAGCACCATTGGGGCAAATTAGGGTTCAGTGTCTCGCCCAAGGACACAACGACAGACTGGGATGGAGCGGGATTTGAAACGCCAACCTTTGGTCATTGGATAACCAGCTCTACCTCCTGAACTACAGTCGCACATTAGACACAGTACAGGTGTGAGTGATAGAGAGAGTGATAAGTCTGTCACTGTGTCGTCTTATGACACAGGAATTTAGTCACTGTGTGTCTGCAACCAGATTTCGGTCACATAGCGATCTCATGACGTCATGATCTAAAGTCTGTAACTGAGGAGTTACCTGTCACTTTCTTGTTGCCCTGTTAACAACACAAACTGCAACAGCTAAATGACTTTACGGCCACTACCAACTACTCATTAACTGGAATGCTGCAGTAATTGCCTTCCTCCGATACGTGCAGGTGCGATCTGTGGAAGGTGTGGACAGAAATAGCAGCAACACCGTGACAACCAAATGTTTTCACTGTAAACATGAAACTCGAGTGTTTTTTCTTAGTAGCTGCCGCAAGCTGCAGTAGATAATAATTTAGATTTGCAGATTTGGTACCTCAAGCTCTCAAAAATGAACCTGCGAAAACCTTCCACCATGGCTGTTTCGTGACTGCCAACATTGTAAATGAGAGGGTATTAACAACTACATTCTAATGACATATGCTTTAAAGACAATATGCACGTGGCCATGGAAAAACTGCACCCTTTGGTGCAGCCTCAATGTTGAATAAAGTGCTATTAATTGGCACAGCAGGTGGAACGTTTCCTTTACCACAAGGTATCGATAAAGAAGCCGCATAAAGAGGACATAAAACCTGAAGGACGTTTAGATGAAGTCTTTGTCTATCACATTCAGTCAGGTTGTTATTTTTTTATAGCCAGTTTAGCTGGGCACTTCCAACACAAAGCTTCTAATTTCTGAAATGAGTGACTATGATTTGTGATGATCAGCAGTACTTCCTTTATCTAAAACCAGCAGGATCACATTTTTAAAAAGAAACCCTTAAGTGTCATGTATCAGTTCTGCTTTACTGGGGAACATTTCCCCTGCTGCATCATCCCAACTAGTTTTCTAAGCAGCAGCTTAGTCTGGAGCCACTTTCCGCTCGACCGCTGATACAAGTTGCTTGTAGGTTTCATCACAGCTAAAGAGGAAACTGCAATGGCACCTTTGGACCGATACCGATGAAGTACTTCCGACTGAAGGTTGGCAAGATTGGAAAGCGAGATATCAGTGGTAGAATTGTTAGCGAACGAGCAACAGGGTTAGAACGGCTAAAGAATATTTTTGATATTTAAAAACGATATATCTGTGTGGGGCAAATATTGTTCTAAAAAGTCATTTATGTCACATTAGGCACCTTAACTGTCATCCATAAAACAACCAATGAGCTCACTTTCAGTCAAAAAGAAAATGTTTCCCTCGCAAGTTTGTGTGTCTGTGCACGTGCATGCGCATGCAGGTGCTACGACGAGCATTTGGACAAACATGACGTCCAGACAGATGTTTCCACAACCGCGTCTTCCCCCAGTTACCCTTTCTCTGTTTATTTTCAAGATATTTTTACCTTTGTATTTTAAGGAAGCGCACAGCTACTTTAGGATACCGACACCCACGTCTTCTGGAAATAGCCCAGACCAACAGACAGACACGCAGACACACAGACAGACAGGAGAAATAAAACAGCCACTCTGTTAAGACACCAGCTACTGGAGGGGAAAACAAAGAACAATCTTTGTGTTTGGGCAAGACGGGCCTCTTCCTGGGTGTGTGAGGTCAACAGTGTGTCGTCAGCGAGCGAGTGAGCGCTGGTGTGTGTGTTTGGGTGGATGTGTGGCTAGCTGCCTGGGTTTCCGTTAGTGGCGCTCATGACTGAGCAGTAATCAGTCCGGAGGAAGAGTCTGTCCACGTGCAGACAGCGTTTCTCCCATAGCCTGAGGATCCCTCTCTCTCACACACACACAAACACACACACACACACGCACACACACTTTGACAGCCCTATTTGACAGAGCAACAGATAGCTATGTTTACTCTTTATATCGCTTGTCTTTGGAAATTCACCACTAAGAAACCATTTTTTTTCTGGCCATATGCAATAAACAAGGACCAGCTTGCTGACTTTGTTGACTGTAATATAAATAGACACAATGGTCTTGACAGAAGGGTTATTTTTACCGGCGGCAAAGCAAACGTGATATGGAGATAAGGGAATGGAATACTGTGTCAGAGAGGGCAAAGCGAAGAGAAAGGCCATGCCGATTGTTCGGTTGGCTGAGATAAACGTGTGTAAAACAAAGACTAAAAAATTCCTGCCCAGGCTTTAAAGTCAAGTTGTCGAGGTTGAAAATAATTAACCATGGTCAAGAATGGAGGGCTGGCAAATATTGTGATGTGACTATTAGAAAAGCAGAAATGAAATGTTCCAATAGTCAGGAGCAAAACACCTGCATAAAAGTTACTATTTATCTAAATATAATAAATAAATATATATTCAGCTGGAAGAAACCTTATAACGATTGGTCCGTGCCAAGACTACCAACTTTCACTATTATGTTTTGTTTTACTATTTGTAATTCTCCAAAGGCAAAGCAGCAGGTTCATTTTTTTTTTATATAAAAACCTGACCTGATTTGGAGCTGAACAAAATACTTTGTTATTGGAATGCTATTGCAGGAGCCTGGTCTTCCCCCAGAGTGAAGTAATATGCTTATTCTCACAAATTTACAGCTGGAGTTTTCTAGATTTCTTGCTTCATTTTTTTGACCTATTCAAATTGCCATTTTTATTCTCAAAGTCTCTGATTATTATTTTTTGCCCCATCAGTGAAGAATGAGCCCCTGATTCTTCATTGTAGCAGAACAGGGACAAGGACATTTTGGTCCATTAAGATAATAGTGGGTAGACAGTTTACAAAGGTGATTGTTAAAGATATTTTTCGGACTTGCTAAAGGGGATAAGTATCTTAAAATCCACACCACCTTTGCACGAAATAACAGTTTCTACGTCAGCAGTTGTAATAGGATTGCCTGTGTTTCACAGAATGAACTGCTGTTTCAGGGGAATGCCTCCCCTGACTCACCCAGTCATTTGCCAAAGAAGAAGGGACCTGATGGTGGTGAAGCAGGGGGGGACAAACAATCGTCTTTGAGCTGTGAAGGGTGAAAAATGATAAAAGAGCAAAATGAGCTTGCGGAAGCTCCTGTGGACGTATGAGTAACCTGCAGCAGGAAACCGCTAACCTCATCCTGACCGTCAACTCCACTGTAATTCCACCGTGATACACAAGTTGAACATCAGCCATCAATTACACCCACCGGCCCCGGCCGTAGCCTCCAATAAAAGGGCTGCGAAACACAGCGGCAATTAGCTTTTATGGTGTTGTTTTCCCTGCTTAAGCTTTGCTTTCTGTAACTATAGAGTTGATTGGGAAGAGGTTGGCAGGCTGTTTGATTGAGTGGATATTCAACTGGATGCCCTTCCTCCTGTGTTGAATCCCACCGGTCTGCTTTGTCTATATAAGGTGTCACACTTACACACTGTGGCAGGAATTCCAGCGCTGGATGTCAGCCAGCGCCTACTCACTTTGCGACTGCAGCTCTTTAGAGCCCAAACCCCGGCAGGGGAGCCAGATGAATCGCCGGTGGAGCCGAGCACGCCGCTCCAACAAAGACTTTGGCCGTGCGGTGACGGCGCTTCCTGTCAGGACTCGCGGCTCTGTTTGATGTGGGGTCTTTGTTGGTGGACGGGGGAGGGGTGTGGGGAAGGGGGTGAGGTGATAACCGCCTGGGGGTGGGCAGGCGTAGGTGGAAGGGGGATAGGAAGGAGGGGGGCATTAATGAGCGCAGCAGCGTGGAGGATGTTGCGGCCCCTTCGGTTTACCAAATTCATTTCCTTCTCGTCTCTGGCGTTGTCGTTTCTGAGCAACACCAGACCCCTGACCTGAATGGTAGGGCGGGAGAAAAAAAAAAAACAACAACACAGAGATAGTATGGGAATCTTTGAGGAGAGACTTGAGTGCACTCACAGTAAAAAAAAAAAGAGTCTGTAATTACTGTGGAGGAACTCCCAGATTCACAAACACACCTGCACTTTCAAACAATCACACCACTGTTTTAGAAAAGAGAATAGAGCTGTGTGTGTATGGGAGAGAGAGAGAGAGAGAGAGAGACATCGGCTTTGAGATCTAGAATGCTGTAACCTGCAGGTGGACTTAGTTTGACATTCTGTTAACTTTCGAATGCACATGTCCATCTGCACAATGCAAGGCAATTGATGTTAAAAAAAAATCACAGAGTGTTTGATCCATAAATCAACCACTACATGTTTGAATGACAGTTTGTATTGATAATACGATGTCTTTCCATTTTTCCTTAAATTCCTCCCAATGACCCTAACTTTGTGGGAGTACCATACATGCTGGAGTGCATGCGTGGAAGGACTGTCTAGCAGTTTGAAACTTGCTTGCTCTGTGTGACTGACTTCATAAACTGGTTTCACATCCTCCCCTCGACTTAAAAGGATATTTCAGTGGAACTCAGGAGCATCAATCTCTGCCGGGCATCTGACATGTGACACTTCCAGTCAGTTTTTGGAGTCTTACCCAATAATCAAGCTGCTCCACTGAAAAGGTCCTGCTTGCAGGTTCCTTCTTCGTCTTCTCCCTTGCCGTTCTTTGAGAAAGACATTGACAAGGACTGGGCCGTTCAAATTAGTATCTGTATAAGTAAGGCTCGGGTGCGATGTGCATGAGACTGCTGCTAGAGGGGATTCATACCTGTACAATAGAGGCTGCAGTTGACCTCTAGTGACTAGCTACAGGAGGCTGATGCACGGAGAGAAACAAATTCCAAACCAGTGCCGGCAAACAGTTGCTTCTGGTTGCAGTGATTTTTTTTTCATATATTTTTCATGTATGATGTGGCCTGACAGCGTCAAACTAAAATAAAAACGCTGACTTAACAGCCGCATTAATGGTAAACATCCCTGTCTGCGTCTGCCTAGGTCCCAATTCGATGAGGGGGGAGTTTGGGGACTTCTCAAACTGAAGGCGTACTGACAGCGTACGCTAATCTCCCCGATTCAAGGGGGCTATAAAAGACTGAAATTGTGTGGCCCACACAATTACTACAGCAGTAAAAGCGTCACCGTGGCTGCGGGAGTGCGGCTTGTGGTTGTAAATATAACCGCCGGGCCTAATCCCGCTGACTGAGACAGAATCAGAGTGGCGCATAAAAACAACTGCCTGCGCATCCCACAGGGATGTGTCACATTCAGACGGTGGGGCCCCGTTTGTCCCCCTGACAAAGCTCTGCTGCCGCTGTTATGTCACATTCCCGAAATCCACGGCCGGGGTGCACGGGGCTGGTGGAGGAGGAGGGGGAGGCGAGGGGAACGGAGAGGAAGGGGCGACATTTTTCACAGCGCCGGTCCCGCTGACTCACAGCGGGGAAGGTGAGGAGGCTGACTAATCAAAAATAATAATCGCCATCATCCTGTTGTCTCGACGGTTGCCTTCAACCGGGACCCCGCTCATCCCTCTCCTCCCTTCATCCCGTGTCACTGAATCAGCGTATCTCATCACGTCACTCATCAGCACGGGGCAGCAGTGCGCGTGTGTCTGCTGGGCCGCCGCGCTAATTGTAGGGTGCGCTAATCACTTCCATCTCTCAGCTTGTAATGAGGCGGATTTTAGCTGAGCTCCTCACGTGGCTGAGCCTGTTAAAGTGGCCCCAGTGGGGCCTGACTTCACTGCAGGCGCGATGATGATGATGATGATGATGATGATGATGATGATGATGATGATGATGATGATGATAAAGACAGAGTGGTCTTGCTCGGGAGATTAGCTTGGAAAAGTGGATGCCACCACTATCTAAGAACTTCCATATGTGCGTCTGTGTGTGTGTGTGTGTGGGTGTGTGTGTGTGCGCGTGTGTGTGAATTGACAGGGGCGCGTCTGCCACGAGCTCTGGGAGAAGCCATCATCCATGACCTCATCCAAAGGGGAAAAAAAATCCCCTTTCTCCTGCCGCCTTCTTCTTCTCCTCCTGCGACTGAGCTGAGCTCTGAGCGCTCGCTGTGCGTCCCCGCCCTCTGAACAGCTCCCACACTGTCTCTTGCCACAGAACAGCACACAGTGGGAAGAACAGACAGACAGACAGATGGAGGGCGGCAGAAGAAAAAAGTTTCAGCAAAGTTGCTAACCTCGGTAATTCTCAGGCAGGCCTCACAAAAGAGGGAAGTGTGTTTCTGAAAGATGTGAATGCAGATGAATGAAAAAAAGATGTAACTACATTTTTTTCACGTTTGTTTTATTTTTCCGGGACCTCTGTGGTGGGCGTTTTTAACATACGTTGAAGAGAAGGAAGGCAGGGTAATCCCCCGGCCTCCTCGCCAAGCAGAGCTTTCAATGGGCCACACAAAGCAGCTCCAACACATGAACACGAGTCCAGAGGCGACGTCAGACACTCCACCCCTCGGTCTGTATGGAAATAAGTCTACCCAATATAATTAAGACTACGTTCCTGCAAAAACGTGACCAAACTTTGGCGACGCCAAGAGCCACCAAGAGCCCTGTGGATGTGTGAATCTTGAAAATAAAACGTTTGGTAACCAAGCGTTGCTGAGGCTCAGAGATGTTTGCTGCTGACCTCAAAGCTTCATGTCTTTGAACCACGCAATAAAGCGGCCAGTTTTAAAAAAAAAACAACTATAAACAGGGAGGAGTGCTCAGAAAGGCCAAGGGTGAGTCGTAATAAACATACCTGGAGGTAGTTTTATTGCCTCCATGCTTGCGTCGCTGTGACATTTCAAAGCTGCCTCAGGAGCCTCTAATCCCTTTCATTTTTTAAACTGACTCAATTTTATTACTAGACTTGTCAAATGTGGATCAACACAGTTACATTGTAATAAACTAAGTAAAACCCAGAGTATATTTGAAGGACTTTCTCTCGCAACTCAACAACGCAGTGACTGAAATCGTAAAATCTGCCACTTCCGTTCCGCCCGGGTTGCAACCTGAGGCGACATCAGCCAGTCTTTCCACCCGTGAAGCAATCTGCATTCTTTGACTTGTGAGGAAAGCAGACAAGTGCTGCCCATAAAACAGTACAGAAGGAAGACAGAGAAGAAGAAGAGGAACTGCACAGGTCATATTAGCTGACTGTTCTCTGTGTAGGAAGTTATTCACGCAAGCCTGCTTCCATAAAAGATTTTTGTATCATCTTCACTGGGCCTGAAAATACATCAAGGAAGAAAAAAGTGCTTGAAGGCGGGAAAACAGGGAACTTGCATTGATACGTACCTTTTGAGAAGCCAATCAGTCGAATGAAGTTCAGCGACCTGAATCTCACCAAAGTTCGCAGGACATCAGAAGAAGGAAGAAGGATGTCCAAGCTAAATAGAGGAGGCAGAGACATGTAAAGAGTCCACCCAGCCCAAACCAGTAATGGAGAGGAAGATCAGTGGAAATAAACCGAGTGAAGTGGTCTGGATCCTCAGAGAAGGAACAATGGGAGACAATACACAGGGACCTGACCAGCATCCTGCAAAACATGAGTGGCACAGTTGAACGAAAACTTGACAAGATGGGAGACATTATCTATTCGTATGGAGCAGAACTGTGTGGGGTAAGGAGCAACCAGCACCAGAGAGAACAGGAGATTGACCGACTGATCCGGGAGAGACGGCAGCTCAAGAAGCAGTGGATAAAGACTTGTGATATTGAGAGGGCGTCACCATTCTACAGGAAACCACCAAAAGACGGTCAACCACTGAAAAACACTTTTCACCAAAGAGAAGGGAGGAAACCTGAAAACATCAGGCCAGGAACTGGAAACACAGAAGGAGTCAAGCAGGTGTGCCAAAGCTGTATCGCAGGTAAAACAGGGCCAGTGGATGGGATGGGAGAGTGTGGAAAAACAGACCATGGGAGATGGGGTCAAGTAGGATAAGTTTGCTCATAAGAGTAAGTAGAGCAGTAAGAGGTTTTATGGAAACACACTCTGTATGTTAAAGCAGCAGAAGTTGTCCCCCTTCTGTGTTTTACGCATTAGCACCATGACGAATTATCGTTCACCATTTACTCATACAGTTAACGTAGCTGAGAAGACCTGACTTTGCAACACTGAAAATGTTCACAGTGTGACTACAGCTCCCATAATGTTTCAGTTGCAACAACTGTCATCAGTACTTTTCCTTCACGTTGCCGCTAGAATCTGCCACTGGAATTAACTCATCAAACGGACTGATTCACAGCGACTTCCCTTGCGTGCCTGTAAAAGTAACATCTTCCGTGCGCAATTTCTGTTCTTTTTTTTTAACCTCAGTGAGTACAAAGTGCTCACCGCTGCAGCTGTGAACCAGTGCGGAGTGAGAATGTGGCATCACCCAGGAGGACCAGTCTCCTCCAAAGATATTTTTAACCCCCCAGCAGGGGAAAGCTGTGGGTGTAAAAAAGGGATTTATAATTCATTTTTTCCGACATTAAAACCGCACTTTTACTCTAGAATTCCAAATAAATGTCAGGCGCTATGGACATGAGCAACAGCGTTCCGGCTACTCGCCTTAACACTTCCAACCTGGCCCCCCCAAAAAAGTATTTCTCCACAAAGGAAATCCCTGCTGTGTTTCCTAACAATGACTTTCTGGACTCGACAGGAACAATTAAGATTGCATAAAGTGTTTTCCTCCGATGGGTGAGCGTCGGCGGTTGGTGTGGGGGGGTTGGGTGGCGTTCCTCAAGTCGGCTGCCGACCGCAGAGAGAGAAAAAAAAGCAGTGACAAAGACCAATGCCTGGTGGAGCCCACGTCCGTCCGTCCATCCGCCTCTTCCTTGCGGTGCTGAGGCGGATCGACTGGTTGGCACGTGTTGGCCCTGATCCTTTCAAAACCACCGCCGGCTCTGCCGCTTCCGTGCACACACACACACACACACACACACACACACACCCACACACACTCTCCGGCGGATGTAGGAAGGTTTTTTTTTCTTATTCTTCATTTCAGAGAACTGCAGAGGATACAGCTTGGGGTAGAGAAAACACATGAGTCAGGCCGCAGTCATCCAGCCTTCCTGATGTTGTTTGTTGGAAGTGTTTTTAACGTGCGTATGTGTGTCTGTCTGTCTGTCTGGCTGTCTCTCTGTCCTTACGCAGCATTAATCATGTTCAATTACACCGAGTCCGTTTGCTTGTTTTCTTTTCGCTGGCCTTTCACCTCGAGCCCTCCCCTGCGCCCCTCCCCCCTCCCTCCTGTCGTCTCTGTTACCCAGTAAGTAATGCCGCGCCACATGAGCCTCCTTGGGGCCTAAATAGACCCGAGTGAGAATTTAATAGTGTGACCATGATACATGAACAAGTGTCTGTCTAGCAGGGTGACATCAGCAGAGGGGAATCTGCCGCTGGTATTCCTGCCTGGGCAGCGCCAGAATCTAGAGAGCAGTGGGCTGAGCTGGTTGGGCCCAGCGTGGAAAAGGCAGCAGCAGTATGGAGCAGGTACAAAGCACCGTGAAAGTGTTTGGTAATAAACAGATTTTGCTGAGCGAACAAAGTCGGTCCATCAGTCTATTTTCTATCCCTGCTTCGCCTGCTCTCCAGGGCCATGGGGGTACTGGAACCTGTCCCAGCTGTCTTGGGGTGAAGACAGGGTTTCACCCCCTAAACAAGTCCCCCGGTTTATCGCAAGGCTAACACGGAGAAATAAATGACCGTTCGGACCTACATTTACAGCGACTGATCAATTGGAGCTGCAAATTAGCTTATGGTCAATTGGTTTGGGCCGTGACTGGAATTCCAGAGTACAAGGAGATCCCACACTGCTGGGAGAACATGCACCCTCCAAACAGAAAGTTGGGTGGGAATCGAACCTGACACCTCTTTACTATGAGTGTCCAACTTTTTACTTAAGAAGATGAAAAACCCTCCAGAGAAGCGTTTGGTTTCTACAGTGATCCGGGCTAATCACTTTGGCAGTGGCTAAGCTTTGAGTCACTTCCTATATTTTGTCTTTGTCCACTGGTGGGGCTTTTTTACGCAGCAATTTCTTGTGGCGTTATCACAACTAGAAGAATGCTTACTGGTTGTTGAGTCCTATACAAATTTCGGAAGGTCTGAGAATGCCTGCTATTGGAGGTTGGAAAGATTGATGAGGGACATTGCAGCACTGGAATTGCAGCCATCCGAAGTTGGAATTTTGCTGCTGTAATGGCACAACTGAGGGGTTGTGGTGTTACAGCAAAGCTAAAAGGAAGGAGTGTATTCTAAAAAGTGTCTGCTGTCCACCCTCGTCAGGAGTAACTTATTCTCTATGCAGCGGCGTCTTATAACTCGATTTTTTTTCTTGCACTTTGAAGTGATTTGGAGATGAAGGGAAGTTGCTTAATGAATGTATGATGAGTGTAAAATGGATGTGGTGGATGGGAGTAGGCGTGACTAAAAAAAGACCAGTCTTTTAAGGAACGTGGGATGTAGGTCATAGCATAGAAACCTTTTAAATAAATGAATATAAAAAAAAGCTTTTGAGAATATTAATGCTTTTCCTTTTTTGGAGCTGGGCTGCTACGGACGTGTGCGGCTTTGCCTTGCGGCCGAGGTCGCCGGCGACCACGTGTTGACTTTATGGGCCCAAGGAAGAGGAAGAAAAAGGAGACAGGAAGAGGATGAGGAAGCGGACGAGGGGATAGTGATGTCAGGGGGACAGGAATAAAGAATGAAAAGGACAGTGGACAGGAACTGCAGGGTGCATTAGAGGACCAGAGAAGCACCAGTGGGGACAGGAAGTGTTTTTTTCTTTCTTTCTCCTCCAGTTTTTAAAAGTCGCCGTCCTCCAAGTACCAGTTCTCACCTTGGCCCACGCTCCACCACTCTCACACATGCACACTCTCTCTCTTCATCTCTGACATCTCGCCATGCTCCTCCACTCGGGCTGTCATCGACGCACCACACACACTGATCCGCTGCGACCTCACATTGTCATGTGACAAAGAAGGCTCCGTGGCTGTTGTCACCTCATCCGTCTTGGCTGAGTGGCGCACCGAGGACGTGCTGCCGCCTCAATTAGACTGGACGGCAACAGTTGTGGGAGGGCTTTTAGCTTGCACACATGCAGACACCTTTTATTTTACCGCAATGTCTAATTATATACCCTCTCACTGTCCAAACACACACTGACACACGATCAATTAATATCTGCTAATAATGTGTTCCTGTTGATGATGATGTCCGCTTAGCTAATGATTATGTTTCCAACTGTTGGCGTGCGTACTTCCATATCTTGAGTGGAAACTACCCATTGTTGCACCTCAGCGGGACAGGAAGCACCTTTCACAACACAGTCCAACTCCTCGCTCGCGACTCCAGTCCAGTGGAAGCGCCGCGGCATCGTCGGCACAACGGAGATTAGCTCACTTTAATTGGTAATGGCTGTGAATCTTTTTATAGGAGCTTAACGGAGAAATATCGGGTGTCCCGCGAATTATGTAACGTCACATTGAGCGCGGCGTCCGTGTGACAACAACAAGGGATGTGAGTAATAGACTAATATACTCGCTCCTCTAAAGATAATCTTTCATTTTAAAACACTGTCAGTGTCAAATTAAACCAGGTTTACCGCTTATTATATCGCGGCTCAGGTTGGAAGCACTCTGTGGCTTAGTATGGTGAGGACACGAGGATGTAAACAAGCGCCGCCAAAAAGCAACTCCATAACAATCACAGCTCCCACATGAGGGAGGGTGGCACGCAAATTCCTCCACTTCCAGTCGAGTTTGGCCAAACGCCTTCTGAGTTGTTCCCTTTGATTTTCTTATGGAACATTCAGGAACGCTGGGAGGGCGAGGACGGGCAGAACAGGGAAGCTTCTATTGAAGCGCCTGGGGCTGGGTTTCCATCACCCTGTTTTTAATGCGGAACGTCCGAAAGGGGAGATCAAAGCCCCAGCGTTTAAGAAAGACTTCTGAAAGTTTTTTGCTTTTTTTTTAAATGGGCTCGAGGCTGTTTTTTGACACTGGGTAAATGTGTGAACTCGGAACAGATGTAATGTGAATTGATATGACAGCCGTCTGTGCAAATGCAAATCTTTCAAAAATAATAAGTCCACCAGCTGAATGGACAAGTAGTACAACAAGTCAATTGGAACATGTATTTTTGCTCTGTAGGTGTTCAAATGGGCACGTTTTGAGATGCTTGCTTTGCCTCTGGTTTAAAACCTTCTCTTCTCCTACATGTTGTCATAGTCACTCACGTTTGCATCTTTCAATCTCAACATTTTCTCTTATTTGCAAACTTTCAGATCATGCATTTTTAACTTGAATTAAAACCAAGGCGATTCAGCCAAAAAATCCACACCTCAAGACTACGACGCCTGCGGACCTAACAGACGCTAGCCTGACGATCGTGACCCTACAAGGATAAAATTGAGGTGCTGCGATGATGCCGTATAATGTGGACACCACATTGGCCAGTTAAAAAATTGAACACAGTGAACTCATTTCTCTCTAGGCATTCTTGCTCTTTGGTGGTCATCGGCCCCGGGAATAGCAGCTATGTGAGCATGACTGCCCGGCACTATTTCTGTGTCCTCTGCTACTTGACATTGAGAGGGTGGGATTAGGTGGCTCCACTACTGTAAATGTCTAGCTCCTGTGACACACACAAACACACCAACATGCTTGTGCTGACTTACTTATTTATTTACTTACTTACCAAACACACATTGTATATGAACAGCAATCTGGTGACTCAGAAATAAGAAGCATAATCATTTGCATGTTGTCGCATTTGGTATAAATTGCCATTGATTCATAATAAGAGTTTCATTTTCTCTTAAAAAGTCTGGGCAATAATAAACTACCGTTATTGACGACCCTACCACTACATGCATAGAGGTACATTTGTCCATAGAACCTAGGATTTATTTCTTTTCTTTTTTTTTGCTCTGATGCCGTTTATGATGTCCCTATACTCGCAATGATGATGAGTTTAGTTAAGTGTGTTTGTTTTTTTTCAATACCATTTTTCATTGCTCTTCTCAAGGATGGACCTGCCAGCAGGATTTAGGTTCAGACCGAAGTATATTTTGGTTAGAATTGACTTAGTTTAATTCATTCTGAAGAGGAATGTGAGACAAATAAGTCTCAATAAGAAGTATGTTAAGAAAATGAATCAATGTTTGTGATCCGTACTCAGTGTGACGAGGCCAAAAGTCCAACTTTGTGAGTGTATTGTAAAATAATTTTTTTTCAATATTTTAAGTCACATTTTGAAATTCACTCTTGAGAAACACAGTCCTTCACTTTACTTTGGAAATCTGCTTATTTTTTTTCACACACAGATAGAACAATACAGGCTTTTTCAAATGGATCAAAGTGGTCTCCCCTGCAGTCGTTTCTTCCTCTAGAACAGCAAACTTGTCAGATAAAAAATGTGCAGGGGTTACTTTTCCTGGCCAAATGAAACATTGAACATCTAACAGAGTGCATTAGCAGTTTCTGAATCAGGTACCACACCCGTATAGCTCAGCAGGACATCTGTCTTTAACTACCATCACGCAGCAGGAAACGTGTGGGGGCGTTAAAAAAAAAAAAAAAAAAAGCCTCCTGTTGATTCATAATGGAGAAAGTTACAGATTCAAATCCACCGTGTACAACGTGGACAGTATCGCAAACATGTAAACAAGCAAGTTCTGCTGAGGTTTTTTTTGCTTGCACTACGTACGGTTAACCCAGGCACGCACGTGCAATAACATACACACGCACACGCACACACACTTGCTGCTTGGTGTCAGTGTAACAACATCCGTGTGGGAGGTGACTTCAAGGGGGTGACTAACGTTTGACTGCGTCTCAGCTTGCCTTTGAGTCCAGCTGGGTCCTTTGACTCTCTTCGCCCCTCCTACCACTCCCCCGTTCTCCCCCCATTACCCCTCGCCCCTTCAACCTGTGTGCCCGCACACATACATGACACCATTGTTGCATCCTGCTTGTAATTTGCCTTTTACGCTGTTGCGGTCTCTCTCAACTCCGCAGCATTTAGGGCCGCTCGAGAGTCTCAGATGTTGCGCTGTGTCTCAGAGAGAGACATCTGTTGGCTGTGTGAGTAATGCTGTGCTGTGGGCACCATGTGTTGTGTCGTGGCCTGGCCTGGCCTGGCCTGGCCTGGCCCTGTGCGCTTCTCTCAACTACACATCTGTGTAGCGCACGCAGGCAGTGACTCCTCACCGCTAATCAACTAACTGTACCCTGTCAAGAAGGATAACCGCATTAAAATATACCTTCTTATCTACAAGGTACGGAAATGGATTGCTGCCACCCTAGAAAAAAAAAAAACAGAGCTCAGTATCACGTTGTAATGTGAAACTGTCACGTTTTTATGTGATAATTTTCACTTTATAACGTTACACTATCACGTTATTTTGTGATAATTTTCACATTGTTTTGTGAAATTATCACGTTAAAACGTGAAAATTATCACGTTAAAACGTGAAAATTATCACATAAAAAAACGTGACACTGCCGTGTTATTTTGTGATAACTTTCACGTTATAACTTGATACTGATCCCTGTTTTGATCTTGTGTGGCAGCATACTATGGAAGCGCATTAACTCGAGTTAATTGAAAAGGAACCCACAATAGGGCAGCAATTCAAAGGATTTTTAGGGTTTCAGATATCTACTGGAATCTAGTGCTATAAGCATCCAATACAAATGTTTGAAAACACTTCATGTAAAAAGCTTAACGTAGCTTAATGACCCAAAACAGTGATCAACCATCACCAAAAAGTAATAGTTTATTGCTGTTTTCAGACATAAAGCTACGTTAAGCCTATTCTCTCACATGAGCGCCGATGGAGAGGAAAGGCTTAACATGGACAGTATCCATAAAACGGGATTTATCGTTTTTGGAGTGTTGGAAGTGGGCATGACCAGAGATTTGCACACAAAATTTGGCGATGATTGATGGATGTTTTCGGTCATTAAGCTACGTTAAGCTTTTTAAACCTTTTCGAATGTCCCCTCAGTATCACGTTATAACGTGAAAATTATCACGTAAAAACGTGATAGTTTTGCAGTATAACGTGAATATGATCACAAAATAACGTTACAGTTTCACGTTTTTACGTGAAAAATATCATGAAATAACGTTATAACGTGAAAATTAGCACGTAAACACGTGATAGTTTCCCGTTATAACGTCATACTGAGCCCTGTTTTTTTTTTTCTAGGGTGGCAGCAATGCACTTCTGTAACAAGGATTAAAAAAAAAAAACCGCTGGCCGTTGTTGAGCTCAACACTGACTGCAGCCAGGATGCAGGTGCTGCGGCTTTGGCAGACATGTGCGTGTCATAAGCAGGGGAAATAAAAATATTGTGTTTTCTATAATTAAAGGCCCCCGGAATGGGCTAAAAGAGCACGCTGGGTTTATCATTATCCACACTGGGCCATTTCTGAAATATCAGACATATATGTCATCCGGCTAAGGAAGTGAAACAAGAAGCAAAAATAAACTTGACCTTACTTCAACTGGCCCACCCAACCACCCGGGCTCTTGCGTTTGTTGAATATAACTTTTGATTTGGACAATTCGAGAAAGAAACAGTAAAGAGTCAAATAATTATTTTTTTTGCCTTTTTATTGTTGTTCTGGAAAAAGAATCACATAAGTAACAATCACTTCAGAATTTCTGGACAGGATTTGAAAGGTTGGAACATTTAAATTCACATTTCTTTAGTTTGCTCGACAGCTGAGGAGACGGAGTACCCCCCCCATACAAAGATGACATGTCCATCAAACAGTTTGATACAGTGCAGTATATAACTTGTATAGCGATTGTTTAGATTTAATAAGTGCAGTTTTTAAACGGTGCCGTTAATCAATGACAGCTCAACGTATCACAACAGCAGACATGAAACCATTATTAAAATGATACACAGGACAACAAAAACAGCCCCGCAGTTCCCCAAACCTGCCAGATACATTAAGGTAGAGGGAGACAGAGAGCAGCGCTGGCCCCTACTTAATTATCATTATTAATGTGCCACTGAGCAAGGAAACTGAGGGCCCTAAACTTCTGCTGAAAAGTATTTAAGTATCTGAGCTGTTTGCTGAAATGTTTCACACTCTAAAAAAAAATTGCTTTCGTTTCAACAATTCCTTGGTTAATCACAGTGCTTCAAATAATTAATTGAGTGCCAGAAGTCCAGAGCTTCTGCCCTATTTTTGCTTTTTTCGTCTTTTCAATAAATATTTTTGTCCAATATAAAAACAACTGTAACATTTTAAAAAAAAAAAAAAAGGTCGGAGGTGGTTAAAATCTCTATAAATACACATGGTTTAAATAAATAAATTAAAATTATAAATATACTTGTTTACTGTACACAAAGTGAAAAAAAACACGGTGGACTTGTGCAGGAAAATACAAAATGCTGTTCTTTGAGAAAAAAAAACAATTCCAGTTTGAGCTTCCAAATGAGATTTTTTTTCAGTTCAGCCTGAAATGACTGTTTTTTTTTTTTTTTTGTTAGTTGTTTTTTTTGTTTGAATTTTGTAGTTTTCTTTGCACGGTCAAGAAGCAGCTCGGCGTCTGGACGTGTTCCTTCCTTCTCTTCCTTCTCTTCTCATCCCATCGTGCTCGTGACATCTTCATTCTGTCCCCGGGACCGTTAGTATTCCAGTTTCGGGAAGGCTATCCTCGGCTTTTCAGGAATATGTTCAGCTGCCCGTTCAGCCTTGAACCTGAACGTCAAGCAGAGGGTCTGCGGGGGAGACCACCTCCATTTCCTTCTTCTTCATGTACAACACGACCTCTCGGACCTCCTCGCGTGGTTCATCTCTCTCCTTCTATTTTGAGGTAGAACTTCTGCATCTGTGCCTATTTTGAGAGACAGATCAAAAGGCAAATTAGCAAAACCTCCTTTCATCCAGGTCAAATCAAACTAAAGAAACAAAACAAAAAAGCTATTCATCAGTGTATGTGCTTGTAGCCCTGGTCTGGACAACTCACCTCTCATTGTCTCTTCAATGGTTGGATGCTAACCCTAGCTTGACCTTCTCTTCATTCTCTACATCATATGCTCCTCGTTTGTGAAACCTGAAATTAAAAAAAAAAAATTGAAATATAGGAAATGAAAAACAAAAGGCTTTCCAATAGCAGCTACTGCTCTAGTGAAGCCCTGGGTCTGTGTGTGTACGGCGGCTGGGGTGTGTTCATGGAGTCCGTCCCAGTGCGAGTCTCCTCACCTGAGCAGTAAGAGAAGGCCGATGATGATGAGGCAGACGGACGAGAGCACCACGGCCACCACGGCCAGGGCCGTGGTCCGGTTGTAGCCCTCCTGGGGCTTCTCCACCGGCAGCGTGATGAACTGACACCTCTCGCCCGAGAAATCCTGATCGCACCTGCGCACGAGACAGGACGGGGGTTCAATCACCGAGCGGACGTTGGCAGACAACAGCGACTCTGCGTCGAACACGTTGAACAGGTCATACTTACACACAGGACGGCATGCGGATGTCCCTCAGGTACTGGCAGGTGCCATGGATGCAGAAATCCTTGTACTTCCTGAGGCAGGGGTCCCTCTTCTTCCCCTTGCCTTTGCCCTTCTTCCTCCCTTTCCCTCGTCTCCTCTCGGCGTCCAGGATGGCGATGGGGTCTTTGGGTTTGCTTGACATGGCAACTGGACGAAAAAACCAAAACTGATTAAATAAAGTAAAACAAAAAAAAGAGAGAGACTAAAACAAACAAACAGCAACAATGAGGTTCAACATATCTATTCTAGTGGGGGGGGCTCAAACTTACCTCTTGGCAGCTCGATCTCATAGTCCCCAGAGAGGCCGTCGTCATACTCCTCATCGGAATACTCATCATGGTAGTCCTCTCCTCCTCCTCCTCGCCTTGCTGAGGAGACTGCGCTAGTACTGCAGCAGCCGCGACCCCTCCGTCCTCCTCCGCCCTAATTTCTTTGGTGGTGTCCTGCAACTTGAACACAGCTGTGTTCCGCTGCCGGTCGCTTTCGTGCCGGTCCACAGCAGCGCCGCAGGCCATCCTGGACATCACTGAAAGAATTGGACAAAACTATGTTAAGACAATCAGGACAAGATAAGATGGGGGGTTTAAACGCCTAAAGGTTAGTGTCAAGCTAGGGCGCGTTCAGTGCGCGCAACAGCAGGTCAGTGTGCCAAAGTGGGCTGGACTCCGAGGACAAGCCGGAACATGTCCCACCTGGCGCTACGAGGCTCAAGGTGGGACTTTTTTTTTTTATTTAGGGGGGCTACAATCATCATCACTGATCCTCCCTGTTAGGCAACCCGCTCGCTCAAGAAACACACAAGAATCCCTGTCTGAACCATAAGCGATGGGTAAGATGTGAGATCACTAAATAGAAGTTGGCTTTGCGCCGTTCCTCTGTCTCCGGAACGCGCTCGTAGCGCACGGGCGGACACACAGTTGGCTAATGACCGGCAAGAATATGGGTTTAAAAATAAATGTATCAACTTACATAAAGCGCGCTTCTAAAATAGAGGGGGGTGACCCCGTTAGCTCCCGAACAGACTTTTGAAAAAAAAAAAACACAGTTGTCTGAAGTTAAGGCTTGTGCGAAGTTTTACGCAACGTTGTGCCATTCTGGGCGGCGGATGAATGCGAGGCGCAGTGAAGGCAGCGCCACAAGAGGAAAACGCACCACAAACCGACACATGCGGCTGTTCCCCCCTTCATAAAGAGAGCACATGAAACTCACCCAAGGCGTAAACGAGGAAAACAACACTGAAGGTCCTCATGGTGACTGGGAAAAAATGATCCAGGTGACAATCAAATAGTATTCCTGGTAGTTCCGATACTTGGATATCCGTTCGGTTTTTTTGCTGTTTTTTTTTTTTTTTTCCCCTGGGTGTCGGTGTCTCGGTATGAATGAGTCTGGCTGCCTTCACCTTCAGAGGGTTGCGGAGACACGCTTCAGTGCAGGGAGCGGAGAGAGACAGCGTCCCAACACAGGCGCGCTCCCTATTTATGCGCCCCATCCCTCCTACACCACGCCTACTGTACTGACACACACACACACACACACACACACACACACACACACACACACACACACACACACACACACACACACACACACACACACACACACACACACACACACACGCCGTGCATTTGAACTTAATGTGTGAAAGTGCATTAGTAATTGATTTTATGACTGTCTTGGAGAGCAAGCAAAGAACAGGTTTTTACTAAAACTGTCGGTATTTAAATGTAAATCAGGTTCAGGGTCACAATGATCTGTTTTTGTTTTGTTTTGTTTTTGTCTTCTTGGACCTAAGTTACAACACTGGCTGAATACCAGTTGTCATGGAAGCTGTTTTAATCGAAATAAACTCAGTGGCCTGTTTAATGCGTTTGTTTCTTCTTAGAGGTAGTTTTGTTTAGATAAAAATACATAAAATAGTTGGAGTCAGTAGCCTCTATAATCATTTGGATAGATAGATAGATAGATAGATAGATAGATAGATAGATAGATAGATAGATAGATAGATAGATAGATAGATAGATAGATAGATAGATAGACATTGTTTAAAATGGCTCTTATTAGTCTTCCGGTTAGACATGTGGCGCACTCTGAGCATGAAGCGCTGTTTATTTGCGCCACCTCGTGGTAAAACGAGGAAGCGTTTCACACGTGGAAACTATAAGTAATTAAACCGCATTAAATGCCAAGTAGCGGTAATTCAGTGATTTACGTGAGAATCAAATACAAATACAAATATTCTTGCTAAAATATAATTTGACGAAATACTGTATCACATTCACAAATGGGTAAAACATGCCCTGCAGGTTTCTATTCCACAATATGTTTTACTGTGGTTTTTTTTCAATGCACGAACAATACAAAAACGTGATTAATATGAATACGATAGATATTTTGCCAACCGCCAAGACAGTCAGCCATTGTTCTGTCAGCGTACAGCTTCTCAGTTTTCAAACAACAGCGCTTAAACTTTTTGTGTTTCATCTTTGGAAATTATCAGCTTCGCGGAAGTGAGGATGCCTATTCTATGTTCCATGTTGTTGTAGTCCAGCAGACGGCAGTACAAGCAAAAAACAAAAAAACAACTTCCAGCCTACCAAAAAATCCAGAGAAGAAGAAGAGGTCCAAATCCTGTCACGTGATTACTCCAGACTCGGGAAGGGGAGGGGGTGCAAACATGGCCGACGAGGCTGAGGAAGTAAACACAGTTGCAGAGGATGGCGAGGCAGGTGAGCAAAAAAACGAAGTGGACGCTTCGGCAGATGACACAGAAGGCGAGGTCGACTGCCACAACGGGCCTGACCCGACCGAGAAGTCTCCCGTGACGGCGGCAGCGGAGAACAGTTGGTCGGCACCTCTCCTATCTTTGGCTCGCAAGGCCACGGAGACGATTAGCAGCGGAGTGAACTACGCCGCCTCCCAGAGAAATCCCTCCCAGGGCTCCGCCGTCAGCTCCCCGACTGAGACTGAGCCCGTAAATGATGTCGGCAACGCTTCGAAACGGCTCCCAGGTCAGTTTGACGTTGTGTTTTGGGGGGCGACTCTTCAAATTTCACCCGAATCACATCAAAGCATTGCAGCCATAAAAGTCTGTCACTACTTCCTCTTGGTTTGTTGTCAGCTGTCATGGCACATGATCCCCGGGCTAAAAGCATAACGTTATGGTCCAACAGCTGCACAGACGCTCGCACTGTTCTGAAAAGGCATTGTATTTCAAATTTACACTGCACAGGCAGTGTTGTTGTTTCTAACCATAATATGAGCCTGGCAACTAACTCATCCCTAGTTTTGAAAACTCAATAATTTTCTTCACATTTCTGTTTCTTGTACTAATCTGTTTTTTAAATGGCATTCTCTGCATCTCATTTATATTACATTCCACTGATTTTTTTTGATTTTGTTTTATTTTATTTCCTTTCACAGTTGTGCCTGTCAAAGACCCCGTGTCAATTGAGAGATCCAATCTGCTCAGCATGATGAAGCTGAGCATCAAAGTATTGATTCAGTCCTCCCTGGGTCTGGGCAGGACTTTGGACTCAGAATACCCCCCACTGCAGCAGTTCTTTGTCGTCCTGGAACATTGCCTCAAACATGGGCTAAAAGGTGGCATAGCTTATCTTTGATTCAATTTACATGCAACTTGCAACTGTCAACACCACCATACTAATTATTGCGCCTCCTCACAGCCAAGAAATCCTTCATTGGACTAAACAAATCCATCTGGGGACCACTGGAACTAGTTGAGAAGCTGTGTCCAGAGGCCGCCGACATTGCCACAAGTGCCAGAGACCTGCCCGGCATTAAGTATGCAATGATTACCACTTGTGATCTTTGCCACAAAACGTCTTTGAAAAATGTTTTAATGGTCTTGACTTTCACTATTTTTTTCAGGACCGGATTAGGAAGGGCAAGGGCTTGGCTTCACTTAGCAATGATGCAGAAGAAAGTAGCTGACTACATGAAGGCTCTCCTTGATCGGAAAGACCTCCTGAGGTGACTGACTGTGATTGGCTATATGCACTGATTGCACTGTTTCATACTAGAATATCGCTGTGTTCATATAGTATTACATTTAAATCTCTCTTTATTCCACCTCTGAAGTGAGTTTTATGACTCTGGAGCACTGATGATGGAGGAGGAAGGAGCGGTGATTGGCGGTCTGCTGGTGGGCCTCAATGTAATCGATGCAAACCTGTGTATAAAGGGGGAAGATCTCGATTGTCAGGTGAGTGGAGATGCGTTTTTGTTGACTTGCACATCCCGGCAGGCTGACCTCATTTTACCAACAGTAAACAGCTCCCACACCACTTTCAATGTTATTAAAAAAACAAAAGCTAAGGGCTATGTTTACTTTTCTTTGGTCTCAGGGTTTTTGGTTTAAATAGATACGGAAACTACCGTATCAGAACACAATCTTAATAGTTTCTCCTACCTGTTTAGGTGGGAGTCATTGACTTCTCCCTTTATCTGAAAGACCCCACCAACACTGAGACTCAGAAGGAGTGAGTTTCCATTTTTATATACGAGTTAAGCATCAAAGAAGCTTCAATTGTATTTTTAAACTCTCCAATGTCTTTCTTTTTAACTTTAGCGACTCGAAGATGACGGCCATATTGGATCAGAAGCACTACATCGAGGAGCTGAATCGTCACCTGAGCGGCACCGTCACCGACCTTCAGGCTAAGATGGACTCTTTGGAGAAGACCAACAGCAAGCTCGTAGAGGAGGTCAGATGTGTTCTGTGTGTGACTGACTCTGCTTGGATTTGAGTTGCGACTGCAGTTGTTTTGCGTGTCATCACGTGTGATTCCTCTGTCCTCTATCCTCTTCTTCCTCAGCTGACGGCAGCAACGGACAGAATCAATTCCCTGCGGGAGGAACAGGAGCGGCTACGGCAGCAGAATGAGTCCATCCTGCAGTCCAGCCAGAAAAAGGAGGAGGTCAGTTGACCGCATTCGGGAAATGACATAGAATGTAAAAAGAGGATGACCTATTTAAACACTGCGTGTTTTGGTTTTGGATTTTGCAGGCAGCCATGCAGGACAGCCAGGTGGAGCTGGAGACATACAAACAGACGCGACAAGGGCTTGATGAGATGTACAACGTGGTTTGGAAGCAGTACAAAGAAGAGAAACGCATTCGCCAGGTTCAGTATCAGCAGTCCCAAGTGTGTCAGTCAGTGGTGTGCAGGGGTGTGTGTCTTATATATCTATATATGTATGTGTGTATTAGGGATGCATTAACCTCAAGCGTCTCTCTTTGGGAAAATACTAAGTAGAATATAGCAGCTTAAGATAATAACCATCGTCCAACTAGTCCTAAAATTGGATCATCTTTCTCCTTCCTGTTTATTATGGTAGAAAGTGCCGCTCGGCGCTTTCGTGACGTCTGCGTTGGGGCGCACGCAGGTTACACATGTGTTTACCGAACGTATCAACATTAGATCACTCAAATGAGTGTAATAGTATATCCATATAAACTGATTTATTTTCAGCCTGTTTTAAATAATTATTTCACCATTTGTAAAAAATAAATAAATAAATAAAATGAAATAAAATAAAAATAAATCCCATTATACATTATTTGACCTGTCCCAACCCATTCAATTGGAAAGTGTGTTATCCAAGTGTCATGGATAATCATAACCGTTATATTTAATTTGTGTGGTTTTATGATTGCTTAATTAATTAATTTAAAAAAAATAAAGTTTGAGGTTTGATTATATCTATGTGTTTTAATAATTTTTACAACACAATATTGCCTTTGTTAGTCAGAATTGTTTTATATAGGTATATAAGAAAAATAAGATCTCAAAATCGTAATGTGGCCCCAAAACCGTGATGCATACCACACCGTGGGAAAACTGTACTGTTGCATCCCTATATATCCAAATACAGGTGTATTTATATATAAAAACAAACAACCACAAACCTGTAACGCCTGCCTGCCTTTCAAAACCTGTTGCCCTCATCACCCCAGCCCGACCTGTTTAAAGTAAAAACAAAACCTGTTAAATCAGACAGACGCTGAAGCAGCAAGCAGGGCGTCGTCTCTATTCTTAGAGTTAATGGAAAAAATATATATATACACACATATATGTAGCCTGAGCATTGCACGTTTTGAACTTTCAGTTTTTACACACACTCTCTTTGTTTACATGAGAATGGGATATAATTGAAGGCTGTAGACTCACGCCTCTACTCACGCTTCGAATGACAGTAGATGTGCTTTGGTGTGTGACTGCTTATGGTGTGAAAAGCACTGCACAGAGAAACAGATGGAGGGAGAAAAAAGAAAGTGCAAGGTGACCTGCATGGGGCATCAGCAGTTTTTCTGAACATTATCTGGCACAATGCAATATTGCAATAATATAAGTTGGCCCATGTGACCTGCATTTAGCATTTATGTTCCTTGGTCTGGTTGACTCGGTCGGTTCCTTTTCGTTGTAGAGGCTGAAGCGTTAATGAGACAGTTTTGTCTGTGACGTGGATAACAGTTAGTCAATGCACATCAGAACAGTATTGATGCTTCTTGATTTTTATTTTTCATGACAGACTCAACTAATACGATAACGGCTGATTTACTTACATTTGTTTACATGGTGTGTCAGGAGCTGGAGCGTGAGTTGGAGCTCCAGGTGGGCCTGAAGCAAGAGATGGAGGTGGCCATGAAGCTGCTTGAGAAGGACACGCACGAGAAGCAGGACACGCTGGCAGCGTTGCGACTCCAGCTCGACCAAGTCAAGACTCTCAACCTCCAGATGTTCCACAAAGCTCAGGTATGTATGTGCACCAGGACAGCAGGCAGCTCTCTCTTGCACCCACCGGCAGACGCAATTTAACGCAGCTGCTGCTGCTGCTTCAGAACTCGGAACGGGAGGCCGAGAAAAAACAAGCAAAGGCCGAGCAGCTGGAGAAGAAGATGGAGGAAATGGAGAAGACCATGGTGGAGATGGAGCAACGGTGCGTACACGCAGTGAATCCATGTGTAATTAGGACGTTCCCTTAACTGATCCTGCTCCTTCCTCATTGTTTGGTGCGCTGCAGACTGCAGAACTCTGAGCAGCAGAGCAAACAGAGCGACCAGTCAGACAAGGACATGAGGATGGAACTGGAGGGGAAGGTGGATGCTTTGCAGAAGCAGCTGACAGACCTGGATACACTCAGGTTAACACCCGCACACACACACACGCACGCACAAATTTGTTCAGGAGTCCTTTTTTCGAAGTAATGTTAAGCCTGTATGACAGCTTAGCGGGATTCTAACCTCCACAGATACAACAGTGTCTTTCAGCACTTGAGTCACTTTAGTGATTATTTCCAAATAAATGAAAATACAGCCTTCCTAGATAAACCATTGGCTTTCCAATTCCAGGGATCCAGCGCTGATTTATTTTTCATTATCTCGGCTCAAGTGTACATCTTTGTCGTCTTACGGATCAGTGTTTTACACACGCAATCCAACGCATTCTCAAATGGTCTCACCTTCGCTCAGGGTGGGTTTGGAGAACGAGCTGCGTGCCGAGAAGGAGCAGAGGCAAAGTCTTCAGAAGTCCTTACAGCGGGAACAGGACAACAGCATCGAGCTCCGCACGCAGCTGCAGCAGCTGCAGGGCTTACATGGGGTCAGTGGCAGCTCTCTGTCCAACCTTTAATCTCATTTTTCCCCCATGATCAGGACCAAGTGTAATGTTATTATTATTATCTATCTGAATGATCATAATAGTAATTCCACGTATTTATCTTGCTCAAAATACAGTAAACAGGCGACTGAGTGGTTGAAAAACTATTATTTTGCATAAAACAGTAGAAACTGACATGTTAATATGTAACTTGTACTTACCTCCAGTATCTATCTATCTATCTATCTATCTGTCTATCTATGAATCAAGGCTGTAAGTAAGTTGTGGGACTTCAGATGGGTGAATTGTCCCCAGCATGTTCTAACTGCGTCATCTTGGTGCTTGTGTTCCTGTGAACTAATGGACCAGGAGCTGCAGGAACTGAAGCAGGAGAAGCAGCAGCTGCAGCAGAGGTGTGAGCAGCAGGAGCAGGCTCTGCAGGAGATGGGACTGCATCTCAGCCAGTCAGTACATTAGTTTAAAAAAAAAATGTATATCATAATTATGTTTCTGTACGCCACCTGATACACTGATTTTTTTTTTTGTATTACTGCAAACGTTAAGGTCTAAACTTAAGATGGAGGACTTCAAAGAGGTCAACAAAGCCCTGAAGGTAAAAAGATAATAAGGGATTAAACAATAATGTTGGGGTATCTGATTGGATTGGATGGTGAGGGGTCCTGACCTCCTGTCCCTGCCTCCTGTCAGGGTCACGCCTGGCTTAAAGATGATGAGGCCACTCAATGCAAGCAGTGCCAGAAGGAGTTCTCCATTTCGCGCAGAAAAGTAAGAAGATCCGTTTACTGTGGCGGCATATTTCTATGCGCATTATTTAAATTCATGTCTTGGATTGACCGAGAGCTCTCTTTGTTTGCATGGCAGCACCACTGTAGGAACTGCGGCGACATCTACTGCAGCAGCTGTTCGGGCAACGAGCTGGCCTTGCCCTCCTACCCCAGACCTGTGCGAGTGTGCGACAGGTGCCACTCGCTCCTGCTGCAGAGAAGCTCGTCCACGCCGTCCTGACAAAGCCACGCAACACTGGACACGTTCATCAAGTAGTCGTTTTGTTTGTTTTTTAAATTAAACTACCATGTATCTACAGAGAGCCATCTAATCTGAAGATGTTACTGCTTAGTAACATCTTAGCGTCCCTTGAAATTCAGGGCTACTTTATTGGCCACAAATCTAGGGTCTTCCTTAAATCTTGATTAGTTAAACCCACTCGGTTTAGGCTGAAAAACACTTAACTGCATCCTGCAAGTTATCCTGCAACAGTACAACTTTTTTTGCTGAATTAACACTACTAAGCAAATCCATCATCTAACATTTTGACCGAGTTCAATTCTAATCTAAATAAACCACGGACGTAGGTCGTTAGTAACACAGTTTTTTGTTCCGTTTTCTGAGGACCATTTGCTCGACTGGCTTGCTGAAACTTGACTTGGATGTGCTATTACGCATCTACTTGGCAACATTTACAGCTGTGGTCTTCGTGCTGTAACATGCAAACTTGTGTAAATGACTGTAGAATGTTAACCAAAACAAATGATCTATTTTAGAATGTATTACAAAGTTTTGTGGAATGTGTCAACAGCTTTCTTAAAGAAAAGAATAACCACACGCGGGGTTTTTTTTTGTTTGTTTTTTTAAATCGAAGAATTTGATAAATGAAATAAAGCCTGGTCATTTTCAGTGGGTGCTTTGTTTAATTATTCCAGACAAGTTTTATTCACTTTATGCACAGAAAATACAAATAGCATTTGGAGCAGTAGAAACCTTCATTTCAGTCGATTAGAAATTCACTTGCCTTAAACCTAGCGCTCACTTAAGAGTTGCGCCTAATCAACAGTCATACCTTAAAACAAAACATGCCCTGACCACATTAAGTCTTGCAGTGGGATGAACTGGAAAGTAAAAGGGCTTTAACTCCAAGGAGAAAATGAACAAGGGTTTCTCCCCTCCGGTCATGCACTCAGGTGTAAAAAAATGAAAAAAGATGATGAAGAAGAAAAAAAAACAAGTTCACTCAGGAAGTAGCCAGGCGCTTGAAGGAGAGCAACACATGAGTGAACAACACTTTGTGGTAATGAAAACTTAAAGCATGGTCTCCGAGACAACGGGTCAAACGGGGGGACAACAAACAACTCCTTGCCAACATTTGTAACCCCTGATGATATTTCTTTCTCAAGATTATCCTCTTAAAAAAATACAAAACCTATACCTCAGTATTTTCAAAATGACTTTACCCAACCCTAATCTATGTTTGCTAGGTGGGACTTTCCAGTCCTTCCAGCAAAATGCTGTTAAAAAAAAAAGAATAAACATCAATTTAAGGAGAGGGGAAAAAAAAAAAAAAAAACATTTCCCCATCCGCCACCCAGTCCATTCATTGAGCCTCTGCTTCCTCCGCCACCACCGCCGTAGTAACTGCTTCCCATTCCGCCCTGGTTACCTAACAAGAGAGAGGAAATACACACTATAGGACCGTGGAGTTCATCAGGAAGTCATGCACAAACCATCCACACCGTGCTGCTGCTGTGCAAGACAAAATGATTCCTGGTTTGGTGTAAAATGTTGTTAAATGTAGTCAAAGATGTGGAAGGCACGAGTTAAAAACTCACTATAGTCACTGTAGCCTCCCATGTTGCCTTGGCTGCTGTATCCTCCAGAATATCCTGAGCTCAGCTGCCCTCCGCTGTAAGACGACTGGTTCCCTGTGAGAACATAAAGGACCCACATGTATTGAGTGCCTTTATGCACAGGCCGAAAGACCAACCACTGAATGTCAAGTCTCTGCAACTCACCCATGCCGCCCATCATTTGGCTGCCGTAAGCGCCGTTGCTGCCCCCTGCTGTTGAGTTCAAAAACAGCTCCACGTAGCGGTGCTCTGTGAGGGGAAACGCCATTCGAGAAGATGAGCATGTAAAAAAAAAGATAACAGCAACAACAAACACACAATACAACTTACGCATGTTAGCCTTGTCTTTGGACATGGCTGCAACAGCATCTTCGTGAGTTGCAAATTCTACATCGGCCTCTCCGGTCACTCGGCCGTCGGGACCGATCTCGATGTGGACCCTCACCGGGTTCAGCGGTGAGAAGAACTGCAAGGGGGAAAAAAATGCAAACAAGATATGTGAGTTCCATTTGCACCTGCAGCTGGATCCAAGTTGTGCCAATTCCAGTGTCAGCGTCTGTCGAGTTAACCGACTTACAATGTAGATGTCAGACTCTGTGGCTCTGTACGGGAGACCTCTCATGTGGACGCAGTGGCCCGTTGTGCTCTGGAATGATGACCCACCGTCGCCGTAGCGTCCATCCGATACACCTTTACAGGAATAAGGGAGATCAGCACCTGAAAATTGTGCTGCAGCTACATATGAATGAACACACAGCAGGGGCCATCCACTGGATGGAAATTGATCATGCAAATCAGATTTTCTTAGTCAATTTTGCGTCCTACTGACCTCCACCGTAGCCTCCACGGCGCATCCTGTCATAGGATCCTCCTCGGCTGACCATGTTGTAGCCGCCGCGGCCGCCAGACGGCCGGTCGTAGGGGCCGGGTCTCTGCATGCCCATGGGCTTCCGCTGCGGCTCATAGTGGGTCCGCACCTCAGCACGGCTACTCTTGAAGATCTCAATGTACCTACGAGCATGGACACGCCACAGTGAGGAGGACTTGTGGCAGGCGAGGCTGCTTATTCTCATGTCTGATCAAACTCGGCTATGCAGAAGCTCATTGGTAAATCAATCCATGGTAACAACAGAATCTTACAGTGCTAAGCTGCTTGATGATCATAGCGTGGAAAGTAGTCTACAAAGTCAGCAAATGCTGTCCAAATTATGAATGGCCTTCCTATCTTTTACACTTTGCTTATGGTTACCTGCAGTGGTATCTGAATCGATGCAGTGTTTCCACTTTCCTGCTTGTAAAGGGGCTGAAAGGGCCTCAGCTCCTCTGCAACTCAAGCTAAGCATTACCTGCAACAGTGGGTTCCAGATCCACGCCTACAGTGGCCCTCGCAGGGAGACTCCTGATCATGTATTTTAACCTGGACTAATGTTTAGTGCTGTGACACCATTTCAGTTTATTATTTATCAACTTTGATAATACACTTTTATCAAATTCATTTTTATCATGTTTTGATCAGATACCTCAATTAAGGATGTGTTTAGCGTTTAAATAGTGCCCAAGCACTAAGCTTCCCATTGATATGTGTTGCCTTTAGACTCTTTAGAATGTGCAAATGTTTTAAGCTAAAAATGCCATTAAATACTTTAGCCATTGTATTTTGTCCTGTTGCATTTGGATCAGATGTTGAGAGTGTACACCATGAGAGCAACTTATCCAGCCAACCAACCAACCATCCCCACCTGTGCCCTATTCTTTCCTTGTGTTTCTTTAGAGCCTTTTCAGCTATATCCTGTGAAGCAAACTGCACGAAGGCCTCCCCCGTACTCCTCCCCTGGATGTCCACCGGCAATGTTATCCCATTTGGCACGATTTCCAACCCTTCAACCCAAGGACAGATAACCCCAGCAGGGGACATATTAAAATCACATGCCCAATCACAGAGAAAACGTTCCCTAAAGAGAGATATTAGAACTTATGGAAAACTCTATACATCATCACACATACCAAGTTTTGTTTTTTTTTCTTTGTTTTAACCAGTGACTGGTTATTTACAGGACTTGCAGTTATTGCACTTGGGCGTAAAACAGAGATGAGTGGATAGAGGAAGAACATGGAAAGAGGCGCTTTTGGGAGCGTCAGGCTAGTATTGGTGTGTTGATGAAGAGAGAAGAAGGTCCTGGAGGGTGACTGGAGGGTGATTTTTATTACTGCTCGCCCTTTAAAAATCCAATACGTGTGATAGAGGAGCATATAAGAAAATGTTTGCAAGAGAAAGTTATGTAAAGGAAAAGAGTAAAAAAAAGAAAGAAAGAAAGACAGCTATACTAGTTAAACATAATGAATTAGTGATAACCAAGTGAATTGATTAAAACCCCAGTGCGCAAAAGTCATTTTAAAT
Organism: Thamnaconus septentrionalis; assembly: GCA_009823395.1. Taxonomy (NCBI): domain Eukaryota; kingdom Metazoa; phylum Chordata; class Actinopteri; order Tetraodontiformes; family Monacanthidae; genus Thamnaconus; species Thamnaconus septentrionalis. Next base: position 16,309,828 of record CM020509.1, on the reverse strand, counting down.
TTATAGCTATTTAAAAAAAAAAAAAGTAAGTAATGTTATAACGTGCTTGAGATGGATGCGATGGAAGAGGATGTCTGGAAGAAAAGAAATTAGCCTTTATAAAAAGCCATTAAAACATTGGCACCATTTAAAATGTCGGAAGTTTCCTTTTCTGGTATCATTTTTAAAGTCAAAATCTATGCAAAACTCCCAATTATTTTCCATTGGCTTGTTGACTTGTCTGAAAACACTGATGATAAGAGCTGGTAAATGTCCAAAGGATGAAGGAAACAAAGGAAGACATCAGAGAGAGTAAAGGGAGAAAAAAAACTTTTAACCCAACAACTTTACAAGTATCTTACATGTAATCAGCAAGCAAAGCATGTCCATACCTGAGAAAAACTGTACTATCTCCTCTTTGCTGCAGCCGAAAGGAAGGCCTCGGAGCCGGACGAGTCCGTCCCCTGCTGTTTCCTGGCAGTTTGGACCCGTATGCTTCATGACCCAGTCCATCTCGACGTTGTTGGACTTGAAAACTGCATCGCAGTAACGATTATAAGACATTGTGGCCTAAAATTGAATTGAACCGCGACATAATTTAAGCAGATGTACACACCCTCTACGTATCGATGACCCATCGTTTCTCTGTCCTTCTTGACTGCAATCTTCAGGTCTTCCTCTGTTTCCATCTCAACAAAGGCCTCGCCGCTAGGACGACCCTCACGCGTGTAGGTGAAGTGGATGCCACCGCCACCATTGTTGACAATCTTGCAGTCTGCAGGGGGGGAATGTCTCATCAAGCCATTTTTGATTTGCTTAATTCGTTGGGGAGTGTTCCATGATAAGTAGACACATACCTGAAAAAAACCTCTGTACTTCGTCCACCGAGCAAGACCAAGGGAGACCCCGGATGCGCACAACATAGCCCTCATCAGACATGACTGGTTACAATTGCTGAAAGTGAAAAGAGATCATTTACATATTTATACATCTTTGTAGTTCCAAATAATTCCAGGTAATTTTGATGGAAACACGTGCACTATGCTGCTCCCCCACAAAAACACAAATTTGCTTATGGCATATTCTGCATTTAGAACAATCTGAGCGTCCTTTTGTGTCACATGGCCCTCGAGTCGACTGACTGCCCAATGTGCAGATACCTCTTCGACCTCTTCCTCCACACGCGGAAATGTCGTGAGATCAAAAGCAAACGGCAAACAAAATCTAATTGAACGCGGTTTAGGATTTCACTCGAATTTTCTTGTGATCAAAGTCTTCCTTTAAATCGATTCGAAGGAGCGGACATTAAACCACATGGAGAAGAAACAAATTAGACATTAAAGAGACCTGGTTGGTAGCGCCATCTTGGGGTCATTAAAAAAAAAAAAAAATTCCAGCGCCAATTCAATGTGGGGGAAAAGGCTGTACACCGGTATATTGTAGAATATCCATATAATAGGAAATCTTATTGTCTGAAGGTTGCGTGGCGCGGAAGACAAAAGTCCGAGTCAAATTAACCGGTGATCCACGACGAACAAACACGTATTCATTCACAGCTACTGTGAGAGACGCGACGTGCTGTTACGTTACTTTTAGGTCTCAATTGCATTGATGACCGCGTGTTCCGGCGGATTTTAATAGAAAGTGGAAGGTATTGTGAAAGGAACTGCATCAAAACGTTGAATCTCACAAGGTGCGTAGCTCCCCTCACACTTACTAATGTTACCGCACCCAGACACAAGAACAAAAGCGGCCCTCTCAGACGGCGCCATGTTAATAGCATTGAGAAACGGTTAGCTTCTGAGCTAGTATTCGCTAAGTAACTGCGTAGTAATAACATACTGTGCACACATTCTTAGATGTGGTGAATAATTCAAGAGCAAAAGTTCGATTTTGAAAAGTAAAATCAAGAACAATATATCTTACTGGATTACCTGATTCAATCGAAGATAGAACACGCTGGATTATGTATGGACAGAGGACCCGTGTGAAACCGCCGAAGCCTTGTAGCCGGGTTGCCAGGATCAGCGAGTCATCCCCCTTTCGTGAACCAATGACGCACTTACAATACACTTGCACATTCTCCAAATTCAGACACAGCTACTGTATTTGCGACGGGAAACTATTTTAAATACATGTTTAACCAATGCTAGTGTTAATACATGTTTTTCTGACGTAACAATTTTGAAATTTTTATTTAGACCGAAAGCGTGGGTTTTTGCCACATCTGGCATTGCCGCAAACCTCCAATTGGCCTCCGTCCACGCCCAAAAATGATGACGTAGCCGCTCTAAGCCTTGGCCGGCCGGGCGACATCTCCTGACTGGCCTACAAAATCATACTAACCTTATTTACGGCGATCTAAAACTATCTTGGAATTATGTTTTCAGGATTCAATGTGACAATTATTTTAGTGTAAAGTATGCCATGACAAAAACGCCTAATCGCACCTTTTTATCTTTGCAAAACAAATCCAAATCAGCGTGACAAATATGACCCAATTTCACACTGAGACCTGGGTAGCAGACACCTCCCGCCCACCTCTTTAAATATACGAGGTCCATTTGCAACATCTGATATGGCACATTGTTTTAAACTACAGACTTACATTTTGGGTAAAACAAAAGTCACACAGATCCTGTTTAGTAAAAGTTTTTACACTGATAGGTCATGGTAGTTCTTTATTTAGGAACAATTTACCTTCACTTAACATTTCCCACATTTTTAGTTAGTTTAGCTTCAGTGTCCATTGACACAACTGCACAAGTACAACGTCAGCTACAAAAATGTCCATGTGAAAGGTTATAGAAAGTATTGCTATTAAACATAATACTAAAGGAATTATATCCAATATGAATCTGGATATTTTTTTGAATAAAGTTATTTTTCAGGAGGACCATTTTACCAGACTAAAATTTAAATGCATTGGTTATTTTGTTGGTTATAAAGCCTATTCCAGTCACAAAGATGGCCATTTGGCAGTTTAATTGTGGGAAAATTTCACATGCATTTTTAGAATTTAATTAAGATTATTATTCTGTGCCCAAGTATTACTTCAAAGTAGTGTAATGTTTAAGTAGTATTAAAAGATAATGTCCCCTAATCTAAACCAAAACTATATCACAACTGATTTATTGCAAGAGCTTAATTTAAGTTTAAATAATGCATATTTGTATTTTTCAAAAAAGAAAAAAAAGGCATTTTGTTTGGATGTATTTTGTTTAGTTTTGATTGTTTTGAACATAATGATTTTATTGCTTTGGTCCTTAATTTTAATTTATTCTGGTCTTAAGTGTTCTTACTAACTTAACCAAAAATATATTTATTTAGATCAATTGTATGAGCATGCTGTTATTTCCATTTAATATGGCAATATTACTGGTTAACGGGGTTCAATTAAAAAAATAGTGAACAATATACTCTGCCAACAAGCAATCAGTTTATATTCTCTCAATAAGACTTCACATGAACTAGTTAAGCTAGCTACCAGTTAAGTTAGCCTACCATGTCATGTCTTGACGTTTGTTCTAGAGCCTCGTGATATCGGTAAACCTAACATGACGTTGCGTTACCATATTCGACAAGCGGGCAAATTGACCAATGAGAAATAGCCTTCTTCCTTGTTAAGCCAATCAGGTTGCCATAATTTCCTCTAGAGGCGGTCTTTCTGAGAAACAGTGCGTATCGGGTTAGGTTGTTAGAAAGTTAATGGCTGGGGGAAAGAGATCCTCCTCAACCGTCGCTTCGGGAGAGTTTGTGGATTCCCTGAAGTAATACAAGCAAATATTCTCAAAGAAGGACCCTCGACGGACATTTAAGTCAACAACTAGCTCGTTAACACACGTTTAGTGAATATAAGTATGCAGGATGCAGTAGCCGGGACGGCAATGCTGACGGACGGCTTCGAGGACGAGATTGACTCGGTGACTCCTCGCTCCCCAGTGGCAGGGATGGGGGTAGGAGCGACACCAGGAGGAGTCGGACTAGGGGGCATTGGGATTGGCGTGGGTGGAAAGAAAGTACGTTTGTACGGCGAACCAGCCGGACCTGCAGCAGAAAGACTGGATTTCAAACTAGCGGCTGCGGCCGTCCTCTCATCGGGTCCAGGATCCGGCAGCGACGAAGACGAGGTTTCCGAGGTAGCTATGCTAAGCTAGTTAGCTAAGCCTAACTAGAGAGCTCGGCAACATTCCTCTTGTAGCGCGGAGCTGGCTGCTCAGCTAGCTAGCCAGTTAGCTCGCATTTTGCAACCACCCCCTCCAAGGCCGCTGAAATTTCGCAAAATAACTAACACCGCGATCGAAAAACACGTGCTGTCCGTTCATATACGCGTGTAGGATGGTAATGTTGACCATACTTGGTGAGACACGCGTAGTTGTTCACACTGTGTGGCTAAAATGTTTTATTTATGCAGCGTAGGCTGTGCCCACGGCCTAGTTCGGGTGGAAGCGGAGACGGCCTCGCTCGGTGCTGTCGTCTCGTAACACCCATCGTAAGTTCGCAGATGTCCAACGGCTTTACAGTATATGAAGGACGCCTTAAATCCACGGGCATACACGGTAATCTAACCGCTTGTCATTTCGTAGATTTGGTGCAATTACGTCACTTTAACAAATAACGTAAATTGACACCGATGCCTTCGCTGCTAACTTTTCGACATGTTTTTTTTTGCTAAGTTCAAGTCTTACTCGCGGAACTGCCCGCATTGCCGACTGGCGGTGTTGACTAATAAACCAGTTAGAGTTTTCACCTGCTGTTTCCAGCCATCGCCACCTTGTGTCAACTTAATTTGCGTTCCGACGATTTAGATCGGCGTGAGGTCATGAGGCGTCCAAATTTGCGTTGACAGGGAGTCGCACACGGGGACAGGTGTGATGACATCTTCAGCTCATCACACTGTAGGAATATTTAAATTAGATCCCTCATTTTGATTGGATTTATGTGAAGCCTTTTAACAAATGTTTGAGATTCCACAGAAAATGATTTCGAACTGAAAGGGCTCTGGAATGGCGAATATGTTGAAAATTAGAATTTATTTTTATTTATTTAAAAAAAAAAAAGGGGGGGGGTGTTCTGGCTCTTCAAATGCCATCCCATAGCCTCTTAACATTTTATTGCTAGTCTGGTCACATGGCAACCACAGCTTTAAATATTCAGAAATTTAACATTGCCACTTAATTTAATTAACCTTTCGTGTGACTGCTGCAGACACAGGTATGTAACTATCAGACCTAAATGATGAGAAATGCATTATGAGAAATTTGCATCAAGTCATCAAGTTTGCAGTGAATATAATAAGAAAAGGAAAGAAAAAAACACCATTATTAAATGCAGTATAACAGATAATGTGTACTCTGTCATTAAGATTTATGGGTGTAGAGAGGACTGGCACTCCCAAGATGTACAATACATATTACCTGTTGATTTGTCACTTGAATGCTCAACTAATATTTGCACTGATTGCCATCTGCTTCATTGCTAAGTAATCTATAGCCATGACATACGGCTAAGTCAGGATGCTAGTTGGTACTAGTTTCTGTACTGTCTCACCCATGTTGCAGCATCACCTGGGAAGTAGCCAAAAGAGACGCATCCAATTTTGGTGATTGACATTTTCAGCATTTGAATCAAGTATGGCGTCGTCCATGTCATGTGTCTTTACTCACTTTAGCCTGCTATGTAAGCCTGAATGGGTGTGTTTGTTGTGGTGTTTTAACTCACGCACAGAACTCAATGCTCTGGGCAGCAGCTAAAATCTGAGCCCCGGGATTAAGCAGATGCCATTCTAGGCCTTTCCAGTTCTCTGGATACCGACACTCTGGCAACTGTAGTTCGTTAACAGTGAAGACTAATGTCCATTGTTGCTTATAAAGACCCTCAAAGGACTACACCTCCCATGAGCCCTGTTGTTGTGTGCATATAGCATTCATATAGCTGAATTCCCCCACATCGCTAAATGCTGACTCCCAACACATGCTGTCTCAGCCGGGCGCAGACCGCCGGCTGCAGCTTAGGTATCAACACAGACGTGGACTGCCAAAGGTTGTTTTGAAAGCTGATTATATATGATTGTGTTGGGTTTTTTTGTTCCTCACAGTTGACTTTTTTCAATCTTGGCCTTAGTTAAGTTAATTAAATGATTTTCTTATCTAAAATTTCAGTTACAGGTCTAATGGAAACACAATACCACCTTTCCCTTTATCAGTGTGGAGTATTATGACTTCAATTGATTTAAATGTTAAAAAAATCTTTGAATTTTTTTCCCCTTAAGATTCATTGATCGAGCTTACTGAGATTTATTTTATGTTAATGTGTAATTGAGTAAATGGTCAATAGGTGGGAAGTCCTACCTATACAGTGGGCATTTCAAATATAATGAGTCCATCTGCTACTAACGGTTAAGGGAGAATGGTTAAGTCTACTTACTAGAATTAATTGAGTGATCACAACGTAGATAATTCTGTATAAGTATGTAGACAGTTTAATTATGTTTTTCTGTTTACACTGCCATAAGTATTTAACCTGAGTTACATGAGCATACAAATACATGTTTCTATGTACAGTGATCACCTAAGGTTGGGTGGGATTCCTGTTAATGCCAGTGTGACCCATGTGTCATTTGATTCAATTTGAAGTGTTACCTTTTTAATTCAATCCAAATCCTCTCAACCCATTCTTGTGTTATCCTTGTTGAGAAGGACTCCAGTGCTGGCGGTCAGAGGAGCATACCATGTGTAGTTATGTTTTTTTTTTTAATATGGCTTTAGTGTTTTAACCTACATTTATGTTGGCATAGACCAAGTCGTCTGTCAGTATCTGCTTAATTTATTTAAAGTTTATGTGTTCCCTGCCAAAGGTGGAGTCGTTCATTTTGGACCAGGAAGACCTTGATAACCCCATCATGAAGACGGCGTCAGAGTTGCTTTTGTCCAGCGCAACAGACGGAGTAGATCTTAGGACCGTTGATCCAGAGACACAAGCCCGACTTGAAGCTCTTCTCGAAGCTGCAGGTACAGTCCCTATGCGAGGCCTCCAGTCATACTTTCTTCCATTCATTCAAGAATGTCAAATCTTTTTTTTTTTAACTAGTCTATTCATAGCCACACTTCTTTGGCTATGAATTAGTGTTTCAGACCTGCAATACAGAGCTTTCAGCTCCCTCTAATGAGTTTTAATAATTACACAGAACATTCTGAGACAGTCATGATGCTTGAGCCTTGCCCACAAACACGTTTTTTTTTTTTTTTTAAAGTCAGTTGGCCACTACAGTCACATCTTAAATTGTGGAAAGCATTTTTCTTTCTTAAAAAAACATTGTTCAATGTTTTAACATCCAAAGAAAATGGAAGTATTTTATAGAAGACCTCACGCCACTTGCTGGAGGAGGTTGTTCTCCTCCTGTCTCACTGAACAAAGTATCCAGACAAATTGTGTGATCATCACTTGTAATCGTGCCGGAAAAGAATTTCTGTTGACTAATTTATTCGGGCTGAGTGTCCTGTCCTCGTTCGTACTTGTGAACATTACCTGAGAGATTAGCACTACCGTGCCTGAGCCTTTGCAGTGTGCTGAGAGCCTACGTCCAACGGCTAATGGCTAATCTTGTTCTAGTCCCCATTCTCCCTGACTAGTCAGTCTTTTGTTGAATTACCTCTAAAGCGCCCTAGTGGTTGAGAATGCAGTGCACATTGTCATAGTGATAGATTTAAGAGTTTATTATTTTTACTCTTTAAATTTAAAACATATAGTCTATAGATTATTGATTACTTGACTTTTTTACACTTAAAGATGAATGCATATAGATTTGTAGAATGTTTGAGACAAAAATTGGTCAGTTGTGGTCACAGACTCTTATTCAATCGTTGGCATTTTTCTTACAAGGTGAGCTCACATAATTTATCCGTTGGATTATTGCACTAAGAGCATGTCTGTGTGTTAGCATTGCGCTAATTAAGAATGATTTTGTTTATATGCAAAGCTTTTGCCAACCACGTCCTGAACAAGCCTATTGTCCAAAGTAGGCAAATTTGTAAAATGGTCCTTCCACTCAGTGTCTAACCAGCCTCCAGCTATGTCAAGATATGGTCACAATTTTCTCATTGCCTGCGGTTTCTTTTCTGTCTTGATGTGATCTGTATGGCGCATGGTGTAATTCGCTGTTTACCGTAAGCTATGCATTCTATCTCTCCCCGTTTGCGCTAGTACATTTTCTCTTGGTAACCTTGACGTAATAAGTAACCTTTACGAAAAACGTAAAGTTTAATTGTTTCAACGTCTTTAATTTGCCTGCAGCGTTTGCAGTTTTTTTTTTTAACGCCAGCTGGCCCCCTATGTCTACTCTTTTATTTTGTTGTAAATTAAAGAGCAAGATATGCATCGCTGTAGCGCCTTGATTCTTAGTTTGTCAGCCTTAACACCACCCAGGCCTTATTTTTACTTTCTGGCTGTCTCGTATCTGAAGTGTTGCCCTCTTTCACTGACTAAATGTTAAATCACCATGGCGGTTTGTTTTGTCTGTGCTGGTTGGTTGAGAGTTTTGGGTTTTCAGTGGCTGTGCCAATATTTGGAGAACCCGGTCAGCAAATGGCCAGTATGCAATACGGCTGCAATGATTAGTGGACATAATCAATTACGTTGACAACATAAACTAGTCGACACGAAAATTGAAGCGTTGTCGTGTTATTGTTATTGTAATTTGCTGAATGATAAAGTTGCCCCCCGGCCGCTACATGCTCATTTGTACCTGCAGTGCCGTACTGAGCACTGAGGGTGGCAGTGTCGTTGTTTACATCTTGCGAAAACAAAGAAGAAGAACGGCTTCTTCTCTATAAAGGTTTGAAAACTCCGACCCAAAGTTTCAAAAATTTTGGAATATTTCATAGAATGAAGCAGCCAAACACTTTAAGTGGAAACTCTGTGAAGCTCACCTAGCATTCCATGGCAGCACTGCGGCGATACGCCAACACTATAAACCGACACCCCTTAGTCGCTGTACATTCTTATTTGTTAATTAATCATCAGCCCATGACTCAAGTGCATAATACCTTTTTTTGGCAAGAACAAGCTAGCTTAGTGAATGATAGTTCACTGAGGTAAATGGATACAGTATGGCAGTAATTAGTGAATTACAGCCCCTGTCAATAATAGCGTTTATACTGAGCGTTTATACTATAATTGTATCTATGGCATATTTGTTTGATATTTCGACTATACAAAAAAATAATCCATAGATTAGTTGGCAACAAAAATCGTTAGTTGCAGCCCTATTGTATATACATAATGACAATTATGTCACAAATCTTTGATTTTTTTGAGCAGACACAATTTCTTTTTAAATATTTCCAGGCATTAGAAGGTATAGCTGTGTTTTATTAATTTTTCAAACATGAGCCTCAGAGAACAGAACTTATTTCACTGTGTCAAAAATTGGCATCATTAATTGATCTGCCTCCTGTTGTGAATGAGTTCAAGCCACCGTATTGTTCCTGAACGCCACAGTGGAAATCAGTGTCCTCCTGCTTTTAGTTCGTCAAAGCAAGTTAATTAAATTGAACTCATTATTTGTCTGCACGCTTGAATGTGTTTGCAGCCCAAATTCTGCCGGATACATATCAGCAGAGCGTCATTTCAGTTAGGTCAGTTTTTATGTTTCTACTGCAGTTCAGTCATCTAGAGTGCGACAAAACAGATATGCCAGGCTACTATTTTTGCCAAATTTAGAATGCTAAATTGTAGCAGTTACTCCATTTACATGCGACTTTAATGGGCCATCAGAGTTGGCCAAAACAAACTGTCAGAAAATTGTATATTGAATATTTATAGAAAAACTATTTTAGTTCCGTTTTCCCTCCAAAATTAGCATCATTCCAGTTTAACAGTCAAGTCAACATGTTTTATGGAATAGGATTCCAGTGCCACTTGAAACAGTTGTTTACAATTTTTGCAGTAACTATAGTGTATTTTTGCTGCAAACGTTAATTCTGCTCGTTTATTCCTGTAAAATGAATGTGCTGCATCTCAACAACCATCAGTTCTATGTTACCAAGAACAATTTTGCATTGTCAGGTCCTAAGACTAGTTAAACACAGCTTAAAATAAAGGACCAAGTTGACTGTGTAAACATTTTGGTGATTTGGTGTTAACAACGCAGGAACAGGTGCTGATGGATAAACAAACTTAACTTCCTATTATATCAAGGCTCTAGTTCTGTGTCCATGGGTCCAAAAGTATTTTTCACTGTCTTATCCAATCTTATAATGTATTTAGAAAAACATAAGTTGATTAACTGTAGATTGAAATAATAAATACGTTTCTGATTGGTGTTGATTGTGCATTTTAAAACTTCATGTTTTGAAAAAAGTTCAAAGACCAGTATAAGTGAAGGGACTTCAAGGAGAAGGTGGTCGTCTTGCAACCCCTTACTCACTCCTTGCACCTTGGAAAGATTTAAAAAAAAAAAAAAAAAAAAAAAGGGCCCTGCATCACAGCAAGACTTTTGTCGAGTCTCTTTTGGTTCTGTGCGATTAACGCGATAATTAATGATCGACCTCCTCGACCTCCAGTTCACTTCCTCCTCGGTGAACATTTTTCATCTGAGGTCTGTGCCAGGGGATGGTTGAGATGCACGCTCGCTAATGAAAGAACAGCAGAAACACTCGAGCCGGGGACTGGCTTCCTCCAGGCTAATACATGGCTTGATGCTGAGGCCAGACAGTTCAAACCCAATAGTTTATTTCTCCAAATGTGACTCATTTTCTTTGGATGGATGAAACTATTCAACAGGTCGGAGAGTTTCACCTCCTTTGTCAAACAGAGGACTTCATCAAGCAGTATAGATTTTTCTTTCCACATTTTTTTGTTCATAATGAACACACACAGACAAACACGTTTTGACCTTCTGCTTCTCTCACAGCTGTGTATTTCTTTCTTGCTAACCACCATCTCCAGTCTCTGTTTCTCTCTCATTCACTGCCTCGTACCCATCTATAATTTACTCAGGATGTGACCTTTTTGCTCCTCCACCATTAACAGCCTGTTCCGATGCCGACTTGGCCATAGAACTAACATAACCTCCGGCCCTGTATACACACACACACATATGTATGTATATATATATATATATATATATATATATATATATATATATATATATATATATATATATATATATATATATATATATATATATATATATATATATATATATATATATATATATATATACACACACACACACACACACACGTATTGAATTTATTCTAGTTTTAACTCACAGGTCTGTTATTTTTAGCCAGGACGCTGCCTCAGTCGTCCTGCCGACGTTGTTTTCCTCATGTTTTGAATCTTGGTTATAGATGTGTATAAGAAGTAGTGAACAAGAATCAGACTGTATTAATATGAGTGCTTGTGTGCATTTTCTGTGTTTGTTTCTTTGTCCTGTTTTGTCTGCTGTTACTAACCTGGATTGGATTGGCTGGACTCGACTGGCTTCTTCATCTGGTATGGTGTGCTCCCCTGTCGTTTGCCTTGCCCTATGCACCTCTGCCCCTCTTGGTGTTCTGGCAGGCATCGGTAAACTGTCCACTGCCGATGGTAAAGCTTTTGCAGACCCCGAGGTGCTACGACGCCTGACGTCATCTGTGAGTTGCGCCCTCGACGAAGCCGCCGCGGCCCTGACCAGAATGAGAGCGGAAAACACACTGAACGCCGGCCAAGCCGACAAGTATGTATCCCCAACCCCCAGCCCCTCCCACCCCACCCCACCCGTAACGATCTCCTAGCAATTAATGAAACGCACGCTCTCACGCGACATTGCTTTACTTCACAATTGTGAGCCGTATCTGTGCTCACCTGTCACAGTGGCAGTAATTGTAGCAGTCTGGTTATTTTCAGCCGTAGTTTAGCAGAGGCGTGCTCCGACGGGGACGTCAACGCCGTTCGCAAGTTGCTGGACGAGGGACGGAGTGTGAACGAACACACAGAGGAAGGGGAGAGCCTGCTGTGCCTCGCCTGCTCGGCCGGCTACTACGAACTTGCACAGGTACGTGGCCACACAGAGGCATGACTTGCCTGCTTGTTAGTGTTTGACTCGGCTGTGTAAATTTAATACTGGAATTTCGTATTTTACATTGCATTAAATGGTTACACATAGGGCTGGGCAATTTAGGACAAAAATAAAATCCCAATCTTTTTTTCTCTGAAATTTTTTGGTAAAGCTATAAAAGACAATGGAATAAATCATTTGAAGTATTTTATCTTTATTTTTAAAGAAAAATAAAAAAAATACAAAAAACAAATTTCCCTATTGGGAATGACGTGCAACTGAAAGATACTGTAAATCCTCCTTGGGTTCAGTAAAGTGACAACAATTACCGTCTTCTTGACCAAACAAAGTTTCACCAAACTTCACTTGAAAATGAACAGGTTCTTCATAAACAAAGATAAAGTGAAAACTTAAGAACCAAACACAAATGAATCCCCCTATGGATAAAGTGACAACCTTAACTGTCTTTCACCAAACATCACTTTCAAAATTAAAAAGGTTTTTCTATCATCTTGAACAATGCTGAATGAATAAAGTGCAACCCTTTCACATTTTGTAAAATAAAGGAGGCGCACAGCCTGGAATCATGCCAAAGGAAAGGTTTTCCTTTTTTTAAACATTGTCTTTAAAATTGATTAATCACACAGCCCTAGTGTGCAAATTTCCCCACTGTGGGATTAACAAAGGTTTTCTTCTTCTTCTTCTCCTTCTTCTTCTTCTTCTTCTTTTTAGTCACGCTTACTTTATTTATTGATTGATAATTTTATTTATTTTACTGTTGTCAGGTTTTATTGGCCATGCATGCCAATGTGGAGGACCGGGGCATCAAAGGGGACATAACACCACTCATGGCTGCTGCTAGCGGAGGTTACGTGGACATCGTCAAGCTGCTTCTGGTCCACGGAGCCGACGTGAACGCGCAGTCCTCCACAGGTGCGCGCCCGTGCCCAGTTTCGTGCGGCGACGGCCGTGTACGTCTCGTCCCGCTCGCGTGCCCGTTCACTCCGATCATGTCGCCGCCTTCTTTTCAGGCAACACGGCGCTCACGTACGCATGTGCCGGAGGGTTCGTCGACGTGGTGAAGGTGCTGCTGAAAGAGGGCGCCAACATCGAGGACCACAACGAGAACGGACACACGCCCCTGATGGAGGCCGCCAGCGCCGGCCACGTGGAGGTGGCCAGGGTGCTCCTGGAGTATGGCGCCGGAATCAACACACACTCCAATGAGTTCAAGGAGAGCGCTCTCACGCTTGCCTGCTATAAAGGTCAGAGTTCAAATGCTAGTAGTGTCCAACCATTTGTGAATCTTTTATTTTTTGGTATCGCGTCCTGAAAACTTCCATCAGACAATTAAACTTCCCGCCCCCCTCCCACCAGGTCACTTGGATATGGTGCGTTTTCTGTTGGAAGCTGGAGCGGACCAGGAACACAAAACAGATGAGATGCACACAGCACTAATGGAGGCTTGCATGGTGAGCATCTGACCCAATACTTAACGCCTTTAGATGCCTCTCACGGTTCAGGTCACCGTGTTTTTCTTTCTTTAAAATGTAGTTAGACCTTTTTGTTTTAGCGTTTATGATAAAACGAAGGCCGAAGGTCCACAGCCATGTCTTCAAGCTCTGTACTTGTATTCATTGAAACTCATTGTGATGATTTATAATGGCCATATCTCCATCCGTTTTACTTGCATGCTAATTAAGGGAAGACGGACATTATGCATCAAAAATGTCACATTTTTACCAATGACTGAACCTGCATGAAACATCAGCAACATTAGAAACTTAAAATCCCATTTGGGCAGATATAGAAAATAATAACATCAGTAACAGGAGTAAATCAATTGGTTCAAAATTGAGCCGCGTATGCTAGTTAATTTTTTTTTTTTCTCTCTGTTGACCAGAGTAGAGACATCATCTGGTCTCATTTCATTCTGTATCACTCATCTAGACAAATAGACAAAGTTGAGAATTATATATATAAAAAAATGTAGTTGGGACTTTTAGTTGAGTTTTATTTAAATCGCTCTGCGTTGGCTTGTAGGTTGCAAAGACGCAATTATTCAGGTGCTTATCTCGACATTCTCTGTGTGTCTCGCTGTCCCAGGACGGCCATGTGGAGGTGGCACGGCTGCTGTTGGACAGCGGCGCCCAGGTCAACATGCCAGCGGATTCCTTTGAGTCGCCCCTCACCCTCGCGGCCTGCGGCGGGCACGTGGAGCTGGCTGCCTTGCTCATAGAGAGAGGAGCCAACTTGGAAGAGGTTTGTGAGGGGACAGAACCTAAATAGCAACAGGGGGCGTGCAGCTCGCAGTTGTCCTCTGAAGCCGACGATCCATTGCTGAAACGTCTCCCCTATGCTACATGGCATTTTAAGTCAGCCGTAATGCGATGGAAGTCAACTAAGTGGGGATGACATGGTTTATAGCCCTGTTGCGTAACTGCATCTTGACAGCCGTCTTTTGTGTATTTACTTTGTCAAATGAGCCACAGCTAATTAAAGACTGCATGTGTATTATTTGAATTTTAGCGAACAAGCAAGCAGAGCCAGCCTGAATGTTGGCTCTGCGCTGACTTTACGGAAACATGGATCGAGAATGAACATTATATGTTAATTTTAATGCCCAAAGAGTCGCCTGTGACAGGTTAATTCAACACCTGTTGTATGCACATTGTCTGCAATACTTTCCCCACATGTTGTAGTACAGCACATGTTAAAATGTTCAATATCTGGTGCATTAAAGGCCAAAATATTTGCATATGCCTACATGAAGTGCAGTGCAACCCTTTAAATCAGGCTTTCTTATCCGTTCTGTGTTTGTTTCAGGTTAACGACGAGGGCTACACCCCCCTGATGGAGGCTGCTAGGGAGGGCCACGAGGAGATGGTCGCACTCCTGCTGGCTCAAGGTATTCACATCAAAATGTTTTTGCTCCAGTCGGTGTCACCTGTCAAACGGCATTGGAATGGAGGATTAGGACGATTAACTGTTAACTGTTTTTGTCTGTGGTGGTGCAGGTGCTAACATTAACGCGCAGACAGAGGAGACGCAGGAGACGGCCCTGACTCTAGCGTGCTGCGGAGGCTTCTTAGAAGTTGCCGACTTCCTCATCAAGGCGGGTGCTGACATCGAGCTCGGCTGTTCGACTCCCCTGATGGAAGCGGCGCAGGAGGGCCACTTGGAGCTGGTGAAATACTTACTTGCTGCAGGTGAGTGGAAATGGGATGATGCAAACTTTGTCTTTGAGAATTACCTGTTTTCCCAAGAAACTAAGCACCGCCCCCCCACCCCCCCTTCTTTTTTCCTAAATCAAGGGGCAAATGTTCACGCCACCACGGCGACAGGCGACACAGCCTTGACCTACGCGTGTGAGAACGGACACACTGATGTCGCCGACGTGTTGCTGCAGGACGGAGCTAACTTGGTATTTTACGGTCTTAATTCCTCTCTATGACATGGTTCCACGTCGGTCGATCGTGACACATTGAGTTTGACTGAGCTGGTTGTGTCCCGTGTCCTCAGGAACACGAGTCTGAAGGGGGACGGACGCCCCTGATGAAGGCGGCACGGGCAGGACATCTCTGCACAGTGCAGTTCCTCATAAGCAAAGGTGCGTCATCAACTAATTGCAGTGAGTCACACATTGAATGCTTGTTGTATAGATTAAGAATCTATTTTGGTTTGGTTAAACAATTTGCACAAGAAAGGATCATAAACTCTGTCCTGATAGCAAGAAGCCTTTTTACAAAGTAATCATCTATCATTATCTTATTAGCTGATAATATGTTTTATGTGCGAATGAACATTTTTCAGCTGAACATGTTTTGTCCTGTATTGATAAAATGTTATTGAGTCTTTGGGCATGAAGGTGAAAACTACACATGCTGGAAAGACATAATGAGCAGTGGGTCTATGTGGCTCATCACCTTGATGTTCGCTTCTCTCCACTCCTGTCCAGGTGCTAACGTGAACAGAGCCACAGCCAACAATGATCACACAGTGGTGTCTCTGGCCTGCGCTGGGGGACATCTGGCTGTGGTGGAGCTGCTCCTGGCGCACGGGGCTGATCCAACACACAGACTCAAAGTAAATCTTCTTTTCTCTGTTTTCCTGTGCCTACCTGTGTTGTGTAGCAACTCGTTCTAACCGCGGTGCTCTGATCTCCACAGGATGGTTCAACCATGTTGATAGAAGCGGCCAAAGGCGGCCACACCAACGTGGTTTCCTATCTGTTGGACTACCCCAATAACATCTTGTCTGTCCCAGCCCCCGACCTCTCCCAGCTCACGCCCCCATCACAAGATGCCTCTCAGGTAAATACAGCAGTGGCGCTTCCTCGGCTCACTCGTCAGTTGCATCTCGCCCAGAATATTTGTTCTAATTGACAAAAAAATGAAACATATTCTCCATCGAAACAGGTTCCTCGTGTCCCATTCCAAGCTCTCGCCATGGTAGTGCCCCCCCAGGAGCCCGACCGAGCCCCATCAAACATCGCCACCCCACCACCCGTCTCCAGTAAAGGTAATCCATGGTTACAATCCCAGGCACTCAATAGCTGCACCCCTATTACCCCTAGAATTGCGCGAAACCTAAATATCGCAATAAAAAACGGGTAATGGAAACGCCTAAATTTCAAAAAAACTCTCAAATATCGCTAAAAGGTTTTTATGCTCTCATGAGGTGGTTTTCCAGACGTATTGATATAGAGTTATATCACAAAAGTGTCATAGAAACACTTTTTCGCATTTACGCGTCACCATAGGTGACGTACGGGGTCACGTGACCAGTTCACTTCAAGTGAAAATGGTGCGTTATGTTTGGACAGAGGAGGAGACACAATATTTTTTACAAGTAGGTAAAGAGAAAAATATAACAACCATCCTCGCGGGACAAGATTTTACAAGAATTACGGCTAATGCGCGTTTCCATTCAATGGAAACGCCTGCATATCATAATTGTCCTTTGTCTAAATTTTAGAAATATCGCTTTTATTTTGTGAAAACTGTGATGGAAACGCAGCTAGCAAGAGCGCCAAGTTGTTTCCATAACTAATGAATCTACTGTATTCCTATAACTTATTCTAAACCTTAATTCTTGATTTCCAATCCAGGCGTGTCGAAACAGAGGCAAGCAGCCCTTCAGCCTGGGGCCCCCAACGCAGTCGGCCGGGGCCCAGAAGCGGAGCCCGTGCCGCCGTTCCACCTGTGCCAGCCTCTGGAGTACATCGTTGAGGAGACGGAGGGGAAGCTGAACGAACTGGGCCAGAGAATCAGTGCTATTGAGAAGGCCCAGCTTCAGTCACTAGAGCTCATTCAGGGGGAGCCGCTCACCAAAGACAAGATTGAGGAGCT
The DNA here is from genome assembly GCA_009823395.1 of Thamnaconus septentrionalis. NCBI lineage: Eukaryota > Metazoa > Chordata > Actinopteri > Tetraodontiformes > Monacanthidae > Thamnaconus > Thamnaconus septentrionalis. Next base: position 16,292,455 of record CM020509.1, on the reverse strand, counting down.
GAAGAAAAGCAGAGAGGAGCAGGTATAAGTTGTCATTGTCTTACAGGATCAAATTTCCAAACAGTCTATTAGTGTTTTAAAAAGAACATTCTTCTTTGGCTGACCTTGCGAATGTGGTTGCCCCCCACCTCCAATTAGGTACAGAAGAAGAAGAAAATCTTGAAAGAGCTGCAGAAGGTGGAGCGCCAGCTGCAGCTGAAAACACAGCAACAGTTCACCAAAGAGTACATGGAGGCGAAGGGTTTAAAGGAGGATCAGGAGCCGGGACAGAGCCAAGGGCCGGGCCCGGGGCCTGGAAGCACGGCGTCCGCTCCGGGGCCTCTTCCAGCCTCGCCAGGTGCTCTGGCACACACCAGCTCCGACACGGACGAAGAGGCCAACAAGGACGGGGAGCAGGACGAGCAGCAGAGAAACGAAGGGGATGAGGTGAGTCCACTTTGAAAAATTCCCAAAAAAATATTATGGTGTGGTGTGTTGGGTTTTTGTTTTGTTTTTTTTGTTTTTTTGTTTTTTCCAACTTTTTTTATTTAAAGAGAATATGAAATATTTCCAGTCGCAGAGTAACAAGTCACTTTTTTTTGTAAAATATATACAGGTACTACCCGAAGAATTAGAATATCAAGTAAAAGTTGTTTTATTTTGGCAATTTAACATAAAAGATGACACGCAAATTGACATCTCGAGCAGTTCCTTGTTGTAACTTTGCTGATTAAGATTTTCAGCTTATTAAAACCACAAACCCACAAACTGATTTTCTGAGTTTTTGAATTTGAGTTTTTTTTTTAAGCTGCAAGACCTGATCAGCAAAATCCAAAGAAATAAAAACTTGAAATATATTGATTTGCATATTATTCGTTTATATAATTTGTCAAATTCACCTTTTAAGTTGAATTGCAGAAATACAACAACCTTTTCAGGATATTCTAATTTTCTGGGTAGTACCTGTATATACATATATGCCCACATATACCTACACAGCATATACATATATGAAGTTTTTATACATATAAAAACTTCAAATAAAAGAGCACTCTGAATAGAGTGTCCCAAAATTAAAAAAAAATAATAATAATAATTAAAGTATAATAAAAAATATTGGGTTTTTTTCTAAGAAGTTTTCTGTATTGCTGTTATTTTTAGGAAGAGGATGACGACGACGAAGAGGAGGGTTCAGAGGACGAGGCAGACGGCGAGGAGGAAAACTACCCCACGCTCCCTCAGGTGGGCACCATCCTCTACCGGGACGGGCCCCAGCCGCCGCAGCAGCCTCCCCTGCCCCCGTCGCCACAGGCCCAGCCAAAGCCACCACCTCCGCCTCTCCAGGCCGCCTTCGTCCCCATCCAGCCCCTGCCGGACTACAACCCCGCCGACTACCCAGGGAGCACCAGCCCGGAGCTGCAGCGGGTACTGGTGGGACAGCAGATGCTGGGCCAGCAGCAACAGGGTCAACAGTTGCCCGGGCTTGGCCCCGGCATGATACCTCAGCAGGCCCCCGACGGGCTCATGGTAGCTACACCTGCGCAGACGCTCACAGACACGCTGGACGACATCATGGCAGGTGAGTTGGGGAGGTCGTGTTGTCTCCTCGAGGCATCTTCTCCGAGACGGTATCTTGACACTTCCTCCCGCTGGTTCCCCCGCAGCTGTGAGCAGCCGCGTGCCCATGCTGAACACTACAACCTCGCCCACGCCCCTGTCCCAGCCGCCCACGCAGATGCCCGCAAACATCGCCTCGTCTCCTTCGGTCCTGCCCCTCTACCCCTCCGTCGACATTGACGCGCATGTAAGTGCTCGCGGCGGTCTTGATGCGATGGCAAATCTACAAATGGACGGCCTCGCATTAATCTTTTGCCGCCGATTTCCTTCCCTCTGTAGACGGAGAGCAACCACGACACAGCTCTGACGCTAGCGTGTGCAGGAGGTCACGAGGAGCTCGTCTCGGTCCTCATTGCAAGGGGAGCCAACATTGAGCACCGGGACAAAAAAGGTACTAACGCATTATGAATTGTATCATTCAAAAGAGCCCTTATTATTTATTTATTTATTTATTTTTTTATTTTTTAAGTTATTTTATTCGGGAGCATTGCCGCAGTACATACACTGGAGTACAGCAAAAGTCATACATCAGCCAGAAATGCTTCTTTTTTTTCACCAACAAGACAAAATGAGGCAGCAAAGAAACACACCTCAAATACATACACAAAACAAAAGAAAAAAATATATATACATAAGCACCTATACATCTCATTAAACATTATACATATCCTATGTGTCTAACAAGAAAAACACACACACACACACACACACAGTATACGTCCTGTCACTCTAACCTTTCCTACCCGTGATGTCAACTCTCACAAAACGGCAAACACAGCTGCGTTTTTACACAGCATATATCAGTTACACAGTCAATGATGAAATTGCAAAAATAGTCAAAAGACTGTCATCTTTGCTAAGTTCATCCTAACAATCATAACCCTTGATTCATTTTGTCCATTATTATTAAAAGAAATGAGATAAAAGAAAGGAAAAGGGTGTTGCAAGTTCATAGTTTACCATGAGGCAGCTACTGTATCTCCCTGTGAAAGGGTAAAATAGCTTTTTTTATCGTAATGGTGAGAGTCTAATTCATTTATTTATTTTTTTCCTCAGGTTTTACTCCTCTGATCTTGGCTGCCACTGCTGGACATGTTGGAGTCGTGGAAGTGCTCCTGGACAAGGGCGGTGACATCGAGGCTCAGTCAGAGAGAACCAAAGACACACCCCTCTCCCTCGCCTGCTCTGGAGGACGCCAGGAGGTAAACGCGCATCATTTACAGTCCCTTTTTTTTTTTTTTTTTAAATGAAGTCATCTTTTGCCATTTTTGTTGGTCTTTATTTTGATTCTATAACTCTCGTTTCTTTTTGATCAGGTCGTTGAGCTGCTTCTGCTTCGGGGAGCCAATAAGGAACACCGCAATGTTTCCGACTACACTCCTCTCAGTCTCGCTGCTTCTGGGGGTTACGTAAACATCATCAAGATTCTCCTCAACGCTGGGGCTGAAATCAACTCCAGGTGAGCGTAAAGTCAAACCTCCGTCCCCTGGTGATGGTCAAGCACGTCCAACAATTCAATGATTTTAACGGCGATTCATTGTCGGCGTATTTTTCTGAATTCGGAGCGATAATTGACAACAATGTGCTTCCAACCAGGACTGGCAGCAAGCTGGGAATCTCTCCTCTGATGCTGGCAGCCATGAACGGTCACGTACCTGCGGTCAAGCTGCTGTTGGACATGGGCTCGGACATCAACGCCCAGATTGAGACCAACAGGAACACAGCCTTGACTCTCGCCTGCTTCCAGGGGAGGGCCGAGGTCGTCAGTCTGCTGCTGGACCGCAAAGCCAACGTGGAACACCGTGCGAAGGTGAAGATTCCAGCTCAGACCTGCCAACGCGTGAAAACTGTCAGCTTTCCAGACTAGTTTGGATGGAGTTTCTCAAATATTTCCCTCTCCCGCAGACTGGCCTCACTCCCCTGATGGAGGCGGCTTCGGGAGGTTACGCAGAGGTTGGCCGGGTGCTGCTGGACAAGGGCGCGGATGTCAACGCTCCGCCTGTCCCCTCATCCAGAGACACCGCTCTCACCATCGCCGCTGATAAAGGCCACTACAAGTTTTGCGAGCTGCTCATTAACAGGTGAGCGCTCGGAGCCGTGGTGGAGGCCGTGCTTCCGAAGAGGAAGTCTGCGTCAACCTTCGGTTTCTCACCCTCGTCCCTCTGTGCAGGGGTGCCCACATCGACGTACGAAACAAGAAAGGAAACACTCCTCTCTGGCTGGCTGCAAACGGCGGTCATTTCGATGTGGTCCAGCTCCTGGTGCACGCCAGCGCTGACGTGGACGCGGCGGACAACCGCAAGATCACTCCGCTCATGGCCGCTTTTCGCAAGGTGCAGAGTCGCCACCGGCCCGAGCTTCTCTGTAATGTGCCGAGTTTAACGACGGCTACTGACAATTTCACATGATTTTTTTTTTTAGGGCCATGTGAAGGTGGTGCAATATCTTGTGAAGGAAGTCAACCAATTTCCGTCAGACATTGAGTGCATGAGATACATTGCCACCATCGCGGACAAGGTAATTATTATTATACGATTATAGTATTTTTTTTTTTTTTGAGCTGAAAGAATAGACGGAGATCTTTGAGGACCTTTGGCTTTAAACCCTTATTTCTTCTTGTTTTTACAGGAGCTGCTAAAGAAGTGCCACCAGTGCATGGAGACCATCGTTAAAGCCAAAGACCAGCAGGCGGCAGAGGCGAACAAGAACGCGAGCATTCTCCTGAAGGAGCTCGACTTGGAGAAGGTACTGCTAAACTGTGACTTGGAGAGAGGTGGTCAAATCCCAAAGTGCGCCGGGCGAAGGCTAACGCGGTTTCTGTTCTTGCGGTCGACAGTCCCGGGAGGAGAGCAAGAAGCAAGCCCTGGCTGCCAAGCGAGAGAAGCGTAAAGAGAAACGCAAGAAGAAGAAGGAGGAGCAGAAGAGGAAGCAGGAGGAGGAGGAAGGGCAGAAAACCAAGGACAGCTGCTCAGAGATGCAGGAGGAGAAGGACGATTCCGCTGATGGTGCGTGACTTTGTGACTTTTAGAAAGGATTTTTGAGTTAGGTTTTGTATATTTTTTGTTGTTTTGTTGTCCCCAGTTTTGTTGCTCACTGCCCCCCCCCTGCCAATTTCAACCTCTTTCAGAAGCTGAAGTTCCCATCGAGCCTCCCAGTGCCACCACCACCACCACCATCGGCATATCCGCCACCTCCACCACTTTCACTACAGCTTTTGGCAAAAAACGTGCAAGTGTGGCCACCACACCAAGCACCAATCGAAAGAACAAAAAGAATAAGACCAAGGACTCGCCCAATGAACCAATCATATTACAGGACTCACAGGTGAGTTCCGCCTCTTCGCCGGCGTCTCCCCGCTCCCGACGGCACCTCCGACAATCCAGACCCACGAGAAACCCGTGTGTCTATCTCCCCCTACAGGTTGCACTTGCGCAGCACAAAGCTGACAAGAACAAGATCCATGGTGAGCCCCGGGGTGGGGGTGGGGGAGTGGCAGGTGGCAACAGCGATTCAGACCCCCTGGATAGCACCGACTGTGCCAGTGAGAGCAGCAGCAGCGGGGGAAAGAGTCAGGAGCTCAGCTACCTCCCTGACCTCACCTCCTCCGCCTCCTCCTCCTCCTCCTCTTCCTCCTCCTCCTCTTCCTCAGCCCCCTCCTCAGGAGCGGCCCAGGCCCAGGTGCTCACACGTGGCCCAGAGAAAAGACACTGCCCTCAGCCGCAGACTGATGGCAAGTTGGACAACAAGGTCACAGTCTCCATCTCCAAACCAACACAAAAGTGAGTCCCGCCCCAGAGCTGCACACCGGGGACAGCAAAGTCCCCTTTCCGCCTTTCAGTTCGGCTCAGTGTGAAAACGCTGAATCTGTCTTTAACTTATTGCTCAAACTGTCCCTTTGCCTGAATGTAAAAAAACCCAGAACAAATGATTTGTCATCGTTTTTCTTTTTTTTTGCGTTCCAGCTTAACCCAACGTTCTCCCCCGTCTCTTCACAGAGCTCCAGACACCATCGACTCAATCTCCACCTCCAACTCCTTGCCATCCCCATTCAAGACAATGGCTCTCCCTGTTACCTCACCCAACAGCAAGCTCAGCCTCACAAGCCCCAAGAGAAGCCAGAAGAGAGAGGAAGGCTGGAAGGAGGTGGTGAGAAGGTCAGTACATATTGAATTTGTTCTCGTATTTATTCCACTGAAACCAACATAAAGGTTCTGAACAATATACTGACATTTAAAAATAATAATAATAATTTAACATTTACCAGAAAGGAGCTGTCCTGGCATATATTTATATATTATTCAGCTAGAGACACATGAGTAACAAGATGTGACTGGTTGTTTTCACAGATCAAAGAAGCTGTCTGTGCCGGCCTCTGTGGTGTCTCGGATCATGGGCCGCGGAGGCTGCAACATCACAGCCATCCAGGACGTGACGGGAGCTCACATTGACGTTGACAAACAGAAGGACAAGAACGGAGAGAGAATGATCACCATCAGGTACATATAAGCTCCCCCCCTGGTGGACTGTAAACACCATTGCAGCAGAGACGTTCAGTTCATTGAACATCGTCTTACACAGCTACTGTTAGATGTCAAATAAAGCCAAGTTTTTGATGCAGACTGATTACATTTTTTTATTGTATGATCTTTCTCAAAATCTGTATTCTTGGTTTGATGTGCGATTCCAATTTTGAGTTTTTGTCCACATCGACCTGAACCTGCCTTGTCTCTGTTTCAGAGGAGGGACGGAGTCCACAAGATACGCAGTTCAGCTGATCAATGCGCTCATCAATGACCCGGCCAAAGAGCTGGAAGACCTGATCCCCAGGAATCACATCAGAGCCCCAGGCTCCAAAGCGGCCTCGGCCTTCTCAAGCAGCACGGGGGCTGCCAGCGGTTCCGCCAGCGGGCCCAAGGCCTTGAGTTCACTGGTCCCGCCCGCGGGGGTCTCGTTCCAGCCCGCCTCGTCCTCGTCCTCGTCCTCCTCGCAGGTCGGAGGGAAGAAGGGCCTGTCCTCCAACGTCCGGCAGCCCTTCCCGGTGTCGCTCCCCCTGGCGTACACGCACCCCCAGCTGGCTCTGCTGGCTGCGCATTCCATGCACCAGATCCGACACCCTCGTCTCCCCATGGCCCAGTTCGGGGGCACCTTCTCTCCCACCGCTAGCACTTGGGGGCCCTTCCCCGTACGTCCCGTGAGTCCCGGCAGCGCCAACGGTTCCCCCAAACACAACGGAGGCGGAGCTGCAGGGGCCGTCGGAGCACCCGGCGCCGCCGGAGTGGCCCGGCCCAACTCCACCCACGGCGAGCACAGCAACCCGGCAGCAGTGTCGGTCACGACCGCCGCCAACAACGCGGCCGCCAGCGTCGCCCCAACACGTCGTCGACGGCCGCCGCTCGCCCTCACCCCGCCAACCCCACCCCTACAACCCGCAGCCCAGCAACCCCACGCCGTCGTCTGTCCGCAAACAGCTCTTCACTGCCGACCCCAAGCCTTCCGGAGCCGCCCGGTGTCCGCGGCGGCGGCCACGGCGCCGCTGGCGCTTCGCTGGCGCCCGCCATCCGAGCACGGGCTCCCCGCGCACCACAGCTCCACGGCCGCCAGCGCGCTGGCGCCCAGCAGCCGGTGGGGCCCGTCTCGCATCCCCACATCCCGCCGAGCAAGACGGAGCCCGGCGCCCGCCTCGCCCCGGGAAGGACAAGGCCCGCTGCCCGCAGAGAGCCAGCCCGCCTCGACCGTCGGCGGCATCGGATCGGTGGGGTTCGCCAGCCCGGCCATGGCCCTGCCCACCAAACTGGAGCCCGGCAGCAGCTGCCCGCCCCCCCCGCCTTGCTCCGCCCGTCGTCCGAGGCCCCGCGCCGCCCTCCTCAACCCGCAGCACAGCGCCCACCTGCCCGCCGCGCCTCCCTCGGTCCTGTCGCACAACGTTGCACACCCCAACAACACCGTGCCCCACTTCTCAGCCCCGGCGCCCAGAGTCTCCCACCGTATGCAGCCACCAGGGCCTTACTACTCCCTCGCCGAGCAGCAGCAGACGCAGCAGCAGCAGCAGCAGTCTGTGTTTGTGCCCTTTAACGCCCAGCAGGAGCCCCCGAAACAAGCTCCAAACCAGGCGGCAGCCCAGCCCACTAATCTGCCTCCTCAGGCGCAGGCCCAGGCCCAAGGCTCCCTTCAGGTCTCCGCCAATCTGGGCATGATGAACGGTTCGCAGATGCAACACGTCGCCAGCACAGGGAAGCCCCAGCAGATCCCGACCAACTTTGGTCCGGCCGGTCTCTTCAATTTCAGCAGCATCTTTGAGAATAATAACCAGGTAGGCCGCCACGACAAACACAATTCAGACGCCCGGCAAACACTCCCGCCTGCGATTTCCAGCTTTGTGTTAACCAGTCGCACTTCACTTGGCAGGTTGGAAACAATCAGGTGTGGCCCGCGTTGCACCTCCCAGCGCGATCGCCCCCGGAACAGTCGTACTCTGCCCCGCCAGCCTTCGTCAGCATGGGCCAGATGGAGAACATGATGCCTCCGCCTCCTCCGGACAGCTCCAAAGCTCCCGGCTATCGCTCTGCGTCGCAGAGGATGGTCAACAGCTCCATCGGTGCCGCTCTCTCGTGTTTTCTTTTGATGGCTGCCTTTCTACTCGTCTGACACTGGCAACGCTAACATCTTGTTTCTTGTTCACCCGACTACAGCATTGACCAGCTACGCCACCAGTATGTCTGGCAGCCCTGTGTTTCTTCACGGTCACACTGCGGTCGGAACGCCCTCCTTCAGCAGACAGCACTTTTCCCCCCACCCCTGGAGCGCATCCACATCAGGTATTCCTATCAGGCCTTTTCAAATTCATTGTGACTCCCAATTAGAACAGCCAATGAGCTGTTGGTGCAGGAATATAGAATAGAAGCCTTTATTAATCCCACATTGGGGAAATTTGCATATTATCATAATTAAAAATAAAGAAATTAACTATTTATAGAATAAGAAAGAAAAAAACAGATATTTCCATCATATGGACAGTTGGATTATTTTACAAGTTCTGTACATCATATTGACATATAAATAAGTGTTTTATTACATCTTTATGAAATTGTATTATTGAATCGCATTGACTTCATGGGATGATTTGAAATGTAACGCTTCCATTTCTCCGCCCAGGTGAATCTCCTGTCCCGCCCCCATCCACGGTTTCGTCCTCGGCCCTCTCCACCTCGGCCGTGGCCCCTCCCCCCCAGCCGAAGCCAGGGAACGCCTCGCAGCAGGACCGCAAGGTCCCGCCGCCCATCGGCACCGAACGGCTGGCCCGGATCAGGCAGACGGGCTCGGTCAACCCGCCGCTCCTCACCACCGGCTACACGGCATCCGTGGGACAAGGAGGCATTTGGTCCTACGGGGTTGGCAGCGCTTCAGGTAAAAAAAAAAATATTTCATTTCTTTATTTCTTTTTAATTAATATCATTTCCTTCTTTTGAACTATACTGTTGCTGTATTTATGTATTTTTCCCAATTGGGTTAAATAAAGTCATTCTAATTCTCTGCACGCACTGACTCATCATCTTTCTTTTTTCTGCGGCACAGAAGCCATGTCTGGTTGGTCCCAACCTCTGATGAGCAGCCACATGATGCACCCCCAGCTGCAGGCCGAGCAGTCGGCCTTCTCCCAGCACCAGCCTATGGAGCAGGACGACACGGGCATCGCAAACCCCACCAACAACTACCACCAGCCGCAGCACCTGCCCAACAGCTACATGGACTTCCCCAAGGTGAGGCGGAGCTACGGTGCCTCACAAGATGAACAATGTCATTGTGTTGTGTTTTTTTCTTCTTTAACCGACCGCCCGATCACGCATGCTTTGTCCAGGGGATGCCCATGTCCATGTATGGAGGAACCATGATGCCCGCTCACCCTCCCATGGCGGAGGGGCCAGGGGGGCCAATGTACAATGGTTTGCATGCCGGTGACCCAGCATGGAGCCCCATCATAAAAGTGGTCCCAAACAATGCGGATAACTCTGACCCACAACAGCAGGTGTGTTCCGGCTAACGTGCAGAACAAAGTGATTTACGCTCCATTTAACATGTCCTGGAGTTGATGTTTGACCAAAACTTTTCATCCTCTGTCCTTTCAGGTGTGGCCTGGAACCTGGGCACCTCACGTGGGCAACTTGCACCTGAACCACGTCAACTAGACGGCGTCCACTGCAATCAAAAAGAAAAAAAAAACAACGCACACAGCATGAACTACCGCGCCAAACGCGGAATACCAACCGACGAAACACGACCGAATACGACAAACGATTAAAAGCGAAGCGTACATGTTAACATAAGTAGAGACCTGAGAGTGCAGAGCAGAGATTAAAGAATCGGAAGGTCTTTGGACGCCATTCTTTGATGTGCCTATCTCAAATACAGAATGAGGAACCTTTTTCGAGAGCTGTTTAGCAGTGTCTCAACAATGCAAACGACGTGCTATCACCTGTTCAACAGAATCAGTTCTCTGCGTAGTGTAGTGATTTTGACTTAAACCCACATACACCGTTCTCGGGCTACAGGGGGGCTCAACATGAAGTAGCTATTTAAACTTGGCCCAGAACTAGATGATTACCTAAAGAGAAAGAGAAATCAAAACCTTTTAGAGTGGTAAATACATGTATAATTGTTTACATACTAAAAAGGGTTAAAATGAGAGTAAATTTCATGTCGTATAGTGGCTCTACTTTATGTAGCCTGTATTAATGTGAAATATTTACCTTAATATTCAATAAAAAGATTGAAAAGTATGTTTGTGCTGTTTTTTTTTTTTTTTTTTTAGAACAAATTGGGTGTTCTTCCTGAAAAACGTGGCTATGGCATAACGATTGTACCATTTCATATGTGTGATGTAAGACTACAAGCTGAAAGCACAGAAGGCTTGTCTATTGTGTGAATTACAAATCAACAATGACGTTCAAAAACAAGATTTTGGAGGCTGAAGTAATTGCAATTTTGCAAATGTCAGTGATTATGGCAAACTTAAGCAGCAGATTTAGATCATAAGATCGTCACATGCAACAAACTTATACCTCAAAAAAATCTGTTTAAATCTCTCTCAGACACAGCTGGCTCATATTAATTAGGTTATCTGTCTGTTCACATCAGGGAAGATGAAGACTGCATGGCAAGTACCCACAGCAAAGCACCAGCAAGACTGGGTCTACAGAAATGTTGTCCAATGCTGCCTCACAGTGGCAAAAAACAGTCATGTCAGTTAAAAGCGGATTGCGGTCAGTCTGTACAGTGGTTCTCTCCCACAGTCCAAAGACATGCATGTGATGTAAATTGGGAACTCTTAATTGACTGTAGGTGTGAGCGCGAGTGCTTGTTTGTCTTTCTATATCGCGACATGACCCTGAATACAGGAGAACCACATGTACAAAATGAATTAGTTTACTTAGCCCATTTTCAGTGTTTTTTTTCTTTTGTTCGATGATTAACACGTTTATTTAGATTTATACTGATTGTATGTCTGTTCCGATTTTAAGAATAACCATGTCCGCCATCATAGATACATTCAGAGCTATCCTTGCTTATCATTATGGCAAAAAACAAAAACACACCACTGTTCCGATTTTACTAATAAGAGCTCAACACACTTATTGATTTAACATGGGCAATTAATGATGACCCGAATTAGAAAAAAACAGAGGAGGAGAATCGATTTCCTAGCAGCTATCGTTTCACAGACATTTCAAGGGGCAGCTTTTATTGTGAAGTCGGGGTCACAGTGCAACCGGATGTGTAGTTCCGACACACATCCCGCAGACGGAGGTAAACATGGCGGCCACAACCTCTCCAGTGGCTCCTGAGCAGACTGATAAAGTCCCACCGACAGTTGCCATGCCGTTCGACTTCTCTCGGCCACCGGTGATCGAAGGCTTCACCCCGCTGCCGAGACTCAGAGAGGAGACGTTCAAAGAGAAGTTCACCCGGAAAACCAAGGAGAACCCCTTCGTCCCCATAGGTCAGTTACACAAGCGAGTGTCGCAGCATGGCAAAGTTGACACGCGAAAACAATCACTACACTAAGTTATTGCGGACGTGACGGACGTGTTGCCGTTAGTAGGAAGGTGTGGCGCCGTGTACTTAGAGGTGGAGCTAAGCTAGTTGACATCAGCATCACTCTCTCTGTTTGGTTTCCGCACTTCCATTTTGCCCTCATCTCGCGTTGTGTAAAGTAAAGGGTAAGGGCTCTTATTTTGTAGGAGCGACATCAGGACAGCTTGTCCTGAAACCTTATTGTCTTTAAACTGACGTTATTGTTGAAAAGGTGAATTGCTAAGGATGAATTTTAAGGTTTTACATTAGAAAGCAAGCTATACATTTGCTAAGTTGGTTGTTTTTCTTTGAATAATCAAATAATCAAATGAGAAATATCCATTGTAGATGGTTTCTGCCGAAATACTATATTAGTGTTCAAAGAGCAGCAGTAGTAGTAGATATAATGCATGGATACATTAAGGGGTCTTGAAGGTTCAGTTAGGACTGACCGAACTTGAAGACACCTTGAAGCGTCTTTGCCCTTTTTCGTTCCTGTGCGTTGAATCCCCAGCAATCCTGTCTTTGTTTCTCCCCCTCCAGGTTGTTTGGCGACAGCAGGAGCGCTGATGTACGGCCTCCGCGCCTTCCACCAGGGGAAGACCAGGCAGTCGCAGCTCTTGATGAGGGGACGCATCTTCGCCCAGGGCTTCACTGTGGTCGCCATCATCTTTGGAGTCGTCACCACAGCCGTCAAATCCAAGCCGTGAAAGACGGAGCACGACTCACCCACCTTCGCCAGTGGACTGATCTTATCTTTCTGGATGAAATGTTGATAATTTTTGCAGCCTTGTTGTGATACTTCGCAATGGCCATCAATATTTATTGTTACTTGCTTGACAATGGTTATATTTTTGCAGCGGCAAAAGCATAATGAGCTCCTACCCAGTAGTGAGCAAAATGATTTTTGTTCTTTTTTTCTGCAAATGTACACATACACATAAATATGAGGGTACTGAGATAAAAATGCAGAACACGTCTTTCCTTTCTTCACTTGGATTACAGAACATCTCACCTGACTGAGTTTTCAGATTTTATAGCAGCTGAACCTACTGTTCTCTCCTGAAGACCAGTTCGAAAACTAGGCACAAACTCTTCTTTTTCTTTTTTTTTTTTACAGGCACTATCAGACAGGTTATTAAAAAATCAGAGAGTGTCTGCGTAAGCAGGGCCCCACTGGTGAAGGCTTGCAGACCGGAACAGCCCAGTGTCTGCCTAGGGCGACCTGCACTTTCAAATTTCCCTTGAACGTCCTCCAGCGCCCTGTGAGATAAACCTGAGTTCTGCACAAAGCGTCTGGCTTCAGTCCCTTCGTGAATGAATTAAAACCATACCTGTCGAGAAAACACTCAGACTCATCAGGCGGCGGCGGCGGCGGCGGCGGCCCTGTGTAACGAACATCTGAAGTTTGAGCTTTAATTGCTGCTGTTTGGGCAGTTTCACAGGAGCGCGTCATTCAGTAAAAGTAGTCTGAAGTAGGGATGTTAACAATGAATCAATTATCGATTAATTGTGGATTAAGAATTTAATCGATTAAATGAAATTAGTCGCTATTAATTGAACATTTTATACACGGGTAGTTAATATCATTATAACAGTGTATTGGCAGGAAATAGCAATTCACCTGTGGATACTGTGAGTCATACCTAGAACAAGTTACTTTTAACCAACTTTTTTTTTTTTTAAAGTTGGAAAAGAGGAAATGTTCCATTAGAAGTCAACTTGAAGTCAGAGGATAAATGTTGAGGGTGTTTTCACTGTTCTCTAACGTAAAAATGGCTCACATTGGACCCTCAACATTATTTAAGGATTAAATAATGTGTTCCTTACACATTTTTCATTGTGAAATTTAGGTTCTCAGGAAAAATCGCAGCTGATCAATTAATTGTTAATCGATAAGGTCAATCAACTAACGATCAATGAATTAATCGATATTTTGCATTCCTAGTCTGAAGACATTTTCAAGGGTGGATGTTGGCACCGCAAAGCGTCAGACGGCCAGAACACAAAACGCACACCACTTTTTTTTGTCATACTCCACTGACTTTATTTCCAGTTTCCCCTTTCAACATTCACTTTTGTTTAATCTTGTCTAAATAGGCAACATGTGAAACAACAGATGAACTTGACACCTTTGCAGAAATCATATTGCGATGCACATGGTGCGTCGAAAGGAGTGAGTGAAATGATGCGCCGCACGAGCCGGTGATCTTGTGTGAAAATTTAGGTGATGGTTGAAATCTTTGGTTGCATTTTATTGAATTTTGTTTTTTTTGTTGAACCCTTGCCTGATTGAAAAGAAAAGGGAGATTCATCTGGATAAACACTCAAACTGGAGTAAGAGCTACATCAAAAAAAGGCCACAAGCTTTCAGTGGGTTCAGTTAGGAAGTGAAGATCTGCAAAAAGAAAGAAGAAACTGGCGCGGCGATGCAATGCCCTCTGAGCTGAGCTCCACATAAACATCACGTCATTCACAACTGAGCTTAAGAAAAGTGGTTCACTACTTCTGGAACAGTTCTTGTTTCAGTTAAATTAATTTCTTGCCACACTGCTGTGAATCTAATAAATAAAGTCAATGGGCAGGCTTTGCTCACAGCTCATATGTGTGCATATTAAAACGTCCTAATTGGAAATTGTGTGCAAATGGGGGAAAAAAACAAAACAAAAGCCTGTTCCAGTGCATCACCTTCCTCTCTGAACCCACCTTTATGCATTTTCAAAACAAAAATAAGCTAGCTAAGGTAAATATGGTAACCGTGGGTATTATAAACAAGTGTGTGAACAGACTGTGTGTGTTAGGACTCTACATTGACAAGAGGCATTCGTGGTTACAATCTAAGAATATGCGACAGTGCTGAATAAGTGTTTGACCTAAATGCTAATTTATAAAAACTAATTGTGAACCCAAAAATATTGGCAACAGCATGCAGTCGGGTTGACCTACTAACATTTCATAAGTTAAAAGTCGAAAGGAAAATTCAATTTGTACAGTGACATTATTTTCTCTTTGCTAGTTGCACTGGTGAAACTGGCAATCTAAAGGCTTCAAATAATAATAATAATAATGATAACAATAAGAGTATTCATTCCTCCCATCACGCAGAGTGGGATTAACTCAATCAGTATAATCAGTGTCAAGAAAGGAAGGAAGGAAGGAAGGGAGGAAGGAAGGGAGGAAGGGAGCGTCTTAAAGGTTATGAACAGAGCGGGGATTATGAGGGGACGGGGGCGTCTGAGCTCTTCAGAAGCAATGTGAGGTTAAAATTCAAAAAAGGCAAAAAAGTTTCTGGACGACAGCGCTCCCCTGCATCCCTCTAACGCACCAGAGGGGTCTGTTTGAGAGAGATGAGCACAGATCGCATCCGGGAAACATCCTTGGCCTGTTTGTTGGTTTTAGGATTGAAGTCGCACAGTCGGGCCACCCTCTCCCATTCGGATCCTGGGCTGCTGCCGTCGCTCTCGGCCAGGAAGGCCTCCTCCGATGCTCTGCGGGGGGCAAGGGGGGAGGGTCGGAGACCAGAGAGATTTCAATTGCATGCAACAATTTTAAGAGCTTTTGCCATGACGGCAAACTGATTTCAGAAACATCCGGTGCTTCATCACAAGAGTCACGTCAACGACTAGCCAGCAGCCATTAATTGAACATATCATGCAAGCAACACGATACACTATTAGGTCTAGATTGAAATTGGAAAAAAAAAATCCTTCACAATAAAATGCATACTTTAGCATTACAGTACAAGCCTTTATTAATCCCACATTGGGGAAATTTGCATGCTTTAGGGAAAGAAATCAACTGGGGGAGGTTCAAACGACAATAAAAAGCACAAGAGTTCTAAACCTACACAAAGCCTATAACATCAGAGTTGGGCTGTTTGTAGAAAGCCTTGTCAGCAATCCTAGTATGCAGGCAAGGCCAAGACAGCAGGAAAAAAAAAGGAGAGAGAAGAACAGTTTCAGTGTCAAACAGCAAGCACAGTGATGTTAGTCAGGCTCAGGGTTGAAGAGGAGGAGGGGGGGGGGCTGTCTAATGCACTGAGAAACAGTTCCAGTTGAGGACCAACACAGGGGTTTGAAAATAGTTCACACTGTGAACTCTGCAAGAAACTGCGTTGGAAGGATTCAATCAACTACACACTTTGCTTTACTGGAAACAAAATCTGTAGTTTGCATTCCATCTGACTGGCAAACTTCCTCTTCTGTTTTTCCAGGCATGCAACAAAAAAGAAGTTGCACACACACACACACACACACACACAGCTGTGGGCTAACATCTCATCAGAGGATTGTCTCTCAGTGCTTTCAAGAACACAACGGAAGGGAGCTATTAATTTCAGAACTAGAGCGTGTGAGTGGCGAGCAGTGATACCGTGCCAGACTTGGACAGAGTCTGTTGGAAAGTGTGAGAAAGGAAAAGGGTTAGAGGAGGACAAGGCTGAAGACATCTGGCGAGTGTGACGTACGCTGAACTGCTCACCACGACAGTGTCACGTCTTAAGGCATGAGATGTATTGCCCCTGTATATTAGCGGCTAATTGCAGTGGCTTGCACATTCATTGCTCCACGTAATGCATTGACTTAGTTTCTGCTGGTGACGTAGATAAACAATTTGACTTCCTGTTTTTCACCATGGCAACTGAAACCTGAACTGATGAGAGATACATAAACCTTCACTAAACAAAATATCCCCCAATGCAAGGTTGGTGTAAACAGCGTTTCTGCAGCAGCACCAGCGCTCATTATATACTCGTTTGCTTTGAGATTATGCTCAAAGCAAATGTGCAATAAATCATTTCCTTTGAGGACTGCCAGTTTAATCTCACACCGTCCAAGTTCAAAGTAGCCCTCAAAGCGAGAGGACACAATAACAAAAGCACCTGTTATCTCTTGGTGCTCTGTCAGACCCTCACCTGTTGTTGGCCTTGTTCTTCTCCATCTGCTCACTCTGGTGCACGTGCCACTCCTCCAGCTCCTTCTTGGCTTTCTCCTTCCACTCGGCCTCGGCCGCCTTGGATGCAGAGTCTTGTCGAGGAGCAACGCGAGAACGTTGTCAGAGAGTAAAAGCAAGGATTGTGCAATGATGTGAGCAGAGGAAAATTTGGTAACACACCACTGCCAAGCTCTAGCAATAAGTCAACCTGTGGTGCGATTCATTCCACAGGGAACTGCTTGCGACTCACCCAGAGCTTCGAGGCGTGTCTTCTGCTCCTCCCTCCACTTTCGTAAACTCTCCGGTTCTTGCCTCTGAATATCCACCTGGGCAATAGCTGCATAGCTGTCTGTTGGCCCATTGGACTCCTTGTAGAAGACAAAAGAAAAACACATTCTGGGTGGATAAGGCATCAACTTGTGGCATCCACGCGACAACGGAAGAGGATTAGGGCCATAAGAAGTTTCCAATTCGTGAATAAAATTGAAATTTTGCAATCAATGTCAACGTGAAGCAAGTCAAAATGTTGACAATAAAGTTGAAAGGCTCTGGGCGCAAGTCTAGTGGAGTACTTCTGTTTTCACCAGTTTCCTGTTTACTGTGGGTGAACCTTGTGGGATACACCTGTTTACTTTTAACTGTGGGTAACTGGGTTAATCCACTATCTATCAAGTCTACTCGCCAATTTCCACTTTATTTGCGTTGACTTTATTCATTAAATTTCTACTTTATTCACGAAATTTCGTCTTTTTTACGTCAACTTTTTTCCACAAAGTTTTTATTTTATGTACGAAATTTCAAGTTATATCTCGAAATGAAAACTTAAAAATTTTCCACAAATATTTTTTTCTCTTCTTGTTGCCTTAATCTTCTTCTGTTTATGTCAAGGAATAATCGTGCTGATTTATTTTTTTTTTTTTTTTTTTTTTTTAATAAACCTGGTGGTGGTTAGTGAGGCTTCCGCAGGTTGATGATGACGTAAGCTCACCTGAAACATGTCCCCATTCATCGTGGCAGGCTCTTCTCCGAAAGGGTCTGACATTTTTTGCGGTGAAATGAAGAGAGATTAAAGTAGAGGTGAATGTCCAAAGGAGTAAAGCGACCTGTGCCCTCCCCTGCGTTGACTGTGACGGGCAGTAGCCTGGTTCCTAACTAAAGTGAGATCTCAGAAAATGCGGTGGCACCTGTTTGGCCGTTGATGCTCTGAACGTACCATTGTCAACGAACATTACAGGTTTTTCAAGTCAAAGTTACAGTACATTGTCTCCACCACTTGGACACACAGAGGTCACACATACCGGGTTGTAGCCGACGGACGTGAAACAATAGCACAATTGTCGACAATATTATGTCAGAAGGATGTTTATTGCGTTAATTACGAGCTAATTGAACTGCCTGCAAAAACACAGAAGCTACGCTGAGTCTGACCTGACACAGATATAAACACACCTGACGTCGTAAATACACGTCTGCCATAAAACTCCAGCGCACTATCTTTTTTTAAGATAGTGTAATTAACGCCTATACACAAGGCTGACCTGCGCTACTGCTTACACAGGCAATGCCCCCGTCAGAAACCGGTGTTTTAGCTTTAGCTTCACTAGCCTGCTACCAGGCTGGTTAGCCGTGGAGCTAACTCACCATAGTTGACACACTGTGGCGGGGACGACTGCTGGCCGTCCGCTCCCTCTGCCTCCGCCAAGCCGTCTCCGTCGTTTTCTATCCCCGCTATCTCGCTCTCCTGTTGAGCTAGGAAGGCAGCAGCTGGGTCCTCTTCGGCTGTGTGCGCTCCGTTGTCGGCCATCTTCCACAAAAGTGTTTATAGAGTTGAAGCTAACCTGCCCTTTGTAGGCTCCACTAGCTTGCTAACGTTATGGTCACAGCCCCCTTAATTTAACAGCCCGGCAGCTTCAAAGCGACTGTCCAAATGACTATTAGT
This sequence comes from Thamnaconus septentrionalis, assembly GCA_009823395.1. Taxonomy (NCBI): domain Eukaryota; kingdom Metazoa; phylum Chordata; class Actinopteri; order Tetraodontiformes; family Monacanthidae; genus Thamnaconus; species Thamnaconus septentrionalis. Next base: position 16,273,920 of record CM020509.1, on the reverse strand, counting down.
ATGTTCCTGTAATATCTGTCACTAGAGGAATATCCCAGAGGACGACGGGCTGGGGAAAAAAATCAACTCAATTGTAATGGACAAGGCTTTGATTCGAGCCACTCACTGATGATTCATGATTTTCTTCCCACTGAACTCCAGTGATGATGGAGCAGGGCAGCACCCCGGAGGGACTTTCGCTTCTGCTGTCCTCTGTCTCCATCTGCTGCCACGCTGTGGTAAATGTAGCTTTTATGGGTTTGTGTTCATAGCAGTCACGTTAACTCAAACGAATAACTATATGGAGCACATTTGATTTACCTAAACATTGAAAAACAAAACAAAGTTGAACGACAGTTTTACTGATCAAATATATCATTTGAAGCCTGTAGTTTTTTTTTAGCTTTATTTTTTTTTTAAAGAAAAATTGTTCTTTCGCTAGAAATGTTTCTACTAAAACAGCAGTAGTTGATGACACTTTGATCCTATAAAAGGACTTTTATTTTTTCTGAAACTACTCCTTTTGCTTTTCTACTTCGTCATTTTCATGTACTGTTTTCCATTAGTACAATGTTGAATTAAATGAAATTTAAATACTATTCAAGAGTGTATTATTATTATTATTATTATTATTATTATTATTATTATTATTATTATTATTATTATTATTATGTGTCACAGTGTGTGTGTGTGTGTGTGTGTGTGTGTGTGTGTGTGTGTGTGTGCTCTTCCCTTAAAATTATTTTTAAAGAAAAATAGTTGCATAGTTTTTCCAGCGAAAAGCGCCCCCTCGTCCCGACTCCGGTGCGTGAAGTGAACCACGTGGTGAGTGACGTCACCGGCGGCTACTAAAGGGAATGTGAGGGGATGGTCCCGCTGCTTGCCGACTTCACTGAGGGGATCCACGGTGGCTTCCTGACGGCCGGTTTGAGGAAGTCCCAAAGTTAGCCCACCGCTGCGCTCACCCAGTGAATTTTTAATTTAATTTTTTTTTTAGCGAACCTCCAGGATTCTGGTCGCGATGTCTGACCAACAGGGCGGACAGGAGGTAAGCTGTTGAATGACCCACAAAACTCTCTGTTGTGCAGCTCCAACTTTGGCAGAAAGTTCTAGTGAACAGCTAACTTTACACCGCGACGGGAGTTCACTCACGCCTGTTGCACTTCACGGCATCTTATGCGCGAGACTCGAGGAAGCATTTTGTCGTCGGCGCCACGGTAGAAACTCTTTCTTGATAAGAACGGCGGAGCCAGTGTGTTTTAAATGGTTGTCTTGGACACGGCAGTGTCATTGAAAAGCGCTCTGCTGCGGCTGAAGCCCCACGAAGAAGGCGAGTCGTGTCGGGCTGTTATTCCGTCATCTTAAGTAGCCGCGTCAACATTAATGAAGCCGCGGGGTGCTAGCGCACTTGATGGATCACTCCACCATCGCTTCCTATCGAGGGAGAGGCTGTTTTAAACTTGTTGACAAGCCTCCAGGTTCACGCCGTCTTTTCTTCTCCCCCAATCACCGTGTCTCTGGCTCCTTTTTATCACCCGTGTGGCATTTTAATCAATGTGTAACAGGTCGCAACGCCAGCTACAGTCTGTATCTGTCACCAGTGGCTGTCGCCTGTTCCCATTCGTTGTCTTCAGATAGACTTTTCAATGGGAAGTGTAATACGGTTCACCCTGGCAGTGTATAATACTCATGCTGTCACGAAGGCTGTTTGTTTATCTTTTAATGACGCAGCCTGTCAGTCTATGACAGGAGTGGGCAAACTTTTTGACTAGTGGGCCACAATGGGTTCTAAAACTTGACAGAGGGGGCTGGAGCAGCAGCAGCAGCAGATGGATGGAGTGTTTTGGTGACCCACCTCATAGGAGAAAAAAAAAATACGTCATGGGGATATGTAGAAAACATGTTCTTTTATAATGTCAATTGAAAATGAACAAAATCCTTTCAACAAAATAATATGTCTTTGGAGCTTTACAGTATTTAGCTCTTTATTGAAATTACTCACAAAACACTGACAAAGTGGATGAAATGCAGCTATTTTATTACTTACTTACTATTATTTTAATTTATTCATGTTTGGCAGGCTGGATTAAAAGGTTTAATGGGCTGCATATGGCCCCCGGGCCGTAGCTTACTCATGCCTGGTCTATGTGGACAAATACAAAAAACAAAACAAAAACAGAAATGTCAGTGCTTTTCTATAAAGTGGTTGCTCCAAATGTGCTATAGGCTGTTGACTGGAGCAGCGGCAACTATTTTCATTTTTCTCTTTTTGCTCGGCTGCAGAAATGCTTTTAAAAAACATCCATATGTCAACGTGATGCTCAGCACTGAGCAGATTTAATAACACAGTCCATCAAACGGCCACAAATCACAAACCAACACAATTCGGCAAAACTCTCGCCAGCCCTAAACCTGAAATTTCCGAGGTGGGAAGCGGCAATTGTGTGACCTCCGCGCGGCCTGTTTTCTGGAATCGCTGAAAGATGTTTAAACATGTTTTGCCAACTTTTTTTTTTTTTCACTCTGCAGTCGGCTGCAGCCCCGAGAACCTCTCTTTTATTTTTCCATATGTGAACTCCTCTATTGCTTTAGGAACCTTATGTCACTGTGTAATTGCCGGTTTGGTTGCACTCTTGCTTCCTGAAGATATGCAGCCTGGCTCCATTTCCGTAGTGGTTGCGTTGCCTTGCCTCTCTCGCCAGCTTGTCTTTCCCTCAAGGACACTTTAAGGAAGGGAGGGGCGGCGGGGGGGGTGGGGGTTGAAATAAAAGAAGTAAACTTGCGCGTCTTCTTGGTCCTTTTGGTGCAATATAGGGGCAGTTGACGTTACCTTCTCTCCGCTCTCCTCTACCACCACCCCCCCTTTCCCTGTGACTCATGTGGGTGTTGGGCTGAAATAGTTCGGTGTAGTTTTACATTCCTTATATAGCCTCCGAGGAGTGAGCGGAGAGGCTGGGGCTGGCCTGTGTCACAGTGTCGGGGGTAGGGTTTGCCAACGCTGAGGGAATCTGCTTGCCCCAGCGCTCTGACTCTCTAGCGTTTCTCCTCCCAGGCTCGGGCTGTCAGTTGGCCCCTTGAGGACAAGGTAGGGCCCTAGTTTTTTTTCTGTTTTATTTTAAATGTAACATGGCAGGTAGCTGGGTTTGGGTGTGTGTGTGTGTGTGTCCTGAGGTGCAGTGACACCTGGCAGGCTGACGGAGTGGGCGTGAGAGGGGCCGGGGGGTCCTCTCAGGTTTGGGTCAGTGGTACGGCAGTAACTCAGTGGGGAAGAGCACAGACAGTCTCCTAGCTTGGGTTCCTCGGGTTCTTTAAATTACCCTCTTATTGGGTTGGTCATGACTGTGTTGGACAAAAATGAGGTCATGCAAGATCACATTTCAGGCATATGACTGACATATTTGTGTTGTTTTTTTCACATTATGAACTTGTTTTTTTAATTTTAGTTCATGGTCAAGTTACAACCTAAACAGGAAGTTAGATGGACCCTCTATTAAAGATTTTGTTTGAGTCGCTGTACTCTTTGCTTATTGTGGAAGATGGCGTTTGTGCGTTTTAACTGTTACATTTTTTTTAAAGCAACACAATATTTTTCCTGAATTTCCCCAGAAGGGCATGAATAAAGTACTTGTCTGTCTGTCTGTCTGTCTGTCTGTCTGTCTGTCTATTTCCATCTTGAAACAGTGTTAAAACATTTTTTGCTGTTGCTTCAAAGTTCTTTTTCACTGACACAAAAGTGGTAGGTCTCCCAGCTCGATCATTTCCACCTATGACCATGCCATTAAATTGCTTACCATGATTACAGCCGAAGCATAACTTTTCCAACTTTCACTAATAAACACTCTGTGTGGACAAGCTGTGTTTGTTGATCTACCTGCAAGTCTGCCTGGATTTCGTGTCCTTCTTTCCTTCCCGCCGCCTCATTCATTAAAACTCTGTTTCTCTTTCGTTTTACTCCCTCGAAGGCGATGAACGTGAACACAGTGACTCTCAGCGGCCCGGCGCCTTGGGGCTTCAGGCTTCAGGGTGGCAAGGACTTCAGCATGCCCCTCACCGTGTCAAGGGTAAGCAGCTCTGGAGACGCCTACTTGTAATTTTCTGCATCTGCGGTCGCCGAGGTCTCCGCGCTCGTCCTGGAGGTCTGCACAAAGGATCACTCCGCACAGCCATTTATGTTTCCCTCAAGCCTCGGCGCAACAGCGTCGGCCTGCTCGACCGTTTATTACTCCTGACCCTCGCACTGTATATGGCGTCTCTTCGCTCCCTGCGTTTATCTCCAGTGAGTTGCGAGTGAGCCGCTATCTTCCGTCTGGATTCCTTGTCACAATAGCATTTACTGGCCTTGTTGGACTCGCCTGCAGTTTGTTCCGCCGTTGCTCTCAGCTATCCATGTTAGGTCACTGCCTCCTCACAGAAATAATGCTCCGATATAAACTGCTGTCGCCGTCGAGGAGCGCGCTAGCCACTTTTCCAGGCCTTATAAGAGCAGCGCTGCGCCGCTTTGCCTGGCAAACGCGGCACACTTTCAAATGGAGCTGCACACGCATGTGCAAAAAAACAAAAGTCGCCTCAACATGACCGACGGGCTCTAGCACACACAGATGCCACATTCCATCATGCACTTGTTCCCAGCCTGTGTAGGAATACGGGCTGGCTTACGGGGCTCATGTATGAGTGAGGGTTGGATTTGCATTGATGGAAAAATGAATTCTGTTGATGGCGAGCAGGTGCCTTTTAATGACATGATGAGGAGCTGAAACTGGAGTTGATGCACCGGTACTTATACCATTATCGGGTATTGGTACCGATACCGGGGTTAAGTGCACTACTTGTACTCTTAAAACACCTGTCGATACCACAACACAGATGTCTATCGATGTATATGACAATTTTGTTAAATTTGTGTTTGTACTGCAGTGAAACTCGTGTCAGTCACCCCATCTTCTAGAAAAACTTGCTGAGCAATGTTGTTCAAATATCATAACATATAATAATATAATGTGTAATGCATTATTAGGTAGTCAGTATTGGTATGGGTGAGTACTGAAATGCAAGTACTCGTACTCTACTCATTCTGTAAAAACAAGTATCATCGGTGCATCCCTACTCATAATGTTATACAGCAAGTCTTTAATCCTTGCTCCACATTAATTTGCCAAACAATGAGTGTTAAAATGAAAAGGCAAAGCCAAGAGCCGCACATTTTATGTTCCTTTGATTAGCTGTGTGTGTGTGTGTGTGTGTGTGTGTGTGTGTGGTGTTTGGTGTTCGTATCAAACTGACGTATTCCTGCGTCGAAGGTCACCGTAATCACCTGCCCTGTCAGTACACGTCTTGGCTTTTCTCTCTTCTTCTTCTCAGGCAGAAACACAATGTTCCACTTTGCTTTTTTACGGCGAGAAACACTTTGTGCGGCTCATTTAAAAAAATTAATTAATAAATAAAAAAGGCCCGCGCTGCAGAAACCTTGCTTGACACGAATGACCCTGGACGTAGCAGAGACGCTTCCTCGTGCTCTCGGAGCGACGCTGGGGAGGGACTCGAGTCTAGACTCACCAGGTGTGCTGCAGGGTTGAATGTCAGCGGGTGTGTCGGTGTTAGTCAGCCGGTTGTGGGAGGCCTGTTTTTCCGCAATCCAGGTTTATTACATATGCTGATTATTATTTTTCCCTGACTCACAGACTCAACACTTGCTTTTTCTGCTTTTTAGGACTCGTTCTAAAACTGATAATGACTCCCGTTGAGGTTTAAAAAAAGAAAAGGAAAAAGAAGTCATGTTACCTTAGTTTACCGCCTAACGCTGATGTAGCGGCTGGAATTCTTACGACTCATCCACGGCTAATATCCCAGTGCCTTGTTTGGGCTCTCTGCCAGGCCTCCGGGCTCAGCACTTATAAAGATGTGACAGCTTTTCCTGCTTTTTACCTCTTCAGCACTGCTGTCTGTTCCGACTGCAGCTGCCATAAAGGACGTGACAGTGAATGAAAGAGGAAGAAAACAACCCGGCAAGGGATTGTAAACCTCTGAGAAATATATACTGTATGTCCTGACTCAGTGAAAGGGAGACGGCGTCGAGGTCTGCACTCACCGGGCCTTACACCGGAGGAATGCCCCCCCACCCTCCACCCTCCACGCTTCCCACAACTGGCTCAGAGCTGATGAGTGTCTGGCCCCGCGCGGACAGTAAAAAGTCATCACACAATGAGTAGGAGTGACGCGACAAACGGCTCAGTTTGATATGCTGTGAGGCAAAGAGATGACGGCGATAACTCCTGAAAGATCGATACGTCTCTGGCCAAAGTGTTTTCTTTGTATGCATTGGTGTCATCAACGCTTGATTTATGGGTAACTCTCGGCCATTTGGTTCATTCAAGTTGGGTTCTTACACGGCAGACTGGAGAGATGCGACAAAATTCCAAACTTTAGTAGTTTGTTTGTTTCTTATTTTCACGTTGTAAAATCACTTCCTGATCTGTGTTTCACACAAACTGTCTGCTGAGATGAGGTGCTGTAAGAGCCAGCGTTAATTTTGACAGCAAAATTTGATTTAGTTTTATTCAGAGTCTTTTGACTAAAATGTCAATTAGTTTTAGTCATAATTTAATCAACTAAGTTGTTTTAGTTTCATTCTAGTTTTTGTTGACGAAATATCAAACTCATTTTAGTTGACTTTCTAAATCGTTATTTCCTTCCACAAATTTAATGAGCTCTGATCGGATCTCATCTCTGGCAACATTTTCCTCTCGTTTTTCTTCGTTGACGAAAATATCAGTACACGTTGTCATCTTCGTCTTTGTCCTTGTGAATGAATTTTTATTTAGTTATCGTCTTGTTTTAGTCAGAAAAAAATGGTTGTTGACGAGAACTATGACGAAAATTTTTCTTCAACAAAATGAACGCTGGCAAGAGCTATTTTTGTGCACATTATGTTGATGTAATAAAGTTACCAAGCATAGCGCAAGAGTGAGCAGTGGTTAGGACTGGATGAGTGTTTCAACAGAGCTTGTTTTCATATTACATTCATATGTATTGACATTTTTTTAAAGCTGCTTCTGTCCTCTTCTGCTCTGCTGTCTGTGGAGACTTCCTCTGTGGGCGGGACTTAGGCCCAGGGCTGGCCCGCTGAACCTACCAGATGTGCTTAGATTTTTCAGTTTCAGACCAACTCGACAGTATGAGATTTTGATCAGTGTTTTTGTTAGAATGTTTTTTCAGTGCTTTTTGGGGATGGTCAATTAATTTCCATAAAAGAACACTGCAGAGTAGCCCAAAGAGAGATGCTGTACAATAACTTACTGTCACTTCAAGTTAAATGAAATGATGTGGAGTATATTTATATTTATCAGATCTCTGATACAGGCTAACCACATGCTTAGATATTCAGCCTAATACTGATCCTGATTTATTTTTTTCCCCTAATCAGCATCAGAAACAGAATCAGAAGCACGTTTAATGCCAAGTTAGCTTCACATTTGCAACTTAATGAGCGTACTTCTGATGGGAGTCATTGCAACAGTTACTGAGAAGGAGCAGACTGGTTAGCGCCAGCTCCTCCTGGATGCCGCATACCAGCACGTACCTTTCACAGCGCCAACCCTTTCTTCTTCTCATGGATTTCAACCTGTTCTCCAATCTCCCGCTCTGCCCCCATTTGTTTTTATTATTACTGTCAAACTCAACACAAGCCAGGACAGGACAGGCCGCTCCAGCGAAGCCGATCGTCATCGCTACGCTTGTTTTTCTCACGTCAGACTGCGTGAGTCCTTGCTGAGGTCAGGTCTCTGACAGTGAAGAGTGTTGTTTAAGGTGAACGAGGTCTATTTTTCCTCAGTAAATAAAATAACGGTCCTGATGGCCGGATAAGTAAACGGCTGGTCAGTGAACCAGCGCCGTGGCGGCGGTAGGTCGGCTGTTTGCCTGCTATGAATTCTGAGTTTCCTTCCTGCTCCGTCCCTGAGAATAGAAACCTATGCTTTCTCAGCATTCCTGACATTTTTCCCATTATCCACCCTGCTGCTGCCAACAGACAGTTCTCTTGTCTCCCGTCCGTATTTAATATGTCTCCCCTTCACTCCCCAACCACCCCCTCCTCACTCGTAGAACATCACCAACAACTGCGGTCTTCCTGGGATACTTGAACGGGGTGATGAGTAAAGAGCACAGCAGGGCCAGGCCAAGACAAACAGCAAAGTCACTCTGTGATAAAAAATAATGTTTGGACCCTAGCATTGTACTGACACGCCTATTAAATATGTGAACAAAAAACACTATGTGTATAGTGGATGGTACATTTAATTATCTCGGTTTTTAGTTTTCTTGGCCTTGTGTTCTCGTGGTGGTGGGCGCATAGAAATACCTTCCAGCAGATTTTTTTTGCAGAAAGTTTATAAAAATAAATAGACTGACTCACTTACAGCCCAGTGCGAGCTGACTCTCCTTCCTGGTGGGGGATAAACGCGAGTCGCTAGCCGCCTCTCTGTACTGAAGAATCCACTTTTCTCTTGGGGTTGAGAAATAAAAGTTTCAAATGGGTTCAAAGCTGTGATTTTAGTATCGGCTGTATTTAAGGATGCCAGGTTGAGTGAAACAAAAAAAAAATTGGATCCTGCGTTGTCCCCACTGTAACCTGCAGCCTGGTGGGCGCTCACATCTTTTAAATTTCACACTTCTGCTTTGCAGTTCTATATTTGCCGGTTGTTTTTTTTGTTTTTGTCCAGGAGACTTTGCACAAATGTGTTCTTGTGAGTGGAACCAACAGCCGTCGGCAAACAAGGCTGCGCTGATATTAACCCACGTGCAGCCGCGCCGTCGAGCTCTTTGGGTGGCCTCGCTCTCGGTGTCTTGGGTGCTGTTCTTGTTTTTGACTTGAGCCTTTTGTAAATGCTGCAGGATTATCAGCTGTCGGGGCGTCTCATGTGTGGGTCGGACGCGGGTCAAACGTCTCATAGGGGCCTTGTCAAACCACCAGCATCTCCTTCTATGAAAACAGACCTAAATGTCTGTCTGCAGTCGAGAGTTCGATCCCTCTTCCACAAAGTGCTGAATACACTGTTTACTCTTTCGTAACCTACTTTTCTTTTCTTTTTCTTGTATTTCTGCAAAGTTCTTCGACCCCGAGAAGATGGAACTCTGTAAAAACGATACCTCTCGGCATGTCGGACCCCTCCCGCACTTAAACGCGCGCACCGAACACCGTCAGATCCCTACACGATAGGCATGAAATTAAGGAGTCAAGCTGTGGTCGTAATATGTTGCTGCTTCCACAGAGTCCCTGCAGAGTCTCCAACCGTCTCAGGAGGCTCCCGGTATACCTGCTCCAGATCCAGTGCCATCCCATACGCTCACATATATGATGAAACCACGATGCGGGGTTGGGGGAAGGGACATGCAGGAGGAACATATGGTTTGTGTCCACAAACACATGCCACACTGATGAAATCAAACCTTCCAGGGAAACGTCGAGTTAAACGGTGTGTTGGGACCTGCCTCAGATGGATGTCGCCGACTTTCTGCGCATCTCTGTTTGACTTTTACGCCATATGTTGCTCTGGCTGTTTACATCCCACACGCATGCACCAAACCCTTGGAAAACCCTTTGAAAGGAAGGGGCTCGTCAAGGGCATTCGTCAATTATTCAGCACCCCGTCGGGGTCCCGTTGTGTCTAGATGGTCCGTGACGTTGTGATCGACTGCAGCGGCGCTTGAAGCGAACTCGCTGCTGAGTTGCGGCGCCGCCGCGGCCTTCTTCACAAGGAGGACCAACACATGCTAGCAGGTTTGGTTTTCCCTTTCCTGGCGTAGGGGGTTATTTATAGAGTTCCATCAGCTGTGCCATGTGAGTGATGTAAGGACAAACCGGCCCCTCAAATAGCTGCAGAAAGAATAAAAGTGAGCGGGTGCAGAGTTACACAGGCCAGATCGGTTTATTGGTTTGCCCACAAAAAAACAAGATTGACTTGGAGCAGGTACGAGGACCTGGCTCACCTGAGGGCCCGTCCCGGGAAAACGCTTCAAGGATGATTTATGGAGATTGTGGTGTTTTTTTGTTTTTTTTTTGGCGGTGGCGGGGGAGGTTGCGTAATGCTTTGAAATCCAATATCTCATCGAAAACAGCCCTGTTGCTGTGCTTTGCCAGTCAGCCTTGAAGCAGGCGAGCTAACTCGCAGGCTAACGCTGCTTTGCTTTGGTGTCGCGCAAACATGACGGAGCAGAAGTTCAGCCACATTTGCACAAAATTGAATGTTTTGAAAGAAGCCACGTCACTCACAACCCTCTGGCGGTGAGCTAGCGTCCACGTCAGTACTAAAGGTAAAGCGCAAAATGGAGCGACTCCAGGAATGTATTTTCCGCTGTAGCTGCGCATTGACGAAGTTGTGGGGGGGGGGGCTGTAAAGAGGGGTGTTGGGTTTCTGCTAGCACCCTACCAGTCAAAGGTCTGTGCGCAGCAACTTTAAGTGCTGCCTTCTCAAGTGAGGGGGGATCAGCTGCACTTTGAACCTGAGCCAGGACTGCAGGTGTCACCGTCCATCACTCCACGCACGCTCGCTCGCTCGCTCGCTGGCTAGCTCGCTCACACACCATGGACTCCATCTCTTTGAGACTGATTTCCATTGGTCTTCCACTCTGTTTGTGCAGCCCGGCCCGAACCCCAACCTCTATCCAACCCTGACTGAACTTCAGCCTTCACTCTTAAATGTAAAGATCCCCATCAAGAAATCAAGTTTCAAGAGCCACTGTGTTCCATTTGCACAGACACAACAAAATTAAATGTAATTTAAAGTATTGTACCTATAATTTTTTTTAGCTTGAAAACTAATTTAGAATTAGTAAGTGTTGCTCTTTCATTTGCTTATACTGTAAGTATTTCTAGTATTTCATGTATTTATCAATCTGTATCGGAACAGAATGATAGTCGGATAAAGTTTAGGTTCATTTGTCGAGAGTTCTGTTGTCATGATGCTGCTTAATCTCATGCTTCTGGACCTTTCAGTCAAAACGTCCAAATAAACGTACTATTGTCAGTTTTCTGCACGGACTCTCTAACTTTCTGCTTCACCAGTCTTTAAAATGACGTCCTCCTGCTCTGCTGCTGCATTGCTTCAAAACTTAAAACGTCCCATATGGTCGAAGATGTGTCTCTTGCATTGCGGATGGTTGTCAACGTCTTAATATTTATCAAACCAGTCAGTGACCTCTTGTATTCCACTGGGAAACATTTGCATTTCTCCTTTCTTCCTTCTCGCTTTTCCTCATCTGTTCAGAGCTACGTAATTGTTTTAGCCATTTAGTGTCGAGTGTTTTGTGCTATTTTTTTGTCCAAAAGGAAATAATAACCAGAACTCTCGCTGGACCCAAACTGTCTGCACAGGTCAGGGTCACTTTTCAAGAGCATCATTAATCGAAGCCTCTATTTTCTCTCTGAGACACGGCGGCGCGCCGCTCTCTTCTGTTTACTCCCCACTAACCCCTTTTATCCAGAATTCCCCTGTATTGCATCCACTGGACAGCCGGAGCCCGAGGCCTTTTCAGTCTGCCTTGTATGTGGCTCGTGGGAAATGTTGTAATCTGATAAACTAACATAAATGCGCTGTAGTGTTATAGTCCAGTGTAGCTGTTAAACGGCTCTGCGGCTTCTCGAACAGAGAACCGCAGTGGCATCGTGCCTGACTTGCCCCCCCCTCCCTTCCAGATTACGTGTCCAAGACATTTTTTTTTTTGCGGCCTCAACTTTGAACTTCTTCCAAAAAACCGGAGAAGTTATATGTTAAAAAGAGAGAAAAAAAATCCTCCCTTGAAGCCCTCTAATTGCTTCCAGTGAGCGCAAATCAAAGGCAATTAAAGTGATGCTTGAACTCGGCTATAAAGTAAGTGCAGCGCAGAGCTGCCCCGGAGGAATGCATCTCCTCCTTTTATTTCACTTTGCTCTGTTTTTTTTTCCTCTCTTCCCTCTTCTTCTTTTTTTTTTTTAAATTCAAGTCAGACTTTCACTTTGTTGTCTTCGGCGCTTCTTCTTCCCTGAGCCGGAGCTGTCGTCAGTTCGCCCAGCCACGCTACCTCCCTGCTCGCGCGAGTGTTTATGTTTAATGTGCGGGAATCAAAGGGGCAAAAGGGAGAGTGAGGGAGGGGGTGTGGGGGAGGGGGGCAGCTTTGCCAAACATGGCTGAGAAGCGTTGATTGAACCTCTGGAGTCCGGGGAGCTTTTGATGAGCCAACATATTCACGGATCCACGACATCAGAGAGTAATCCTAATAGTATTTTTTTTTCTATTTTTTTCTATTGCCAACCCCCCCCTAAAGCGAGCGCAGCTTTTTTTTCTTCATCTGATGTTACCGCAGCTATCTAAGAATTTGACACAAGTCTTGAGTTTTATTAAGCCGCATGGTTGAGCCGACTAAGCCGCTGCTCATGGCGACTTGGCAGCTCCTCCGCAGCCGGCGCAGCCGCTACAAAGCCTCCTCGCTGCCCTTCCCAGACTCTCTGTTAGAGTCTGGGAGCCTCGGCCCTTTTGTTCCCTGACTCACTGGTGTCTGTTGGCCGAGTGACAGACCCTCGGGATGATGATGTCATTCTTTAAGTTGGCGACACCGGCTTGTTGGCTCACCTTGAGATGAAAGTGGAGACGGGATGATGTTTCCGTCCCAAACGTGGTTCCTGTCTGCGACTCCCAGGATTTCCTTAAACAGTCCGGAGTCACATCTGCAGTAAATTACACGAGTGATGACATCATGATGACCTGTTCCTGGAAGTGTTGAGTGAAACATCTCGGTGGACCTGTCAGACTCAGACTCCCAGGCTCCCCTGCAAGTTGATCATTAAGTGTTGTTGACAGAGTTTGAGTTTTTTTTTTGTGTGTGTGTGTCGCTTTGAGTGTCTGGTACTTTTGACACAGCTGTCAAGCTGAATGCGTGCTTTTCCGGACTTGCCTGGATAATTTATATGTTACATTCTAACTAATTGAAAAAAAGCAAAAAACAGTTTATGTATGTGATTTGATTGAAGTATTTATTTCAAATTTGAAGAACAAAAAGAAAAGAAAACATTTAAAGGTCCTGTGTGTAAAATTTGGCTTTACTTTAAGATTTTTGTATTGGTAAAAGCTTAACATACTATCCATAAATACATAAATAAAGGTGTAACTCGCAGTACAATAAAAGTCATTTGGTTTTCCTACCGTTAGAATGGTTCTCATATACATATAAGAATATACATAGAGCATGGATGTATAATAGGAACTGGATTACAGAATGGTAATATGGCAACGTGCCGATTTTTCCCAGTGGTCACTCGAGGTGCTGCAGCAAAATAAAATCCCATGGCCCAAAAAGCATTTTCCCCATGGACCGCAATACAAGAATAAACGCCTTTAAAACGGCTGACAGGACGATTTTGACCTGAACTGTGATTCATAGCAGATCTTTCTATTGTAGATTCAGTTCTGGTCTGTAATGGTCTTTTAGGCCAGAAAATCACCAGAAAAGAGTTTATTCTCTGCGTGACGTCACAACGTCGCACGTGCTGCTGTGTCTCAGCTCGTTCTGATTGGCCGCGTCCTGACGTGACTGTATGAGACATTCTCCACAATCGTTCTGATCGGCCGAATTGATCATGTGAGTTACAGAGGCATGATGTGAACTGACACTCCTGTGCACGCTCTACAGGCCCATTAATGCAGAAGTCAGAAACTTTATCGGCTTATGCGCTGGGTGAGCAACCTTGAATGAATGGGCCATCATCTTGAACTCTGGGGGCCTGACTTAGAGAAATAAGGGTCTTGCTCCCACTTAGTTGCCATCTTGAGCCGCCATTTTTAAGGAAGTCTGGTATTTAAGGAAGCCCACCTGACAGTAGCCTAAATATGAAACGCGCTGTCAGGCTGGCTATCTTAAATTCCAGGCTTCCTTAAAAACTTTACTGGATCTTAAACATAACACAGAATACATATTTGAAAATAAGTGAGAAGAAGTATAACGTATATACTTCTTAAATAATGTGCACTAATATAAAAATCCTTCCTTCCTCTCTTCTAGTTGTTACAAATTTAGACTCTGGTCCATCCTTTCATCTCACCACCCGCCTTCTTCTGACCTCTGGTCCCCACACACACGTAGGCCTAACCTCCGTCTGTTTCTCGCCCTGTGTTCTCTGTCCAGCTGACCCCGGGCGGTAAGGCCGCCGAGGCCGGCGTGGGCGTGGGCGACTGGGTGGTGTCCATCGACGACGCGAATGCCGAGGAGATGAACCACGTGGAGGCGCAGAACAAGATCAGAGCGGCGACGGACAGCCTCACCCTCACGCTCAACAAGTGAGTCATCCGGCGGCTCGCGACGCAGCTCGGCACGACGCCGGCCCTTTAATCTCAGCCAGGAGGCGGCACGACTGACCACAGAGCCTCAGAGCCTCAGAGCCTCAGAGCCAACCTTAGTTGTGTGGAGGGGAATAAAATTCTCTTGCAGATTTCGTTAATTTAGCATTCAGATTTGCCTGTGCCAATTCATTTTAATTCTAGTTCACAGGCCTGCGAGGTCTGAGAGGTTTTCAGGCTTTCATCTTTTTCTGTTCGATAAAACACACTTTAAGAATTGCTGTTGATGTTAATAAAAAAGTCACCTGGAAAAATACTCTTACTTGGTCTTGGTTCAGGTGGCAAATACGCCACACTTCTTGGCGTTCTGTGTGTAGGTTTTACTTTCACCTGGCAACAAAAAAAGCACTTTTTTCCTGATTGGCTGATTCATGACAGCTCAGCTCAGCTGTTTGAATGGACTGAGCAGCAGAGTAATCTGCCTTTGCCTCATTCATCCATCCATTCATAGATTACTGATGTGCAGCGACGTTAATCACTTCTCAGGAATGTCATGTGTGAACTAATTGAAATATCGGCGTCTCGCGCTCTGTGCTTGAGACTTGAGAGCTCTGCTAGAGATGCTCTTTTTTTTTTCTAACATTCTCATGCTGATGGGATGTTTTTATTTAAAAAAATGAAAAAAAGAAAAAAATTTTTTTTTTAAATTTATCCAGAAAAATGTTTACGTTTCCATGACTGCACTGCCTTTTTGAGACAATTTATGTTCATTGTGGCCCAGATGTGACCAGTGGTTGTCAATGTTGCATATTTGCACATCTGAACTATTGAACCAAAGCAGACAGAAATAGAGATTTTTCTCACTTGAAACATTTTATGACTGAATAAGGGAAAAAAAGTACATTTCATTTCTGAACCATTTTAGTGCCAGATGTTGACTGGTTCAGAGGAGAAGCCATTCCACTACTCTGACTCACGTTCTCAGTTTTGAAGAAGGGAACTGCTTGAGATATGAACTTTTTTAATTTGACCTTCACGCATTAGTGCTCATCTTGGCGCACAGCAACAAAACTGAGCGCAAAACTCACAATTCAGTTTCTCTCTTCAGCTGTGTTTAACAACCTCTCTTTAGTCGTCAGTTTGGCTGTAAAACAGTAAAGTTTATGGCAAGTCAACAAGTGGTGTCACGTTTCCGTGATATTTAAAGGTGGAGGTTGCGATCGCAGCTATTCTTACTCGCTTTATCATCTGGTTGCCTGCCAGAAAGAAGTTCAGCTGTCAGATTCTGACAATTCGGCTTTGTTCGTTCGCTCAGTTCGCGGAGAGAGTCAGACCAGCTGTAAGTCATTTACAAGCATCCAGAAGAACCCGGGCGCAACGTAAGCTGAAAGTATCGGAGTTGGACATCACAGCGGATATTTACTACATATAGAGTCGGAAAAAATCTTCTTTGTCTTGCTGGCGCTGGAATGCTGGTGCACTTAGAAGCACAGTTAAATTTGGCAGTTGAACTGAGGAAAAAGTGCATCACACTTTCAAGATATTAAAGAATTATCATAGTAAATTACATCATTACCCTTCTTCTCTACAAGGAGGAAAGCATTTGGTGTCGTCAATATTTTTAACAGGAAGAAAAAACATTGAAAGATATTAATGATGTTCATGGTGCTTTTATATCCCTGAATATTTCCCAGGCTTGATCTGTCGTCATGCAGCCCAGATTTCTCTGCACACCTCTAAACCCAATTGGCCAATGACTTTTTGCATCTCAGTTGTACTTTGGTGTTTTTTTTCCTCACTTGGTTATTTGCATAATGAGTCACAAACACTTTTGGACCCTATTTGGAAAAAAAACCAATGATAACTCTTGTGATTTTCTCCAGAGTGAAACGATCAATTAGGAAAATAATGAGCCTATTTTTCCCGTAATCATAATTACTTCAGATCGTGCGCTTTCCCCACAGCGCAAAACAAATGATGACTTGCAGTGACTAAACGCTCATGTTGGCGTCAGTGTTGAGACGCGGCGAAAAGAGCTAAAAATGCTGAGAGGTGCAAAGGCGAGGGAGTCAGAATAACAGGGCGAAAGAGAGAGGTGTGCGGATACGGATCGCTATGCAGGGAATATCAAACCAGAGGGAGGATCAAAGGGGGACTTTTTGAGATGTTGCAGCGAGATGTCAGGCAGATATAACAGATCAGCGCCTTCGGTGGCAAAGAGCAGCAATAACTGTTTTACATACAGCCTACAAGACACTTTGCTGATGCATGCACGCGCTGTTATTTTTATTTATTTTTCATTCCTGCAGAAAGAGGTCAGGCTCCACTTTGACCTACTAAACTCCTTAAAAGGAGAAAGAGAGGCAGAGCGCTGTAAAAAAAAAAAAGGAAAAAAAAGGGCCTGCTGCTGCAGAGTGAGGAGGGAATTGGAAAGCCAGTTAGAAAAGATTGATGCAAGGGGATAAAGTCAGGAGAAGTGACATCATGCTCTGAGCAGAGTGCCAAGTGATGGTTGGACGACTGTGCGGTGATTCACCAGCGGTCGATTGCTCCCGTCCGTTTGGAACTGGAAACATCGTGGCAGCACATGTAGCAACATATATTTCAATAAAACGAGTAATAAATCTGTGGAAGAAGGATTTTCTTTTTACTCTTAATTCCTCTGTGTTGATGTAATGTTTTACTGTCTAGTTATCGTACTCCTTTTTTTTTTTTAATTTAATCTTTTGTACCCCTCCCTTCTCTCTTTATCTCCTCATGGAGGTTTCATAAATATTTCACATTCTTTCACCCCCTTTTTTTTGTTTTTCCTCTTGGCTGCCTTCCCACGAAGACCTGGTCGTGCTTGCTTTGTCTTGTGTCCCTGTTGTTCCCCAGTAGCCAAAAAAAATGTTGGGATTGTGCAATATAATATAAACAGGATCAGCCCAAGAACACACAGGGTTCTATTGACGCTTCCCTAAACACTATACAGCATAAGTGGAACACAAGTTTTAACTTGACTTAAAGGATTCTTGATCGCAGTGATCCTTTTGTTTAATTGAAACGTGAATAGAAAATGCATTGAAAAGTTATTGTTTTCTTTTTATTCCTGGTCCACATAGTCCAAACCTTTAATGGTGACAGATTTGACATAAATCTACATCCTCACTTGTCTCAGACACACTCGCAGCAGCCACTCAGTTTTAGCTCATTGTGAGAATTGATGCTCTGGAACTCCAGAGGGTTATTTTCAGGGGCTTTGTGTATTAGCGCACATGCACTCGGTGAAAAGAAGGACAAGCCAAGGAAATCCAGAATCGACTTTTCTCACCTCGTTTTTCCGAAGCACTTTTCACAGAGTAGCTTTTGTCGGTTTTATTTATCCGCTTCTTGGAGGCCAGCCACTCTCTGTTATGCTAGTGGAGGAGGACAGCCAGGGGTGCTGAGGTGCGGTCCTTTCGCTGGCCTCGGCGCTTCATTTTGTTTAACACCCTGTGATCATTCCTATCTCTTCTCTTTTTTTTTTTCACGCAAAAGTTGAAGCCTTACCAAAGTTGTGATGAGTCTGTATATAGAAAGCCGAGCAAAAAAAAGAAGAGAGAATGGATGGGGATTGGGAATAGACTTGAGGCTTCAAAGAAAAAAAGAAAAGGTTGCACCTACGCATACCACACACACAAACATCACAAACACACACGCACACACACAGGGCCTACATTTCAAAGCTTACTGTCAGGGTTTTGGCCCGGAGGGGTTGTGCTTGGAGTTTGTCAGTGATTTGTGCAAGGCTGATTGCGGTATCATGGGACTTCTCTTTTTCTTTCTCTTCTTTTTGTGGCAAAAAAGGTCTGATATTTATCAAGCATCAGCTTCAAAAGCAAAGCATGCGTCAGCTAGAATAAATGACCCATAAAATGAGGCAGGAAATGATCTCAGCTCTCAGAGGGTGCATATTTGGTTTTCGGCACACAACTTCAAACTTTCCATGCAAACTGGTACTTCTTCATCCATTACAAAACGGAGACTTTGTCATCGTCATCCCAGCAGTTGCTCGTTGCTCCCGGAACGCTGGAATAGACGCGCTTCCACATACATTCTGTACACGTACTCTATTTTTAAGTGTGACTCATCAAATTGTGCGTTGTGGGGGAGACCTTGCGCTGCAAATGTCATATTGATTCGCCTTCCCCAGGAGGGCGACAAGCGCAGGCACGTCATTGTGTCTCTTCGTATCCTCTCAGCCCCGTTGTTGTTTTCAACATAGCGCCATGCATTTGTCACTGTGACAGGAAGTGTCCATTGTTTGGTGCGAGTGCAGCGTAAAACACATGGGGGCAGCCGCAAGGCTGCTCGGCTATTGATGCATTATGTAAATATTGGTCATGCCATGAATGTGCCTCACATTTAGCTTTGTCTGTTTTCAGAGCAGAAGCAAAAGTGGTGCCTTTATGTCTTAATTAAAGAATAAGACATCTTAACGTAACCAGTCACTCCAGACAATATCATACTTTGGATTTATTTCAAGGAAGATGCTGTTTGGAAAGGGAAGGATGATTAGGTGAATCATCTGTCTTGTCACGTTCAAGTAGACCAGTCAGATTTGTTCCAGCCAGCTTCCTATTGGTTGTGAGGTGCAGTATTGGCCTCCCACTGCTGTCCCCATGGCTAGCTGCTCTGTTGAGCGAAACCAGTCCTTCTCAAACAGGGGCCTGAGTGATTCTAGCTGCTGCGCTTGATGCGATGGCTATGTGTGAAAAAATAAACGGGGGCTAGACGTTCTAGACGTTACACCCCAATCATGCTGATAAGCCGCTTGTTTTTTTTTTTTTTTTTTTTACAGAGAAAACGTTGGTATATTGTCACAGTCAAAAAGTGTTTGTAGTTTAAATAAGGATTCTTTTTTTTTTTTTAATTTCAGGCAAATTGATGCACTTTAAATCTTTTCTCTTACAGACGAAAGAACAATGCTAATAAAGTTATTTGTTGTTAGTTGAGCTATATATATTTCTTCAAAGTTAATAAAGATAGCATGTTATGCAGAGGTGTACTTATAACAATTTTATGGACAAATGATACTATTTATAGTGGCTGCACAGATCGGCGCACAGAATATTTTTATATTATATCTTCCTGTGGGGGCATAACAGAAAATAATTGAGAAGCACTAAAGTAAACTAAAGATAAGCAGAAGTTGGTTGGGGGTAAAGTGAAATAAGAAAACATGATTAACAGACAAATCTTCAGTGTCGTTCTTTATAATAAAATGTTACAATAATATTTCCTATGGCTTGTCAACTGTCGCTACTGCAGCATCATAGATGCTAATGTGTGAAGTAGCTTCCTGCTTCCATCATCTCTCCCAGTTGCCTTTCTGTTACTTCCTAGCGAAGCACCGTAGTCATGAAATCCATGGAAAATTACGATCGATTGCAAACACTTTCTCGTGGGGATTGGGCGCGGTGGATGTCTGAGCAATCCGAAGAATCTTGCTACAGTGAAAGGTTACTTTTAATGTGCGACCCGTTGCTCCAGCCAGCGGAGGCGCCTCAGTTATGTGAATCCTGGGATTACTGCTAAAGAAGTCAGCAGCAGCAGCAGCAGCAGCAACGTTGAGGCACTTGCAGTATTTTTAGCCCAGCGGAAGAATCCACAGGGAGTCTCCCCCCAAAAAACAGAGGCGAAGCTTTGGCCTTAATAACGGCACCACAGAGAAAGCCCTAAGCCGTTTTACAGCCCGCCTCTTCTTACTCCACCGTCGCTCTCTGTTGCTGCTAGCATATTTGCTGATGCGCTTAATTGCGGCAGACGGTGGTGGTGCGCGGCGAGCGCGAGGGGGCTCCTGCTTGAGGCGGCTTCGCGGCGGAATCCACGGGGGCTCGACAAACACCAGCAATATGAGCAAACAAGTCCCATTTAAGCCAATTATCCCAAACCACATTTTCAGCCACGAAAGAGTTTATGTGCAAAAACCGACAGTAGTAAACTATTTCAGTCCAACGGTAAGCGAGCGCGAGGTGTCTTCCAAAGGTTTGCGTGCGCTCGTTCAGTTTTTTTATTTTTATTTTTATGGCGCATTAGATAATTACAACGGACGTTTTACGAGCTGCTCTCTTCTCTGCTACCCTATTCCCAACAACGCTGTGTTGGAAATTTAATCTCGCGAGTGATGCAAATACGGTCACAGTTGCGGTATTCAAAAACCTGCTGCTAATGTTCGAATGTGACTTGTAGCCGCAGCTTCTGTTTCAGACATTATTATTATTATTATTATTTTTTTAATGTTTAGTGACAGTTTGGCCTGCAGGGTGTCGGGATTTCGCCGGCTCTGTTGAAGCTCACGATATTCTCAAAATATAATGTGGACGGCTCGGTAATAATGTGCCAATATTAATATCTGGTACATAATTCAGAGCAGATGTTTGGCCTTGTGAAACACTTGTTTATTCAGCACCATTCATTCGCATAAAAAAATGTTGCTTTATAAAACTTTTGCTTAGTTGGGCTCATCTGTCTTCCCTACATTTCCCTGTAGCAATTGTTGTTTGCCAAAAAATGTAAATTTAACATATCACGTTTTAAGTTACTTTCATCTTTACCATCTTTATTTAAAAATCTAGGTAGATTCCAGGCTATTTCTATTTAGGATAATAAAATAGACAACTCATACTTTTTTATTTGATCTTATCTTGGTTTGTTTTAACACAATTAATAGTTGTGTTCCAGACCTGCTGACTGTGTACCAGGCTTCTTCTAAAGTTTTATTTTAGTGTATTATATATCCCAATATGTCATGTCGACTAACTGAAATGCATATAAAATAAAGATTAATCATTGTAAACTCAAATGAACTAAAGTTCAAGGTGTAGTCTCAAATTGTTGTCTCTAGTTGTAAAACCTTTTCAGCACTAAATTGATTTTAGAACTCAGGATTTCCTGAGCTGTAAAGTCATTAGTGGAAGTTTACTTTGTGCACTCACATGAACCTTCTTTTCTTTTCTTTTCTTCTCTCTCCTCAGAGCTTTCAAAGTGGACGGTGACCAGAAGGTGAGACTTCCTCCGTGGGGAAAAACTGACCTCGGCTCTGTGTGTGAACACTCTGGCATGGTCTGCTTGCGGCCCTCAATGACGCTGATCAAACCTGATGCCTGCTTTTAATTGTTGCTCCCATTTGGCCTGAACAGTATGTTGTGTCACTTTGTGTTTAAATGAATCTGATTCACCTGCATCCTCTGTCAGGCTCGAACAGAGCCTGTGTCCACGGCACCGGCGGCTCGTTAAACGAGCTGCTCGCTGGTTGAACTGCTGTGAATATTGCTTTTAAGAAATGTTTGTGGTTTCGTTGTTCTTGCCTTGCACAATCCCTAATAGCGCCATTGCAGCTGGGTTCACTGTCAAAATCTCTTGAGAGCTCCTTAGCCTGCTGATTACAGTGAGAATAGCACTGTGGTATTTGTCCCACTTGCCTTTTTAAGCAATAGCAAAATCCAAATTCAGTGGGTGTAGATCTGACAGCCTTTTTATGACGCTGAGTTTGAAATCATCTCAGAAAGACGCATCAGTCAGAAATGACAGTTTCTCTGTCTTTTTTTGTTGTTGAGGATTTTCATTCTAACCAGCTGCAGCAGATTACTCTTGCTGCTTTGTGGCTGGCCGCCAGTGCAAATAAAAAATGGCTCCGTTCGCACTTCTCAAGCGCTCGTGCGTCTGTGCACGGGGAAAATAGCCATCAGATCCCACCGGAGTGGCAGCTGAAGCCCGGCAGTCCATCGCTTCCAATGGGAAAATGTCAGGAAGCTCTCGGTTCGGGATTGTGCAACAGCAGGGACAATTTACACCGTGTGTCGGAAGTGGTCTTAACACGCATGTCGTGAGCTGTTGCTGTGCATTGTCTCCCTCTCTCCCACCACCCCTCCCTGTAGGACTCGCACGCTGCGGCTTCCGTTCAGCCAAAGTACTCCTTTGCCCCCAGCTCGGCACTTAACAAGATGGCCAAGCCTTTTACGGCGGGGGGCGCGGGCGCCAGCTCGGGACCTCCCATTAAACCCGTGGCCTACTCACCCAAACTTAACACTCCCAGCACACAGGGCCAAGGCAGCATGTGGCAGCCACACAATGGGTAGGTGGAGCAATGAAAACACCATTTAGCTCTGGAGCTCGTTAGGTGACTAAGGCGGCTTTCACGCTAATGTCCAAACAATTGTCTTTTTTTTTTCCAAAGTCCTTTTCTTGTTCGGACTTAAATGACTTCAGTGATTAGTGTTGTTAAGCGGTATTCAAGGTAAAGCAGCTTAATTGTCATACATGTGGAAATTGTGCGATCAGAACAGATGAGATGAGGTCTGTTGTGACCTATCCATCAGATGTGTTTTTGATGCTGGTGGTAGGAAACCCATGCAAACTTCTTGCTCTGAGGTCGCAGCGCTAATGACCACCTTGCTACCTCAGATGATCAGCCAGACGATACAAATTACAAATACACATTAAATTTTTTACTATGTAGAGAATTAGCAGTGTCGTGTAGACGTTCACATTCCCATGACCTTCTATTTGTGTCATTATTTCTTCATTTGATATTGACTACCAATTTGTGATGGTCACATTACATCCATTTTGTCCTTATTTGCTCATTGAAGCTGCAGCGCTCAGTGCACCTGAGATTGCTGAGGACCTGCAGGGCGCTGGTTTGTTTTGGCGTACATGCAGTGCCAAACCTCCAAAATCCAGCAGTGAAATTAAATTGCACAAAACTCCAGAGGGAAAAAAAAACACTCAAGAATGGAACGGATCAAAAAAACGGTGCAACGTTACTGCAGACAACAATTTTATCTCTGTATTGTATTAAAAAGCACAAGCCTGTGTTCACAAAGAATTTGGCGCTTGGTGAAAATGCTGCAATTCTAATTTAATGTCATTGAGACACCCTGCAGTTCTGACAATTTATTTATTTATTTGTTTATTTATTTATATGTTCATTCATTCATTCATTCATTCATTCATTAATTCATTCATTTATTTATTAATTTAGTCACAGCCTAGCTCCCTGCAGACTGCGGTTGAAGTAAAGACCGACTATTCTTTGGAAGCTGCGACTTCCACTCAGGTCCTTCAGCGATCCAACACAAACACGGTTCGCCGCACAGCTCGAAGTCACACCATGGGTCCAATTATGTTAATTACACCATTCCTCCCGCCGCACAAGCCGAGCCAACTTGTGTTGCAGCTCCGTGCGGTGTGGCGTCGGTGTGGCCTGAAGCGACCACCAGCAGCAGTGGCGAGTCGCAGTTACAGTCTGTCGTGATGGAGGTTTGCCATGAAATAACCCAGCAGTGAAAAAGGAAAACGAGCCAGCAGTCAGACCGTTTGACAAAACACGCCCACTTTGTTTTGTCTGTTTGGGACGTTTATAGAAATCCCGACATTCACGACGTTGAGCTCGGACTGCAGTTAACGTTGAACAAGGACTTTTAATTGGAACGCCGACATCGCCGCTGCGGCCAGTCATCAGGTGGCGTTTTTGGACTCGTTGCCCAGCAGTTTAGCCTTCAGCTAGCTAGTGACACATCATCCGCCTCCATATTGTTTCCTTCTTCTTGTTTTGTGACAGACTCTTGTGCTACTAAGCTTCCAGGTCAAAGCCCTGGGCTGAGAGCCACGGAGCATGTGCTGAGCAGTCTGAGTGTATGCATGCAGGAGTAATTAGAATCCTGATGGCCCCGTGTAGCTGTGGCCAGTCAGAAATTCAAGTCAGAAAAACAATCGTTAAAATTAGTTTACAGCATAATAAATGTGTTTGTACTTTACAGCTCCATACAAAACTTACTGCGTTAGTGCTGCAAGATTTATTTGTGTTGTTTATTAGTGAAGTTGTCAAGGTTCACTATATATCAGTTTTGTACTTCCTTCTATTTCCTTGTTGGCACCATGCAAAGCTATTACATCTTTGCGAGTGATTATTTTTCCACTTACCGCCTTTGTTTTGCCCGATTGTAAAGATCAGACTGACGTCAAAATGTGTTTGGTCCCTGCAAGGAGTGTCAGGAATTATATAGTCACAGATCAAACTAACGTCACAGGCCATCTCCATATTAACCTTTTTTTTTTTTTTAAATGTTGACCAGTAATTCCATCAAACAAAAGAAATGGCATTGTACTTTTATACAGTCCTATTTGGTTGTCAGGTTAAAGTTGGGTTTCTAAGAATGGATCAAACAAATTGTTTTTAATTGGACCTGGAACCAGGCAGCACGGCATGCAGTGCCCATCCGGCCCAGACTGTGTCGCTCCCTGTAATTTGGGTCACGCCAGCATCCCGAGTGCAGCCGCTGGTGAGATGTCGTCTGCCGCCGCATTTAACCCGCCTCATAAATTTTGCTGCGGCCTCGTACAGTTTTACGGCGCCGGCACTGGATTATTTAAGACGCTCCGCTCGTGAAGTCTCTCTGCAGCTGGCCCAGACACATTCCTCTGTGTGTGTGTGTGTGTGTGTGTGTGTGTGTGCGCGCGCACGCCTCAGGCCTAATTATATCTTTAAGCTGACTTTTAATGAAGACATTGTTGGATCTCTGCAGGCCACGCACACTTCTCTCATGCGTCCAGGCCTGCTGTGTTAAACAGGTGTCGCGTACGCTGAACCGACTCTTGCAAAACGATGTCACCGCTGTGGCATTTATTGATGTTTACATGGTTTTAATGCAAAAGATAAAGTGGAGCGGCAGATGATGATTCTGCCTGTGATTCATCTGTGTTTTTCCAGCTATTTTGGACTGATTGTTTTTGTTTATTGGTTCTTGTTGTTGTTGTTTATTTTGCAAACGTGTCGGGCATTTGCATACATTTCTGAAAAGCATTGGAGCACGTGAGGTGAGGCGGGTGTGTGGCCGAGTCATTCTGGGTCAGGGCAACAATAGGCGGCTTGACAGACGAACAAGGCCGTCATTCTGAGCGCAGCGACAAAGGGAGCATGTCTTGTGTCACTTCTGGCATGTCGTCCACATTCCGCTGCACCTTCGGCACTCTGCTGTGAACAACCTCTGTCACTCTGACCTGCTCCACTCTCCCCACTGTTCCACTCTGACGTGAACTCTAACCTTCTCCATGTCCCCCCCACCCCCCTCTCCTAACCTTACAGATGGAAGCTCTTGACAAGTTAGTATACATTTTCTACCTTTATGAGCATTTAATGTTTGATTGCTGTTGCATTCTGTTCCCATAAAGGCCTGGTGTGTCGGGTTTGTCAGCATCTAGTGGAAAGAAAGTGTATTGCAGCAAACAAATACTTGTTAATTTATTTTGTTTGATTTCAGTCATCAAAAATAAATAGTTGGAGGAACGAGGCAATTTCATTGCCACTCTGTTGACTTTTTATATATATTTTTTGTCTGATCACCCACTTAAAATTAAGTAAGAAACTAACAGATCCCAGTAAAGTCTTTGCATTGGCCATTTAATTGGGACATTTTCCATTCCCATTTCAAAATTCCTATGATTTCTTAAAGACCTTGCTGTTTTTTTTATTTTGTGATATTTTAGATAAAGTAATGTGTTGTGGCCACCATACTGGTTTCTTGTATTAAGCAGCTGTCAATTCACCTGTGTTTTTTTAATTGAAAATAGCGTGTTAGCAGTCACATGATTCCAAGGATTCACCAAATTCAGGACAGAAAGTAAATAGTAGCCATGGTATGGCTATAGGGAATATACTGTGTTAATAACCTTTAGAGGAGAATGGTAGCAGGACATCACTAGATGCTGGTTAACTGCAAATGCAACATCAAAAGTGCCATCTTGCAATCCTCCCAAACACGTCCTACCATCACTTTTTGCCATCTAAGAAACTGCCTTGGCGTTCCTATTCTCCTAAAAATCCTACATTCTGTCTTTCTTTTCGTTGTTGACCTAATGTACCTCGTCTCCATTTGATCTTTTGCCTATTCTGCAGGGGCGAAGCAGCTTATTATGATGATCTGTACCAGCACTCCAAGTAAGAGGCAGCTGCATGCAGCCTGGTTTGTCAGCAGGTTGTTGTAAAAAAAACTAAAAAAGACGAGCACGATAAAAGAGAAGGGCTGTTTTTAGGTAGATTCGAAGAGCGGGTTTATTGGACCGAGACGGTGGAAACAAAAGACGATAGCCACTCCGTATTTCATTCCTTCTTTAATAATTTAAAAATGCACGCAGCTGTTGTTTGGCATTAATTTTAAATGGATGCGCTTGGCCCGTTTTGAGCCGCATTCTCCTGAGCTGTCTGACAAATTAAAAGCTTAAGGATGTTGTAAAATGTTTCCAGGTGCTCTAATGACATAGATAAATCTTATCTCTAATGTAATTATGTCTATATGTGTCTGTAGAGCACCCGCGAGAATTCTCCCTAATGGCCATCCATTAGTTCCCTCCTAGCTGGGTCGTGATTGCTGGTATCGAGTCGTGCACGTTGTGTTCGAGGACGTCCTCTATTTCGGCGTCTCCCCCGATGAGCCGGGTGGTCTGAGAGGGAGAGTGTGTGTGTGTGTGCACGTGTGTTACGTAAACTCTCATGCCTGCCATGTGCTGCTGCTGCTGCTGGTGGGTGTGTGTGCAGGCACGGCCTCAGGGTGGAGAACCTGCCCTGCTTTATCCCCAACGACCGTAGCAAGAGGAGGCTGATCCAGGACACGGAGGACTGGCAGCCCCGCACCGGCACCACCCAGTCGCGCTCCTTCCGCATCCTGGCCCAGCTCACAGGCACCGACTTCAGTAAGGCCGGCTGGGCGTGGTCACCGGAGTGAGACCGGAGAGTGGAAAGTGATTGGTTTTGAGGCGGCGGCGCTCCTAGGGCTGGGTACCATTCAAAATGTTTTTTTTGATACGATGCCAATTTTGATTCCTTGGTTTCAATACCAGAGTTCCAGAACATTATTTTTTTTGGGGATGCCAAATTTGCCAATTTGGACACCAACAAAATTACATTGCAATTACAGAACAAATCAAATCATTCCCTCCAAATCTAGTTTGATGTGTTCTCGTCCCTTGCTGCTGCATCCTTGGCACAGACGTTGCATTTTGCTTTATTTTAATTTACTGTAGACTTCATTGGCAGGATGCTAATTTTCGCATAGGATTGGAGTATTTCGGTCGGTGGTACCCGGCCCCAGTCGCTGCTCTCGACAGTCTAAACAGGCGTAGGCGGAGCGGCGATAAGGAACATTTCATTTGATTGATTGTCTCTGTGAGTGACGTGAGAAAGCTCAGTGACGTGTCGGCGGTGGATGATGATGGTGAGAGGGGCTTTTACCGTCAGGCACTTGAAATATTTTTGCCACTACAGTAAGCAGCGTGGCAAAACCGCCTACATGTTGTCAGTCATGGTGGAGGCTGCACGGAGGCAGACGACACCATGAATATAACATGCGCTGCGGCCGTGTTTGGGTCGGAGCGTTGTGTGTGTGTCGCTGTCTTGTTAAATAAGGCATGCTGATGTGCGTCTCGTCTCTCCTGGATCTCTCAGTGCAGGACCCAGACGATGAGAACATGAAGAGGGCCAGGTAAAACCGCAACTGTCACACAGTGGAGTGTAGTTGGTTTTGACCGTCCCTGTGGTCACTTGCACTGATCCGTGCGTTTGTGTGTCAGAACTTTATAGCTTTGACTGATGTTGATGTTGAAATCAACAACTAGTAACTGGTGGTTTGAAGTAATCTGCATCCTGTGGCATGTGTGATGTGGTTTTTCAGATAGATTTTTTTTAACCTGCAAAGCGCCCATATTGCGCCCAATGTCTTCTAACAATAATGTGACTCACCAGAACTGAGTTAAGTTCACCTTTGAGGTTTTTTGCTTGTTCCATTTTTTTCAGAGAGTGTGTGCTAGAACACACCGGTGTGGGAATGTTGTGATGTCACAAAGGGACAATACGTCCTTGACACCCATCCCACATTAGTAGCACCCTGGCCTATCCCAGCCCTTTTAGACAGTGTTGTTTTGTCCCCTTTCTGATAAAGCTTCAGTTTTACCAGGAAGCTAAAGCCCAGCATTGTGCTGGTGGCTGTAAACAGAGGGCTAACAATCTGAAGTTTTTGTACCTATCATATGAGGCTACCCCCCCTGGGGGAAAACATTTGTAATTGCCTGTAATATGGGACCCTCAACATTAGACTGCACTAAACTAAATTAGCAGATTAGCTTGGCTAAATTTACGGTCAGGAAATGTTTATGATACCTCAATGCAGGTATAAATACAGCTGTTAAATTTTAAATTGAACAAAATATATTGACTTATGTGACCATATCCTGCTTGTCTGGACAGAACAGTGTTATGCCAAGCTAGCATGCTGCTACCTTCATTCAAGTTAACCCTATGAGTTTAACCCCACCTTAGGAAGTTGATCTTCCCAAGTAACCTTCTTTTCTTCTACATAACCTCACAACTGCCTTTTTATTCTCTGCTTCCCTCCTTTTTTCTCCATCTGTCTCAAATCTGTTGCTCGCCGCCAGGGAAAAGTTCCTCACTGAGATTCAGAGTCCCCGCTATGCCCGTCTGAGGGACTGGCACCACGACAGGTCTGCCCGGGCCCTCAATATCAAATCCTGAGCGGCGTCCTAGAGGCAGTGGGAGGGGTTTCAGAGCCAGAGAGCAGAACCTGCTCACGATAGCCACGCCTCCCAACCACATCCACAAGCACAACCGATGACGACGAAGATAGCCGGCTGACTGATGACGGTTTAAAAAAAAAAAAGAAAAGCAAAAACGTTTGGGTTTGTAAATGGGTTGAAAAGAAGTTTTAGGGTGTATAAAGAAAATCCAAAGAGAAAAATAAAAGTAGTCTAGATGAGAGAGAGAGTGAGAGAGAGAGAGAGAGAGAGAGAAGAGAGAGAGAGGCCCGAAATGGGACCTTGCATACTGAGCCGAAGCCAAAGAGCTCCATCTAAATTTCTGACACGAGTGCCGACAAAACCGAGGACCCGCTGCGTCTCCAGCCCCGCTCTCCATTTTAACCACTGTGTGACTGGGAGCGCTGGTGGGAAAGTGGGGCTGATGGGGGGAGGGGGTTCTCCGCAGTGGGAAATGCCTTTTTCTGTTCCTTCTCCTTTGATTGTGAAGTTCACTCCCTTCTCTTTCCCCTCTTTCTCCGCCTGTTTCTTCATCCCGCTAGTTTTCATTTCTGATGCCCTCCTCTCGTTGGCCTCTGTAACCACTGAGAAAGGAAAGGAAGAGAAATCTGTACTTTTGTGTTTTTTTTTCTTTCCCCACACTGTCTGTCACCAGAAAATATAAAACATCTGAAAACAGCTACCCCTCGCTTGTTTTTGTCCTTTCTTGTGTGCTCCTTCTTCTGCTTCTTATTTACTCAGCTTGCAAGCTAAGAAAAGAAAAAAAGCTTCCTCTCCTCTTTTCTTCTTCTTATTCTTCCAACCTCTCACCTGGTGCTGAATAAAAATGATTGTGGGTTGTTCACTCTCACTCAGTTCTGAGTTAGCAGGGAGCATCTCGACTGTCAGGGGTTCAACTTAACTTTCATCGCTTCAGGGAGGGGAGAAAAAAACTGCTCTCCAGTTTATAACAAATTTGGTGATACCAAAGCAGGCTGTCAGGCTGAAACATCCATTTTATCCGTTAAAATAGGTATAATATATACCTAATACATAACAATAACATAACAAATGCTACTCCCATCTAATACAGCTGCACCTCAAGTACAAACAGTCAAAACTGCAAGCGGTCTCCCTTAGTGAGGTATTAATATCTGGCATTTCTTGCCTAGTGTGCAAAAATGAAAATGGATTAATTTAGTAAATGAGTGATGATTATCAAGCCTGAAAATCATAGCAGCAATTAATATTTATATATTTTGAACACGTTTAAGGTGCTAATCAGCCCAATCCTGCTGAGTCATTGCAGAACTGAGGTGTGCACTAGCATATACACTCCTGTGTGTTTATTCTCTCCTGTATCCTCCCTGAAACTGCTGCTTTGATGACGAGATTGAACTGCGACCTTCACCCCACCTTCCTCTTTTCAAGCCATTTTTCAGCTGTGTTTCTCAATTTATTTCTGCTCTTTCTTCATCTTATCTCTCTGTTTTTTTTCTTATTGTTTCATCCACCTCCTTTGCCCTCCTGCCGACGCCCATATGCGGCATTTATTTTGTGGGGGCTGTTCGTATATTTCTTTGCTTTAACTCTGCAATATTTTTTATTTACCTTTTTCACAACACCTCAGTTCTATTGGGTTTTTTATTCGAGTCTCGCTCTCTGTAGAAACTCCCCACGGCCAAAGTGCAACGCTCAGATTGAAGACTACAGCCACTGTCCTGTCATCACTTACAGTTACAGTCATGGATGAGTAAGCTACATGCTAACCTTTATAGCAGTCCTGAACAGTGGTGTACAAAAAGGAAAAAATGTGGAAAGTTTTGTGGGGAAATTGTGAATGGTTTTCATGAAGTTAAAGGGTCTTAAATAACTTTATTACATTAACCATCAGTCTTCTTTAGTGAGTTAATATTTACTCCCAAATAAACATTGAGGTTAAAGTGTGCATCTGCAGCTGTAATCTTCCCTTTCTTCTAAACCGCTGCCTCCAAACCGGCTGCTCCACCTACTTTGTCAATCCTGCCACGTCTTTAATTGCGGATTTCCTCGGCTCGCAGCTTGCAGATGGTGCATTTACGACTTGCAGACTTTACAGTGGCACCTCAACACAACATCACCTCGGCAGGTGTAAATAAAAAAAATCCAGTCGTAAGTATTTATGGACGGAGAAGAGAAATGGCTGCGCAGAATGATCTGTGGCATGGCGAGCTCTGGTAGTCTGGTGGTGTTGAGAGGATAATATCGCCACACTAACCTGGAGAGGCCTGCTCATCGCATGGATTAATCTGATTCTGTGCCGATGAACTACCTAAACTTTGGCCAAAGCCGTCAGGAAGAAACATGAAAATGACTGAATCATTTTCTTTGCTAATGGTTCAGTGTTGAACTTTGAAGAACACCACTAAAAAACTGCCAGTGCTGCCGCTTTAATGCTCGTCGGTATTTTTTTGTTTGTTTGTTTTTAACGCCCTTCTGTGAGTTTTATTAGCGTCCTGCAGCCGTTGCTTTCCAGTTGCATTACAACCAATAACAACACTGATTGGTTATGGAGTGCAGTTGCAATTTTAAAGCGGTTTCTATCGGCCGGTTGGCAGGTTGAACACGCGGATGTGCGATCGTTCTGCCTGATGAGGTTCGTGCAGAACGAGAGACGAGGAGAAGAGCCTCTGGCAAAAGACGAGACAGAACCCCGTCTCTCTTCTCTCTCTCTCCTATTCCATTGATTGCACGGCGTGATGCTAACAGAAAGCACCTGGATGTCTACAGGCTTCCTCTCTGTTTTCCAGGTCATGTGCCTTCTTGCATTTTCTCAGCTGTCACCTTCAGCCTGATGGCGAGGATGCAGCCCGGTTCACCTCCTTTCTGCAGGAGGCGTGACGTGTGTCACTGCACTTTTTCTGTCTTCCACATTCTAGAATCTGCCAACAAACTCCCCAACACCCCTTTTTTATTTTTTTTTTTATTTTTTTTTTAGGTCGACGTGTCTCACAGGAGATGCACCCCCCGCCCCCCCACCTCCCATCGCCCCCACCTCCCATAAACACAAGAGAATCCAAAAACAGAAATTTTGAAAAGTGAGCCGCTGCTCCGCGGGCTCCTTACACACACACACGCACGCACACACACACACACACACACACACAGCAACACGGAAAGCCCTCGGTGGGCAGGTTGAGGGAGGCGGACGTTGAAAATGTCAAGCTGGCGTGATCTGCTGCTGCTCCGTGTGGGACTACGTTGCTGCTGCTGCTGCTGCTGCTGCTGCTGCTGCAGAGGTTGTGCTCCAATTTGCACATGCACACATGCCTTCACCAGACTGGGCTGCAGCCACACAAAGGCTCAGAGGTGTGTGTGTGTGTGTGTGTGTGTGTGTGTGTGTGTGTGTGTGTGTGTGTGTGTGTGTGTGTGTGGTTGGGGTAGGTTGGGGGGTGTTGTGCGCCTCTGGCCCTTGACATGTGGAGCAGCGCGGCCAGACTGTGGAGGGGTGTGGGGGGGGGGTGGGGTGGGGTCACCCGGGGGGGGCTGCACTTGTTTACTGCCGTGTTATTGTGATTGGTTGGGATGTCTCGGCAGACAGGATTGGCAGTGTGTGTGTGTGTGTGTGTGTGTGTGTGTGTGTGTGTGTGTGTGTGTGTGTGTGTGTGTGTGTGTGTGTGTGTGTGTGTGTGAGGTGAAGGGCAGCTGACCCAAGGTCTGTTTGTCAAACAGGCAGACGCTGCCTTGTTTTGTCCTTTGTTTTGGCCGACCACCAGAGACCCTCGGCACTCTGCCACCTCCTCCTCTTCCTCCTCCACCCCCTCCCTCTCCTCTTTTCCTCCTCTTCCTCCTCCACCTCCTTCACTCCCTCCCCCTCCTCTTTTCCTCCTCTTCTTCCTCCTCCTCTTCCTCCTGCTGCGCCCACCCTCCCTCCACATCCCTCCACATCTTCTGCTTCTCTTCAGAGTTTTGCCCTTCTTTCATTTTTCATTGAAGGTTTAACTTCTATTAACTGACTACTGCAGAGGGATTTAATATTTTTATTCAAAGTCAGCCATGAAAGCCCTCCCTTCCCCCTCCAACACTATCACTGCTACCACTAATTATTGCTCCTTTAGTTTCGTAGCCCCTAGCTTGTATGACTTCTCTTTGTAACTTTTTGTGTCTTTTTTGGCATCACACAGAGTGTAATTGATTGCAAGCTGTGTGGCAGTGTTTTTTTTATTTTTATTTTTTTAATTCTTATTTGGTCCCAGGGTAATTATTCCCACGCTTTCTCCTTCCGAGCCAAACGCAGAAGGATTTCATCACTTTTCATTAATCTGTCGCAGACGTCACCGTAGATGATGCTAACGCGATAAACGCCCGAGGCCAAGGCGTCATTGTGTGGCCCCGCCCACCCTTCCGTCTCCCTCAGGATGAGATGTCTCCGGAGCGCCCCCCCCCCAACCTCCCCTTGTGCTCAGAAGTTGTTGTTTTCCCGCCGCAGTCGTAGTTTGAAGAGCGTCTGAATAAAGTGACGACTTGCTGCGGGTGACGCAACTTTTGATGTGCAAAAAAACAAACAAACAAAAAAAAAAAAAAAGGATTCGCGATTTCTCTGGGTTGTGCCATTCATGCTAAAGGGCCTCGGAGCAGAAACTCTTCCCAGATCCCAATCCGACTGCGTGCAACCAGCAGCTGTCACGAGCTCGCCAACGCTGCCTGTGAGTGACGTCTCTCAGTTTCTCTGCTTCTATTATTAGAGTGGCGGTTCCCTTCAGTGTACCGATCCGTAGTCCGACTGTAAAGTCTCTTCTTCCATCACCTGTTAAGCAGTGATCTTTATTTTAAAAAAAAAATAGACAACAGCTTATTTTCGACTAATTTAGTAAAACAGCCCTAAAAATCAACTCAATTTCCGCTCCCCGCGCGTTCTCCCTCGCGCTCAGCCGTTTCGGCTCGACAGGAAACCAGCGCAACTCGCCGCAGCGAGGTGAGAGACGGCGCCGCCACCTGTTGATGCTGATTAATATTAACGACGGAGCTGCGGGCCGCGATCGCTCGCGCAGAGGGCGGCAGTGTGGCTGCTGAAATCCACATGACAATCTGTGTTTGGTAGCCATGGTTACTGTGTGTGTGTGTGTGTGTGTGTGTGTGTGTGTGTGTGTGTGTGTGTGTGTGTGTGTGTGTGTGTGTGTGTGTGTGTGTGTGTGTGTGTGGTGATCAATCCATCTCTAATTAGTCATTTTCTGCCCGCAGCCTCGAGCCAACACCCTCACCTGCTCCGGCCCCGGCAGCCAACAAACCAGATGGTGAGTTTCTGCGCCTGCTGATGCGTGAAAAAACAGAAAGGGAGCGGCGGCGGCGGCCGTGGTGGCGGCGGCCGTGGTGGCGCCGCAAGGAGGAAGAAGCAGGAGGAGGAAACAGATTCTTTAATAAGTGTCGGTACGCTCGGTGGAGCTCCGACAACGAGACGGCAGCCTCTGACACACACGCTCTGCTACCCTGAACGCCTCTACAGTGTAAACTGAGGAGGCTAAGCCCCGCCCCCCCAGCTGTATCACCGCCATCATAAGGCGGCGAGACGGAGGAGACGATGGGATCAGATCACATGTTGGACCTGCAATCAAGATGCAGCAGAACCACCTGCAGCAGTTGGTGTTGGGCTTCCAAGCCGTGCTAATAGTCCCGCACTGAGCAGACGGTGATCACTGATTGGTCCGCTTGATGTTTCCTCATGTTTCCTTCTTTGACTTTTCTTATTAAACCAGGACATCGAACCTGGACTGTGTCCTCCACTTGGCTGCATACATCAGCAGACTGAGTGCAGACATTATCTCAGACAAGTTTTCCTCCAGTTGTCATGATTTTTTTCTCAGGGTCTCTGGGGCTCTTTGCAAGAAGTATCTCATAAAAGTACCCACTTCCATGTATTCTAGTACAAACTGCTCATTTATTTCATCCTCCTCCCCATCCCTCCCTCCCTCCCTCAGGATCCAAGACGGCAGCTGCAGCATCGGGCTCCTCCGCTCCCAAGAGGCCTCCCTGGGTCACCGACGCCAACTTTGCCGATCGCTTCCGCCCGGACCGGACCAGCACGGTGCTGACCCAGCACCAGCAGCCGGCCCAGCCCACGCCCATGCAGAACCGCAGCTCCATCATGCAGGCGGCGCAGCAGGCGCCTGAGGACAGCGGCAGGACGCCGTTGTGCGGCGCCTGCAACAAAATCATCAGGTGCGACTTTTTATTGTTCTGGTTGTCGTCGTCGTGCGTTTGAATGTAAATAACCGAGCTCGACGTCGACGCCTTTTCATGGCGGGGATATTTGACAGGTGACGGCACACTCTGTGTGTGTGTGTGTGTGTGTGTGTGTGCCGTCAGCGTGCTGCGACGAACGCTGCTTTGAAGCCGCCCAGTTTCACACCGACTGGAGATGAGCGTTCCGCCGACTTTGTCACAATTTAAATCTCATTTCAGAGATAAGAGAGAAAGCTCACTTCCTATTCAGGTCGCCGACGCCGGAGAACGAGGGAGCCGTTTCTCCTGAGTGACAGCAGAACTAAAAACATGTTTCTAGTTTTCATCCTCAAATGGAGCCGGCGTTCTTTTTAAAAGTCCCTTTCTCTCCTCCCTCCGCCCCCCTGGCGCGCTGACGAACAAAGGAAAATAGAAAATGTTCCAGATTTTTTTTGATGTGCGGTTAAAAGTGTGGGCCGTGCGGTCTCCAGGGGGCGCTACCTGGTGGCGCTGGGCCGCTCCTGGCACCCGGAGGAGTTCACCTGCTCCCAGTGCAAGGCGGTGCTGGACGAGGGCGGCTTCTTCGAGGAGAGGGGCTCCGTCTACTGCACCAAGTGCCACGACAACCGATACGCTCCCAACTGTGCCAAGTGCAAAAAGAAGATCACCGGGGTGAGTGGAGGCGCTCCGGCCCGACGCGACACCACACGACTGACAAACAGACGTCTCCCCAGACGTCTGCACCGGAGGAACTAAAGCGCTGGAATGATTTTTTTTTCTCTCAGGAAATCATGCACGCGCTGAAGATGACCTACCACGTCCAGTGTTTCAAGTGCGCCGCCTGCAAGAATCCAATCAGGAACCAGGCCTTCTACATGGAGGAGGGGGAGCCCTACTGTGAGAAAGGTGAGGAAGCAGAGACACGCAGTCACACTGTTAGACAGTGGATTCAGGTCAGGACTCTGGCTCGGCCATTCAAGAACTTTGACAGAGTTGTTCTCAAACCACTCCTTGGTTATTTTAGCGGTGTGCCAGGGATCGTTGTCTCCTTGGAAGGTGGAATCAGGCAGGTGATGAGCAGGGCCAGGTGTTCTCCACACGTACCGCTTAGATTTAAGACCAAAAAGTTCAATTTTGGTCTCATCAGACCAGAGAATTTTATTACTCGGAGTCTGGGAGTCCTTCAGGTGTTTGTTGTTTTTTTTTTGACAAACTCGATGGGTTTTGCTTACTGCGTGTGCTTGAACGAGGGAAAATATTAAATGAATTGATTTTAGCAAATGGCTGCAATATGACAGAGAGTGACACATTTAAAGGGGTGTGATTACTTTCCGAACCCCCTGCAGCTCTTACAGTCATCACAGGCCGAACAGGTAAGGATGTATTAAGAGAAAAGTCTTTACCCAAAGTTGACAGCCCTATTTAATGAAGCACTTATTTACTCATTACAATATTGCCGCGGCACCGTTGCTTTGCAGTGTTGTGTGGCTTCATTGAAACTATCACCTGTCTGCAAAAGACTTCACCAGCCTTTGATATTTAATGTCGTGGCAGCGCCGTTCCACCTGGCAGCGTTTTTAAATTGTGATCGTGTCGAATATTATTTACGAGTGCGGCCGTCCTTTTATCAAAGCGCCATCGCTTCCTTATACAATCTCTTTAATCCTCCGCCTGCCACACGTTATTAAAGCTTCATAAGAGGCACCAGAGCGTCTCCCTGGTGAGAAATCCAGCCGCAAAACAAAGCGAAGCGTCGCAACACGAGAGCAGCGCCTCCCTGGAGGAGCCTGCGCTCGCGCCAGAAGAAAGGTTTTATATGTAAACCTACACCTGAAGTAAAAGCGCACTTCACCGGAGGTCGAGCCTGACCGGAAAAAAAGAAAAAAAAGAAAGTGTAAATCCTCAGCCAAAGGTTTGGTACCCTGTAAAATCCACAGCGTTGCGGATGGATTGGTTCCAGGGCAGCTGAGATGGTGTCGAGTCCAGGAAGACCTCAGTGCAGCCCTGCGCCGTCCTCCTCTCCTCCCCATCTGTGGTCCAGCTCCGAGCTTCGCCTCGTGCACAGATGGAGGCGGCGGGCGAGGGGGGCGCTGGCAAAGGAAGAAATAGTAAAAAAAAAAAGATGTCAGACATTCTTCCAGCAGATTGAAGAGTGAATGAAGAGCAGTTACACGATTAAAAACTAGCATCCAAAAAATAATCCTAAAACTACTGAGTGGATTTCAGAGGACGACGAAGAAGAAAAGCCCAGTGTGACTGCAGGTTGTCCCGTCTCTAATTCTGTTTGTCATTCATTTTTTTCCCTCTTAATCAGGCTCTTTGTACCTGCTGCCATTGTCTCCTCTCTGCTGTGGGACTGCGTGACGACTCTCCTGACAGTCAATCACCAAGCGCCAGTCTTTTCATCTGCGCTGTTGTTGTTTCTCTCTCTCTCTCTCTCTCTCTCTCCGGTGCTCGTAAATGATTTAGCGGGACGGCGGCGGCGGCGGCGTCTTTCTCTCTCTCTTGCTGCTGAGTCCGACTTGTTAGCCAGGCTTTATCGCAAGCCAAGCTCCAACCTGAGCGGCGCCGCTACTCTGAATAAATGCCTCCAGCGCTGATAAACGCCGCGCTGCCTCAGCACCTTTCTGGGGGATTGTGCGCCCACTCAGTCTTGAGAAGCGGTGTTAGAACTTGACACTTTCCCCGGAGTCGCCCTGATGAAAGAGAGCGGCAAATCCAGTTAAGTATCAGGAGCACCCCCCCCCACCCGCACCCATAATCCTCCCCTCGCAGTCTGGAAAGCCACCGGCACTGTGGCTGGACAGAAGAACGCAATACAAACCACGCTGAGTATCGACTGGCCACTGAGGACGGCAGCCAATAAGAAAGCTCCCCCTCTGTATTATTGCTGTTTACACCCCAGTGTCTGCAAGATTACCTTGCTCAATGTAATTAGCTACAATTTCAAGTTACCCTATTAAAAATGTCATAGTAGCGTAACTATTTCCATTACTTTATCAAAGTAGTGTGACTACATTTGATTCCATTTTGATTACTTTGCACATTTTGAATACATGTCCTCAACTCTTCAGACCGGACAGTGTTGAGTTTTCAGCGGCACTCAAAACAGGCAGGGACAATTGATAGGTAGGTAGGCAGTAGGTAGGGGGCGCTGCACTTCCGAACTTGACCAATTCAGAACCATTCCGAAGCATCAGAATAGTATCAAAATGTTGTTCCATGCCAGGCCAGTGAATGAAAAACCATGCAAGGCAACAAAATAAAATGATTAACCATTAAAAATTGTAATCATGAACAATTCCACAAGTAACTGTAATTTAATTACACATTTGTTCCAGTAATGCAACTGATTACAATTGTCTTTATTTTGTAATTCAATTGCGTATTACTTGTAACTCGTTACTCCCCAGCAGTGTTACACCCTCAACTAATGTCCCACCAAACGCACACCCAGTGCAAATCCTTCAGTGACCACGTTTACATGCAGAGCTTAATCAGACTAAAAGGACTTCTCTCCTCGTCCCACTTTACACGCAGCTGAGAAAATCAAATGATTGGCGGGGAGCGCGTCCTCCTCCCCCACACTAGGGGGCGACAGGAGTCTTTTCAGCGCAATAACGTCCGGTTTACCTCTTTCGTGGCAAAATAACAAAACAGGAGGATCCTCCAGCGGTCCTTCTGGCCCGACGAGAGCCTGGATCCATTTGAACTCGGGTCCGCTTCTGTCTCCGCAGACTACGAGAAGATGTTTGGCACCAAGTGCCACGGCTGCGACTTCAAGATCGATGCCGGCGACCGCTTCCTGGAGGCCCTGGGCTACAGCTGGCACGATACCTGCTTCGTCTGCGCCGTGAGTCTTTTTGATTTATGCGGCCCCATACCAGAGCTCCACCTCCACCCTTTCCAGCTGCTCAACGCCACCTAAAACAACCTGCCTCCATTCTTGGCCACCCTCCTCCTCCTCCTCCTCCTCCCTCTCCCTCCCCCCCCTCCTCTGGTAATCGTCACTCCTCCCTCTTTGTCCTGGGCCAGTCTCTCTCAACACCCCTCGCAAAAAAAAAAAAAGCAAATGTACTCAAGTAAATAATACGTCCCGGCAAGGAGAGGCAGGCTCCGGTTCACCTCGGCACTGCCGAGCGCTGACACGTGACTCTGCCCTGGTTTCCTTCTTCCAATCTGTCTGTCTCCTTTCATCTTTAAAGCTCTGCCAAATCAACCTGGAGGGGAAGACGTTCTACTCCAAGAAGGATAAGCCGCTGTGCAAAGGCCATGCCTTCGCCCCAGTGTGAGAGCAAGTGTGTGTGAGTGTGTGTGTGTGTGTGTGTGTGAATGTGTGTGTGAATGTGTGTGTGTGCTCCAGCTTCAGCCTAGAGGAAGGAGAAGAAGAAGAAGAAGAAGAAGAAGAAGACTGGTCTCCCTCATCTGCGTCTCGCTCCTCGTCTTCACGGCGCTCGGCCCCTGCGGCGCCCTCACGCACTCTCTCTCTCTCTCTCTCTCTCTCTCTCTCTCTCTCTCACTCTCTCTCTCTCTCTCCAGCCGCACACCTTTTTTATTTTTTAGAATTCTGTCTCTCTTTTTTTTGCACTCCTGCAGATTCTCGCTTCCATTTTTCTGAAGCTTCATGTTACTCCACTTTGCTGTTTTGGACAGTTGAAACGTTACTGCCTGTAAGAAAGAAAAAAAAAAAAAAAGCAAGTGCTGCGTTTGTATAAACTGGAAGTGGGCTGGGAGCTGTTGGTACCATCGCAAACTCAACTTGAAGTTAAGTGCTTTTATTTGGATCTGGTGGTCGGGGGAGGGTGAGGAACCGATTTCCTCCTCTTCCTCCTCCTCCTTTTCCTTCACCTCCTCCTCGTCGTCCTCTGCAAGCCGAGGGTAACATCAGGTTAGCGTCGCCGATGTCGGAGGAGTCACTTAGCCGCTAATATTTTCTAAATTGCTGTAATAACTCTCCGACTCTCCCTGACGAATGAAGAGAAGCGGCGGCCTCATTTATACCCACTCGCAAAGAAATTTGTCTGCTGCGTCTGTTAGTGTCATGGGGGGGGGGACCAGTCAGGCGGAAAACGGGGCGTCCCATTTCTGCGTGGCGGTGCCCTCGCACCTCTCGGCGGCAGCGCTAATGGCTTTGCTCGTCACTTTGGCTGCGGCTCGTCGCAACGCGCCGGCACACTGCAAGTTTGCGTCTTCATTCCGGTTCGGTCAAATCTTTTAAAGGTAAAAAAAAATAAATAGTGAAATTGTTATTTTTATTGTCATGTTGAGATCTTTTCAAAGCTTTATCATGTATTAAACATTTCTATGCTTTTAAGAAAAATCATCAAGTTGTTGTCTTTTGACCCTACATTCTGTTTGTATTATATTTCAGAATAATTGTCTTGGATGCGTGTTGGTGTTTGTCTTTGTTTTTAAAGCTGTTGGAAATTTCAAATTAAACTTAAAGTGGTGTTGGATGAGTCCAAACACTTTCCTGTAAAAGGCGCTTTATGTAATCTGTCTGAGAATGCAGTGATGGTAAAGGACCAAGATGCCTTCTTAAGACACTTGCCCTTGCCACTGGGGGGCACTACGGTCCTATGGGCGTGGTCTGGAAAAAGGGGTTCTCAACTAGTGGTCTCAGGACTCACAATTTTTCCTTATCATGAAGTTGCAACCCAAATTTATTCCACAAAAAAACATAACAAAAAACCGCGAGAACACATTTTATCATGTCTGGTAAACAAATTATTGAAATGATTTAATTGAATTGCGTGTCCTGCACAATAAATGCCCAACATTATTATTTTCTCTATAAATATATGTATTAAAATATCCTTCCATTTTACATACCTGCTTCTTCCTGAGCGCAGGGTCACAGGGGTCTGCTGGAGCCTCTCCCAGCTGTCATCGGGTGAAGGCAGGGTGACACCCTGAACAAGTGGCCAGTTCATCGCAGGGACACATAGACAATAACAACCATTCGCACTCACATACACACAATTTAGAGTCTCCAATTCACCTCACATGCATGTTTTTGTACTGTGGGAGGAAGCCGGAGAACCCGGAGAGAACCCAGGCTGACACAGGGAGAACATGCAAAGTCCGCATAGAAAAAGCCCCCAGGCCCGGAATCGAACCCACAACCTTCTGCTGTGAGGCGGCAGCGTTAACCTCTGAGCCACAGGGTTTTGCTTTGCAGCTAAGAACAATTGATTTATTGATTGACTGATTTAATTGCATTTGACCCAGAGATCAGAAAAGAGCTTCAGTATGAAGAGAAACGGACACCAAAATATAGCAGCATCAACCATGAATAGCAAACCCCAGAGGGCCGATGTATTTTGCTTTTTTCCCCCTTAGAAAGCCGTTGTTCCCCTTAGGGGTCACAGCCAATCACCAGCCTCCATCTATCTCCATCTTTTCTCCCACCAACTAACTTGAAGTCCTCTTTCCCTCCATCCAAAAGGCTCCTTGTGTCTATTGGACACCCTGGATCTCCTCTATCGCCCGGTTTTGTAAATATGCTGCGACGATGCGGACTGTGCGCAGGGTGCAGCCGCTCATAAGGATTCAGACGGTTCACCGTGTCAAAGGCAATGCCAAGCCACGAGCGCTCGCATTAAAAAAACACAAGCCACAATGGAGATGATAAAAAATGGATGTGCCGCTTGACAGGGAGACACTTGCCGGGGAACCGTTGACCTTGAGTCATGCTGTGAATGTGAGCCTGGTGGAGAAGACCAGCCATTAGTCAGTGCACGCACGGTAGTTTATTCAAAACTGGCAAGAATTTTCCTCCTATTCTCCTGTTAGGATATTATTTTTTTAGTACTGGCAATAAATGCAGTATTTTTTTAGTTGTGCTCATGCAAAAATAGTAAGAAAAACTTGTTTCCTTCTAATGAGCTTCAGGAGTCTTCTTCAGATGTCTTTGTCTTTTTCCTACCTATTTTCATTTTTTTTTTAAAAAAAAACTGGGAAATTTGTGGAGTTCAAATAGAACATAAAACAATTAGGTGGTTGCACTAAAAACAGGCACATTGTTGGATTATTAATAGAAAACGCCGGGAAAGAGAATTTTGCATAATATGGGACTTTTTCTTTTTAATACTTGTTGACCTCCTTCATCAAACTCACCCCCAGGGTGATTAGCGGCTTCTCCCAGAGAAGGTCACACAGTCGTGTGAAGTAAATATTTTAAAGTGCGACTCGTGTGGAGTCTTTGAAGCCTGACCTGTAACATTTGCCGGCGGCCCCTCTGATGAGACGTCTCATTATCAAGTAATGACATCCAGTCTTTAATTTAACAATATATAATTTATTTACAACAGTTCAGGTTGAATTACTATACATACCTTTCTGAAATGTCATAGATATATATATGTACATAAGGCCAAGTAAATACTTGAAAGCACTTAGAAACGAATTTCCAAAATTCTACCCACATATCAATATCATTGTCCAAAAAAGTACAGAAAATCTCCCTCAGCAGAAGTTTTTCCATTGCCACAAAAAGGTTTGACAACAATTTACACTGACGATAAAGAACACAAAAAGATTAATAAAAAAACAAAACAGAAAAAAAAAAAACAAAACGAGGATTATACAATTGCATAAGCGCTGTGGCATGTAATAAATACAGCATTTTTGACTTGCAGAAAAGGCAAGGAACGTTGAATCAAGGAACTAAAGTGAGAAAAGAGACAACGTGTTCACAAGTACTGAAGTCTATTGTTGTCGCTTCCGAGAGAAAACAGTTTAGTCAAGAGTGACTGTGGGGAGGTGAGAGCAAGCTCACGCACACACACACACACACACACACACGCGCACTCTTGCTCGAGTAAGTGATGAGAGATACATCAGGACGACCCCCCCCCCTCCCCCCCCATCCAGAGCCCCGGGGTGCAGACACACTGTATAAACCCCTGAACCAAGCAGCAACAATGTGGCTGGAATGTGTCTCATATGAAACAGAGGGCAAAGACTTGATCAGGGCTGGAACTCAGTGATCACACACACACACACACACACACACACACACACACACACACGCAGGTCATTTACACAATCTGTTTTTCCTTTTATGGACAAGATGTGAAGATAGATGCTGGACATCCTGGCGGCTGGTGAATTACATTACTGAAATGTGCTTAGACGACACATCCAAGACAATGACGAGGGGTGACGGAGTTTCTCACACACACACACACACACACACACACACACACACACACACACACACAGTCTTGACTGTACAAGTGCCATGGCTCATTGAAAACACGCGGCGTCAGCACGAGCCTCGTCGTCCCCCTGTTGT
Source organism: Thamnaconus septentrionalis (assembly GCA_009823395.1). Classification (NCBI taxonomy): domain Eukaryota; kingdom Metazoa; phylum Chordata; class Actinopteri; order Tetraodontiformes; family Monacanthidae; genus Thamnaconus; species Thamnaconus septentrionalis. The sequence continues at coordinate 16,230,597 of CM020509.1, read as the reverse complement.
TGTGACCCGTGATGGAGTCATGTGACTACCCCCCCCCTCCCCCAACCTTGGTTTTCTTGTTTTTAAATGCTTACAGTCACAGAGAAATAATCAGAGGGACGAATGCAGCGAGGACGAAAAAAACCCAAACCAAACGAATATGTATAGAAACCTCCCGCGACGATTCTCTAAACCTTTAACACTGCAACAAGTCGTCACTGCTAGATGGCCAAAGGACAGCATATTAGGCAAAACACGTCACGGTTCCGACTTGACAAATGCTGCGCCACTTAAGTGTCTTTTTTTTTTTTTTTTTTTTTTGATTCGGCTTCATATCAAAATATAATTTACATTTGTTTACAAAGTGACAAAATAAAGGCGGCGTCCGCCTGCCTGCCTCCGGCTGATCAGAGAGAGAGAGAGAGAGAGAGAGAGAAATGTGACACGACGGACTGGAGTCTCACAGACGGCGAACGAGCGAAAAGTGAGGAGCCAAGACTGGGACGGGAAACTTTGGTTACCGATTTTTCCGACACACAGTATGCAAAAGTGAGCCGCGCATGGCTGCATTCTTAGAAAAAGGTATTTACAGGCGACGCACGATGGAGAGGGAGAGAGGGAGAGAGAGAGAGAGAGAGAGAGAGAGAGAGAGAGAGAGAGAGAGAGAGAGAGAGAGAGAGAGAGAGAGACTCGATGCCGTCGACATCGACACAACTGGAGTGGATTCAAACCGTTCGATCTCACGGCACCTCGACGTTGAACAGCGGCAGGTGTCGCCTGCTGAGGAGGAGGCGTGTTCAGTCATGGAGGAGGGGGTGGGGGGTGGGGGGGGGGTGCTGAGATGCCATACGAATAGAAAACGATTAGAAAATGAGAGCTGGGGTGGGAGGGGTTGGAGGGGGATCTAGGGGGCGCTCTCCTTCTCTCAACGTCGACGTACATTCCAAAATATCTGACAATCATTGACGAGGCTCCGTTAAAGGTCAAAGGTCGAGGCCGGCGGTGACGTTTTTTTTTTTTTTTTTTTTTTGGGTAGTACCAGCTTCATGAAGAGGGGAGGATCCTGCTTGAAAAAAAAGGGGTTGGGTGGGATAGTGTGTGTGGGTGTGTGTGTGTGTGTGTGTTGGGGAGGAATGGGGGGGGCTCTCTTCACTACAGACAAGTTCACATGCAACCCTGAGGCAGACGGAGAGAGGGAGAGAGAGAGAGAGAGAGAGAGAGAGAGAGAGAGAGAACTATGGCTAGCTTGGAACCTTTGCAGAGACAACAGTGACACTACTGGACTTTGAACATGTTGTGTTGTTATCTTTGTTGTGTTTGTGGGTTTTATTTTATTTTTATTTTTTTGCCTGGCACGTCCCGCTCATCTCATCTTATGATCAGGATGAAAACGCTACAAATGATAACAAAGCGAGAGACGATGATGAAAGTGGTGTAGCGTGGCGTCACAGCTCCTCCAGCCACAGGGGGCGCCACGTGTTCATGTGCAAGCCACTCATAAAGTTGGTCTTGTGATGTGGAGATGTGCTGCTTTGCCATGGTAAAATACACACTGCTTTGTGAATTATATATACATATATACATATATATATATATATATATATATATATATATATATATATATATAAATACATAGAAAAAAAGCTAGACGGCAAGGCAAGGCTCTCAACGTGAGTGACAGAGTGTGTTGTCAGGAAAGGGGCTCTGCATAATGCAAGCAGGATAACAAACCTGCTGGGCCGCAACTGGAGATTAAAAGAAGAAAAGCAACAACGGAAAAAGCAGAATTAACGTTAATCTGTACGAAAATGTCACGAGACGAAGACTCTCGGACGATGTTTTGTCTTCTGCTGCTTTTTCAGAGCGGGGGGTGGGGATGAGTCACAGCAACTGGACTGGACTTGAAGCGAAATGATGAGAGGGTGGAAAAGAAAGAAAGGAGAGGCAACAATCGCAAGATGGATAAAAAAAAAAAAGACAAAGTGCAGAAATATCTGGAGTGAAGATATTACTCACAAAAAAAAGGTTTGAAGATTCCCCGATGCCCCCCTCCCCACACACACACACACACACACACGCACATATTGATTTAGAAGCAGGAGCGGTTGTGAAAGTCTGGCTGAATCAAGATGTCAAGATGTTACATTCACAGTGGCGATGCAGGCTGCACGGAAACAACAGAGACAAAAGAAGACCGAGAAAAAGAAGAACAAGGAAACACACACGAAAGCAAGATCACACCCCCTCCTCCCGCCCCCAGCCCCTCCCTCTGGCCTCTGACATACAATCTATAGTGAGCCCCAGCAGTGCAGGAGGTGCTACAGGCCGTCTGTGTTTGCAGTGAGGAAACGTTGGGACACGCAGCAGACGCGGACATCTGGAGATGAGCTGGCCAAAGAAAAGAAAACGTGCTCAGTGCCCCCCCCACCCACAAAAAAAAAGGGGGGGAGGGGTCGCAGAACCAACCTGGCAACCCTGCAATGTTCGCCCCAAACCCACCCTATGCTACTCTTCATCATCCCCCACACGGCTGACATCTTCAAATCAGCAGCACATCCAGCGGCTTCAGTGTAGAATTCATGAGCCAGGATTCCTAGCATGGAAATCCTCTTCTGGCATCAGACAAAAAGCAAAAAAGAACAATTTGATGGTTCTGCAGTATTGGCCATTAGTCGTAGCAGTAGTAGTTTAGCGTTGCATATTGCTCCTGGTTAGCCGTGAACGGGGCCCGTTTGTAGAAAAAGGCGCTGGAGTCAATGTGACGTCTGTCTGTCTGTCTGTCTGTCTGTCTGTCTGTCTGTCTGTCTGCCTGCCTGCCTGCTGCTGCTGCTGCTGCTGTGGGTTCCGTTCAACTTAGAAAATCTTTTGGATGGGAAATAAAGGGCATCTCTTGCTCTTTCGCTCAGTTCAAGGAATCACTTCCTACAAAACACGCCGCCACCTCCCTCCTTTGTGTTTCTTGCATTTGGTCTTCTGTTTCAAGATTTTTGCGAATTTTTTTTTTTTTTTTTTTTTGGAAAATCATTATTTTACAGCCGCGTGTTGGGAATCCTCCCCAGGAAGGAGGGACGTGGGAAACAAGCGCTGCTCTTTGATTCCTGCTGCAGTTGCTGTTGTTGTTTTTCTTCTGAGTGTTTCCGTGTTGTGTCTTAGTGTTTCTGTACCCCCCTCACCCCTCCACCCACCGCCCCTCATCTCCCTCCCCCCACCCCCCTAAAGTCTCTTCCCCCGTTTTTTGTTTTTTGTTGTCGATGTTTTTCCTCTTCTTCTGTTCTTTCTGGGTTAGCACTCGCCATCAGAGACCAGGAAAATCATGGCTTCCTGCTTGCCAATGTCGGCCATGACGGCGGCCAGCTGGTTGATGTTGCCGCTGTGGAAATGCTGCGCCTCCCACAGGTCCAGGATCACAGAGGTTGGACTCGCTTTGGATGCAAAGAAACTCATGTGTCTGCGAGAGAGAGAGAGAGAGAGAGAGAGAGAGAGAGAGAGAGAGAGAGAGAGAGAGAGAGAGAGAGAGAGAGAGAGAGAAGAAGCATGAGGAGGGGGCGGGGTTGCAAAAACAGCAGTGAGACATTTCTAATAAATCTGGAAGCGGTGTTTTCAACAGGCTCCTGCTCGCTCGCTCGCTCTGCTCCTGCCTTTATACGGGAAGCTTCCCCGCACGTATTTTATAGCAACGCCGCCGCTCGTAACTCTGTCAGTGTCGGGTTTTATTGTGTCAAACCGCTACGTCCCGATAAAATGTGTTGGAGGTGCTAAGTAAAAAAAAAAAGATAAAAGGTGCCAAGACAGAGCGTGGCATTCCCTGCCACGTCACACACACACAAACACACAATCTCTGTAAAAAAAAAAAAAGGTGAAAAAAATGATTTGAGGCTTAACGGTGTAATCCTCGCTCCTCTTTATTTGATGTCGAAATTGCCCCTAAATCCCTCCAATACAGTAAATCCCAATATGGACTTTCAGCGTTAAGTCGGATGTGACCTTTTCCATTTTTAGGGAGCGGGAACCTTTAAGATCAAAACTCAATCAGTGACAACAAAGCTGTAACCTGGGCGGCCGGCCGTCTGTTTGATGTGGAGTGGCACCTGAGCCCCACCATGCTTGTTTGACTTAATGGCCTTTTTCTGTTGGCTGAATGTCTGGGGCCTTTATCTGCCATGTAGAGCGCACGTGGCAGGAACACAGGAGAGAGGAGAGAGGGGAGAGGGGAGAGTGCCTCCCTCCAGGCACTCAAACCCCCACAACACAACACAACACAACACTACACTACACTACACTACACTACACTACACTACACTACACTACACACAGGGCGGTGTTGTGTTGTGGAAGAGGAGGATGCATGAGGTTCAAAGCACTACTTGGTAGCACTGACTGTGGATGAAGATGGACGGAGTCATTGTGATGTTTGCGGTGCGCAGAGCTGTTTGGAAACCTCGAGCAGTGCTTCTCAACTGCTGGAGTCTCAGGACCCACATTTTAGTCCACGGCACTCAAATTCATTGCAAAGAAATGAAAAAGCTAGCCCACTTTCCATCATGATATCGCATAAATAAATCAGTGAAATTATATATATATATATATATATATATATGGGCGTCACCCTGCCTTCGCCCTCTGACAGCTGGGAGAGGCTCCAGCTGACCCCCGTGACCCTGAGCTCAGGAGGAAGCTGGTATTGGAGGAAAAGAAAAGAGAAAGAGAAAGGGAAACTGCCCAGGAAGCTCAATCAAAAGAGCTCCACAACCCACTTTTGGGTCGTGACCCACCAGTTGAGAAACACTGAACCAGGCCTGGGCGATTTTGGACAATAAAATCCACATTTTTTCCCCCTCTGAAAACTCAATTTTCATTTTACATTTTTTGGTAAATGTACTAAAGACAATGGAATAAGTTATTTCAAATATTTTATTTTTATTTTTAAAGAAAAATAGCAAACAAATTTCCCTATTGGGAATGAAGTGCAACTGAAAGATACTGTAAATCCTCCTTGGCTTGAGTAAACATTTACTGTCTTCTTGACCAAACAAAGATGAATCCCTTGGGATTAATGAAGCTAGAACCTGACTTTCACCAAAGTTAACTTGAAAATGAACAGGTTCTCCTTAAAACAAAGATGGAGTTCCCTTATTTGGGAAGAAAGTCAAAACCTAAGAACACATGACAGTGACGGTGCGATGACGTCATCGTTTTACAAGGAAAAGCCGTTTTCACTGTCCAGACGGCAACGATGTGACAATGGCAAAACGGCGTTGTCAAATTTTCCCATTCTGGGACCCGTTTTCAAAAAATACCGTTTCGGGGGACCCAAAACGCCGTTGCCCTATGGACGAAACACCCTAACGGTTAAATACTTTAGCGTTTCCACCAAAAAAACGTTCCCGTGTGGACAGGACCTAAGTTTTTCAAACCGGAAGATTTCAACGTAAGTGTGGATGGGACTGGAGGTGAGCAATGATTGGACAGTGAGTGCAGCCAGTGGCCCAAAACCCGCCCACCTGCTGGGAACCAAACTACAGTTGCTTTCTAAACTTTAGTGATTTTTACTAAAAATTAGGCCAAATCAGACAGAATAGAAATCACTAGCTAAATTATTTTTTATTAGCAATTTAGACCAACAAAAAAACCCAACCAGTTTATAATGCTTTGAATTTAGGGCCTCTTTCAGAATAAACAGTCAGCCATTCTTTTGCAACCAGCTTTGGCGGTCCCTGCTGGCCAAACAACAGAATGCAGGGTTTTGGTTCTTCCACTGGGCCTCCTTTCTATAAAGCCAGAAGTTCCATCAGGGTTTTCATACAGTCAAAGCTTTGGTCGCCTTCACCTTGAGGCAGTGGGAGGACATGGCTGCCTCGTCCATGTACACAAAACAAACAAACAAAGGAAAACGAAAAAAAACAAACAAAAAAAACTGCATCACTTTCCCAGTTTGGGTCGATGAGATTTCACAGAGAGCAACAAAAGCAAAGTGTCGGTCAGAGGAAGCAGCTCTGGGGTAACAGACGTCTGCGTCATTATTCAGATGAAAACAGACGGAGCTTAACACCGACGTGTCGGCGGCGCTGACACGGCCCGCCGTGTGAAACACAAGCTTATCTCCACCCGGCTCAGACACCAAGCAGGCCTTAAGAGAGAAAGATCAAACAACAACAACAACAACAGGAAAAAGGCTTCTTGGCATTTTAAGTTTTATCGATCGGTGCCGTCACGCTCGGCTTTGCCTTTTTTTCTCTCTTGCTAAAACAAATGGCGGCTAACAGCATGACAGGATGCCGCCGCCGCCTTCCCCTTCCCCTGACAAACACCTTGTTAAGGACACATCAAACAAACAGGCTGGCCGTTCCTCCCCCAGGACCCCAAATGAGGATTGATTATGTCGAGCAAAACATCGCTACTTAAATCCGCGGCGCGTCAATTCGCCGTGCGATTAATTGTGGTAAGTAAATTTGATTGGACAAATTAAAGCCGCTCGATTTCATTATCGGGCCAGAAATTAATTTGGAGGACAAGGAGTTGCTGTTTCTTTCCTCTTTTTTTTCACCCTTCCACCTCCCCCTGCCACAAGATTGAAACAATCACTCCCGCTAGCTCGGCTCGGCCATAGGAGCGCAAACTCCGACAGTTGGTGCCGCTGATGGGCAGCGAGCTCGCCGCCGCTCCAATTATGGCTGTTAAGCGGGAATGTAGCGGCTAGGAGTTTAGCGGCGAGCGAGGACTTTAAGCTGCTTACCTGTTCCTGAGGTGTGGAGGGAAAAAAGCAGCGAGGAAGAGGGAGCTAGAGTGGTTGGTGGAAGGAGGGAGGGGGAGGGAAGGGGGGGGCTGTTTTCTCTCCAGGAAGTGATAGCTGTATCCATCAAAGTGCGCGTTAATCCCACAATGTTAGCTGTGTCAAATAAGGGATTAGCTTGCTAAGGCACGACCTTGTTTAGCTAAAAAAAAAAAACAACAAACCCAACAACACTTCACGGCGGAGGAGCACTGACGCCAGCAATTACCGAGCTCTGCGTCACAGCCTCGGCATTTAGAGCGACGCTTCACAAACAAGCGCTTTGAGACTCTGCTTGCGCTACGCAGGCTGCTGCCGCCGCCGTGTGTGGGGTCCTCGGGGGAGGACGCGTGTGAAGGCTGCACGTCTACTCCCGCTGATCACGCTAACTTCCGTGTCAATTCTAACCTCTCCAGCTTGAGTCTCTGCGCCAACATTCTCCAGTCGGCTCCGTTGGGACAGGGGGCGTCCAGGCTGCTGCAGATCTTCTGCCGGATGAGGTAGGGGATCTGGAAGGCGCTGGGCCCCGCCAGGGCCGTGGCGTTACTGTCCATCAGCAGGAACTCGGCGTCCACGGCCCGGGTGTCCTGGAGAAGAGGATCAGTTTCTCAACAAACATTGCAATTGGAAAAATCCAAAATGATAAAAATGCTGATGAGCTGAACGGCCAGCTTCGAGCTAGCAGCTTTGGCAACTTAGCGACTTTGTTGCTACATAGTGAGTATTCAGACTCCTCTAGACACTTTTTTTCTTCAAAAAAAGCAACTAGCAGCAAATCTAGTGGCTTTTTCTGGTGCTTTGTAGACTCGTTACTTGTTGTGGGCTCCTATGTAGACCAGGACATAAAGGTTAGAAATCAAACCAAATGAAAGATTAAACATCCATCCATGCATTCTCAATACCCGGCTGAGGGTTGTGGGGTTCTGCTGGAGCCTCTCCCTGCTGTCATAGGGACAGCAGGTAAAGGCAGGGTGACTCCCTGGACAAGTGGTCAGTTTATCGCAGGGCCACATGGAGACAAACTACCATTCGCACTCACACACACACCTGCATGTTTTTGGAGTGACTTTTAGAACCAGCCCATGGCTACTTTTTATACTGGGAAGTCAGCAACACGGTCTTGGGATGAACCCAGATGCTACCTTGGCGATGTTGAAGTCGAGGCTGAAGCTCTGGCCCTCCCCCTCCACCTGCCACACGCACAGCTGGCAGGTGAGCTCGCAGGTGCTGAGGCTGAGCCGCTCCAGGGTGAACGTGCAGTGCAGGTACCGCTGGGAGCCGTTCCAGATGTGGTAGAACGGGATTTCCTGAAGGGGAAAAAACAAAACAAAACACACAGCGACCTAGTCAGATCGAGCCGACAGGGCCGCCCACCTCCGCTGCACCACCATCATCATTAATTAGGCTGATAGACGCTGTCGGAGGCAGAACGGGCCTAAATATATCCGAGGAGGTAGACTGACTGGCGGCGGCACGCAGGTGAGTTTAAGGGGGGACGGGGGCGTTGATGTGACAGACTGCATGTTTTAGTGTGTGTGTGTGTGTGTGTGTGTGTGTGGTGGTGGTGGGTGGTGGTGGTGGGGGGGGGTGGGGGGCAGGTCGCCTGGCTACCAGCGATGCTTAAACCGGCGAACACACGGCGCCTTTTCAAACGCTAACACACGACCAAACGCTCGTCATCTCCCTGCGCGCGCGCTTCAAGCGAGGTGAAAACGGCGCGAAGCTCGTGAACGCCTCGTGCGGAGCAAGCGTAGCGGCTTTGAACGGCGACCAGATGAGCGACGAGCGGCGCTGTAGTTTCTCCGTCTGGCGGCAAACAGCTATCTGGGAATGTTTGGCAGGGGAAAAAAAATATTCAAGGCTGACAACTTTTCTTTCTTTTCCTTTCCCCTTCTCCCTCCTCCACTTACATCTTCCTCTCGCTGCTCCATATTCATGCCTCCTTAGCATACCCTGGCGGCAGGGAGGAAGCGGAGAGAGGTGTAACTCCTCGGCTTCTTCACACCAGGTCCCTAGACTCCACTATGACGGCCCATTCATTAGAATGCAGTTGCTCAAACAGAGAATACAGCGAAAAGGTTTTTGACTTCCGCCATTAGGGGGCGCACAGAGCATGCGCACTTCACACCGTGTAGCTCTAACCCCAACGATACATCAGGACGCAGCCAATCAGAACGAGCCGAGACATAGCAGCATGTGCGATGCCGTGACGTCACGCTGGGACTTAGATATAGCTAGCTAGCTAGCTAAATAGATCGATGGATCTAGAAGTGATGCAGATACACTTTATTGATCCGACCACGACTGTAAAAATCTGCAATCGAAAGATTTGCTATGAAGGGCGATCAGGTCACAGTGGTCCCAAGGAGTTTATTTTTGTATTGCAGTCTATGGGGAAAATGCTTTTTGGGCCATAGTATTTTTTTTTAAAATTATTGCTGCAGTACCACGAGTGACCACTGAAAAAAAGAAAAAAAAAAGAAAGAAAAAGAAATCGGCCACCATATTGCCAGTACAGTATCAAGCTCTTATAATACAACTGGACAAACTTTTTTTTTTTTTTTATTAAACTGGTGGGCCACAATGGTTTCTAAAGTTTGACAGAGGGGGTTGAGCAGGAGCTGATGGATGGAGTGTTTTGGTGAGCCACCTCACCAAAACACATATACCATGGGATAAGTAGAAAACGTGCTTTAGTGTCTGTTGAAAATGAACACAGCACTACAACAAAATATAAGTGTCTGTGAAGCCACATGGTATTTAGCTCTTTCTTGAAATTACTCTGAGAAGACTGAAAAACGGATGAAATGCAGCTGTAGTAGTGCGTAGTTTGCCCATGCCTGTTATAATCATCCATGGGTCGAACTGGATTGACATTGGTGGTTGCAGTACATACCGCTGACCGAACGAGGGCACTGTTTACCCAAGGCAGACTGTTGCCAGGAGCCTCCCCCCCGCCCCCCCCAGGGACACTGAAGGCCTTTTTTGACCGCGTTGCTGAGAGGGGAATAACACTTCCAAATGAACAGGCACAGTCCAGAGGAATAAGCCTCTGTTCTGGGTGCAACTCTTCTTCCCGCTGCTGCTTCTGCTGCCGCTGCTGCTTGCTTGGCACATCCTGTGTGGCTTCTCTTCAGGGACCCCCAGTCGGTGCTCAGTGCCTTAGATAGATGCAGCCGGAGCATTTTCCAGCCCCCTTTGAAGAGGCCCTAATGTCAGTGTTGCAGAGAGATGGGGGCGCAGTGGACCGTGCAGGTGCGAGAGGAGCGGCGCCCTGGCGGTTGGAGGGCTTCCGAGAAGTTGCAGATATTTTACATAGCGCCCTGCCTTTCGTCCGGGTTTCTCTTTGAGAGAGCGGCAGCATGGGTGATCAATCAACTGGCAGTGCACGTGTGGACAAAACACACGCGCGCTCCACGTGCTGTGGCGCACTCACCCTTGAGAATTTAGTTTTTTTTTACAATGAAAGAAAAAAAAAATAAAGGTTCCACCACTGAGTTGCACAAATGAACAAAACTTTGTCGAAAAAAAGTCCCAGGAACTGATAGGTAATGGGAAAAAAACAACATCTCTCTGTGTGATTCTTTAAAGTGATTAACTAGAAACGCACCCAATTAAAACTCGGAGCAAAACTCAAACCAAAGCAACTTTCCCAGATAACAACTAGACGATGAGCCCTCATTAGGAATAATAAAAAAAAGAGAAAAGGTTTGCTTTGCTTGTGCGCATCGTTGCTTTCACTGACACGTCGGCTATTTATTATTTTCTCCGGATGGCAAATTTAGAGCGACCAGAGACTGTGGTGGTGGTGGTGGTGGTGGGGGGGCGAAGCCAACGCACAAACAAACACGTCCTGGACGCCTTGCCGAGACAGCGGAACCCGACGCATTCAGCTGGGCAGCTGTATTACATCCGCGTGTCAGATATCTGATGGAGTGACTCCCCCCCCCGCAGAACACACCTGGTAGCCGGCCAGCAGCTTGCTCCTCCAGTGCGCCTGGGGCATGTCGTGGATGGACAGGCGCAGGTTGTGGTAGCTGTCTTTGAAGAGCAGCGCGTGGGGCTCGTCGATCAGGCGGCCGCCGAGCTGCCGCTCCATCTGCATCACCTCCTGCAGGGGGGGTAGAGAACAGGGACTGTTACTGCGGTGGTCTCCGAGGGTGGTGGTGACTGGGTGGTTTGAGAGCCTGTGATGTGATGGGGTGAGGTGTGTGTGTGTGTGTGGGGGTGGGGCTGTGGAAGTTGTAGAGCAGTAGAGTGTTTTGTGTATATTTGTAATGTTGAATGTCTCTGTGTTTTTTTTTTTTTGTATGTGAGACCTCCTTGAAAACGAGATGCTGCATCTCAAGGGGCTGTCCTAAATAAATTGAAATTGAAATTTTCAGTTTGCACTCAAGCAATACCACACACACACACACGCGCACGCACACACACACCTCAGGGTGGGAGGGATGACATCGTCTCTGCTTGCAGCCGCAGCGCCGCATCTGCTCGTCTCGGCAGCGCTTCTAATGTCACTGCAAGGTCGACTCCCCGCCCGCGAGAGCGCACGCGTACGTGCGTGTTTGTGAGCCCACTTTTCCAGCAATTGCATTAGCATGCAAATACGGCAGCGGCGGCGGCGGCTTACTAGCTACCTGCGCTGTGATGAAGTAAAGCCGACGAGTCATTAGTCAACTGCTCATTGTTCCTCGCATGGGGGAATCTCCTTAATTTCATTTTTGTTTTGGTGCCAGGAGAGATTTGTAAACGCACGCTTAATGTTTTAATCTCTGCGGGACGAGCTCGGCGGACCATTTGTTGCCGCACCGATGACCATCTGGGAGGCTATGATAATATCTGCAGCGCTTCTACCCCCCTTTGATCTTTCAATCGGTTTGTCCGCTGGAGGCGACTCTGGTGCGGACCGAATGAGTGAACTCTGGCCTCAGTTGACTTGCAAGTGAAGCCCGTCGAGGTTTACGTCAGTGTGAATGCAATCAAACGGACCAAATGGGGGAAATGAACCAAAGGGAGGAAGTGACGTTGTGCAAAATAATAAGAAGGAAAAACAATAAAACAAATAGCACGGTGATTGAGAAGACGTATGTCTTCTCAATCAAAGCAAAAGTTGAAAAAATGTCCTGGGGGCAGATGGAGAGGATGTGCAAGAGCTCAAAATGATGCACTTGCTGTCAAGTATAATAATCAGAGATGGTGTAATAATAGTGTAATAGATCAAAAATGATGTACAAAATACAAAATGATGTCCAACAAAATGATGTACAACAAGCAATAAGAAGCATTGATTGGAGGATAATATCACAGCTGACTGTGATTGGTTGTCTTTGTTGTGAACTAACTGAGTTACACTGACTGATGTTAGACTGACTAACTGAGCGACTGAGTGGTCATAGCTGTCCCAAACCGTCCTGGCGGTTTGGTTTGCGTTGCACTTTTGAAAGCAAAGAGCGACACATGGGCACTTCTCCACTTCTCCACCCATTCCAACCGAGACCCACCTAAGGCTCTCTGAAGGAGGCCTTTCCTGAGCACCGTCTCACACTCCAGTCAGAGCAGAGTATATTACAACACCCCCCCGCCCCCCCAAAAAAAAAAAAAAAAAAAAAAAAAAAAAAACAAAAAACAGAGCACTGACATTTGGACCTCAGGAAGGAGAAACGTTGGTTTAATCTGTCAGAAGGGAGATGTGTGATGGCTGCTCCAGGAAAACAACCCAACAAAACAACAAAAAATCCAGCAGTAGGAAAACGCCTCTGAGTCCACGAGGCGTCCCAAGGACTCCAGCAGGGAGATGTGCGTATTGATAGCGGCCATATGTTGATCGTTGCTCTCCAGCTTTCCACGCTCGCTCGCTCGCAGTGCAACTTGAGGAAAGACATCCAATTAGGCGGAGAATGGCAGTCATTTCTATCTGCACAGCGCTGATTCAATTTTCTGCCCCCTTTCACAAGAATGGCTCGGACTGATTCCAATTATAACAGGAGAGGAAGCTGTTAATTATCTGTTTGGAATCTCTACCTGCTTCCTGTATTTGATGTGCTCTCTTCCCGCTACTGAAGGAGCACCTTTTTTTTTTTTTTTTTTGCACTCATCGTGGCCCAGAGAAAAAATGAATTTATGTGTTTGCTCATCGCATTGCGAATTTCCATGTTTGCTCTGTGCTTTGCTTCTTGTTAACACAACCACCATACCCCCCCATACCCCGTCTCCTCCTGCGATTCTATTTTAAATTCTGGCAATGAGCATTAGTTTATTTCCTCTCAGCTGAGCGTTGAGAATGCGCCACCATCTAGACTGTATACGGCTGGCTGGAGCGACTCTTCTCTTTGCCAGCAAACAGCGCCTCTTTACACAGAGTGGTGGAGGTCAGACAATGGCTGTGAATCAAAGCGCGGAGGTCTAATGAGTTAATAACAGGGGGCAGTACAGTCTCGGCTGAAAGGGAAAAGCCCTCCTCGCCTTTTGAACGCAGACAAAAAAAGTCACTTTATGAGGGCTCGCGCTGGGTTTTTATTTAGCCCTCCTCTTAAGCACAATTATTTGTGCTGCCAGCCATTAGCATTGCAAATTGGGCCTGTTGGACTTTGATCGGGTATTTGACCCCGTAGCAGCAAATCTATAGGGCCGATAGCGAGACAAAGAGTGCGGAATGCCAATGATCTTATTATCAAACACGAGGCTACAAGAGTGAATACTAACTGGCCTGGGCGAGTGTCTGTCAGCGTCGCAGCTGACGTGCCGGGGTCGCCATCACACAAAGCCAGGGAAACAATGACGGAGTTTGTTGAGGGAAAAAATATCGAGAACATGTGGTGGTGGACTTAAAGGCCTCCTGGTGGGCCAAATTCACTGGTGTACCAAAAAAAAAAAGGAAAAAGGCCAACCTCTACTTCTGTTGCTGGCTCCATTTTTCCTTTTTTCTTAGTTGATGATGTCACAAAGGGCATTGATATCTTTTTCTGATTACGGGCAACAGCCAAATCCAGGTGTGGATTCAACCATGTCGTCTTGGTTCAACTACATGGTGAGTATAAAGAAAGCATCAGTTTTATCAGGAAGCTAAAACCGAATGTGACTTCAGGAGCCTAAATATGCAGTTTTCTGGGGATTCATGGAATTTTTCTTTGATAATTTATTGTACAAGCTTGATAAGGCAGCAAATAAACTCATTTATACACTTTGGTTAAAGTGCTTATTAGAAAATAAGACGAAAATTAGTGAGTTGTGAAGTAAGTAACTGCACTTAGTCTGGGTTATAGGCTGTTTTTTGGAGGTCAGTGGAGTTTTTTTTTGATAAACAAACATAGTCTCCTGGAGTAAAGAAATGGAAAAAGCAAATATCTGAAAACTATTGGACAGTCAACCTCATAAGGACAAAAACAAGATTTCTTGAGAAATCCCAATGGTTTAGTGGAAAATAGAAAAAAACATCCTCTGGTCATGATAATAATCATTAGTGCTCAGTCGCTGCCAATTGATGGAGGATGGAGTCATTTATGCCGCTAATGAGAAAAAAGGTGGGGAGGGTTGACCTAGCAACTGGTATAATGTGCCGACCTTTAAATAAACAGTTTGCGAGCCCCCACTTTGAAACGGACCTGCCTCTTTGTGCTCCCCGGTGCCAGTTTAGCGCGCTATCTTTTCCGAGCTCTGGCATATGTTGCTGGACTGGCAGAATAATGGCCCTCTTTACGCCCCATTATCCCGTTAACAAATGACAGTGCGAGGCAGCTAATGGATGAGGACCCAAATTTGACCGTATTGTTTACCCCTTTTCCGAGGGGAAACAATGCAACGTTTCGGAATCGAGTTTATCCAATCGGGTATTAATCATCGACGCCAGGGCTAAAATCGTGTTTTCATTCCGTCCAGATAAGGCACGCTGTTTCTCTCAGCTCCCCCCCATTGACCCCGAACAACTGTGGAAACATTAAGATGCATGAGATGGGCGAGAAGTTCAAGTGGTTGCAGGAGGGAGGAGGGGGGGATAAAAAAAAGAAAAAAAGAAAAAAAGGAAAAAAAAAGAAGCCTTTTGTTCTGACGGAATTGGAGATAGCCGCCGGAGTGTGTGAGGACTGTGAATTGAGAGTTAGGCCGAGCCAAGACCACCCCCCCTGACATTCAATGAAGCTGGCTAAAGAGAGTGAGATAGGGAGCGGTGGGGAGAGAGGGGAGGGGTGAGTAAAAGGAGCAGGAGCAGAAGAGACAGAGGCGGCTTAACATTTGTGCGCCCAGGTCACTGGAGTGGCCGGCTTTAGCGCCGCAGATAACAGGATTACCGCAATCACGGCCGCAGTTTTCCAAAGACTTCAACACCCTTCCCACACTCGCTCGTCTTTTCCCGGCCCCTCTCCGTCCTTCCATCCTTCCCTCCCTCGGCCGGTCCCTCATCCTCCGGGCTCGCACCGGAGCCGGGGAATGTGACGGGCCCCGGGAAGCTCCGCCGGGGGAAACAAGAGCCTCTCGCCGAGCTAATCCCCGCGGGCTGACGCTGACAGAAAGAGGTTAGCGTATGCGGCAAACTAAAAAAAAAAAAGCCGGCCTGCCTGCCTGCCTGCCTTTGGAGAACGGCGGCAGTGCATTCTGAACGAACAGCGGGGTCAGACAACTGCGCCGCGCCGTGTCATAAACTGATTAGCTTAACCAGCCCAGATGGGGATTATAACTAACGTTTGATCGCTTAATTAGGCGAGCTACATTTCATCTGAGGCTTGAAAGGAAAAAAAAAAAAAACATGCACCGCTTTAATGTTCTCATAAACCTGTAATGGCCCACCCCGTCATAATGTGTTGTCTCCTCGTGTTGTTTGGGGTGGGGGAAGAGAGAGTGAGACAGAGAGTGAAAAAAGTGCATTCATTGCGGCGATCCATTTGCAGGCTCGCTCTTTTCAGGCAAATGCATTTGTTTACAGAGAGTAGCCCGGCTATGTGGGCTCCATAAATCTGTGTATTTGTCAGCAGGATGTGACAGGCTTTTCCTCTCAGACTGAGAGTCTATCAGTCTGAGTTCCAGTGGCCGTGCCCGCTACAGTCAACGCTGATTAATAACCACAAATAGAAGGGACTTGTCTGCTCCGTTATATATCGGGAGTGTGTGTTCGTTGGCTGGGGTGGGGCGTGGGGGTGGTGTGCACATTCTGCCCGATAAATCACGGCGGCGGGACAGGATAAAACGCACGTTGCAACGCAGAAAAATAATAAACAATCTCTCAGCCAGCCGCAGTGATAAAGCCTGCTGTCCTCTTTAACTTAATGCCGGCAATTACTGGTGGGTGTGCTCCTCGGATTCTCCCCCAGAATTCTTTGCTAGTAACTTTCCTGATGGGGTTTTGGGAAAGGAAGGGGCCATATTGCACGTTGCATTCACTGCTTTTCTCTCGGGCTTCTAATACATAAAAGCAAAAAAAAAAAAAAAAAAAAAGTTTCTGTGCCAAATGAAGCCTGCTGCTCAGGAGAAATATTCACATTTAAGGCAGCACATAAACAGTTTATGGGCCCTTTTAAACACAAATAAGAATAATAGCTCGGGGTCAAGCACTGTGCAGAAGAATCCAGGAGCCACTGCTTTAACCAGCGGGACATCAATTAAACAGCCCTCTAACACCAGAGCATACATTTTTACAATCAGCAGACAAAATGCTGAATGAATTGGCCTCATTACACAATGTATTGATGAAAGCATAAAGCACTTAGCCTGAAATACTAGACTGGGAGTGCAGCGGCGTTTAAGTCCAACGCTCAACACTTTCATCCTTTCAAAGCCCTCATGTGCGATTAAAGACGTTTTATTGCGGTTGGATATGATTTTAAGTCACCGTTATGGTGAATTGAGTGAAGCTAGCTCTGCGCGGCTACATGTAGCAGCAGCGCTCTGAGAATAATGTTAGTCACCAAAAAACTCACTCAAAAACGCACTCATGGTATCAACATTATGCTGATGTAAAGTGGTCATAATGTTTAGAATGTCAAATTAATTTATTCATATTCATAACGCTTGATATTAAGGAGGTTAAGTTGGGTGCAAGTGCTGTGGAAGCTATGGCTTTAGCGATAGCTACGTCTATTCAATGTGCATGAGCAGTTTAGTGGAGGAGGTTGGCACGTTGTAATAAAGGTTTAGAAACACCCCTGAGTAGTTCTACAGTCTACATTTAATTACAGACGCATCAACATCAAAAAAATCTCAGCTATTTAAGTTATAAAATCATGAGTTAGCTTTCAGGGAAAACAGAAACCTGTTAGTAGAGCGACAGTAGTTGACGACACAAGTGGCGAGGGAGACCTGAGTGACAGCTTATCAAACTGCAGACGCTCCAGTGCGTTTTAAACCTGATGTTTCGATGCATTTTCATTTCATCGTGACAGGAAATAAGAAAAGGGGTTTGACGGACAAAAAACATGGAAACAACAAAAACGAGGCCGGCAGTGCTGGAGTAAATCCAATACTGATGCACTGCAATGCAAATATGTATGGATATATACTATTGTTGTTTACAGTACTCTACTGAAGTTTTAGGCAGGTGTGAAGAAATGCTGTGAAGTCAGAGAGCTCGTCTGAAAACAGAGACGTCGCCTGATTGGCTGCAGATTTATGTTTACAAGCTTCCTGCTGAGTTCCTTCAAAAGCTGAGAGCACCGTGGAGCGCTGATTCTCTTTTTGAAGGCAACATCAAATACAGAATGCATTTAGATTTCTCTTCACCGATTTCACAGATAGAAACTATGAACACCTCTGTTGTGAAGAGATTTCTTACTTTATAGCCTTTCTACACTTTGTCCCAAAACTTTAGCTCAGTTGTGTACCTTCAAACGCAGAATGTGGGGCGACAAAAAAGGGAGAAACAGTATCTTCTGTAATGAGCTGGTCTCAACACAATGCAGAAAAAAACCCCCGGCTCCCCGCTTCACTCTGTGCTTTAAGTGAAAAATAAATGTGACAGAAAGTGGGTGGTTCATAAATCATTCTACATGTTTTCTAAAACTGTACGACACCAGCTGCGCACAAACACTGCGGCGTGGGCGTTGAGACGGAACATTTAGTTATCAATAAAAAAAACAGGGCATTTTTTTTCTATTGTTTTCAATGTAGGCTGTTGCACAGGAAGGAAAAAACAAAAAAAAATAACAACACAACACACACTGCGCATTTTGTCTTTTATATCTGACGCCGACTGAATATGAGGATTTAAATGGTTCTAATCCTAAAATGACACCTTGTCAACATTCGCCTCAGTCGGCTGTTGTGTTGTGTGTGTGTGTGTGTGTGTTTGTTCCCCCTCTGTAATCTGTGCTGCAGGACTGGCTCGCTGCAGGTGTTTCAGCCACTCGCGTCACTGATGTTGCGCCATCCCGGCGGTCTCGCGGGGGAACAACCGGGTGCGTGGCGAGGGCGCAGCCAAACGCCGGCCGTGTCGCCTCTGCTGCGGTGCCAGCCTTGGCTCTGCCCGTCAAGAGTGGGACGCACATTAAATATCAACTTAATTGGTCCCGGCAGAGCCGCTGCTAACATACGCCAGGCATCAGACGGATATGTCACTGTTTCCCCCTGAGCCCCCCCGCACACTTAGGATCAAAGACAATAACGCCGGTTCTAATCTGCTGTAATTGGGAGATAAGAGATTGGAGGGTACAGTGTGCAAAAAAAAGAAAAGAAAAAGAAACTGAAAAAAAAAAAAGTAGTGCAAACTTGCCTGCACATGTTTGTGGGTGTGCGTGCGTCACTCCCTCTGATGGAGGCTTGTCGGAGTGAGATTGACAGGCAGCGAGGGGACCGCCGAGAGGAACCTCTGCATCCCCCTCAGCTTCCGAAACTTCTCTCACCCGGCAGTGAGAAGAAGCAGAGAAGAGACTTCTTTCCTCTCTCTCTCTCTCTCAAAAAAAAAAAAAAGCATCCTGTTTTATGCATGAAAAAATAGCTGACTTTCCGTCTCAAGACAAGGTGCAGGGACTTAGTCGGCTGCAAACACTGTCAAAACAATCGCATGTTCTGAAGGGGTGGGGTAACGGGGGCGCGGGGGGGTGATGCTGACGCAAAGCCAAGACGAGGGGGGGAGTCAAACAAATAAGTGGTGGTGCCACTCATTTGCACCACCTACAGCCACTCCACCATTGTTAAGACACTAAAATTTAATCTAACAGCGGCCATAGCGAGAGTCTAATCATAAATGGTGCATTTTAAAGATAGCGATTAGTGATTAGGCCCAGGCCTCTCCGGGGAAGTTTAATCTCCACTCAGAGTGGTTAATGTCCTTGCTAAATGAACTGCTCCCCCTCCGTAATGGCACCGCGAGCGCCGCCGAGACGAGATTACTAAACAGCGCGGGCCACGTTTCTAAATCACTCCCCTAAAAACGACAAAACCCTGGAGATCCCGCGGCTTACCGCAGACCCAGGTTTGCGTGGGAGACGGGCTGCTAATGCACTCTGGGGCGTCGGGGGAGCTTCTGTAGCATGGCAGCACGAGCACCGGAGTCAAACGAGCTCAGATGTCCTTTTTCCTGAGTGAGGCAGCAGGAGAGTAGCGGAACAAGAGCCAGCCAGGGGGGAGAAATGGAGAGAGAGGTTCCCCCCCCCCTGTGCACTGCCTGCCTTCCTGAGTCCAACACAGGACACACAAGGTCACTTCAGCAGGCACAATGCGGCAAAACACCTCGGGGTTACCCTCCCGATATACCCTATATCCTGATATAGGAAGGACGCCTACAATCTATTAATGGTGCGAAAGAGTGTCTTTGCTTTGAGAACTGAGGACCCCGGGTTTGATCCCCAGACGAATCACATGGAAAACGTCCTGCTGGATTCAAAACGCAAGGAAGGGCAAAATCTATACCAACTGAAACATGAGAATCAATTTGCCGTGGTGACCCCTGAAGATGACATACCCAAAGGAATGGCCTATAATCTGCGGAGACTGTAAAGTGAAAGCAAAGGGCCCATTTACACTTGGTGCTAAAAATCCTTGGCGGGAAACCTGGAGTAGAGGTGGAAAGACATCCAAGATTTGTTGTGGACGAACTTGAGGTCCGATGAGTCGGACCACATTGGAAGGTGGTCTGAGCCTGGTGCAGCTGCAGTAATTTGTCCTGGGTAAATACTAGAGGGTCACCTCCTTTCTGCGGGAGTGGAAGTACGTACCACTGAGCGTGAAACAGCATTATATAATGGGAGCCCAACGACCAAAACAATCCTTTCATTAGGTGCGGTAACATGGACCGTAAGTAATCGGATTCAACGGTGACCTGATTAAAATCACCGTTCCAGTCAAAATGACCCACAGAAATGTCAATCGAGGAGGTGCAAGGAGGTGCAACTCTCTTTCCGAGTTGATCGGAGTCAATGTGAACGCCACGTTGCATTGGTTCCCACAACTGGGTTTTTGTGACATTAGTCCGCCACGAAAGGTAATGATTCCGCCACATTGCGGGTAAATAATGGCTTCCTTCCTGCTCCTCTCTTTCCTCTTGCTCAGATTTTAACCAGAAGGATGGTTCTTTGGTCACGCAGTTTGCAAGAAATGCAAAATGGAAACACAACAAGCTCGATCAGCGTTGGAGTAAACAGGAACAATCCAATTCCCGCAGTTTAAAACAATTGATTGACAGAAAGAAAATGAGCATCCTCCTGCTGGCAGACTTCAAGAGCATTTCCCTTACCTGTCAAACAAAAACAAGAGGGTATTCGGTGTTCCAATGTCTGTGTTGTGATGGCTGATCAGCACTGACCACCGGAAATAGACCTTAATTCCAGGCTAAAAACATTAACCGGGAGCTAGTAGCTGTGCATTTGCCACTGGATGACTCAGTAAGGGTGTTAAAACCAGGTGTAAATGGGGTCAATGGGGTCAATGTCTATTGCCACCATCAGCGCCAGCCACTGTCTCTGTGCTGGAGTCCATTTCTACCGCGCAGTCGCTGTCAGCAGCCGAGACAGACGGCAGCAGCAGCAGCAGCAGCAGCAGCAGCAGCAGCAGCGGTGGCGGCACTGACCCCCAGGAGAAGACTGACGTGAGCTGCTGGATCATGTGTTCCCGTCTCGGGCTCCTTGAACGGGAGAGCACTAATTTCCGCCAAAGCTGCCCCGCTGGCCTCTCCGTTGTTTATGTCCCGCGGCGGCTCATAGATTGCACCGACGGCGAGCCACCGGGCGAGGAAGGTCAGCCATTACGGCTGACAAAAAGCGGGCTGGAGAGACGTTCCTGTCTTTGGGAGGTGGTGGGTGAGGAAGTGGAGATGGGGGAGGAGGAGAGACAGAGAGGCAGAGAGAGACAGAGGATGGGGGTTGGGTGGTGGTGGTGGGAAAAGATGGGGCCAGACTCTCCTTTTAATTTACTAATTAACCATGCAAATGAAATCTTAACAGGCTACTCAGAGGCATTCCTCCAGGGAGGGAGGAAGACATTAGCACTTGATTATACTCTGTCCATGTGGAGCGTGCGAAGGAGTAGCGAAATATGCTGTAGAACAAAGTGATGGGAAACTTCTTTGGCCCACGGCAGCCGAGCGGAACCAGTGACGACACAGAAGGAAGGAAGTAAGGGAGGAATGGAGGAAGGACCGTGAGTCAGCTGCAAAAAAACGGGATGAGCCGCATTGCATGAGTTGCCTACACATGCGTATGTTGTTTCATCAGACTTGAGGCTCTGCACCGCGTGCGACTCGCTCTTGGTTCGTGTAATCCGGTGGAAGATGTGAACATGAAATGTAAATACTTGCACAGACGCCGGTTCACACATAATTCCCCGTCACACCCGTGGATAACTGTCTGTAGGAATCACATGAGGAAACACCGAAATGAAAACTGCTCTGTCCATCAGTCCATAAAATTATCCATCCAGTCAAGCTGAGGCTGAGGAGGCAACCATCCATCCATCCATCCATCCATCCATCCATCCTGTGAACCAGAGCCTCTACAGTCTTCCATCCTTCCATCATCAACATATTCTCCAATCTGAGCCCCGGACGCTGTCCATCCATCCATCCATCCATCCAATCTGGCCTAGAATCCATTATTTCATCCTTCCATCTAGTCATCCAATAAATCTGAGGTTTAGAAACATCCATCCTTGCATCATCAATCCAATGAGTCTGAGGGCTCGAAGCCATCCATCCATCCATCCATCCATCCATCCATCCATCCACCCCAATCTGAGAACCCTCCCTCCCCCCACCCGCCTACTTCCATCCCAGGTTTACCTTGAAGACGTCCTGCGTGTCGTCCATGCAATAGACCCTGATGTTGTACTCCAGCGTGGAGCAGTATGAGTCGGAGAAGAGCACCAGCCTCAGGCGCTTGGCCGCGCCCATGTGCAACGACTCCCCCACCAGCGCCAGGGTGCCCAGCTGCTCGGAGAAAATACGGCATGTCTCGGTCTCCAGCTGGCAGTAATAGGGCTCCGACACCAGCTCTTCCCCCATCAGCAGGACATCCTGGGCGGAGGGGAGAGAGGGGGGAGGGATTATAAAAAAAGAAAAGAAAAAAACAAGGTGTGAATGGAAGGTCAAGCACCCAATTTGTGTGGGAGGGAAGGGTAATGGGTTTGCCTGATGTCTGCATGTGTGGGTGTGTTTGTGAAAGGGTAAGTAAAGTCCCAAGTCACTTTCCATCTTCGGCGAGGCAAAGCAACAGTAAAGTTCCGAGATTTGTGAGGTCACGCTAGCGAAGCATTTGAGGTTTTATAACAGAGGAAAAGGGACCAGTTTGTTGCTGCGTCAAATATTCCCTTTTGACCGGTGGCGCACTTGCTCTTTTTATCCCTTGACACAAAGGCCTGCAATGCTTCCGACAAAGATCCCACGTCCTATAGAAGACCGGCAATTTAGTTAATAATGCATGAATGAGGTACTGACATGAATAGATTCTATGAGCGGGGAAAAAGACAGTCCAGGGGAAAGACAAGACGGCGGAGGTGCAGTAAATATTGGATTATTGGGATTTGCACATTGTCCCTCAGCCACCAAGATCTCTGGACAATAAGGTAAGAAGAAAAAGGGCATCATCCGCAAATGACACTACAGCTGGATGACATGTGATGCTAAAGAACAGGCAGTACAAGAATGAGTCGGCACTATAATTAGTAGAGGAGCAACGTTTTGAAACACTGGTCTTCTTTAGTTTTGTTGCCAAGCGAAGACGCTGTTTAACCACTGCATCTCTTCAAAAATCAAGAATAAACAAAATGACGCACTTGCACAAATATCTCCTTCCGAGATAATTCTATTGCTTTCTGAGCTAATTTGATGGGGACAAACTGGACCCAAGGTGAGAAGGTTTTTTCCCCTGCAGAAATCCCATCATGCTTGTGCGACGACTCTCCTCATTAGCCGGTCGCGCTGAACGGAGCGTTCTGCCTGCCAGAAATACCCCCCTCTCTGATCGATTGGAGCGGACGGCGTCTAAATCAATAGAATTAGTATTGGCATGATCCATTGGGCACGCACGCACAATGGACTCTCATTTTTTCCTCCCGTCTTAATATTTCTCAGACAGAAAGCAGGGAGTGAGGTGGCTCAATTACACCACCGAGTGCTCAATCTTCACACAATTCATATCTTTTACACCCCCCCACTCCCCCCTACCCATCCCCGTCGTGCTCATTTTCACCATCTTCTTTCCTGCGTGGTATTTCCCATCGCTTTTTAATCAATCCCCTATATCTGCATTACCTGCCCGGCCCACTCGGCTGTTCTCCCTCCATCGCTCCCGCCTTTCATTTCCTTCGCTTCACAACGTGCGGCACTCGACCAGCACGATCATCCACGTGCTGACTTTTTTTTTTTGCTTAGTGGCCCTGCAGTCAGGCCGTTGGGCTATATTTGGTCCAGCTGATGATTAAAAGCGCTGGTCTAACCTCTGCCTCAGACAGGCCAATCCATCCCACAGACACCCCACTGCCGCCACACACGGGGAGGCTGAATAATTTATGCACAATATCGAACATGAAAGAAGACCTACTAACACTCCCGAGCCCACCAGCACCCTTTTCCAATCTCTCTCCGGATTGTTGAGATGGGCATACTGCCTGAACCCGCGACTGTTTGCACATGTGTGTGTGTGTGTGTGTGTGTGTCTATGTTGGTGCCGCAGACGCCAAACTTTCTTCCAAACTCCATCCCGGCACCGCGCGGCGGTTCTGGTTACTTTAAAATTTCACGGTCAGAGAAATAGGGGGAGGCAGTTGTGTAATTGGAAACAGCGGTCAGAAATGGTCAAGGAGCACTTCGACAAGCACTCTGAGGAGCCGTAATTTGCTTAGAGAATTTTCTGTTTGGAGACGCCGGTCGCCTAGCAACACCCGAGCTGAAGGGAGAGAGAGATAGAGAGAGAGGAAGAGCGAGTGAGAGAGAGAGAGAGAGCCCTGCATTCAGGTCTTTTGTTCCAGCCTAAAGTGAAAACACCTGATGGTCAATATGAATTAAACCCTGTGGAGGAGGAGACGAGCGCCGGGCCAGTGCCTCCTCAGAGTGCTTCTCTCCGAGTCTCCGGTGAGAAACTTCCTCAAGGTGACCCCTGAGTGAGACCGCCGTACCTTCACGAGGGGGGTGGAGACGGAGAGGGGGGTTGGGTTGGGTGTTGCATCTACCTCTTCCCTTTGGGGAGTTGCACATATCGTGTGTTGTGTTGCGGCGTCTCACCTCCCAAGCACCCTCGTAGCTCTGCTTCTTCAGGCGGATGGCCCAGTTATCCAGGCAGGCGTCGGAGCAGTGGTCCATGCTGAGGATGACCGGCCGGCTCAGGATCACTCCCGGAGGGCCGCAGCTCACCACGGGGCTGAGCAGCGTCTGGCAGCCGGCCAGCGGTAACCTGCACCGGGTGGGACGAGACCGAGAGCGCTTACTCACTCGCAGTGTTGGGAAGATTACTTTGCAATTGCAAGTTACCCTACTGAAAGTCTAATTGTCGTTATCAAAGTAATGCAGCTAATGACATTTGATTACATTTTGATCACTTTTCTAAATTATGAATAAAAGTTCTCAACTGTTAAAATACTGAGAGTGTTAAATCTTTCAGCGGCACTAAAGACAGAGAGAGACATTTCAACTGGCAGGCGAGACGTAGGGGGCGCTGCAGTTCTGAACTTGACAGGTGAACCAATTAGTATATTTTAGTATCGGATTAGTATCAAACTTTTGTTTCATGCCAGGCCAGTGCATGAGAAAACCACTGAAAAGCAACAAAAATAAAATGCTTGAACATAAATCCCAGCCTTTTTGGTAAAAATTGGTTAGATGTTAATAATATTGTAATCATGAATAGTCCCACAAGTGACTGTAATTTAATTACACATTTTATACCAGTAATGTAACTGATTACAATTATCTTTATTTTGCAATAAAACTCCGTAAAGACGTTAGGTGTAACTCATTACTCCTCAACACTGCTCACTAACGATCCCTCCCACTAGATTCTGTGAGACAAGTCACGTGACGCGCTGCACGCCGGACTCCACCGCCGCCACGAGCGACTGAGCCCCTCCGAGGCCGAGCGCGAAAAAAAGCGAGCAAGACAAAACAGCGTCTTTCAAAAACAATCCACTGAAGTTAAACGGTGCTCATCGCGGTAAAAAGGCTCGCACACTTATTTATTTACAATCCCACCTCCGTGCACACAACGGCGCCGGCCGGCCCTCCCCTTAATGGACGAGTGAAGCATCAAAACAAACAGCCCCGGCGATGCGGCGCGGCGGCGGTGGCGAGGGACGACCGGCGGCTACACAGCGTCGAGGAGACCCACCTTAAATCCTCCTTCCTCTGAACGGTGAGATAAATCTCATAGATCTTCCCCCTGGGGATGGCCTCGGGAGGGATGAGCAGGCTGATTCCTAATGCAAATAACAACAGAAAGGGGGTGGGAGGGAGAGGGGAAGGTGGGTGGGGAGGAAGTGGGATGGGGGGGTGCGACAGGCTCATTTGTTGTGACTGAACAGCGCTTTTGTCATTTCACAGAAAGCAGGCCAGCCCACTCGACAGAAAAACCGACGGGGGCGGCGGTGGGAGGGAGGGAAGAAAAAAAGAAAAGAAAAAAAAGAAGAGAGCGACGACATAAAAACAAAAACAAATCGGCGGTGAAGGTCAGAGGCAGCCTCCGCCAGGTACAGTAGATGCAAATCTCTGCGCCGGCAGCCGAGGCGGGACGCGTCCCCGCGGCCGACAATTAGCTGAGACAAAAGCGCCCCAGTCTGAACGTCCTCTGTCTGCCGCCCAGGAGATAATTGAGACTATGGAACAGGCGACTCGGGGAAAATTGCGCGTCCCCCGGGGATGCGTGGCATTTTTCCCCTCAGCGCACCTCCAGAGAGAGAAAGAGAGAGAGGAAGAGAGGGGGAAGCACAAAGGTGTATAGTGTGTGTGTGTGTGTGTGTGTGTGTGTGTGTGTGTGTGTGTGTGTCAACGCCATTCACTCGGAGTCCTATTTAAAAAACGCACCGCTCAACATTGACAATGTGACATAATCCCGGCAGTCACAGTGTTGTGAACTGGCGCCGCTCATGCTATATATGCGAAAATGGTAAAGAAAAAAAAAAGAAGAAAAAAACGACAACAAAAACATCTGTCTGAATCAGGCGAAGGTACCTGAAATCTCACCGCATCGTTTTTTTCGAATACACAAAGCTTCTTTTTTGTGAAACTCGGTTAAATGACAGCCGCTCCTGAGTGGCTGCATCTGAGTGCAGACCCCCTCCCTCCCCCCCCGCCTCCCAACCCCTCCTTCCCCACTCCCCCTCTTCCTCTGCGCCCCACAATAAATGCGCTCCGATGTGTGGTACATTCAACATGGCTTTGACTAAATCCATGCATAAAATATCTGGAAGTGAACGGCGGAGACGCAGATTAAAAGAAACAGGAACACAGTGAGAGAATGGTGGCGAGGAAAAAGAGGGAGAGAGAGAAGGAGAGAGAGAGAGAGAGAGAGAGAGAGAGAGACCTTCTGGTATACTGGCTCGTCCGTCGTTTAATCTGGACGGGTTGGGGGGAGCGCGATTACGTCAGCCGTGTGTTGGGCTAATGTGAGTGGAGGAAGCTAAATAGACGACTAATGATGTTGGGCTCTTTGCATATTTTTTATCCGACTAATCTTTAATGGACTCTGTCTATTCCTGCCCGGGCCTGAGCTCGGTGCCGCGGGAACAAACTCGCAGATGTGCGCTAGCGATTTAGCTGTCGCGAGCGAAGGGTGCCTAATTGGCACAATTTGTTCTGGGGTTTTCATTGCGCAGATCATGATCAGCGTCGATGGGCGCCACTTTGTCCGTGCATTATTTAGATGTTACGCGACAGGGATAAACACTGATGCGGTCGTGCACTTTTGTTCAGCACTTTTCTTTTGTTTTGCTTTGGCTAACAGGTGAATTGTTTATCATTTAGAGCGGAAAAAAAATAACCTCTGCAAAAAGAGGTTTCATACAGTATTTCAGCCATCTACAGCTCTCGTTACACCTTGTAGATCTCGTGAAAAACAGCAAATTTAACCCTGTGTTCTCCTGTTCTTCCTGCAACACCCGATGCTGTCCTGAAGTGCTCTCAGAGGATGGGGGCCAGGGAGAGGTGTTGTTAGGTGCCCTTTGTGACATCACAGATGGCTTCTCTCTAGAACTGTGCTTTAGCACAGTGCATGCTTTCTGAAAAGTGGAGCAAAAATAATGAAAGGTTGGACACGTTATTGTGAAAGAATGAGTGACATATTTATTTAATAGTTTGGGACCATTAAAGGAACTCTATATAAATCATTTCCTCCTCTAGTTGTTCTAGTTGTACACTGCTCTCGCTCCATAGCAAAAAGAACCTGCACGTCCTCGGCGGCCTCCACTGCGCCAGGCCTCCATATCTACTCTTAGGAAAGCCATCAACATTTTGTGGACAATGTCAGATTAGTAAGTAAGTGAATATGACGGCGACAGGATGTCTTGTCTTAGTACTTTTTTTTTCTGGCGACCATGTTAGCAGGGTTCTGCCTTTCGTCTGCTGTTTATCGACAATACAATTAAAAGACGAGGGGCTGGAGAAGGGCCCAGAATTCAGAGGGCAAGGAGGCAGAGGAGACTGCATGCTGATTCACCACTATGTTTGTCCCCCCCCTAAAATCTAGTAATCTGAATTCTCTGTGTGGCTCCGTTAACTAAAATTCAACCAGCCACGCCCACCCCCAAAAATAAGTTATAAATGCAGCTGGGGGCACTTGCGTAAAGCATCAAGACTCTTTTATTTGTGAACAAACCTGCAATAAAAACCAACATGGCCTGGATTTAAGGAGCCGACAGCTGAGGTGTGTTTCATGAGACATTTATGGGACTCTGCTGTTACTGATTGTTTTTTTTTGTTTTTTTCTCTCTCCCCCTCCCTTGTCGTTAACACCCAGTTATGGCATCGTGTCCACGACGGAAGAGTAATAATGTTGTTGTTGGTTTGATTTACGTTGTTTGGACAGAACTTTTCTTGTTTACTGTGCGGCAGTAAATGGGAGCTCCTACAGTGGATTACCTAAGTGTCTCAGCCCTGAAGCAACACCTGAAACCTAAATCTTTTCTGCTTTCGTCGTCCAGGTTTGCGATCGGAAGGCTTTACAGAACACGTTTTCATCTTGTACAAATGCACCTCGTGCCAAAACAACACGTTCACGCTGTTCTCACAGACGATTTAATTTACTTTGTGAAGCGGCAGGTAAATTAGAGGTTCGACGATCCCCAGGGGACAGAAATCTAACTTTGCGCAGTCGACATGGATTGACTCAACTTCATTTGAATGCTGTGAACATAATTATTTGGAACTGCTGCCACTGTCAACGACAGGCCTGACTGGTTATAAAACGGTGCTGATAAAAGTATTAGTGATGAACTTTTCGCCCACTTTGTACACATACTGTCTCCATATGATATATACATATATACATGTTGCTTTAGCTAAATATTTCATGGCGAGTTCTTTAAAAGTTTTATGTTATGTCACAATGAATTCAGTTCCCTGTCGTCTGCTTTCCCCTCACTGAGCCTCATTAAGGTTCAGACTGCCGAAACGAAAGACGACTCCTCTTGGCTCTTGTCTACATGGAGATGAAAAGCATTTATTATTATTTTTGGTTTGCATTTTTTCCCCATTAAACCGGCATCATAACAATAGCTTGTCCACACGAGACTGCTGAAAACCCTTTCAGGAAATATGCCAGGCCTGCGGTGGCGCTGTGACGGTGTCATACAAGAAGATGTGGAGCACGGACACAAACTCTTACGATGAGAACGCAAGAAGAAGAAGAAGAAAAAGGAGGAGGAAATAAAGAAGACGATGGCAGCGAATATGAATGTGCGAGTGAGAAAGAACAACAATGGCAGAACTTTAAATGAATGTGAATGTGAATGTGACTCTACAGTCCACTACTGTTGCAGTTGTTTGCAGGTTATGTGGGAAGGTGGCAATGTGGCATCATTATTTGAGACAGAATGCATAGTAAATGGTAAATGGTCTGCACTTATATAGTGCTTTCCAGCACCTTCACATAAACCCAAAGCGCTTTACAATGGCCTCTCATTCACTCATACACACACACATTCATTCACCAATGGGTGGCTGCTGCCATGCTAGGTGCTCCCCATTGGGAGCAATTTAGGGCTCAGTGTCTTGCCCAAGGACACTTGGACGTGTGTCCATGAAGCCGGGATTTGAACCAACCCTTTGATCCATTGGATGACCGACTCTACCAACTGTAGTATAGGTTACGAGAACTGCAAGGGTGGAGTCAATAGATCTCACCTGACCTGCTTTCAAAAATGAGTGTATGTCTTGTATGTGGATGAAATGTCCAAAGGATAAAAGACTGTTGGAGACTTTCCTGAATTCCTCTCAATTCAACAGTAACAACACAAAAAGGGAGTAACAGCCTGGTCCAAACCTGTGTTGGGGATGGTCAGCCTCCCTCCCAGGAAGTTGAAGGTCCCGTAGGAGGTGTTGGCCACGTCGCGCGGCAGCGTCTTGAAGTAGCTCTGAGTGGACAGCCTGCTCACAAACTCGGCCGGGTCCGGGTTGAGCTTGCCGTTGTGCAGGGTGTGCGAGCCGTTGGGCAGCGGGTCCAGCAGGGGCCCGTTGGTCATGGAGAACTTGCCAGTGGTGTCGTGGCGAGAGCGCAGGGTGCCCTGGTAGCTGGTGGTGGTGGTGGTGAGATCGGGCTGGATGGTGAGCAAATGGGAATTCTCTGCGTCAACGACGCGAGAGGGGAAGGAAACAAACAAACAGACAAAAAAAAGAGACAAAAAAAACACAGACAAGCAATTGTGTGAATCTCTGTGAGTGGCAGGCGGCACAGTTCGTACATCAGAGATAGACCTCACACTATCAGCACGCGCGCACACACACACACACACACACACACACACACACACACACACACACTGAGGCAAACAGGAAGAAAAGCACATGTTGCAGAAAAAAAAAGTCAACTCACACTCTTGACAATACACAAAGACACATTCTGCCAGTGAGAGGCAGCCTTGAACACCTCCCTCCCCCTCACCACACCACCACCACCACCACCACCCTGCCGCCTCTCTGTTTTGTCCGTCTGTCTCTTTAGCAGCCACACAATCAATTCCAAACACAACTCAGACGTGGCTTAGCACCCAGAGTGCATATAGTGTGCCACAAAAAAAACCTGAAACAACAAAAACCAAACAAAAAAGAAATAGTGCAATCCACTTCCCCGTCTCCATCTGACGACTCAGACAGTTGTATTTCTGTTACTGGCTGCTGCTGCTGCTGAAGCTTGGGGGCTCCACACAGCCGCTAAACAGACTGAGTGCATTTTCTGACAATGAGGTGGTGGCAAAAAAAAATTCCCACAAAAACATAATGTGTCAGTTCGACAAACAACAAACAACTCCTGCACCACACACACACACACACACACACACACACACACACACACAGGGTATAATACATCCTGTTTGGATTGCTAACCGCCCGCAAACACGTTCACACCGCCGCCACGACCACAAAAACAAACACGGAACGGGGCGGCACACTGCGACGGCGTGCAGACAGACGGACGGACAGCTGACGGACGGACTGACGGACGCACAGGCTCGAAAAACAGAAGGTTAGAAACAAAGAACAGTGTCCTACTGCTGTGGAGGGGAGGCCTGCGTGGCCGCGGCGCCCACACACCTGGCTTGCTGGGCTTGATGCCCATGGGCTGGAAGCCAGTGGTGAGGATGGACGAGTCGGCCACGTCGGCGTCCAGGCCCTCCTTCTTGCGGCGGTAGACCAGCACCACCACGATGAGGAGCAGAGTCAGGCACAGCGCCACCGCCACCATGCCCACGTAGAGCGCCACGTCCTCGGCGCCGCTCACCGCTGTGGAGGCGACAAGAGAGGAGACGAGACACAACAATGGGGACCAGATTAGTGGGGGTGAGGTAGGGAGGGGGGCAAAGGAAAGGAGGTGGTGGGTGCCGGGGGGGGCATCATCATCAGGTGTGGAGGGGCAGCAGCAACAAGTGGAGACTCCCTGTATTATGTTCCAGGTCTCTGTTGAGGATTTGCTTAATTGCTTCATCAAGTGAAACCATCGATGTGCTATAGGAACCGGATAGGGATTATATTTCTAGGGCCACCTGTGGTATTGCATGAACAAATATCACTGTGGGCTCAAAAGGGCTAACAGGACGTCTCTGACCTGAGTTATGGCTCAGAATAAATCTTTCTATTTTTTTCCTATTTTCAAGTCATGGACTTCCACATGTGTCTTGGCTTGTTGTGATTGGCTTATACGTTCTCATGCATCATGTGAGTTACTTGATGCATGCAAGGCATGTTGGGAAGAACAATGTCATATCAAATTGTATACAGTATATACAGTTGATTTTTTTAATCAACCCTATAGATGGCAATAGACAGGCCAAAGAAGACAACATGTGGGAGGAACTCTAGAAAACATCCAATTTAGCCCTCTGTTTACAGCCTCCTCACAAAAAACCCTTGGTTTTAATTGGTTTTAAGTTCACATTTGGAAAGGAATATAAAGCACAAGGTGGTCTCCCGAGAGGGGGCAAAAAATGGTTGGGGGAAGAAAAAAAAAATACTGCCGCCCCCCTGTGACATCAAAAAGGGCAGACTTCCAGCACAGCGGTCTAAAGCAAACGGCTTCTGAAAAGCAGAGCCAGTGAAAGTAAAAGCAAAGGATGTACTTTTTATGTTTTCATTTCCATTTTCTTGACAGGCGAGAGACTCACGAGATCATTCGAAAACAACGATCCGGTGAATCTTGCATGATGTGGAACCTTTAATTTTTTAACAAACCCTGAAGGTTCGGCGAGTGAAAAAAAAACAAAACTGCAGCCAATCAGGATGGAGAAGCACGCAAGTCCTCCAGGAGGAGGTTCTTCAGCGCCGTGCTGGATAAATATATCTTCTGCTGGCGTGTTCTTTCCCTCCCCATCTCCCTCCTGCGTCTCCAAGTACACAACAGCCCCAAGAGAGGCAGTGGAGAAGAGAAGAGGAAGAAGAAGAAGAAGGAGGATTTGCTTATGCAATTCTAGCACCTCTCACTGAATGTATCTCTCTCCATCACTCCCCTCCTTCTCTCCCTCTCTCCCTCTCCAAAGCATTAAAGTGCCTTTCTCCTAAAAGTACAGTATGAAGATGACAGCGTGGCCCAGGCAAACATCAATGTGTGTGTGTGTGTGTGTGTGTGTGTGTGTGTGAGGAGAATGGGATTTTCCACGGCTGTCTCTCCGGGCTGGGGGAATTTAGTGGCGGAGGTGGTGAAGGCTCCCAGGGCCTTTGTGGAGGGCCATTGTCCCGGGGAGCCTCGGGGGCGTAGCGCTGTCAACGGAACACAGTCGAGGAGGGGGAACGCAGGGAGCGCGCTCAGCTTTGAGGGATGGAGAGCAGCGGCAGAGGTTAAAGTGCTGCAAGGCAGGAAGGCAGGCAGGCGGTTGAGCTGACAACAAAAGGAGGAGGACGGACGGAAAGAAGGGAGGAAGAGTGGGGTCGGGGAAGGGGGGCAGACGCACAAGGATGACGATACGAGTGTGTGTGTGTGTGTGAGAGAAAAATCAAAGTTTGTGTCGCAATCCAGCTGATTAAGGTTAAATGTGGCAAATGTAGATGAGCATTTTCTCCGGCTGCACTTTTTTCGCCTTCTTCTACTTCTTCCTTTTTTGCGATCCCGCGACTCGACAGGAAGGCTGCTTATCCGACAAATTTTAATTGGTGTGAGCGAACACGCGACAATGCAAGAGAGGAATTAGCGAGGTGCTAATGGCTGAGTTTGCAGTGAATTTCAACAAAAAACCACAAGACAAAAAAAAACAGCAGTTCAAAGAAAGAATCTTTGCCTCCCTCTCTCGATTTTGCCTCACCCTCCTCTCTTGTCACCCCCCCACCACCCTCTCTCTCTCTCTTTCCCTCCCTCCGGCTCGGGAAAAATCCATTTCGCCTCTTACGAAAGAAAACCACCTGACGTCGCCAGGATTTTTTTTTTTTGAAGGGAAATGCCAGAATCTATTTCACGGCTGATTATCTCAGTACAATCTGATAGCTTAAGTGAAGGGATTATAGGTGGCTGAGCGCCATGTTGGCCCATTGTGCAGCCAAAGACCTCGTTGACGTGTAATCAATGGCGAGTGACCGACCGAAGATAAACAGCACATCTCTGGGTTTGGCTCTCGCCATCGTTTTTTTTTTTTTGTTTTTTCGCACAATCTTTGTGCTGAGAGCATATGCATGGCAGGAAAAGGGAAAGCTATCCTTTCTCCGCCTCTCCTCTTCTCATTTCATCCTTCTCTCCCACCGTTCCTGTCTGCCCCTCCTCTCACGGAGGTGCTTATCTCGCAAGTGGCCCGGCTTCACCTTTCACCCTGTGCAACGAGATCCTGAAAAGAGTGGGGGCGCTGCAGCTGAACCTCTCGTTAAAACTCCCCAAAAATCCAACAGTCTTGGCCGGCTGGACCCCAGAGGAGGCAGCCAGCGCTATTTGGACTCCTGGATTCCCCCGGACAGATCAGCCAGAGAATAAATGTGTTTTTGCACTTGGTCGGACCGCAGGCCTGTGACTCAGTTTTTGTGTGTGTTTTGTGTGTTACGTGAACACTTCAACATCACTCACACCGCTCAGTAGACCCCCTTAATCAGTGTTGAGGTTTTGTGTAATTGTGCATTTAGAACATAAAGAGTTTTTCCCCCATTGTATTTTAGCCCAATGTGTTTGCCGTAGATCAGGGGTGGGCAAACTTTTGGACTTGTGGGCCACAGTGAGTTCTAAATTGCGACAGAGTGGCCAGAGCAGCAGCAGATGGATGGAGTGTTTCGGTGACCCACCTCATAGGAGAAAATGATATATCATGGAATATGTAGAAAACATGTGCTTTAATGTCTATTAAAAATGAACAGAAGCGTTACAACAAAACCAGCGTCTTTGAAGCCCCATGATGTTTAGCTCTTTATTGAAATGACTCTTAAAACACTGAAAAAAATTGTTGAAATACAGCTATGTTATTACTCACTTACTATTATTATAATTTCTTCAAGTTTGGCGTTCCGGATTAATAAGCCTAATGGGTCGCATATGGCCCCTGTGCCGTAGTTTTCCCAAGTGAGACTGTGCTGTAGCTGAACTGGATCAGAAACAGAATTGAGTCCACTTTCAAAATTGAAATGTGAATGCAAAAAGGCTTGAGTCTGTTTCTTCTTGGTCCATTTTAGGAGGACTGAGTTTGATTCTTTTTAAAGAGGACTACATGTGGAAACACTCTTTCAGACAAAAATGAGGAGACGGCCGATCGGATAAACACAGCTGCTGATTGGCCGCTCGTCGATTACCTTGCGAGGGCAAAAGACCCCGTCTGTCTGTCTGCCTGTCTGTCTGTCGGTGCTCTCCGGCTTCCACCCTGTCCTGCACCCGCACAAAGGAGCCAGTCAATCAGAGAACACTCTCTTCTCGCCTTTTTTTTTCCACCCTCCCTCTATTCTGCTGGGAATCTCCGGAGGCTTATCGGAGCATCGGGCCGGTGAAGTTTTATCGGACTGGCCAGGTGTCACAGGAAAACGATCCCGCCGTCGCTCGCTGCAACCCTGACCGCCGACCGCTTTCTGGCCCCTCCACTCACCGCCCTCCCGCCCCCCACCATCGATTCTCATGACGGCGGGGGCCAGTGATTGAAAGGACATCCATCATGCTTTAATTGACACAGCTAATCAGCTTTTATAATTGGATGGGATTTACTTTAGTCCTTTTCTTCTGGGCCGACCTTCTTCTTTTTTTCCCCTCGATCCACCACCAATTCACCTCTCCTTTCCCCCACGCGACCTGTCGTCCCATTGTTCCATTTCACTTGACGTAATTGCTGGCGCAGAACTTTTGATTCTCTTTGTTGCATGACCTCTCCCAGTGATTGACACCTGCCCGCAGATAATCTGTGGATGAGATGAGCTGTTTTCACCGCTGACCCTGGGCCAATCTCTGTTTTTTTTCCTCCTCTCTCCTTTCTTTCTCTCGGAGCATTCAGTTCAGCTCCTCGGACTCGCTCCAGGGCCGGCCCGCTCTGGGATCAGATCCTGAACTTGAGATGAGCCAGCGTGGACTTATAATTCATCTTGCCTCTGAGGGGCTGCGTCCTGGGCTTCTGCTGAAGTTTAGTTGCATTTGCAGTCAGCACAATGTCCGCACCTCGCGGTCTGCAACACGCCGCTCCCTCCCCTTACTCTTTCATGCGCTGATAAATACAAGCTTTGCAGCCTTCTGCGCCTTCTCCCTGGGCATTTATCAAGCAGAGTTGGGAATATATTTCATCCCATGGCCAATCCCGGGCAGCCGTCCCAAGATGAATAACACCGCAGTTCTTAAGGTCAGGGAAATATGGCTACTAAAACTCTCAAAGTGAATGTGACCATTACTATCTCCACAACACAGTCGTTGCTTCCCACGGTGGCTCCCTGTGAAATATGGCCCAAAATAAACGTCGGGCCATTTCTCATGGAGGCCGCTGAACCTTCCTCCAAGGGACAAACTCCCGACTAAAAATATTAGCCGCCTTCGCCGCAAAATGAGCCCGTTAATTCGAAATTAGGCCGAAGACTGATTAAGGGCTGTTTTGATGGCTTTCCACCGGATCATCTGCCACGCCGTCTAAACAGGAAGCGCCGGCAAATTAACTCCATCACTGTCATTACGCCCAATAATTGTTTTTTATGTCGCCCTAATTTTCCTCTGCCAGGGAATAGGATCAGTGTGATATTTTCCAATTTTTGTGCCCTCTAACACCTGCTGCCATTTTGCCTCTGGCCTGCTGCCAGTGCAGGATGTTTTTTTTGTGCGCAGCGCCATCTTGTTTGCTCTCTGAAAGCGGTTCCTGATTCGTTCATTATGCAAAGCGCAGAATTGGGCTTGCGCGAGAGCACGAACAATAGCCTCGACTAATGTGCGCGGCTGGTTCGAGGCTTAATGACGGTGAGGTGATGACAGGCGTCAAAAGAGGAGAGGAGCGGCCCCTTTTGTTTGTCGCAAGAGGACGTTCCCGCCAACTGGGCTAATAGTCTCCAGACAAGGTTTGCGAAGAATGGAGGCTGCCGTCGGGCTCGCCAGCACCACCCCAAGGAGAAAAAAAAAACAACACCTCCCTGCTTTGCTTATTACAATACTTCACACGGCCTTTTTGTCTGAGGAAACACATCTGCGGGGAACAGATTGGGACAGGCTTTCTTCCCCGGCGCGGCTCAGCGGTGTCGGCGGAGTAAATAGTGGGCGACGCCACGTGTGCACGCGTGTGAGTGTTTGTGCAGGAAAACGATGAGTGGCAGCTCGGTGGATGTGTCCCGGCTCTCCGGGGAGGAGCTGCTGACCTCTGATGATGAGCCGGCTGAGCTCCCTCGTTCCGAGCAGACGCAGAGCAAAACTAATGCCCGACGCGTGTACGCACGTGCACAATTGGAAAAAATCGAGCAACACTGTTTAGCCCCGCTGCCCTGCCCTAATTATCAGTCTATTTGATCACCGTCTACAAGTGCAAGATACATAATTCAGTTAATTAATTCACCGTCTCCCGCCTGCCAAAGCCCATTCAAGACCCCGTGTTTACCGTGCAGAGGAGCCAAAAAAAGCGCGTTATTTATAATCACTTCTCCCTCCGAGACGTCACCCCTGGGATCCGTCATTTCTGGACGGCCGAGCGGCAGCATCTTGGAGTCTTTTGATGTCTGCGGGGAGCAACGGAGCCTCTCCCTTCATGTCCATCTGGTCAGCGGCGGAGCCCGCGGTGTCGATTTCCACCCAGCAGCCAGCTGCGAGGCCTCGCGCGAGCCGAGCAGCTCTCTAATCCTGACAGCACGCGCATGCATGCCCTATTAATGAAGCGCAGCCGCAGCCGCAGCCGCCACCGCCGCCTTTCTTCTGAAATCACAGAGCGAGGAGCAATCAGGGCACCATTGCCACCCTGACATCAGCGGCTTCGTTCCTGCTCAGCCTGTGCTTCGTGAGGAGAGCAGAGCGCCGTTTCATTTTTAGTCGCAAGCGTAACGTGCGTAGAGGTGAAAAAGGTCACGTGGCGGCGCAGGTACAAGTCGCTAACGCTACCTCTCCTTTATGAAGCCTTTCCGAGGTATGTTTGACATCTTTCGTCTGAGCGACGAGGGGGCATAAAAGGTTTATTTCGCCGGATAAAAAGTGCCCATGTAGGGAGGCCTGTGGCAGCCCCGCCGCCCTCCCCACGCTCTCAACCTGGCTTATAATTGATTCAAATTCCAGACACCTGTTCCCCGCGTGCTGCTTCACACCTGCCTGTTGCTTGTGACATTGTTCCTCGTCTTGTAGACTCAAAAGTTGAGCAAGTTAAAGCTGCAAGAAGAAAATTCACCTCCAGAAAATGTGTGAATTTGAAAAAACAACAACAATCCATTCTCATCTTTTCTTTTTTTTTTTCAGTTGCTTGAGTTGGTATCTTGAGATGCTCAAGTCCTTCTGTGTGGACTTTGCTTGTTCACACCAGGTACTCCAGCTTATTCCAGCAGGCCCAAGACACATTAAGCTAAATAGGAACTCTGAATGGCCCATAGGTGTGAATTAAGCCCCAATTCCACTGCCTAAAAAACGTGGGGTTTTTTGAAAATAATCGGCATTTGGTGGCGGTGGAATCTGCTCACCGAGCCGCGCTGTCGCACGACAAAACAGGTCAAGCAACCCGGCAATTGACCCGGGTCAAAATCGGCTCCGATCGGCTTTGCACCAATCGGCTTGCGGTGGAATCTGGAAACCCGGGTCAACACCACCTTTTTTCCCTGCCGCACGGGGTGACGTTGAGCGTA
Organism: Thamnaconus septentrionalis; assembly: GCA_009823395.1. NCBI lineage: Eukaryota > Metazoa > Chordata > Actinopteri > Tetraodontiformes > Monacanthidae > Thamnaconus > Thamnaconus septentrionalis. The sequence goes on along the minus strand of CM020509.1, from coordinate 16,192,570 downwards.
ACGTGCGCTAAAAAATAATATCGCGCCAGTCGCGGCGTATATCAAGTACTGATCCAAAAGTTTTCGATCACGTTCCATCAGCGCTCGATAATTGTTCATTGTCCTCTGGCTGTTTCGCGGAGGAGGTGCGCGCCGCTTCAAGTCTGGCGTGGACGACGTCATCGTTCCACTACAGCCAAAAGTGGCCAACAACTAAGAACACTGGCCACCGCCGGACTCTTGAATTCTGTAGCACTTCATCATGCGATCTCAGCGCGATGACGTCAGCAGACACGCAGCGGTGAAAGCGGAGGGGTGCAGCTTGCCGGCGGGGGTGACACGCCGCTGGGTTTGGTGCGTGGAGATGGAACTCAATGCCAATTGCTTCCGCAACGTCCCGCGTCCAAAAACATGGAGTCATCCCGCTAATTTTAGTGGAACAGAGGCTTTAGAGAGTGACTGGATGCATAGATGGTATGTTGGATGCTGTGAAAAACACATATTTTCCATTTACAGGTCACGTGCCGCGCACAGACAGCGTGCACGTGAGTTGAGTGATTCAAATATTCGAAGTATTGTAATATTTATGTTGGACTTGGCAACCGAGTTGTTTATCAAGACCTCGCAGCAGAAATGAGATGGGGAGAAACCGGAGAGGAGCTCCCAGCTTCTGTGCAAACGCACTGATGGAAAACTCTCGGCAGGCCGCCGTATCTGATGGAGAATGGAACCCGTGCAGAGGCGAGGTGACGGCTCCGTGACGGCGAGCGCAAAATGCCAAAAATTGTCGCCCTGCGTCTCGGACTCTTGACGCAACAGGAGATAAACACCTCTGTGGTCACATGATGTGACATCACTGAGAGGAAACGCAGTTATTTCGCACTCGTGTTTCAGTCACGCTGCAAAACTATCACTTGAGTTTTCGCACAAATGGAGAGAAGTGTTCTGTTTTACTTCAGGGAGTGCATGAAGTGATTTTACTATTTTCTAAATATAGCTTTGCTCTGCCAAGACACTGTATAGAACTCTGCTGCTCTCCACTGATCCTATGGAAGAAAACTTGTTGTTCGTGTCACTACAATCTTTACATTTGCTCGCCTTGGGCTTCGAAACCTCAGAGACTGTGTGTGTGTGTGTGTGTGTGTGTGTGTGTGTGTGTGTGTGTGTGTGTTTTCAGCGCACGTGGGCGGAGGTGCACTCACTCTGGGGGCACTGCTCGCTGGTGCAGTTGAGAGACTGGACGTCGAGTCCCTGACATTCTTTGCCCCCGGTGCCTGGCGAAGGCTGAGTGCACTCCCTGCTCCGCCACATGGAGCAGTCGGCCCCGCACGCCGACCACTTGCTCCACTCGCTCCAGCCGCCGTCCACTGCGGAGAGACACGGGGGCAAAAAGAGGAAAAATGCGAGTTAGCACGATTAGCTGCAGAAAAGAAACAAACCCTCAAACTTTACAGCTTTACGTTGATCAGGAAACACGGTCGACAGCAAGAAGCTGCAACCGTTGTGTTTAGCTTTGGCAAGCTCAACATGGAGCAGCCGCCTCGGTGTGCAGGCGGTGAGCGGTGTGTACACATTTGCGTGCGGGATGTGAACAACTGGCGGGGTGGCGCTCGGTCGCCACTGTGTGCAAATTCCACGGCGTGAAACCTGCTAGGGAAAGCAATGCGAAGACATGCAAATCTGGGATTTGAACAGATGCACAGAAAGCAACCAAAGTGTGTGGAACTGCTCAGGGAAGCCACATTGTCTCTATTCTGCACTTTTTGTTTATTTGCAACATGGAAATCAGATGCAAGCGAGCAAAACCCCAGTGGTGTGAGGCGGCTGTGGCCTGCTGGACCCGGCTGTCAGCGACCAACACAGGCCCACTGTTTGTAGCTCATGCAAATCCCTCAAAAAGGAAAGAAAAAAAAAACCAAGATCTGCGAAGGGAACATTTGATTTATTAGTTTTGCCTTCGGTGAATTACACACAGTCTGGCCTGCACTCTCCTGTACATCAGACCTGCAGCCTATTTTCTGTGTGCCACCACTTCAAACGCCACCACCACCACCACCACCACCGTGCAGAGAAACAAATGGAAATGGGCCGGTAATAGTCCTGAGATGGTCCCCGCTGCAAGTAATACCGGCACTGTTACCACATGTGGAGAGGAACAGGAAGGCCATTTGGCCGTAGCGAGGGTAATTTTGCCCAGTGTGGGAGGGGATCGGAGGGGTGGTGGTGGGGGGCGGAGGGGCGGGGCTGAGGCCGGGAGCGATATCGACGGTGACATGGGGGCCGCTCCTGGGGAAGGTTACCATAGGGCTAATGGGAAAAGGAGCAGTAATGAGCTCTCTTGGGGAGGTGGGGAGGCGGAGGAAGAAGAAGAAAAAAAAAAAGGCACCTCTCTCTGCCAAATGTGAGGGTGAAGGAGACCAGACGAGAATCACAGCGCGCACAGACACAAACACGGCAGCGGCTCGCCCTGATGAGTGCTGTAACCCTCCTCCCGGCTGACCCCAGGGCCAGGAAACCTTAGTGCTCATTAATCCCAGCAAGGCACAGAGCAAAGGGGGCGCGACCCCCAGAGACCGGCTGCAGGTCAGAGGCTTCGGTTAATAAAACTTACGGTACTTTGTTGGTGGAGGAGAGGTGTGGGGACGAAGGAGAGTGTGGTGTGTGAGGGGCGGATACCTATGATTGCATGTCTGGAGCAAATTATGATGCTGTTTGGTTTAAGAGTGAGCCGCAAATTGGAAGAGGAGCTAAAAGGCGCAGTGGGGGTATTAGGAAAGAGGCACAGGTGTGCGAATTATTCTCAGCTCGAAGAAAAATCTGCCCGTTTGCTCCTTTATGTTCCCACATTAGTGCTGTGTGTGTGTGTGTGTGTGTGTGTGTGTGTGTGTGTGTGTGTGTGTGTGTGTGTGTGTGTGTGTGTGTGTGTGTGTGTGGTGGGATGCTGACACAGCTCGGCCCCTTTCCAGTCGGATCCATTTGGCAGGGAGAGCAGAACCAATCAGATAATTGTCCTTGTTTGGCATTGAGTAGAGCCATCCGTGGGCCAGTGGGCCGATTACCCAGGCACGAAGTGAAAATGATTGAATAGCAAATTACATCCTAATGAATATATTATTAAGTTTACGCCGCGCGTGCCACCGCGAAATAAAGAAAGAGGCGGTGGCGTCCACATCTGCCGTGAACGAGGTGATGAAATTCGACTTCTCTCGTCCGGCACAAAGCAAGACTAATGGCCGTGCAAATGACATCTTCAAACACGTCCAGGCTAAAGTGAGATGCTGGAGATGTGAGCAAAAGTGGCGATCCTGGGGCTCAAATAAAAAATAAAACATAAATAGGAAAATAAATCAGATGGATATGAACAAACACTTCTCGATAAGCCTGTCTGACTCGGACTCATGCTGCTAATATTTCAGCGGCAGCAAAAAGAAGAAATGACACCAAAGGCAGACTGCAGTGGCCCAAGAGGATGTGAGACGAGAGTCAACAGCTTCAGGAAATGTGGCAAAATAAGAAAAGTAAGACTTTTCATTGACTGTCCTGCTTTCCACCCACCCTGCGTTAAGGGTTTAGGGATGGCTGCTGCGGCAGCTGCTATGTGGAAAAAAAAAGGAAAAAAGGAAAAAAAAAGGCGGCACCCCAGACAATTTTCAATCACGCGGCACCGCAGGTTCCAGGTCAGCCAGGTTGCTGTGGAGGGACAGAAACACAATGACTCAGTGGCAACTCCCCATTTGGCCACGTTGTCAAGGGGAGAGGCAGAAAGGAGGCCATTCTGAAGCACTCTGCGGGGGGGATGGGAGAGGGGGGCTGTTCTCCTGCTGCCTCCGATGACAAACCAACACGGTCCGAGATCACTGAACACCTGTGATGGACGTGAGGCTGCAGACATGTGACCGTGGTGACCGGCAGCAGGCCGGCTGGCTCACGCTGCTCCTATTGGCCGATCAGCTGACGTGTGGAAAGTTCCCATCCACAAATTTAAAAAAAAGAACTTACAGGAAATCAGTTGCAGATATACAGTTAACGCAACAGGCCGCAACGCCAAAGCCTGGCTGTATCCGAAATCACGCACTCTTTCCCTCTAACTTCCTCGAGACGTAATTCTATGTACAGAAGGTAGAGCGGATTGTCCAATGACTGAAAGGTTGGCGGTTCAAATCCCGCTCCATCCCAGTCTGTTGTTGTGTCCTTGGGCAAGACACTGAACCCTAAATTGCTCCCAATGGGGCTGCCAGCGCCTTGCATGGCAGCAGGCACCCATTGGTGTTTGAGTGAATGGGTGAATGAGAGGCCTTTGTAAAGCGCTTTGGGGTACCGTGAATGTGCTGGAAAGCGCTATATAAGTGCAGACCATTTACCATAATCACGTCACTGTGGTTGCATTATTGAAATGGTAATGAAATAAATATATGAATTATTTTACACTCACACGTATATGCATTTTTGTGACAAGTAGATACTATATAATAAGTGTCTTCCCACATAAAAGAAAACAATGAAAAACGTTTGGCTCCTCTCGCCTTTTCAACATTTAGGTCAGCGTGGGCAGAATGCATGATGGGATATATTGCTGGGTTAGTGACCGTCGGTTGGGCTTTCAGCGATGCATTATGGGATATAGTGAGTAGGCCTAATAGTGAATACCAATGTTCACTCAGGATTTCGGACACTACTATAAAAGTGCGTAGCCCCTGTGAAGTGAGAAAGGGGGCGATTTTGTTTTTAAGTTGATGAACAGAGCGAGCGGTCGTGATGCACTCGTCGTGTCTTAATGGGAAAGTGAACAGAGCAGCACCCCACCCACCCCCCGCCTCCCCTTCTGTCGACTAAATAGCCAGAACAAACCAATTAAAGGACAGAATGATCTACGAGGAGGCGCTCACACACACACACACACACACACGGAGCGCTGTGATGATGCAACGCTGTCACCAGATGGACCAGCATCTTTTCTCCCTCAGCTAATGTGCTTTTCACTCCCACTTATTTTCCAACGGGCCTCATTCATTCATCCATCCTTTCATTCATCACAGGCTAAAATGTGACGCCTGCCAGAAGAAACGTCCAGAGGAACACACGTTGCTGCTTCTTTCCTTCTCTCCCAGGCAGGACTCGACGCTCGGTCCTCCACCTTTTGCAGGCGCACACACACACACGAGGCGCCGGCTCTCTCGTGCGCAGACTCATGAGTATGCGTGCGCAAATATACCCGCCTCCAGTCTGTTTATTTTCCATCGAGTAGGAATTCTCCTGACTCCTCCCGGCTGCCGGAGGGATCAGTACAATATTTAAATAATTCATGCGCGTTACACATCTTTTTTTTACAGGGGGGTGGAGGTGGGGAGGAAGAGTGGAGGGGCAGATGGTGGGAGGGGTGGTGGGGTTGTTTGCTTTTCTTTAATAGCCAAACAGCAACAGTGCCATTTAGCCGCGCGGGGCAGGCGTCGCTTCCTGAACAGGGGAGGTGGAGAGAGAGGGAGGGGACGACAACGACTGTGTGCGAAATCGCCCCCGATTCACTATAAAAAGGACATGGCATTTTGTAGCAGTGTCCGAATCCTGAGTGAATATCGGTATTCGCCAATAGGTATAGTCCACTCAATGTATCCCATCATGCATCACTACAAGTAGTGTACAACCAATGGTCACGAACAATGCATGTATTATAAGAACTGGATAACGGACTGGCAATATGGCGGTGTGCCGATTTTTCCCAGTGGCCACTCAAGGTACTGCAGCAAAAAAAATCCCATGGGCCCAAAAAGCTTTTTTCACATAGGTCGTACGTGCTGCTGTGTCTCAGCTCGTTCTTATTGGCTGCTTTCTGATGTGTCTGTAAGTGATGTTCTCCAGAATCATTCTGATTGGTCAAATAGATCATGTGAGTTACAGAAGCATGATGGGAAGTATCACTACTGCGCATGCTCTGTGGGCCCATTAATGCAGAGGTCAAAAAAACTTTTTCGGTGTATGCGCTGGATGAGCAACTTAATTGAAATGAATGGGCCGCCATCTTGGAGTCTGGGGGCCTGTGTACAACCGATGTTCACGAACCCGGCAATATATCCCATCATGCATTGCACTCACACTGACCCAGTTAAAGAAAGGTCGAGAGGAGCCGAGCGCTATTTTTTTAAATGTTGGAAAATGTTTAGTATAGTATGCAATTGGCATAAAATGCATATATATATACAGTACATTATTAAATATAATATCTATTTATTGCTATTTTTTTTTTCCCAAGTCATAAGTTTCTGCCAGCCGACATAACGTTTTAATAATGCGAACGCAATCACCTTATTAACTGCGCCAAGAGTAGCGTCTTTAATTCAGCTAATTAGTTCACTATATAGTTGACTACAAAGAACTCCCTGTATGGGGAACGAGTGGGTGATTTCGGACAGAGCCTATCTCTGTTGTTGTCGCCTCGCTCGCCTTTCTTTGGTGACTTGTGCCGATATTCAGCTGCAAGTGTCGGTTCTGAGCGCAAGTCAGCGAGAAGGGAGAGAGAGAAAAAGAGAAAAGGAGCGGGCCGAACGACCGACCGACTCTCAGAGTCGGACGAGGGTCCGGGGCCAGTGGATTTACCTCGGCGCTTTAGTGGGATATGATGAGCCGGAGACAAAGAGGAGGCGGAGGGAGGGAAAGAGAAATGGAGATAAGCTCTTGCATGGTTTGGCTCCTGGCTGTCTGCAATGTTGATCTGAGCGGCGCTGAGCCTCCGGCTTGAGCTCCGGCATCGTCCTCCTCCTCCACCTCCTCCTCTTCCACCTCCTCTTCCTTAGCCACTATAGCCGCGTCTCTCTCAGCGTGGGGGCTCCATCTGATCTGCCGCACAGGCCTCCGTGCCAAGTCCTCATTAAACACTTTGGAGACTCGGACAAAAATACAGATGAGCCCCTCAAGCCTCGCCACTTTTCCAGATGAGAGGCGGGAAAGAGAGAGAGAGGACGCGCAAGGGTGGCGGACACGCGCAGGCTCTTTGTATTCTTTTTTTTTTTTACCGCGCTAGGCCGTTTTTAAGGCGGTGGAGATGCATCCATCCATTTTCTAAACCTGCTTCTTCCTGAGCTCAGGGTTGCTGGAGCCTCTCCCTGCTGTCATAGGGCGAAGGCAGGGTGACAACCTGGACAAGTGGCCAGGTCGTCGCAGGGCCACAGAGAGACAAACAAAGACCAACAACCATTTGCCGTACCGTGTCCCCCCCCCTCCTTTAAATAATATGCAATGAAAATATGCCTCCGTCGCTGGAGCTAAACGCTGCGCTGATGGAACTATTCTCCCCTTTTTTTTGTAGAACAATTCAAATGTAGAACAACACGCAGCCGTCGGCGCTGCTAAAACAGAAATTTACATGAGTAAGGGAGGGAGACGAAGCCGGCCAGTGCCGGGACAAATTACAGCCTCTGCGTGTTGTTGCCTTCAAACACAAATTGATTACTCTTTATTTGTACTGTTTCCAGCATCTTCTCTCCCCCCCCGCCCCCCCCGCCTCCCTTCACCAAGATGGTGTATAGCATGTCGGCAAGGCCGCTGAAATTTCCCAGACATAAACAGAAAAAGACTGCAAATTACAAAGAATAACTTGCTGGAGAAAAAAACAAAAAGCACACAAAGCAAACCCCTCCTCCCTCTAACCCATTTCAAAGATCTAACACTGCGAGTTAAATGCACAAGAGAGCTAATAACAACAAAGAATCCTTGTCTGGATAATTAATGAACTCTTGAAACAAGACCAGCATTAAAATCATGCAATCTTAAAAAGTGAAGCTCAAGAAAAAAAGAAGAAAACCAAAAAAACTAAACAAAATGCAATGTGGAGCAGGAATTTGTCTCAAGGCGACTGTGTCTGAAACCAAATGTCAGCTGCGTCTGAATAAATAACACGTCTGTCTGCAGTGTTACACCCCAAATAAAGCCACTTTCATTCTGAAACGCAGTGCAATCAGCATCTACTGTGACCGCTCTGGATTAAACATAAAATAATAAGAAAAAAAAAAAAGGCCTGCGAGCATCTTATTAATTAGAGTCGCTATCCGGAACGGACGGCTGCTCTCTGTCTCTTGCTGAACAGAACTCTAACACGTGTTAACTCAAAGCATCAGCACATATTTGCCACGTCTTTTTTTCTTTTCTAGTCTTTTTTTTTTAAACAATTGTGCTGCATGACGTCCCACCGAAGCAGGTAACGAGCAGCAACAGTAGCCAGTGATGACAGGGGGCCAAAGGGGGGAGTGAGCGGGGGTCACATGGCTCTTTCATCAGGACAGTTTTTTTTTATCCGTTTTTTTTATCCCCAAAAGTGTGAGAAACAATCGGCGGGACACAATGCAATTTCTGCCGCAGCAGCCCCCCCACGAGTATAAATTACAAACTTTCTCCTTGCAGGACGGGGAGCGAGGGATGGAGGGAGAAAGGAGGGGCGGAGGTAGAAGAAGGAGGGCTACCGTCTAACAATAGCAGCCTGGGCTGACATTAATCTCTCTAAGCTGGTGGAGGTCAGCATCATGCTTTTGCTACGGGGGGGAATGTCAAGGATCCCTGGACGCCTCCTCTTCCCCCTCCTCCTCCTCCTCCTCCTCCTCCTCATTTCATTACCACCAGCTCCCACGCTGAGAATTCCCAATCCCGTCCTGTGTGCATCCTGACGGCATTCCCAACACCCCCTTACCAGTGTTGTTTACTCCATAAAAGTAATCTAGCTACTGATTCCTGATTACTCCTTTAAAATGTAATCTAGTTACTTCTGTAACTACTTTGTTTCATAAGCAATCAATTACTAATTACTAATTACTTTGTTTAAAAAAAAGATACAGTTAAGAACGTCTTGTTTCCTGCACATAACGTACAACAAACCACAATATTTTTTGATTTGGACGAGATGAACTCAAAATACTGTTTGTATTTTCAGCTATCAAGCGCTTTTGCTGTTTTTTCTTTTGCCGCCGCCATGCTCGTTTTGGTGCGCCGTCGCATATAAATGACGTTGCATGCACAGCTGCATTATCAATCTGCGACATCATTGTTTCTGGTTGTTTTTATAAATTTCAGACATTTTGTGGATAATAATACATTTTTAGCTTGCACAAAAATTCTGAAAAGTAATGGAAAAGTTACTTGATAAAGTAACTATGATATAAATACCAGTTTTGCCAGAGTAATCCCGTTACATTACTCCGTTACTAAAAAAGTAGTTTAATTACAGTAGTGGATTACTTAGTAATATATTACTCGCCAACACTGCTCCTCATTCACTTTCCGTTGTACTTTCCGGCGGAACATGTGACCCGACATCTCGTCTTGTCGCTGACATGGCGAGACCTGAAACATGGGATTCGCTGATAACCTCAGATTTAGGGGTTGGGTTTCTCTCTGTTGTTCACCGAGGGGGGCAGGTTTCCTCTGCGGTCGGCGTGGCTGCACTGTGTCTATCAAGCGAGCCCCGCCCCCTCTCCCCCGTTCCCCCCGGTCTAATGCAGGGCTGCAAATGAAGCAGCTTGACTTCCATCTAGGGGCGAAGAGGGATCGATATGTGTTGCTCTCCTCCTGCCTCCTCCTGCCCTCTCCCTCTCTCTCTCTCTCTAGTTACACCGGGGCAGCCAAATCAAACGGCCACAACTCCGCCGACGTGAGCCAACGGCGAGCAGGCCGCCATAATTCAGCCCTTTTATGGCCCATATTTACTACACAGCTTGAGCGGCAAACAATAACAAATGTACTGGGCGCCGGCCGACACAATGCCATGCCCGGGACCATGTCTCTTAAAGCTGACAGGTCTCGGGGAATAAAAGCGGCGGTGCCTAGCGCGGCCGGCCGTGCGGAAGATAAAGAGATATGTGAGCAAAAAGCGATAACGATGAATCACCGTCAGGAACGAGGCCTCTCCCCGGCTGGGCGCCTACGGCTGCGGAAAAAAGCTAATTGCGGGCGAAGCACGACAGAAGCCACTGACAGCCGAGGAGAGGAGGAGCTAGTACTGAAGAAGCAGCCAAAATGAAAAAATATGAAATAAAATAAATGAAGTGATGGCTTCTAGATGGCCATGTGTCTGCGTGGGTTCTCTCCGGGTTCTCCGGCTTCCTCTCACAAGTACAAAAACATGCATGTGAGGTGAATTGGGAACTAGAAATTGTCTGTAGGTTTGTGAGTGACTACGAACGGTTGTTTGTGTCTATGTGGCCCTGCAATGAACTGGCAGCTTGTCCAGTTGGGAGAGGCTCCAGCAAACCCCCCCAAACCCCGGGCTCAGGAGGAAGCAGGTATTGAAAATGGATGGATGACTTCTAGATGCAAAAAGGCAAAAAGGCAAAAAAATAAATAAAAAGTTAAATTATAATGCAAAGAGGAAGCCACGGGAAGCTGAGCGCCACAGGACGAGCAGGGTTGCCTGGCAGTTACCTGGACAGGTGGCCACGCAGGCACTTTTCTGGACGTTCTGCCCCTCGCAGGACGTGCCTCCGTTCAGTGGCGTGGGATTGGTGCAGCTCCGACTCCTCTTCTGCCATCCACGGCCGCAAACGGCGCTGCACGACGACCAGGTGGTCCACGTGGACCAGCCGCCGTTGACTGTTTGAGGAGGGGAGGCGGGGGTTGGGGGGGTGGCATCAGGTCAGAGAGGGATGGAGGGGGGAGGGGAGGAAGAGGAGGTGGGGGTGGGAGGGTGAAGGCACAGAGCAGCCAGGATTACCCGACGTGCACTTTGGAACAGAGGCGTGCTGCGCTAGAATAATCTCGACTGCTGTTACACCCTTTTGGTTCGGCGCCGCTGTGAGGTGAATAATGGAGGAGCGGGAGGAGCGAAAAAAAAGAGAAAGAAAAAAAAGGGAGGTTTGGAGGGGGGGCTGCTTCCTGTGTCCAAGCTGAAATTACAGCCAACTGTGGTTACATATAAAAAAGAAATGGCCTCAACATGGAGCAGAAAATAACATGACAGCTGGCCATCTTTGATCTTATCTGGAGGAGAAACAACTGCAGGAGGACAAAAAAAAAAAAAATGTGTGCCTCAGAATTTCCCTGAGGTAGGAAACAATAATAATAATAATAATAATAATAACGATGATAAGAGACAGAATAGAATCATTGTGAAGAAATGTCATTTATCACCAGGTGCTCGTGGTAATAAAAACATTTTTTTTTATCCCTGGAAATGCCACCGCAAAACATATCATGGCTGCTTCCTGTGAGTCTGTCATCAAGACGACGCCCCGTCAGTGATTTTTGCACCGCCACGTCACACTTTTCAAAACCCGGCTGCCTGCTAAACTGTGACAGAAAAAAAAACACTCTTCTTTGTATGATTAAAAATAAAATTAGAAAGTGCCTACAAAAAAAAAAAAAAAAAGAACTTGCTGAACAGGCTCCTGCGTTTGGGAGCCAAACCGAGGCGGCCGCCTTTTGGCAGCTAATTGTTTTTGGTATCTCTCGATCGCGGCGGCTGATTAGATCAAATCACGTCGGATTAATTCCGATCAGCTCCTTCCTGCGTCCGGCTGCGTTTGTCCCAGTTTACAAGGCGGTGAGATGTCTGATTTATCGACTCCAGCAGAACTGTCCGTCCTTCTCTGTACAAACCCCCCATCCCCTCCCCTCCTCACCTCCTCACTACTCCCCCTGTCTCCCCCATTCCCAACTCTCTCCTGCGCTTGTCGTGGCTGAATCATTTCCTCGCCTTCACTATGCCATTGATTGGCCGCCACTGTGAGGTAAATTGCCAGGAGACTCGGCCCTGATTACCTCTTAGCACAGAGTGCGGCTGCACCGCTCCGGCCTTGTTGAAAGGAATCTCCGGCCCCCCTGTCGGACCTGCTCTGAAAAGAAGCGCTTATTATCGCCTGTGCACGCCGCTGCGGTCGGTCGGCATCAGCTGACTGCTGCAGCAGGGGAAAAAAAAAAATCTGTATGTATAAAATTCAAAAAAAGAAATTTGATTTGTGCACTGAAATCCTGAGCTAACCTACGCTAACGTGGCAGTAATGTAGTATACCTGTCAACCTGTCAAGAGTGATGGGAAGCAATGGGAAGTGCAGCACGAGCGTGCAGACGGTTATTTGTTCTCAACTGCTGTCTCTCAAAGCGGGAAAAAAATGTGTTGCGTGTCAATGAAATCATGATCAAGCAGTCGGAGGAAGTGTGTTTTGCTTTCACCCTCCCCCTCTCCCCCAACACCACCCTACAGCCAATCAAATTTAATCGGCGGATAACGGCGGATATTTCCTTCACTGCTCGCGCAGCGGAAGATGATGTGCCTTGAAATGAGCGCCGTTCATTTTAAAAAGCCCTCGCTGGCCAGGCACTGCGCACTTCAATTATCACATTTACAATTGGGGCGCCGATTTGAAGTTCCTTCGGATTGCGAAGGAAATGAACTGAGCTGCGTGTGTGTACAAACCTTCAGTGCGAGCGGCGGCTTTTGCTCCCTGACTCACTGCTTGATATCAACCCGCAAAGTCAAAGATGCCGAACGCAGCCAGACCCGTCGACTGTAATCGTTCCTTATCGATAATTAACGGCGTTCGAGCAGCAGCGACGGGCTCAAAGTGTCAAACTACTTTACAACAATTGCCAAAATAATCACCGTTTCGAGATGTGTTTAATCAGGAACGCTGTCTGAGTCTCACACATTCACAAGATGGAGAAGATTCTTTGCATAATTCTATGAAAAAAGAAGAAGAAAAAAAAGCTCCTTGACACGTGAACAGTTCTAGCTAGCGTGCAGCGGTGACATACGGTGCACGCTCTCCTCTGTAATCAGCTCCCAGACTGACTGCTGTCACTGTTTTATTAGCCAGCGTCAATAAAGACTGACCCGCTGTGCCGGATCTTACATTTCCTTTGTCCGGAAAATTGTTTTTGTTACAACGCGCGTGCCAACGTGATATCTATTTCCTGTTTGCTCGTGGCGCGCGCCCGGTGGCTCTCTTTGGACGCAAAACACCGGTGCTTCCTGCGTGACAGGAAACACCGTCGCGGAGATCAGTTTGGCCATCAGGCCAAGTCGTTATTTACGATTCGTTGTTAATTACATTCCCTCCCCCAAACCTGTTTTTTTTTGTGTGTTGGATTCCAGACTGAGAATGAAGAGGAAGGAAGTGGAGAAGGAGGAGGAGGAGGAGGAGGATGGCAGCAGTGAGCGCCGGCCACTGCCAGCACTGGCCCCACTGTTTGCCAGTAACAATTTAGGATGTGATAATTAATGCGTGAAAAAGGAGAGTGTTTCTTCACACAGCTATTTATTATTATTGCTCCGTGAATAGTGCAGCCGATCAGCGGCCGAGTCGCCGCCGTATTTCACACTTTTTCCTTCTCGCCTGTCAAACCTGCACGGCAGCTCCACCTGATGGTGCACCTGAGCTGCACCTTTTCAATGCATGTCAATGTGCGGGAGGTTAACATTGGGGGGAAGCGGCGGTGGCGCGAGGCGGCTGTTTGCGTTGAGAGCCAGGACGGCTCCCGCAATGCTTATTAACCTGCCGGCGGGGGCGAGTCGCCACCTGACTGACACCTGCTGAAAGGGGGCGTCACCCACCGTAAACGAGCACGGTGGCCGAGTTGCTCCGGCGGCGAGCCACGATGTTCTTGGCCACGCAGGTGTAGTTGCCCGTGTCGGCCAGCCGGGCCTTCTTGATGATGAGATTATGGTCGGCGGTGACGAAGAAATTGGGGTCACCGGCCGGGTTGACCAGGTCCTCGTTCCTCTGCCACTCCACCTGGCAGGGCGGGGGAAGGGTAGGGGGGAAAAGCAGAAAAAAAAGAGTTTCATCGGGCGGGAATTCAAGTTGGCTCGATAGATTCCATCCATTTTCCTGCATCCCTGCAGCACTCCCACCTGCCCGCCCGCCGGATGTGCTTTGAAGCGGTGGGGTTTTCACAGGCAGGAGGAGCAGCGGCGGCGGCGGTCATTCGCCTCCGCTTTGATTGAACCGCACAGACAAAGAGGTGCTGAAAGAAAAGCGGCCGCTGAACACTGAACAAAGCCGTCGCTGACCTTTGAGTGAGAATGGATAATCACTTTTGTATTTTTTTTTTTCCTGCGCTTCTCCTCTACTGCAGCAGCAGCAGGAACTGGCTAGCTTGGTCTCTCCGCACCCGCGGCCGTCTCTGGACCGCCCGCAGAATGGCTGCGTTCTTGTGAGCGTTAGACCAGTTGGAACATATTAAACTCAATTCAATTTAAATAAAAAAAAACTTTACTTGTTGCCAGGGGGCAATGGAAGGCATGGAGAGCAGAATTACAGGTCAAAGGTTAATACCAAAACAAAACAAAAGCTAAAGATAAAGTGTTGAGTAAAATGTATACAAATCTATAAAGAAAATAAGAACAATTATTTTATTTATTTATGTAGTTAAAAGGGACAGCACATATTGATGAAAATAAATGTAAATATGTCAGATTATAGCCGTAGGCTAGTTTCCATATGTAGTCCCTTGGCAGGTTGATGTTTACAGTAGAAAAAACCCCAAAACAAAACAAAACAAAAAGAATGCAGGAAGGAAAAAGAATAGAAAACAAGTCATACACCATACAGTTATCATAATTATGAATGGAACAGGGATATAAAGTGCAAAATGCAGTAATAATCTGGCCTTTCTGGTTCTCGTCTTCTTCATCAAACCTCTCTGGGCACCTGCCTCTCTTCTGCCCCCCAGTGCCGGGCCTTCTGTTGGGCCAGCCGAGCCCTCCCCGCTCTTGTTATTAGAGCAGTTAGCACCAACACAGGACAGGGTAGAACACGGCAGATGAGCTGAAACAGCTGGGCCTGTCTGGTCCTCTAAACACAGACACACACCGCCGAGAGACACCGGCGGGAGCGCCGCGCCGAACAAAGGTGCGTGTGCATGTGTGTGCGTGTGTGTGTGTGTGTCTGTGAGCGAGAGACAGGGAGACAGACGCAGGACACGGCAGCGAGATGGCAGTGAGATAAAGAATGAGATACGGAGCAAGTGAGGCAAATAGAGCCATTAATTATTGATGGGCCTTTAGAGATGCCAAGCGGGGAGTGAGGCCTCCGAGCCTCCGAGCTGAGCGATGTGACGAGACAACGTGATGTACGGCTTCTCAGAGATGTAAGGGAGATAATAAATCAATAATGGGGAATAATTAGAGCTGTAATTTATCGGTACGGCTCGTCTCCTCCCACCCACCGCCCCCCCGTGGAGCTCATCTCCAGTCACTTTTTTGCACTTTGTCCTCCGCCAGAGAGGGGAAAGGGTAAACGGGTGGCAATTTTTTTTTTGTGCGCCTATAAATATCACCCTGTATCTGTGTCTCACCTCAGCTTGTGGCACTCCCTCGGGTGGGTGGCAGTGCAGCATCACCTCCTGGTCCAATGCTACCTCTCTGCCCTGGGGCTCCTCCTCAAAGTTCTTTCTCAGGTCTGACAGGGGGAAAAGTGAGAGGAAAACAAAGAAATTAGGATATTTTTAGGGGGAGAAGAAGTCTCTGCAAAGGAGCGAGTTGCTCAAAACTGAAAATTCACCCAGTCCCCCCCCCACCAACCCGGTGTCAACAGAGATTGTGTTCGTTTTAAAGTCTGTGTAACCGCTCTTGCAGTGTTGCAGAGGTGAATAATTCCACTCAATTGACTGAATTCCACTGTTGAGGAAAATAGCAAAACCACAGTAAGTCTCAAAACTGCCTGTCTGGTGTCATCCAAAGGTCTGGAAGATGCAGCAGCAGTCATTTTGCTCAAAATATCCACTATGGCCTGGTAGCTACATTCATGCTAGCTGTGGCAACTATAGCTTGCCAGCTAAGTTGTGACTGAACTACATATGTGGCTTGGAGACTACACTGGATATTAAATGGGCTGCACTTAAATAGCGCTTTCCAGCACCTTCACGGTACCCCAAAGCTCTCTACACCCATTCACACACACACTCACTCACCAATGGGTGGCTGCTGCCATGCCAGGCGCTGCCAGCCCCATTGGGAGCAACTTAGGGTTCAGTGTCTTGCCCAAGGACACAACAACAGACTTGTTGTTGTGTCCTTGGGTGGGATTTGAACCGCTAACCTTTCGGTCATTGGAAACCCGCTCTGCCTCCTGAGCTCCAGTCGCTCCAGTCAGGATTTTAAGGCAAAAAATAAAATAAAAAATCATGATGCTAAGCACCCATTGGAAAGACAGCCTAATCTTGAATGGCATCAAACAAGCAGTATGGAGACATGTTTGAAAGGTCCTCTGTCATTCTCTCCCACCACTTTGTGTCCTCACAACAAGAAGGTTGCAGGTTCAATACCCTGGCCAGGGACCTTAGTCTGTGGAGTTTGCATGTCCTCTGTGTCTGCGTGGGTTCTCTCTGGGTATTCCATCTTTGTCCCACAGCCCGTATACATGCATGTAGGATGGATTAGGAGTTTTATATTGGCCGTAGATGGAGGAGTATTTGTCTGTCTGTGTTGCACTGCAGTGAACTGGCAACTTCTCCACGGTGGAACCTGGCAGCCTTTGCCGGTGTCGTTCCAGTGCAGGAGAAGTGCGTATCTGAACAAATGAATGACACAGAACGCCGCTGGTGCGAATTTGGAAATTGCACCAGCACCTCCACCAACAGCGGGCACAGGAAGTCCATTTCCACATTTGAGCGAGCGGCCCCCGTTTTGAACTTGCAGCAAATCTCGGCCTGATGATGTTTTTTTCCTGAATTCCCTCAGCCTTCCGCCAACATCCACCTGTGGCCTTTGGGCGCTCTGCACTCCAGCTTGGCCCCCCTGGGCTACATGTGGATCGGTGGCACCGAGCATCTTGCTTATTACAGGCTGCCTGGCTGGTTTGGAGAGGCCTGATCCGTTGCCAGAGGGGCCCAGCATCGAGCAAAAGCAATTGCATTACCCCCCCACCACATCCACCCTCTCCACCCCGACTCTGCCCCGCCCTGCTCTCTCTCTGCAGCCTCCGCCAGCCTCCAGCCTCCATCTGTATGTTGGAGCGGCCACATGAAAACACGGCCCTCAGGCATCTGGACGAAAGCTGCGGCTAGGCTGGCCGGCTGCACGGGGGCTTGGCATTATGTCTCATGCAATACTTGTCATAGAAATCCTCATATCTTTATGTACGCCGTTACCGCTTTTATGCACTGCCGTCGCAGAGAGGAGGGAAGAATTGCACAAAAACTCCCAAACTCGGCGGCGATGAGCCTCGGTGCCCTCAAAGTGCCTGCTTCTCGCTGAAGGACAGGAACCGATAGGATTACTCACACTTGCAGCTTCTTGTTTATCATGGTGAATGAAAAATGGTAAAAAAAACAACAACCCACAAGTCTCCCTGTGTGGTGCTGGCTGGGCTCATCGCCTCAGAGGCTTCACACAGTCTGCGCTGTGGGTCCGTTTAAACATGCCGAATTAAACTTCTGGACAAACAACACTTTGTTTTGTTAGGAAGAAAAAAACAAAATTCTGCAACCGGGTGTTACATAAAACTGGCCGCGAGTCCAGCTTTTGTTTTGCGTGAATTGCACGGGGGGGGGGGCTTTCTGTGTGCGGTGACCTGGCTCAAGCTTGACGTCGGCAAACCTCACCCCACCCCCCACTCCCCCGGGGCGGAGCCGCGTCTTGTTGTGTTGTTATTCGGGGGGTCGGGAGTTTGCCGACATCAAGCTTGAGCCAGGTCACCGCACACAGAAAGCGGGGGGGTCGTGGTGCGACGACTGCTGGTGGATTGCTTTAAACAGATGTTGGGCCTGTCAGCGCCGATCACGGCGGCGGCAACGCTAAGATGAGCGGAAAGTTTTACGACAGTCATTTTAATTAGAAGCGATACAAAGACACTGGAGGTGACTGGAGATAGAAGGATCCTGAAAGGCTCCAGCGTGTGAGGGAGGGTGTGTGTGTATGTGTGTGTGTGTGTGTGTGTGTGTGTGTGCGCGGGTGGGTGGATGGGTATTTCAGAACGAGCAGTGAAATATTTTGACTGCTGAAAAAGTGAACACACGCGTGCACACTCTTCAATAAGAGTGTGTGTGTAAGTGTGTGTGTGTGTGTGTGTGTCCTTATCTTCCATCTAACTGACTTTGTTGAGCTCTCAAACAAGGCCAGATAATGAATGTGTTTTCAAATCGTCTGGTGGTTTAGAGACAGCTCAGCGTTGGGCTCTGACTAGAATAATGCATATTTATGTGGGAATGAATAGGCGGAATCCTTTAAAACGCTCAAATGTAAAAACGGCTCCTTTAATAAACCTTTTGAGGACGGCGGCGAGGGACGTCAGCTCTCCCCGCGAAGGTTTTTTTTCCTTTTCTCCCCCTTCCAGCTCAGCGCAGCAATAAATTTTAAACCTGTTTTTATTCATGTCACTTTCATTGGGGATTGTTGCCGTTATATCAAGTATCTTACCAAATAAATATTCTAGGAAACACTCAAGTTTAATCCTCCACTTTTCCTTTAGTCGCCTCTCAAAGTCGATGAATAACTCTCCCACCTGCTTAATGTGACTGTAAGGGAGGTTTAATAAAGTGAAGCCATGATAATTTGGGATAGTCTAAGCCAATTGTTGGCCCTTCTGCAACTGGCTGGAGTGGAAAATCATGTTGGAAACCCAAGACAGTGACATTCAACATGTTAGCAACTTGAGGTTGACAGAATAAATTGTTTTGAAGCAACAAGAACACTGTTTGCAGGGTTTCTATCTTAAAATTATGGTTTGAATGAATTTGAATTGTGGACAACAATTTATATACCTAAAACTTTGGTTCCTGAATCATTCTGAACATACAGAGTTGAGTGAGTTAACTGGCTGTTTTTAGGCAGGCCATTGCCAGGCCAGCCAGGCAATGCTGTGTCGGTAACAAGGGTGGGTATCGCACTGTTACAAGTCAATGAATTGTTAAGAAAGAAGAAAAAAAGGACATTGAAAGCAAAGTTTTAGGCAGAAAAAAACCCATAATGCCGCTTGAAGTGCACTCACAGGCAATCTTGATGTACGCTTTTTGGCTCTTCTGGGTTCCGGTGGTGCTCCAGGCGACGCACTGACACCAGTAATCATCCAGGCCGAAGACCTTCTCCACCTGCTGTCGGGTGATTTCGATTGTCACCTGCATGATGGGGAGCGCTGCAACACAAACAGCAGAGAGAGACGACGGCGGTTACACGGTAAGCCCGGCAAAGTGCACGTTTGCCTTCATCAACTGGTTTGGTGGCGGGCCAGTAATGAAATGAACACCGAGTACTTTTCTCTCTCTCGCCCCCCGAAAAAGAAACAAGACAAAATAAATGGAAATGAATCCTCAGCTGCATTTTGTGCCTTGAACATAAGCCGACAAAGTAATTTGGAAAAGCTGAGTGGAAGAAGGAAGCACGGGTTTGGGTGGGTGGGGGTGGAGGGTTGCATAATCATATAGGCACCGCATGCTCTGTGTGTGAAGAGAATGAGGAGAGAGCTTCACTGCCATGCAGAATCCCGAACACCCTTTAAAGAGCGTTGAAAGAGCAACATTTGGGAGCAAACAAGGACACGACAAATACGCACTAAAAATACAGCCTGACCTGCCTCTGCTCTGACTGAATCCATAATGTTAGACAGCGGAGGCCGTGGTGGGGGAGTCACAAACATACAAGAATGTTCTGACAAAAGTATTTACACCAATGTTGCAGGCAGTCAGGCAGGCAGGCATGCAGGAATTAGACGCGTTTCTTTACAAAGAGGGAAATAAAAAACGGGGCTCTTCTTGACACAAAGCATTAATCAGGAGGGAATCCATCCCAAACAAACCCGGCGTTTGAGCGAGCCCTTTCATGATTCCACGAGTCTACCCGGGGACTTGTAAACCGCGAGGTGGATCCTATATATTGAGCTCCAACCTTGATCCCAAGCGTGTGTCCTAGTTTCTCTCTTCCCTCTGATGAGCAAACTCCCGACTCCAGCTCGGAGCTCCCAGCCCCGACTTGTCTTCCCCTCTCCCCCCCGGCTGGGGGTCTTCAGGTGAGGAGCGGAGAACCTTTCACGCAATGGCGGGAGACGCATCTGTCTACCCCAGGAACTGATGAGGCAGGCGGCTGCATTTCTCAGGTCTCAGCGGTGAACTGCTCTCCAACCTGAATTTCCACTGGAGCACTTTGATGGTGTTGTGTTCACAGTTTTGATCAGTTCGCAGTGATTATTTCCAGAAGTGGCACCTATCAGGTCCTCAACAACCTCAACAGTTACATAAACCACTTGTGCTCTTACAAATCGCAATTTGAAAAAAGGAATTTCTCATCAGCAGCTTGGTTGAACTGAGTCGTTCCAACATTAAAAAGGTCTGGTCTTGTGAAAGACAATACTTAGTTGGATTTCATCCTCCCGGTTATCTAATGCTGCTCAAGGGTACAGGATTGGCTTCAGTCAATTCCTCTCTTTCATAGTCCATATTTGTGTGAGAATTGAAGAATTTAAGTCGTAAGTGTAAGTTTATTTTTCCTATTTGTGTCATTTGAATTTGCACACAGATTGTTGCTTTTTGTTGGTGTGATGTGTGACTAGAAATAGACTATATCATCATCATCATCATCATCATCATCATCATCATCAACATCCATCATCATCATCTTCAAGAGTGCCGCCTTTTTTTTTTTTTTTTTGCTGTGTGATATCTTAGAAATACTGAAGATCCTCCAAATGTCTGATCTGGAATATTATCTTATGGGGACACTAGAGAAAAAATGGAGCACACTTTACATTTTCTCACGGAGCAAAATTCAAGTAGGAAGCAAGCGATCCTCAAGGTGAACAACAACAAAGACAGCAGCATGGCAACGGTGAAACTCAAGGGAAATTGGAAATTTCAAGAGTAGAGAGACTCCAGCGGCTGTCAGTGCATTGAATTCAAACTGACTGATCCAACTGATCAGGTCTGGCAAACGACGGAAAAAAAAAAAAAAAAAGGAGAGCAGCGAAATTTGTAGAGATTCCCAAGATTCTCGCGCTGTGTTCCGGTTGTGCTGCGTTCCAGGCTTTAGTGGCCCTGTGACACCGGGCTGTCTGAGGGTGAAGCTGCACAGTTGCTCTATTTGCCGGCAGACACGGGGCGGCGAGTAGCTAGAAGGGTCACTTCCTTTACCCCCCCATGCATTAGCGTCTAAATGCGGTGGATTCCCCCAGATGCGATCGCAGGGAAATGTGAGCCCACGTGCCAGAAATGCATCTCTGAGGCGCTTGCTGTCACAGTCAACAAAACCTTTGCTGTGTGCTGCGTGTCAAGGGCACGCTCGCGCGTGGCATCGTAAAAGTCGGCCGCAATTGGAAAAAAATGAGCAGGGCAGAGGAATTTACTTCCACTCCTTTATCGTCACCCAGCTCTCCCCATTCCAGCTCAGTGGCACAGAGTGCGCCGAAATGCTAAAAAAAAATAAAAAAAAAAGGCGAGGAAATAGGGCAGAAGACCCCCCTCCTTCGTCTTTCCATTCAAAACAGCACGACTGCAATATCTGGCTTACCGTCAAAGAAGCATCTGCATGGGCTTCATACGGCTGCAGCAGCATTTAGACTTTCTGTGCAAATGATCCAAGGACAAGGGACATGATTGCAGCAATGTTTTGGATGATTGGAATAGTGGTGGCATCAATAGTCCACTACGCCCCGTACGCAGCGTTTATTTTGATCATTTGTATGCATCCATACAAGGAGCCCTTTCAGGCATTCCTTCAAACATTCTAAATATGCATACTCAAAGTTCTATTTATCGCATTAAATCCTGTGGAGGACAAAGACCGGCAGCGAAAACCAATTAGAATCTGTGTCGCTGAACCTGAAAGTCGGATGAAAAAAACCAACAAAAAATGCACAACCTTGGAGGGATGGAGAGGAAGAAGATGAAGAGGAGACGCTGGGTGACCCTGATCTAGACAGAGTGGTTTACATACATCACCACACATCTGAAATTCAGCCGTAATGTCATGGATAATAGCGAGGATGCATGTCTGCCCATTATTGTGAGCTACGGGGTGAAGGGGAATAAGGATCAGTATGAAAATGCAAATCGTGAACAATGGGAACCCGAGGTGAGAAACCCAAAGAGGAGCAATTTGAAGCTCTGCTTGCCAGGGTAATTGCGTTCTGCTTCCTTATCTCTTCCTGTCTCCATAATTACCTGCTTTCTGTGTCTGACACCTTCCAGTAACACTGCTGTGAGTCGCTCCGTCCAATATCAGCCCAATTAATAAGTTTGGAGGCGGGGAGGGCGAGGGGAGGGGCAAAACGTCTCACGTCGGGAACAAAATAGGGCTGTAATTTTAGACCCGTTCATAATGATTGGACAAGCTATTAGCCCATGATAGCCTATTCCGCCGAGACCCCGGTAAGTAAAACAAACTTTATGAGAATCACTCAGAAACGGCGGATTCGACAACGGCAGCTATTGATTCGAGGGGGCGCACTTGTGGAAAACGGGTCACTGACACACTCATGACTCGACTCTATCAATATCGATTCGGAAGCGCACGCACGGCTGCCTCCGAGGTAGAGCAAATTCAAAAGAGGAGGCGACGTGCGAGGAAATCCGCACTTCCCGTCTGGCGCGATACCGAGCACTCGGCGCTCCTGTTAAACGATAATTAAAACGCGGCACGGCTCCCCTCAGCCTTGGGTTTTTGATGTGGGCCCTTATTGAACGCGCAAGTTCATATCCTGAGCTGCACTTCCAACGCGCGGCGAATTTTGGAGGGGAGATTATGTGATTGACACGCTACCAACGGCGGAGCCGACTGCGAGAACCCCGCTGAGTTTATTTTCATTGGCGGCGCAATTGGGCGACTGCTCTCCGCCGTACTTACCCATAACATTTGAAAAACACGCGGCACTTAACATTTTAAACTGCGCCGAGCTATGGGGGGAAACGGCGAAAGAGGCAGGAGGGGAAACGTGGCGAAAAACCATGTGGGATAAAACAAACACGGGAGGTTCAAAACACTCAATGAGCTGCTTCAATGCCGGTTGACGGCAAAAACTGCAATTTTAATGAAGGCCAATCAATATGCAGCGCTTGTCTTCTGACACGCTGATCCCAGAGAGCATTTGCAACTTATGTATAGTGGCTTCGCAGCTGCAATTTTTCAATACTACTCATTGTTTTATTTGAAATCTGCCCACAAGAGTGGCAGCAGAGCCTGGATGGTATCAAAGAGTCATTCAGTACTTTTTTCTGCTCAAAATGGAAACTTTCAGGCTCAAATACTGACCTAATGTCACTCAGTCATTTTTACTTATGGTCTGTTAATGGTGGATACATGTAAATCAACCACCTCGAGCAATATAAAGGTCAGACAATACGATTTGGCTTCGTCATTACACTAGAATTTTTGCAGAAAACTGCCAAAATATTTGACAGCACTGGTTGCGTATCCACCCTGTATTTCAGGCACAATTATGAACAAAGGCTCCAAAAGACACTTAAGCCCTTGAATGAATGCCAAGCAAACAAAAGAATGCTAATTGTAAATACATTACCGAAATGCTCATGCTGGATGCAAAGTGTTTGTTTTTCTTCACCAAAGACATTATAATATACTTATCATTCCCTCAGCACTGTTCCAATAAGACGCTTCCTGCTCTTTCACAAGTCTTTGGTGCTATTCATCATAGATGATGTGTTTTTTTTCCCCCCGCGTTGATGTCTTTGTCAGCATATTTTGTCCCGCTATCTGTCGGCGGTAGGGAGCGTCTCCTCCGGGAAAGGTCACCCTGTTTTATCCCTGGAAACAATAAAGCGTGTCGTGTTTGTTGTGCAGAAAATACCCTCGCCTCTTCTATGCGCGTCAGAAACATGTACTGAAATGCAAAAAAGCGGAGCGGCTTAGCGCTGGGAACCACACATCTGGCACAGACCTTGGGTGTAGACCTTGTCTCAAAAGGAAACTCTGAAGCCTGGGAATTTAAAGTTGTGCAAACTGCTGCTTTTTTCGACACAGCAAACCAACTTATTTTATATGACATGCAGTTTTATTATTGGACTCGTTTAATCCTCTTTGCTTCCCGTGAAGCAAGGTCGCAAAAAGCTGCCTGCATTGTTCCCTATCCTTGACAGCGTGGCCTCTCTCCTACCCACAATGCAACCCACCTCCCCCTCCACCCCTTAAACAAACCAAAGTTCATGGCCGTCACAGTTCTGCACAAACACCAAAGAAGACAAAAGGAAAAGACAACTGGTGCTGCTGCGCCTGGGGACTTCCAGAGTTTTACCAGAGGAAATGGGAGAAACCCCCCAAAAAAGTGGCACGTGACAAAGGATGCGCAACAGCAACAGCATTTTTGAGCAGAGTTGGCGTGTTCTCTGACCTCAGCGCGGTGTGGTGGTGGTGGTGGAGTTTGGCACAAGATCTCGGGGGGCAATGCTGTTACTTTTGCTTGGCTCTTGAGCTCAGCTCTTATCTGCGCTAAGGGAAAGATTACTCGCACTTGAGGGCACATCCAGCCAGATAAAAAAAAGGGAAGAAGAAGAAGAAGTCAGAGACAAAAGCAAAGACATTGTGTCTATATGTGATGTGTGTGTGCGTGTGTGTGTGTGTGTGTGCGCCGAGGATGAATTCCCCATGAGCCAACGGGGGCTCAACACACACAGGGTAAACATCATTGGACTCAATCCCCGGCGAGTCGATATTGGGCTTGTCTGAGTGCAGGACTTTATTTTTCTCTGCCTCACTCTTGTTTTCGCAGGCTGTGACCTCAATTCCATAGGGGTCATTTGCTTATCAAAGGCAAAGGCTGGAACTCGCCAGGTCCTGAATGTGTGCTCATTGAAACCAAGGAAATTCAATTAGGCGGCAACCCCACTGTGTCTGAGGCCGGGATTCATCCGTGGATACGGGAGGGATTAGGGATGGGTGCCTCGACACCGGGCGGGGGAGGGGTGGAGGGGCGTGGCGGCAGCGGCTGGGGATTGCGCCATTTCAACGCGGCGCTCACAATGTAGACCCCACAGGGGAAGGCTTTCAAGGCGGCGCCGTTGTGCGCGTCCACCCAGGTCAAAAGCGCCCTCTAACTGTTTCATTTCCTCCCGCGGTTCGTCTTTGAAGGAGGAAAGCATCGGTGTAATCACCAGCGCGGCGAGGGTCCGGGGCCTTCATTCAAACCGTCAACAATGCACCTTTTTTCTCAGACCAATTACTTTCACTGTGCTGTCAGAACTGGGTTTTGGAGCCTAGCAGGTCTCACATTATACCCCTATGGAGCTCTTTCTTTCTTTCTTTCTTTTTTTTTTTCTTGCAATCTCGGACCCCAGTGAAGCAGCCCGGTGTGATTAATCATTTTAAACCCCGCGTTTTAGCCCTTTGTTTGCAGCCAAAGGTAGCTCATCTCACGTTCTCATTGCATGTATGCGCCAATTAGCCACATATTCCCAGGGGAATTAATCAAGTATTCTGACTGTTACCATCATTATTATTCAACACGTTATTTAAGTAAACATGTGTAGTGCGGGACCTCTACAAATCCGCCTGGCATTAGGGATACAGTGACCCGTGCAATATTTCCAAATATGAATAATCCATAGTTAACCCCAGGTAAGGAAGCCAAGGACAACCCGCTGTATTGCGGCGTCTCCCAGACTTTCATTACCATGTAAAGCAGGTCCGGTGATGGGTGGCCCGGCGCTACGCGACGTGCCGAGGCGAAAATGGCAGGAGGTGCCATGAGGGTCTGTCTCCAAACAAGGATAACGTGGCCTTCTGAGTGAGGCATGGCTCTATTAAACAGCCAGGGGTGGGGTGGGGGGTTGAGGGGTGGGGGGGTAAGGGGGTAAGGGGTTCACAGGGAGCCCCACAGCCAGGCCTCACGTTCACGGCGAGGCGGCGGCTGGAGTCAGTGGGACAGCGTTCCGGGTCAAGGCTCCGCCTGCGGTGACGGTCGGCTTTTCAGGAGCTTCTTTTGATTGAGCTGTCCATTTTCCACAATGAATGCACGCCGCAAGGCCCACCGCCGCCGCTCGGAATGTCATTACAGATTATTCATGGCTGACAAACAGGCGGGCAGGTAGCCGTCCAATCAATCCAGCCAGGTTCAGTCCAATGCCACGCCAAGGAGACTCAGGTGGGGGCTGGACGGCCAGTGTCTGTGTGTGTGTGCGCGTGCGTGCGTGTGTGTGGGGAGGGGGGAGTGGGGAGATGGTGGAAACAGAAGGAACGCTGATTAAAGATGAGGACTGACATGATGCCACAGTTGTGCTGTTGATGCTCAGTGTCTCTAGCGCCAGTCAACCCACCCAGGAGAAAAGGTTTGACATTTTTTTGTCTCAATAAACCAACTTTATCACATTACTATTATTAGAACAAAATGTTCTTAAAATTTGAAATTTAACAAATTCAAATTTGTGAAGTTGAACTGAATTATACAAAAATAGTTGTAGTGACTTTTTAAAATGGAAAGGTCATAACATGCAAAGCAACTTTATGTACTTGTATTTGATGTACTGTGTTTCTTTTTTTTCCATGTTAGTGCCACTTTGTTTTTCTTTTCTTAAAAATCACGTCTGACCTCCGGTGATTTAAACACAGGAAAAAACTACTTCCATCTAAAACTACTTCCATCCACTTGAGCAAACTTTGGAACTTGCTCGGAACAGCGTCCAAAAATATAACTGGGGTTGAATTATTTGCAGTGTGAAAGGACATATGACCGACTGGTGGGTTGAAAATATGTTTAAAGTTTTTTGTTTTAAGATATATCACTTAATATTTATATGTGTGAAAAACAACTGCAGTTAAAAAGTTAAAAAACATATTTTCTCCCCGCTGTTAAAAAGTACAGTTCTCGGCTCACACTGATGCTTTGTTTGACCTTCCGCATGTTTGGAAGGGGACAAAAACCAGCCGGCCATGAGGTCTGTCATAGAGAGGAGCCAACACCTGGCTGGGAGTGTTAGCACTGACCTGGGAGGGGTATCAGTGGGACATCACTACCCTTTGTGACATCACAAAAGGTCAATTTGTGCAATTTACCTCACAGTTTCTAAGGAGTGGAGGGAGTAAAATTAAAAAAAAAGTAAAGGCTGGACTTTGGCCCATTTCTAGGAAGTTGGCAGGCTAAAGATACATTTTATTATTATTAAAAGTGTGAATTTTGCTACATACAAGACCTCAAAGCATGACTCCCTGCCTTGACAGGCTGGTAACCCCTAAGGAATAACAGTTAACGGATACACTTTTTGAGACCTCTACCTCATCAGTGTGATAATTTATGTCCAGAAAAAATTGACATATACGATCTGACAGCTGCAGTCCAGAAATAGTACAAAAATAGACGCAGCCACCCTGTGACCCACTAGGGTCTGCCAGGCCAGTTTGATAGGAATATGTACAGGATTGGTGCAATGTACAATTCTTAACTTGTTTTCTAATAAAGCTGTGTTGAAAATGTGTGTATCCAGTACAATGCAGCAGGTGTGTAATATATCGGCTCTATTACGTTACATTCATTGCAGAAACTATAAAGCAAAACACTCTCTTTCGATTTTGAGGTAAACCAGACCAAAGAGCATAATTAGCAATGTTTATATGTTTATTTTATTTAAAAAAACATACTGTATTCAAGGTTGTTGTTGACTTTGAAACCGGCTGTAAAAAAAGAAAAAAACTTATTTGATACAACAAACAGCGTAATTTCTTAGATAGGCAATTATTTCATGGTTCAGACTTTATCAAGGTTGCACTAGTCAAACACTAGTTTAAGACACAAAGACACACACATCCATTGAGTGCTACCTCAGGGTTCTGAGTGAGTTGAGAGTGACCTTCCTCCATTTCCCCCGAGGGAAAACCCTCTTGACTAGTCTAAAAGTGTCCACCCTGGTCATGCCTAAGAGCTTTTCACACGTTACTCGAGCGTCAAAAACAGATGACCTCAAGGACGGCGGTGCAACCACCTTCTCTGACAAGCAGATCGCATCTTGACTCTCACTTTCCCCCACGCCGGTTGACGCTCACTTGGCGCTCCAAAGCGACGCGGTGTCGGGTGGGAAACGGTTTCGAGATGAAATATTTTTTACCGTCTGTTGGTAAAACCAGATAACGAGGCGTGCGCGCTCGGCACGCCTGAGATCTTCGCTCGGGGCCGCGCGTCACGCCGCCACACGCGACGCTGACAGCGACACCCCGCCGCGCTGCCGGATCTCACAACAATGCGTCGCGCAGAGCACACAAACAACTGCTGCTCAGGCTGCGCACGTGTGTTCACGGGTTGAGGGGACGTGATAATGAATCGGTACACAAAAGGCTGGAAATAGTTTTGTCCTTCATGTGGAGCCGAGCACACTGCATGTTGGAATAAGGAAGAAGAAGAAAAAAAAGACAATTCTATTTTTGCTTCATTCTACTAAGATTTAAAAAAAAAAAAAAATTGACACGGTCATCAAGGTCGCACATGACACACAACACAGCTGATTGTATCAAAGATGGTTCTGGACCTTATTTACAGTGTCCTTTTCTAATTAGTTAGCCTAACCTTTACCTAAGGGGCGCACACACACACACACACACGCAGGCACACAATCATTCCCTCACCAAAGCGCCCCGGTTGTAATTACTCTCCATCCAATATCGTGACCCTGATGATTGGCAAGTGCACAACGTCCTGCCTGCCGCAGCCTTCAGGGCCGCCGGTGACGCCGAAATGCTTCCTTTATCTCACACGCGCACACCTCATCCCAGGTCGCTCGGATGGGAACACGTCGGAGGTGAAGGAAGGACCCCCCCCACGACCCCCACCCCTCCGCCTCAACCACCTCCGCCTCCATTACGTTGGTCCTCAGACTGGGAGGATCCGACAGAAGCCTCCCCAACGCGGACGCCCAGATCATTTGCTCAGGCCAACATATTTTTCTCCCCTTCGTCTGACATGGCCTAAAGCGTCGGAGTAAATAAGAAAGGGGAGGGTGGGAAAAAAAACAACAAGAGCAAAAAAAGAAAAACCCACTCCCTCAGGTAAGTCAGACCTCACGCGGCTCCACATCTGCTGCCGCCGCTGTGCCGTTCTGTAGCAAACAAAAATGTTGGAGGGGTTTCTCCCCTCCCTGCTAATGATCAGTTGGGGCCTCTTTGGTCTTTGGCCAGCAGTGCAGTCCGGGCTGAAGGCGCTGGGTTTTTAAGTAATCCGGCGACAGTGTGTGTGGGCGAATGTAAATATGCAGCCAAACAGCAAATAGCCGGAGGGGCAACACACAGGCAACAAAACAAGTCTCTCAACCCCCCAAAAAACTCACTTCTATTCCACAGTTTTCCAAAGCATCAGCGACAGACTGACAGTTTACAGCCCCGCCCCCCCCCCCCTTTCCAAACATGATTTTCCCAACGAGTCGTCTTTATTTCATTAGGCCCGAGTCGAGCGAAAGGAGAGACGCAGCTGCTGCTTCTAATGTGTTATTTAGAACTTTGCACCAACAGCGCAGCGGAGAACCTTGCAGTTTGGGAGAATATTTTAGTGAGTACCTCCTTTCAGCACCACTTCAACCTTACGTTTCTGCTTTTGCTTTAATAAATCACGCGAGGCCACAGCTCTGCAGAGCTGCCCTTCATTCACGGCGGGGGGAGGGAAAAAAAAAAAAAAGGCCCGTGGCCAAGGCCACTGGTGAGAGTCAAAGCTGCGCTTCTTCTCTTTGTGCACCGACTTTATCACATATGCATCGCGGAGACACAACGGTTCAGACTCCGTGTTGAAACTATCAATACCACATTATTAAAAAACATTCAAACATTCCAATGGGCACTCTGAAACACTTTTTGGAATGTATCCCTGCACTTTAGGTATGAGAAGCCAGAGCAGTTATTGGGCTGTGAAATGATTTGTGTTTGCTTGTCCTGTCTTGTTTGCTTAGTTGTGTATCAGAACTGCATTTTTTTGTGTGTGGATGTTGCATTTTTACTGCTGTGTTCTCTCAAGGTTGAGTTTATTGTAAATATAAGGTATGCATTGTCCGCCGTTAGCCATCGAGGCAGCAAAGCAGGACAAGGGATACGACCGTCGGTGCTCATATCCAGAGAAAAGCACCTTTATCTTAAAGGTCAACTCATAAAAACAGCCTTCCGATAACATTTTCCCTGCCAAGCAAAAATATGTGTGGTTTTCAAACTTTGACGGCAACCTGCAATTTGTCGACCTCAAATTCAACACGGTAACAAAAACCCGCACATACCACACTGTTGCTGGACAAAACAGGTAAAGACGAGTCTGATGCACAAGGTGAAAAACCTCAATAATCAACTCTAAAAGCAGATCAAACATTCACCCCCTTATAACACTGGTTTTCCTTGACTAATATGACCCTGATGGAAGATTTCTAAAATAGTATCCATACCATAAAAAGCCCCCAAAAAACAACAAAAAAGGAAAAAAATCAAACTTGTGCCTCCTGTGCATATTCTGTACATTTGGAGCTGCCAGATCAACTGGCTTGAAAGGGACTTTGGCCGAGGATTTTCTACAGCGGCGCTTCACTCGCAGCTGAAATAGAGCAAGAGATGTACTGTGATAGAAGCTAATGCAGCGAAATGGAATACAGCCTTTGCCGAACAAAACCTGGATAATGTTTAAAGCCTTAATGTGTAATCTGTTTGAATAACCCTCTTGCCGGCGTTTTCATAACCCTCCTCCGTCTCCGGTCTCGAGCAGAGCCGCCGAGTCGGCCGTCGACAAACAATGTGACACACAAGGGGAGGAAGCGCTGCTCACAGATTGAGCCTTTAAAATATTAATTTCTTTGTTCAGATGTGGCTGTGTTCATTATTTATACGATGGATGCAAGACAGCGCGTTGTGGACTTTATAAATAACCCGACCAGGAGTGAAAGTCCAAGAATGTGCGGGTCGGGCCCTCTGAGCTGGGAGAGATATCAGGGGGATTAGCTGCTGTTAAAAAAGGCAACAACAGCAATAGAAGCGATTCTAGTGAGAGAAGAGTGAGGAAACATCACATCAGAAGTCGTCATGTTTGACTGTAGAATACAGTAGAATGGAAGAAGACTTTATTGGAAAACCATCATTTTGGATTGCTTCCCAAAATGATTGACTAGGTTGAGATTAGAAAGAAAAAATCATTCTCATTCAAGTAATGATTTCTGTTGTTTCTAAAGTGTGTGTGTGGGTTGTGTGTGTGTGTATATAGTCTGACTCACAGGTCACAAATGATCATTTGTCCAAATACTCCTCAACTGTCTGCTATCAATACGATCGTTTTTACTCCCAACTGAGTTTTCAAACCTTGCTGATCTTGACCTGTAAATATCAAACACTGGTTTGATGTCACGCTGGGCGACCTCCACGAGGAGTAGCCAGTGTGAACGCTACTGTTGGTAACAGGGCGCTGCTCTCCCCAAAGACAAGATGGAACCAAATATTGTGCATATTCATAATTTAGATTCCAGAAAAGTGCAAACCTTGGAACATTTTCTCAAGTCCTTGGGATTTATTTCTCCTCAGCCTTCTATCTTTCATATTCAGCAGAAGCAATTAGATTTGTAACTGTGTGACATTAGTCACCGTCTCCAGCTTGTGCAACACATTTCTTAATACGGTTCTTTCTCCAGCCAGGTGGGATCAGATGCCATCCACTAAGAAAAATAAATGACATATATTTTTTACTCTTTAAATATTAAAGTGCGATCCAATTCTGAGAAAATGACTTCTAGACTCAGCCACACCAGCTCATAGCTCTCGCTGCCTTTTGCATGAAGGACGTGGAAACCATGACGGTGCGAGACTGAAGATGATTTCTACTGGACTTTAAGCAAGATGGATGAGCAAGATTTCTCAGTTGAAATCAGCCAGCTGTCTTTATGTGTTTACATTGAGATCTTATCACGAGTCTGGGAGATTTGGGATGTCTGGTGTTTCTCTCTCTCTCTCTCTCTTGGGACAAACAACACTGCTGTGGTCTTGTGATCTGGATAAAAAGTCCAGTGGGCCTTTGGCGGATCAGACTGTTCTAATCTGCGTTTCAATTTGATCATGGATTGTGGCCAGTATGAGAAACTGATTTATTTTTTAATTCAAAGGAACTGGTGGGGACGTTCGCCTCAAGAGTGGCAAAATACAGAAACAACACCCAAAACACCCAATCAGCCTTTTTAAAGAAAGCAAAGAATCCGCTTTCACTCTTGTTATTTATCAAGTGAATAAATGATGCGGGGCGTGTGCTGCTCTGCTCTTTAAAAACATGTTGCCTTCATCGGCTCTTCGCAAAGACAGAAGACGGCGGAGAAAAAAAAAAAAGGAAACAACTGCGTGAACACGCATCGCCGGGAAACAAATTTAACCTGAACAAATTAATTATTAATCCGAATCACATGAAATCCTCCAGATTGCATCCTGATGGCTCCCAGAGCAGGACTGCGGGCCTCGTTGTCAGCACGCCTCATTGAGCACTCGCACTGGTGAAAGGGAGGGGAGAAAAAAAATGTTTTTTTTTCCTCCTCTGACACGTGCAGCGCCGCCGCAGCACTCCTCCTCCTCCCTCTCCCTCTCTCCCCATCCTCTCTTTCTTTCTCTCGGATGCACGCGGCCGACACGTCCGACCGCACGACACTGAATCCAGAGGTGTTAATCGCGAGGGAGGAACCCGCAGCGAAGTGAGACGAGCGTTTAACAGAACACAGAGCTGAGAAGTCGATCAAAAAAGAAAAAAAGAGTAGGTGATTCATTGTGATTCATCGCCGTCCGACAGGTGACGATTCAATGTCGATTCGCAGAGGTTCAAAATGTATTGTTTTTCATTGTGCGTAATACACAGATAAGATAAACTGGAGTCTCGTCTGTGCCGCTCTCGCCCAAACACAGCTGCGATCTTCTCCTCCGACCTTGAGTGCAGGTGGAGCCGTAATAGAAATGGAGGGATGCATTAGACCCACAGGAATCGGTGAAAAACAGCTGCAGGTTTTCTTTAAAAGAAGTTTTGTTTCCTTAGGAAACTTTGAAGTTGTTACCTATTAGTACTGAATAAGCTGAACAAGCTAATTGTTATTTTTGGTACAAGACCTGCATCAACTGATGAAAACAGCTCAGGGCTTTGGTTAAAAGAAAAAAAAATATGAGGGCAGCTTTTGTTGTGGAAAATGTGCAGACAATATTTGGTGCTCTGGTAAATAAAAGATAATGTAGGTACATTTGTATGTTTACTTTACATACCATCTTTAAAAGTATTAGGTAGCTCACAGAGTGAGAAAAGAAATCCTGTCTTGGAATAAAAGGAAATAAGCAACAACAATCTTGATGACAGCAATGACTGCAATTACAGTGATGATTGGTGGATAATCAAATCTTAGCACAATGAATTGTAATTGAATGGAATCATGAGTCACCTCAGATGATAGACCCCTATGGTAAACATTAATTTCATTTTGAAGACTATTTCAAAATAGAGCGTTATACGAGGATGATCCTCACTTTCATTGCTGATAGATTGTACATCTTTTAAAGCAACAATAGATTTTAATTTGACTTGTAATAAAAGCCTCCATTCCCTTTTTGCTGTTGCTTTGTGTCTCCCTCCTCTTTGGAACTCTGGCTTTAAAACTCAAGGACTGTTAAAAATACGTATAACTGCAAAAATGTACTTTAATCCTCTCAACACTTTCACATTTTTCAGAAGGAGACATTTCTACCGGGCGACCAGGCTCAGGCTGCAGGCGGGTCAGCTGAAAGCTAACGCTCTGATGAAATGTGTGAAAAATGTCACACAGCATCTCAAAAGTCTCTCGGGCAACAAATGTTGTTGTGAAAACTTTTTTTTTGTTGTTGTGCTTGTTAACATTAAGACCTCAGGTTATCAAAAGAACTGCCTTTTGAATGCGGTGCTGCTAACAATCTGGAAGCGACCTTTCCAACTGCACAAAAAAAAATGTTGATCATGGTTACAGAGAAATAGTTTCCTCATCAAACTGAGGGCACTTTTTTCTTTGCATCCGTGTCTCTCATTTGACCCGAGGCTAAGAGAGGCCGGACTTGTGAAAGCTGTTTATACGCGGCTTTAGAGTGTAAACTTGTATTTGCAGAGGCAGAGACACACTGTGTTTAATCTAAAATGTTTCCCCGAAAAACATTTCAAGAGCCCCGCTGTCACAGCAGCATCATGTGGTGCTGAATGTCACCAGCTCCGGGAGTTAGTTTTCATCAGTGTCACTTGACATGCAGAAATGAATCAACATTCATGTTTTGATGTTTTTTGATATATTTGCTGATGGAATTAGCCACTTTGCTTCATTACATTTCATTTTCTATTTTTTTTTCACTTCCACAGTGAACATCCGGCTGTCTAAAACCTAAAACAGTGACAAGAACATTTCCCCATTATCCTAAATCACATTAAAATTACATGTGACAGAGTAACCTTATTAACAGTGGAGACTATGGAGCATAGAAATAATGGGGAAAAAAATGAAAATTTCACCAAAATTAAAAAAAAAAAAAAAAAAATGAATGAAGGTTCCAGGTAAAGACATAATGTGAAATATTTAATAATAATTAATCATATAATTATTAATCTACTGGCATGAAATGGAACAGAAGAAACATACTTTCAAATGAATTCTGTTCATCTCGTCTTCATATGCTTGGATTTTAGTTGGATGCAATTACTAAGAAATAAATAACCAAAAACAAGCATTTCTATTTCCTTAAAGAGCAGGTCAACTTGTAAATCAGCAGCCGTCCACAGCGGCCCTGAACACTGAGCTGCTCTGGGTTTTTGTGACTCTCACCTTGACACCACAACTTGTATCTGAAAGATGTGACACCAAGTGGGACGTAATACAACAGCAGTCGATGCTGATTTTTTTGTAATGACCCCTAAACATTGTGAGGTCAAAATGAAAAAAAAAGAAAAAGATCATGTTTCAAGGAGGCTTGCCGTGTGTGTTGCCATGTGCTGCTTCACCAGCAACACACCTGTTGTTGTTGTTGTTGTGCCTTCCATAGACTAAAACTTGTGCGCCTTTTTTTTCGTAAAAGCGCTATATGAGGAGAAGAGCGTTATTTTTTTCCTTGCAAAAGCGCGACGGTCTCTTCACTGTGTCGCTGCCCCACTCCCAGAACGACCCACAGACTCCAGTTCCCAAAGAAATAGAGCAGCAGCTGATGTTTGTTCAAGTCGTGTGTAAAACACCTACACCGAGAGTCTCCTTGGGGCCAAATTCACACACACACACACACACACACACACACACACACACACACACACACACACACACACACACATGAAGCATCAACTGTCATCCACTGAGGCTGGCTGCCTATGAAACATCTCCGTGGACTATTTAGCAGTCGTCTCCCTTCTGGCTAACAACAGCAGCAGCAGCAGCAGCAGCAGCAGCAGCTCCACTATTTTTACACAAACTCCATCCAGGTGATGATTGACACGGAAAACTCCCACTTCACTGCTCGCAGTCTTTCACTTGGAAGGCAGTCGGAGGAAAAAGTCAAATAATGACTGGAGACCAGAATAGCACAGGACAGCCAGCCGCAGCGGCGGTGGCGTGTGTACAGTGAAATTAGCTGGGAGCGTTCGCCCCCCCACCACGGAGGAGCAGCAGACAGCCGCCGCGCAGCGCCCGCCGGGGGACCAGATCCAGATCTTCAGCAGTGCATTTGATGGGGAACACTGACTGGACATTATGTAGGTGTTGATGTGTGACGGCTCTGCACCAGAAATTAAATTCCACGTCAGCAACATGGAGGCACAGCCAGGCGCATCGTTTGTTTTGCGTCACACAAGGCCGGTGCGCAATCTGCCCCCCGTAGCAGCGGGGATTTTTTTTCCTCCCCCCTGCATTTCATTCAGGCAGCTCGGTCGACATTTGCCTTTGTGAGCTTCGTATCAAAGGATTGAAATACTCCATTCTGTCAGGGATGCATGGCCGCTAACGTAAAGCTGCTCTTGTCGCGCAACGTTCCGTCCGACCGTGAGGCTATGAATCGGCAAATACGCGCCATCCCGTGTGAAGACGCTTTCAAAGTAATTGTTCGGAGCTTTTTTCAAAGTGCACGTTCCACAACCACGGACCGCGGAAAGAAGACAAAGAAAAAAAAATCCCAAGCGCAGCCTCGAAATGACTGTTAGGGAGAGAAGCAAGTTGAATAGTCAACGTTGAAATGATTGTGGTGAAAGGCCAACGTAGGGCATGTTGAGTTGTGTTGTGTTGTGTTGCGGTGGGACGACAAAAGGCTGCGTGGCGGCGGGGGAGAGGGGTTGGGTGGGTCTGGCGCCGCCGTTGTTTGACAAACGACAAACGACAAACAAATTATCCTTCACTTTTTGTCTGTCTAATTGCGGCGAGTATTTGAAATTGTGAATTCTGGCACGCTGAGATCGGCCTCGACAGAACGCGACAGGGCTGCGTGCTCCCGGAAAAGAAGGAAAGCGACACAAGGAAGGCACGTGGCCTCAGTCGGCACAGCTGCTTGTTTTTTTCTTAAATGTGCAACTTCAACCCTCCCGCTGCTATGAAGAGCTCAACCACTGTCTGCAGACTGCAAACACACACACAGACACACACATACACAACAGCCTCATTTAAATCCTTCCTGGCTGCCGTCTCGGTTTGAGGTGTGCAGCTTTGATTTCTGAAATGGCCCGCCTCCAACACACACACACACACACACACACACACACACACACACACACACACACACACACCCTGGGCTGACCCGCCTGAGAAGCCTAATAGAACAAGATGGCAGATGTGTCGCGGGAACAATTCACCTTGCCATCTGTTTTTCGGTGCTTCGCTGCCACAAACTACCCCCAACTCCCCCCGATCCGCCCCGGGAACCAAGGACAGAGTGATATAAAAGGACTATGATGAGGACTCGGCTGATAATGTATTATCAATTAGTCCCCTCGGCTGCTGATCGATGCTTAGCAGGTGGTTGAGGCCATTTTCCCCATTTAGGACCTTGCCTGCCCCCCGTCTCCTGCCTCCCTGTTCTCCTCTTTCCCCGCCGTTCATTACGTTGCCGCTCAGAGGCCTATCAGATTTTGCTTAAATTGCAGGAAGACTGTTCATCAATATCCCATTAAAGGTCATGTTTAATCACTGTTGTCTGGCGACGGCGCCATTTAGAGTCCGTCCTGAACTTGCTTGGATTTGGACTGAACGACATAGCGAGCCATTCGGCGCTGGAACGACTTTAACCAAAATTTAATTGGGGTCAAAGGTCCCATGACGCAGCATTTTCAGACCTTTATTTTTCATCGAGTGGAGCAGACTTGCACACTTAATCATATTTGTGCTGTATATTTATTTTAAAAAAATAACTCTGCAGAAGTGCAAAAAACACCATATTTTTCTACAAGCTCCTGCAGAAAACTGATGCTTTGTAGTACCTTTGTGACATCACAAAGGGCCGCCTTAAAGCGCACATGGTCTCAAAGGGCAGAGAAAACAAAATAACTAAACAGTGGACTTTCCTCATTTTAGCTACAGGACAAAAACGCTGATAATCAGAAAACATTAGCAAAGTAAATTTCTGCTCATTTTGGAACCTAAAAACAAAACTAAAAACAACCCTGTGACTGCAAACATGTACTTATCATCACAGCAGCATCAATGGTGTTGACCAATCCAGCACTGTGAAAGCATAAGGGGGAGAAAATGTGCGACGCAGCAGGAGTGGAGGGGGAGGGAGGTTGGGGGAGGGGTGGGACACCGGCGCAAGGGAGGTGATTGGTTGCTTTAATACCACGGATAAGTCGGCAGGTATTAAAATAAAGGTTGCAGATCATTCCAGCTAAGCCCCGGCTC
This sequence comes from Thamnaconus septentrionalis, assembly GCA_009823395.1. Lineage (NCBI taxonomy): Eukaryota > Metazoa > Chordata > Actinopteri > Tetraodontiformes > Monacanthidae > Thamnaconus > Thamnaconus septentrionalis. The sequence continues at coordinate 16,154,899 of CM020509.1, read as the reverse complement.
ATCCCACACTCACATATCAGAAATGAAATATGTCATCACATGGCAATTCCACGATCTGGTCAATCAGCAAAGACATATTTTATACAAATGAATCCGTGCGGGGCTTTGCAGACAGGAAGAGGTTGGGGGGAAGGCGGGTGGGGCGGGGGCGGGGGGCTCGGTCCAACACATTATAACTGATTCGCGGACGGCAATAGATGGCTTTAAAAGATTTACAGAGGACGTCACACCTGGTATTAAGGCTGGGAAAGATTGACAGAGGACAGGAGCCGATGCCGATACACCCGCAGGGAGGAGGGATAAGAAGGGTTTTTAACTGGAAGCAATATTATGAAAAAAAAAAAGAGTTTATTTTGAGGGATTTGATTCCACCTCAAACTCGCAAAAAATTTGCTTTCATCAAGTCGAAGGGAAATGTGTCTGAGTTTGTGTGTGTGTGTGTGTGTGTGTGTGTGTGTGTGTTGTGTGTGTGTTTGTGTGTCCGCTTCCCCATCATCATCTCTCGCTTTCATTGTCGAAAACCTTGTCAGCATCCGGTTCAATCAACAAAGAAAATATAATCTCCCCCAATCTTTATAAAGGCCGCTGCCTAGGTTCATTGAAAATCGTGATGTGAAACGCACGTATTTTCCACCTGACGGACTCGACTCGCTCCGCTCGGCTCGACTCGGCGGAGGAGGAGGAGGAGGAGGAGGAGGAGGAGGAGGAAGAGGTGACAGCGCCGCTGCCGCCGCCATCCAAATCATTTCCATCAACGCCGGTGCAGATGAAATGCAAACACAAATCAAATCAGTCTGGCCCCACTACAACAATCCCTGGGCTCAAACGCCAATCTCCCTTCCCCTCATTATGTGCCTGATGAGAAATCATAGTGCAGGAGAATCTCCTAATTCTGGCCAAACACACTGTCAGCACTGATTTGTCCGGAGGCTGGGAGACGTCTGTGTTAGCACCTGACAGACGTCTCCCGCTTCTCCGCGGGAGGAAAAAATAGTCGCTGAGATCTGAGTCGGGGGAAGGTGGGTGGTGGTGGTGGCGGCGGTGGGGGAGCCACACGGTCGCAGCCGTAACACTGGAGATAAGTTAGTGAGGACGAGTAACGAGAGCCAGTGGACTGGAGGACGGATCGATAGCAGCCATTGACATCAGAAGGAGGAAGGACGAACCGTCTCCGTTCGCTCCGAGGAGAGTGGGCCTTTGCTTTGCGTGCACGTTTGTGTGTGTGTGTGTGTGTGTGTGTGTGTGTGTGTGTGAAAGAACCGTCACTTCGTGGCCGTAACTCTGCGGCCTTCTGGTCGTCCCGGCGCTGAATCAGCTCCGACAAACAGAGCCGTCCTGCGAGGGCAGAGTTCACGTCCGGGCCTGTTATCCACACGTCACGTTTCACCGCGACGCGTCTGCACATCAGACTCCACTCGCTTACTAATTTAAAGAAATGCCCTGGCTAGTCGCCCCACTGGGGGAGGAGACTGACTGCTCAACTTCGAGCCTCCATGGTCAATAATTTAAACAGCCGCGGCACATTTGGGGGGGGGGTAGTAGTGGATGAGTTTTGACTTCTTTCTACTCCTTGATAATTCTTTTTTTTGTTTACTTATCAACCTTCTAATCATCATCGCTGATATTTTGTTTGTTTGGTGTCTTTTGATTCCACCGTTTACATGTTTGGAAATTGAGATTTCAAACGGTTCTGCTGCTGAAGGCAGGATATTGATCCCGCTTCCACGCTCCTGCTCTCATATCCTTTATTAATGGAATCTTGGACAGGAGTCATTAGGCTGGTGGGAATCCCCTCCCACCTCACCCCCAGCCCCCGCCGCACCCTCGACATTTGCAGCCCAGGCGACGTTGGCAGCAGACGAAAGGTTGCATCCAGAGCGTCGCTGGCGGTGGCGGCGTTTGGAAATCAAGCGGGTTTGCATTTCAGCTCGGGCTCAGGCAGCGGAAACACGGATCAGTTGTTTGTCTTTCAGGACAGCGGCTGGCGGAAACGAACGTGCTCGGCTTCATTAGGCGGCAAAAGTCAATCGGAAAAATGCACGAGTGGCCGAGCGCGGCTTCGCATTCAAAGCAGGAGGTGAAGCCGACGCATCCGAACGTCTTGATTGATGAATTAGGAGCTGATGTATTCAGTCGGCGCTCAGAGATGATTTGTTTCTTTATGCACGAGCAGCGGCGGCCACACATTGTCTCGCGCCACAGGCTGGCTAACAGCGGCGCTCAGCCCCCGTTTGAAGACATGAGAAGTGCGGCTCGGCTCTCGGAGATGAATCCGACGGTGTCGCGGGTCTGTGATTCATCTCGATCTTTGATGCTGCGATCGTCTCTGTAGGGCGCCTGAATTCTTCAGCTTCAGCTCTTTCAGACACAATGATGCTAAATTTGAGCTGCACAAGAGGCCAAAACGGTGCCGCTTTTACTTTAGCCGCTCGTTAGCTATATATAGACGTCCAATTTGGCTCAGATTATGTTTAAATTACATAAAAACTATGTTGGTTTTACTGTAAAATTGTGGCTTTCCCGTTCTTGATGGATCTATAAAGGTTGAATGAGCGTTTTCCTTTTTTCCACCCTTCCACTCTAACCACGTTGAAGTGATGACAAAAAAGGCAACATCAGTGGAGGACAAAAAGCAAGCGCCTTCGGGGTTTGACAGACCTTTTCCAAAGCAATTAGACAAATTGAATTTGCGGGGGAAAAAAATCAGTGTTTCTTGGAAATCTACAAAGTAACTGCAAGACATTTAAAAACAAGCCGGCGGCATTAATCCACTAATTTTGTTTTACATATTAGTAGCCACCATTTTGGAACGTGATCAACTGTGTCATTTCTGTAGTTGCACAAACCAAACAAACAAAAAAAACGAAACTTTGTGAAGTTTTGTTTTCTCCATTTCGCCACCGACAAGGATTTACATGAACAAAAATAAAAGGGAGGCAATGAAACACGGAATCCTTGTGGCTGATCCGTGCGGGGCGCCGAATATTAAGAAATCGGCCTATTGGTAGTGTAGATTTGAGTCGGTGCGAGGCGCCCCCTGGGGGTCACAGACGCAAGAGTCAGGTGGGAGATTTTTCGCTAGTGGGAAGTTTGTTGGAGAGGCTGTATTTGGAGAGGGTGATTTATCACCGTCGAGACTGGGTATGAATTGTCAATCAATTTTCGTCAAAGTCGGGTAAATCCCCCCCCCCCATTCTCCCCCCTCTGGGCTTTAAGTCGATATCGGCCAGCTTGCGGTGTGACGCAGTTGCTTGGCAACAGGTACGTGTTTGCGAGCCCGGTGTGACTGTGACGACCGGGGTGAGAGAACGGCCTGACAAATCCTGCACCGTGCCAACACACACACACACACGCTGGCAGCAGTCGGATCATTTCCTCACATGTTTCTTTGGAGAAGGGGAGAGGATTAGAAGGAGCCATCAGTAAACTCCTCCGGGTAGCGCTGACATTAAACAGCACGGGTGTTTGAGGGATCGATGAGGCTACCTCGGAGCGGCTATACCTCTGGACGAGCCGGCGTCCTTCAGAGCCGCGCGCCACCATATATGACACATTTCTCATCAAAGGGATGAGGGAGCAGAGGGAGGGAGGCGGGGGATGAGGGCGAAGGGCTTTAGAACTTCGCAGGGCGTCCAAAGGCAGGGCAGGGTTTGGCTGCAGTGAAAAACAAATGCTGACTGAGACGAGACGGACCAGTAAAACGGTCCATCATCGTTAAAAGTCGACGGAGCAGCGTTTTGGCGACGCGGCGCTCCAAATAAACCCAGCCGCGAGTTTATGGGCCACGACGAATTCCTTGACGAAACCAGGAGTTGATGGATGTGCTTGATGTTTCGCCGCGCAGCAGCGTGGAATCCAGAGACAATCAAAACGACGACGACGACACGTGTCTTACATGCAGAAGAATCATCTGATTCGTCGCAGTAGGAGGGTTGCATGCATTACTGGTTTTGACCACCAGGGAAGGACAGACCGACTGGGTTGGATTGAACGGCGTGGCTGAGAGTTTACTGCAACTACGCTCAATGTCACGACCTGCAGGTGCTGTTTACAGACAACATCCCATTTATTGTCTATAATATTAACAAGGGATGCACAATATGTGTTTTTTCAAGCCACTGCGCTGTCAGACCTAGCAAGCTTACAGGGCTATCATAACGTCCACATATCAGTCGTGAAGCTTATGTCCTTATTTCCATCGATCAGCGTATGCAAGAATGAGGCAATCGCAGCACATTTTGCTGGCAAACACATCTGAAAAAACAGCGGCAGCTCAGAAGTACAAACCTCACCTCCGAGTGGTTTACTAGCTGACAAAAGCCCTTATCTTCAACGATGGTAAAAGGCTGGTCGTTTACGACACAGGTAGGACATCCGCTTGATTTTCTCACCCTAACCCAACTACAGAACAGCACTGCCAATCTTTGCAATCTTGACTGGAGCTTTTATATCTGAGCTATTTTTTAATATTATCGGATTTATCGGTATGACTACATAATTCCTGATATCGGCCCGATATTTATCATGCACCCTTGATATTAAAAAGGTGAACTTCTTTGCATAATGCAAAAATAGAAGAAGCTGTTTCATTTTAAATGCAGTTGGCATCTCCTTGAACTAACACATTGATACGTTTTACATAATAATTTTCTTGGGTTCAATTCGAAAAACGTATAAAAAGTAAAAGGATAAATAAAAAACTATCTGTCCTGTATCTTAACTGCCATCATGTACATAAAGTCAGTGTGAAGCACAACGGCAGAACCAATGTTTACAGGCAGCTTTGATCCAGGAAAATTGTCATCAAATAATTTAAATAATCTATTTGAGTGATTTAATCCGAGTCAGCTCTAATTTATTTTTTCCCAGCTTTACGAGTGCTGGCTTTTTCTGTAGTGGATGATATCAAAATTGTTGGTCTGCCTAATTATTTGGCAGACCAATTAATCAATCCACATCTTTGTGTTTGTGTGTGTGTGTGTGTGTGTGTGTGCGTTCCTCAGTGTGTACATGGCAGAAGGTCAGAAGAAAGAAAACCTGCTGTTAACCTGCTGCCTCAAGGACTGCGAGCTGTTTCCTCATTTCCATATCTTTTTTGAAATCAGAGTTTATCTGAGGAAACCAGACTGCAACCTCAAAATAAATGCGTGTCAACACATGTCTGTGTCAGGGAGCGGGGGGGAAATCAGCACTCGTAACAAGTAGATTTGAATCAATTATTCAGCAATTTCACTCAAGGAAACCCTCAAAGGATTGTTGGTATTGGCAACGCTTTCAATCTGCACCAGCAGCTTCAACAACTGGGAGGAGCGCGGCACAACCGTTATTGCCACGGCAGCGTTGGGAATTGATCAAATTTTATCGTCGTCGACTCCCTGACAATCCCTCCTTTTAATATTCTGGATACACAAGCGCTCCCCTGTGCCTTCACTTTTTGTCTTTTCTCCAAACAGGAACTCTAATTAACAATTCTCACCCGTTTATTGTGGTTTTTCAACAAGGCCCTGAACCTGAAATTAACTCCCGCGTTCAAGGATGGAACAAGCCGTGAATGGCAGAAACACAGGGGGCTGTGTGCACGGTTGTGGTCATAACACGAAACTGGACAATGGCAGAAACAACGGTACTATCAATCCAAACCTAAGGAGAATATGGCCAACAGTTCTACAATCTAGAGAACTGATATCAGAAGATAGCTGAAAACAATGATGGACAGAAATCCAGAGATGTAAATATAGGATATTTTCAAATTTTGCCAAAATGTTGTCTTTTCCTTATTTATGAGTGCCCAGCAAAAAACAATTTGAAAATGTCACAATTACAAAACACAGAAACAAGGAGACTCTTGTTTGTACGTGGCCCTAATTGTCTTTCACTGAAGCACTAACTTCCATTAATGTCCTTGTGCTCGACGAGCAGCTGGAAACAAATTTTCAACGGCTAACTCTGCATGACAGCTGGACAGGCGGAACTCTCACACATCCATCTTGCCATCGTGAAAACAAAACACTTTGACTTCCTTCCAGCCAGTTGTGGCTCTACGCAGGAACTGACTGTTGCAAGTTGCATTTAAAGGGACAAATATAAGGAATTCCTGAGAGTCCGACTGCAGCAAACAGAAATTAGCATATATATGTGTGTGTATATACATATATACATATATGTATACATACATACATACATATATATATATATATATATATATATGTAAATATATTTTATATATATGTATACATACATACATACATATTCAAATATATGTATAAATACATACATACACATATATATATACCTATGTATATACATATATATATATATATATATATATATATATATATATATATATGTATATATATATATATATATATATATATATATATATATATATATATATATATATATATATATATATATATATATATATATATATATATATGTATTTAATAATGAGACTAAAAAGACCACAAAAGCTTTTCTCTTCATTCCTGACTGGCTTTCGCTAAGAGTTTAGTTAAAAGACGCAGCAGCTCGCCGCGGGCTGCTGAGGCATGTCTAATGCTGCCGCTCACCCCGACAGGTGGCCTCGAGCCGCCGCGTCTTGGCTCGGCTGGCGGCAAAAGATCCGATTGGTTTGCTCTCGGTCTAACAGAGAGTTCGTCCGAGTTCAGCATCGGCATCGCAAACGCTTTGCCCGAACCGGAGGGGAAAACACGTAAAAAAAAACATCTTCGGATTTTGGAAAAAAGCCATGTGGTGTGGGAGGTTAAATCTGGATGGAAAAAATGTTAAAGCAGAATTTGTTGCTTTTGTCATATGAGATGGACAAACGGACACTAATACATATTATAATCTTAGACATTTTCTTTCCATTGAGGTTAAAAATCCACAAAGCTTCCATGTGTGCGTTCTGCTGCATATTTTTCTATTTTTCTCGGGTCTCGTTCCTAATCATTTGTTGAGCTGGCGACGAGCGGGTCGCACCTGCCAATCGCCGCGGCGCCGCACGTCATCAGCCGCAGAGCGTTTATGACACTGATGGCGGAGTCGGCGGGGGTGGGCGATGGGCGGGGGTGGGGTTGAGGGGGTGTTTGCGGCGCAAACACAAGAGAAAAACAAACAGGTCTCCAAGGTGATGGAGAAGATTTCCGAGCTTGAAACCAATGTGCTTATTACGAGAGTGGCAGGCTAAATAGAGGCGATGATGAGCAAAGAGCCTGATGGAGCTCAGTAATCAAGGACCAATTGCTAAGCTTGCTCCCCCCTCCTCCCACCCCCCGCGCGTGCAGACGCTGATGTACGGAGTCATATGAGTCACACATCAGCAGCGAGATGGAGAAAAAACACCGGTCTGCTCGGATTTTTAAAAAAAATAATAAAACAATTTAAAATCAGCGTCACTTTAGAGTGAATCTGTTTGGATTTTTTCCCCTTTTCCTGGACGTACCTGTTGCAGGGTCGACGGTGCGCTCGATCAGGTGGTCGTCCTGGTGGACCCACTCGCCGTTGCACTTGAAGTAGATCTGCGTGGCCGGCGTGGAGCGGCACATCAGCATCACCGGCTTGTTCTTGACGATGAACTCGTCCTCCGGCTCCACCAGGAAGTGAGGCAGCAGGTCGGAGAAGGCGGCGGGGAGGGTGGCGGTGGCCGCGGCGTGCTCCGAGCCTTGTTTTCAGGGGACGAGAGAGGGAGAAATAGAGAGAGAGATAGGATTTTAGAGCAACGCTGAGATATATGTGTTTACATAAAACATTTTAATTTGCATTAAATAGTCAAATTCACATAACAAAAGAGTAACGGCCATTCTTGACAGTATTCCCTGGATTCTTCTCTGATGGGTTTGTTTGCCTCTGATTCTATTGCAGTAGCCATGTGGCGTCATCTAATGACCACCTACTGCGCTCTACGTCGCTTCTTTAATTCAATTTGATTCAGGGTTTGCGTTGCTTCATTTGAGAGTTAAGCATCCAGAGCATTCCTGGTAAACTGAGATTTATATATATATAGAAAAAGCAGATGAAGATGGTGTTGATGTACATCTAGTGGCACCAAGAGAAAGCCCCTGAGCTGTTGCAACAGTAAAAATGTAAAAGAAATTAAAAAAAAAAAGAAACTGCAAAAAAACACACATAAAAACATAAAACAAATACTGATACATCAGCTTAGAATATGACAGACAGACAGCTTGGTCCTGTCACCCTTGAAATGTACTGTTCTCACATCACAATTTTTCTTTCTCCACAGTCTTTTTTCCCAGAAAATTCAAATAATAAATCCAACAGATTAGAGTAAAGTCTAAAGTAAAGTCTAGAGAGAGAGAGAGAGAGAGAGAGAGAGAGAGAGAGAGAGAGAGAGACGGGTCCTTGGCCAGCTGGAGGACTCGGGCGGTGGAGTTCGTCTCTCTTCACTCCGAGTCTTAATCACAGCCCCTTTAGCGTCACCGCTGACGGATCGGCGCCCATAAATCGTTTCTCAATGACTGAGGTCACTTCACACGGTGTGGGACAACAGGCCACTTGGACTCGGACACACACACACACACACACACACACACACACACACACACACACACACACACACACACTGGGAAGGACGAGCGGGTTGTATCTAGCTAGCCACATGACCAGAGCTCTTGTTCCAAATCATTTCCTTTTTTCATGCTAATCTCCTTATTCATAGGAAAGTACGCACTGTGCGAGAACGTTATTTTCACACTGATCTATTCACTTGAAAAAGATAAAAATAAAACATCAATAAATAAATGCCACTCAATTCCGCACTGGAAGTCCTGAAACGGCGGTTCCACTCGCCCTCTCTGAAGATATTAGCCTTGTGTGAGCGATAGCGGGCTGACGCAGAGCGGAGCAGAAAGAGGGAAATAACCTCTTCACAGCGCAAACCACTCGGGGGAGACGCGTAAATCCCAAAATAACTCCCCCCCGAAAACCCCCGTTTTAAAAAAAGGCAGTGCAATATTAATTTACTGGCTCCCGAATCCAATACGGCTGACAGACGGAGCATTAACAACCTGCTCCGTCACTCCCAGAGCGGCGGGAGAGGCCGCGGCACTCCCGCTGACCTTCCTCTCCTCCCCTCCTCCTCCTCCCCTCCTCCGCTGGCCCGGTCTTCAGGTCAGGGGGTCGACGTTACACCGCGTCCCAGGCACCAATCGGAATCGGGGATGAAGACGTGTTATCCGTCACATTGCAGTAATGTTGCCCTTTTTGTCTGCTGTATTTTTTTTCCTATTCGGAGCGTCGAGCTGACTGACTAATTCATCAGGCCGCGACACAGCCGAGCACGGCGCCGCCACCGCCGCCGCCAACGCCGCCGAACCCCATTAATGTTTCTTGTACATGTTTAACTCTTAATGAAAACTAAATGTTCTGTGTCCAATGAATGACATAGATCACTCTCTGACACCCTTCCCCTTCCCCTTTCCATCTTCCCCCTTTCCCCGCAAATGCGTTTTTCCACTGGGACGCATTTGCCGAGGAGAGAATGTCATTAAAATGGCATCTCCCCCGTTCAAAACAACGGCTGACATTATTTACTATGTATGCGAGCGAGCGTGCGCCTCCCCTCCCCTCTCCTCTCGGGGAAAAGGCCACAGTTCATCACGAGCGGTGAGTGTAATTGCTGTAACGGGGGGGTTGGGGGGTCCCAAACTATTGCTAATAAACAGCAGGGGGACCCAGTGGGTCGACTTGTTTGAAAGGCGTGTTGCACCAAATGATGGCACCTCCTCCTCCTCCTCCTCCTCTTCCTCCACCGCCTTCTAATGGGCTTTGTGGCTGCTGAGTCCCATTAGCAGACCCTGCTGACCCCCGCGAAGATGGGGGGGGGGTGGCAGAAAAAAAACAAGTGGGCGGGGCTCACCTCACTTCACACCTGCCAGGTTGACCACCTGATGGAGTGCGGGAGTGAAAAAAAAACACAGAGCGGCGAACCTCCAATGACGTCACCTCAAATTTGGTCACATTCAACTTTTGACTCCTTCTGACTTCTTTATTTTAAAGTGAAAAAAAAAAAACGTTTGTGCGTGCATGCCGGGGGGGAGGGCCCAGCCTCCCATTTAAGAGCGTGCGCTTTAGGTTAATGAGGTTAAACACGTCATTTTGTCAGAGGAGTAAATTGTGGTTTTATGGGAGGGCATTCCAGTCACGCAGCGCTTTATATCAGATCATAATGGAGGGCTGATGCCTGGTAAATTGGCTTAGATTATTGTCACGACACAATGTGGTTCAAAGTCACCGGCACGCACGTGCGCAAACACACACACACACGCGGAGGCGCGGGCGCGCGCGTGGCCACTATCAGCCACTTAACAGACGACTTGCAGGTCAGTGCACAAATCAAATAGACGCACAGCAGCACTGGAAGCGGTGCATTACATTGCACTGAATTTAATTGGCTGAGGCCGTCATTAATTCCCCGAATGCGTCCACGGCGCAGCCACTTCATTTGGTACACACACACACACACACACACACACACACACACACACACACGCAGACAAATTGCAAACACAGGACTTTAAACGGCTCCCTTGTTGATCATTGGGCCAGTGAAGATGATTTAATTGATGCAACATGCTGAATGTGTTGCCAGGACACAGTGGACGTTACCTCACATGGAGCCTCGCCGTGCACAGACCCCCACCGCCTCGCCATCCACCCACCCGCCCAGCAAGACCAGCGTCATAGACGAGGAAACGCCGTTTAAGGGAAGGAAGCCTGTGAGGAGCCCTCGAGTGACCCCAAAATATTTTAACACATGCGCAACAAACACACCCTGGGAGGTGGGGGGGTTGAGGAGGGTGCACCAGGTGTCCGTGCACTGAACCGTGACATTCACAGCAGAGAGTCCCTCCTGCCGCCGCCGCCGCTGCAGCAGCAGCGCTGACCCCACGTCTCATCTGCCCAGCTGACCACGTCAACTCCCATGAGGAGGAGGAGGAGGAGGAGGAAGGAGGGGTAGGGGGAGGGCGCGTGGGGGGGTCGGGCTTGATGAGGTGGTCGCGGTCGCAGTCGGACAGTCTCCAAAGTATCGGTTTGGAAATGAAATCGTACACAAAAATAAAACAGAAACAACAAAAACCTGACGTTCCTGTAAGATGTGTAACAAGATACAAAATCCACCACAAAAAACACAACGGATGAAAAGAGACGGATGAGATTCTTTTTTTTTTTGAGCATCACAGCCTCAGACGTGTCTTCCGTTACTGTCTGCCTTCGATATTTCACAATGATTTTTTGCTTTAATGTCACTTCCTGTAGTTCTCCTTCCCTTAAAGCAGGTGTGTATTTTTAATGCGGACGTGCATGCACACACACACACACACACACACACACACACACACGCGCACACACAGTCTCTCTGGCAGTGCTGACCCTCGTCCCGACTCCCTCTGCTCATATCGGAGAACCGCATACTGTCGACTTGCATTATCGCCATTTGAAAAATAAGCAATTTTAAAACTCACTCTTTATTATCTTCTTGGAAAACAGAATTGCTGAATGCACCACAGCGTTGGGATGTCAGCAGGGAATAAAAGCCATAGCCGGGGAGAAAATAACCCTCCTTTGTGTTCCTCCCTTATGGCAGGAACACATCTTGTGCCCTTTGGAGCCAATTACATTTTTTCTCTTTTTTTTATTTATTTATTTATTTATTTATTTTTTTTACAACGGCATGTCCCCAAAGGAAAGCATCATTGAGCAATCAGCGCACATAATTTACATCACGGCGACGAGCGAGCAGCCATAACAAGTGTTTTATGGCGCCGTCAGCGCCTGACAATGTCCTGAGAAATTAATTCAATTAAAATTACTATCCGGAATATGAAACCGTTTCATGTTTAGACGCCGTTAAACAACAAAACCGAGATCAAATGTGTCACAATCAGTTTGTCAAGGGTGGGGTGGGGGGGTGCAGTAGCTGTTGTTGCTGTTGTTTTTATTCCTTCCTTCCCGCTCCACAGTTGCTCGGCGTGGCTTAAGTGGCTTTCCTGAGCTGAGCATGTTTATCTGGTAATTACTTTAAATATGATGTGTACACACACACACACACACACACACACACACACACACACACACACACCGGCCTTGTTGCAGGCTGCTGTCCTGCATGCAGAAACAGCTACAGGCCTCGGGATTAGGCGCTACAGTGTATGTAATCTCCGCCGGGCAAATTAAAACATGGAATCTGTCAGGTGCACCAGTTCCAGTGGCCAGCGCAGTAACTGGAAAGGACACGATTGGGGAACATGTAGAATGTTTTGCCATCCTTTGTGTTTTTTTTCCCCTCCAAAAAAATAAGAACTGCGTTCTGAAAATGTTTTCTTATGGGGCGCAACCCATTTTAAGCAGCTGCAATGGATTTAAAAAAAGCTGGAAGCAATGATCTGGAATATTAAACATAAAGGCCATGAGGGGGAAAAAGGCAACGAATCGCTAGGAAATAATACCATCGACCTAAACTTTACTAAACCCTGAGAAAAGTGCTTTGCTCTGCTAGTTTGCTCACGCAGTAACGCAATTTAATGCATCCTGGCTTTTTTTTTTTCCCCCCGCATCACGGATGAGAGGCCTTGTTAGCGTGGCAAGATTGTCGCTCCTCTTTTCGCACGCTCCCCGTTGGTGTTTCTCCAGAAAACACCTCTCTGACAACATTACCTTTGGGGGCTGGATAAACACAGCCAAAGGAAGCGGGAAACAGGATTGGCGACAGGGAAAAAAAAAAAGATTGCAAGCCAATCCGCCGTCGTATATAATCTGCCGCGCCGACTGACTGACTGATGCAAGTTTGTCCCCAGACGGCAAATATTTACTCCTCCATACGTCTGGATCTCGGCGCACATCCTTCAACGAGACAAGCTCGCTGCCTCCACTGCACCACCGCGAGGCGCACTCCTTCACTGTCGCACCCACAGGGGGTTCACACCTGTACGGCACGCACACACACACACAAAGCTAAAAAAAAAAAAAAAAAAATACAGAAATTAGCCGGACGGGAAGCAGTGAAAATTGCACGGGAAGCGATTGGCATGCATGGAACGGCTGCCGCCCATGTCGGCGTTTTAATCCTCCCACCTATTGGACATGAATAGGAAATTGGCCTGCTAAGCATGTAACGCTGATGCAGGGCCGTACATCTGGCGGCGGCGCAGATCAAATCAGCGGACTAATGCCTTGCAGCCCACCACCACCACCACCCTCATGAGAGAAATTTCCATGATAGTGTGCGCATCTCTCCGGGAGCTCGCTCACATTGTCACGAGCCGCCGACATCAATCGTCTCTTCTCAAACCGAGGAGCCACTTTGAATGATTAAACCGCAACTTCTTTCTTTCTCTTTATTCCCTCCCTTCGCTTTTCCTTCTTCCATTTCGGCCTCTTTTCAAATCTATCCATCCATTTTCAATATCCGCTTCCTCCTGAGCTTAGGGTTTGCGGGTCAATTTTCACACCTACGGTCAATTTAGAGTTCCCAGTTCACCTTTGGAGGGAGCCGGAGAACCCGGACAGAACCCCACGCAGACACAGGGAGAACCATGCAAAGCCCACACAGAAATCCACACCGGAATCGAACCCCCAACCTTCTTTGTGTGAGGCTGCAGCGCCAACCACTGCGCCACCGCGTCGCCTCTTTTGAATTTGCTTCTGAGAAAGACGGGAGTTGTTGTGCAAATATGACGCACGGCGACGTCGTTAATGAGCCTGACACCTTTTTTTGAACGACTGCCGCTTTACACGTCTGCTTATTCCGGTTTGTTGACTTTTATTTACTCTCGCGCCGTCACCTGCTTGAAGCAGCGGCCGCAGCGGGGTGCTGGGGCGGGGTGGCGGGGAGCCTCTGAGTCCGCCCACCTTTGCCACGATTGCAAACATTGTGTATCACTTTTCATGGCAAGCGAGGCCTGTGAGGATCACTTTGGGGTGCCGGGGGTGTGAAACAGCATTATATTTTAGGGATCTGTGTGTTAATTGGCTGCGCATGTGTGAAAATGCTCTTCCACCGCCTCCCCTCCACCGTCAGAGGTTTTGTGTGTTTGCGGCAAAAGCTGGTGATAAGCAGCACAGTGGAGGCCCAGAAACCGGCGTCTTTGACAGGGGGGAAGCTGTGAAAGAGGCACATTTCTTTGTTGCCTGTTTGAAGCTGTGAGTCACATGACCATACCTGTGATTTGCTTCTTGGGGGAGGGGCAGGCTATCGTTAGCACACAAGTCATTAGGAAAATGACGATAAATGGACAAAAATTCACATTTTTCAAAAAGAATCATCATCAAGATCCTACTTTCTTATCTAGTTTCAGCTTCTTCAAAATAAAGATGAGATTTTTTTCCCCTGACCCTGCACAGCTATTTAACTCCGAGTTTCCTTCTTTTTATATTTATGTATATCTGACGGACCCTTATAATGAGAATAGCACGCCTTACAAATAAAAAAGGCAGGCGCAATTAGCATTTAGCATAGGCCTTAAGGAAATAAAAAATGAGCGTCTGATCGTGGCCTTGTATCAACCAGCGGCTTCTCAAGAGATGAAAAGCTTAATTTAAACAGGAAATACATAATTCAAACACATTCCAGTTCAGAGCGCGACAGAGATCGGGTCGCGCTATTAGTTTTTTTTCTTGGTGGGGTGGATGGGAGGGAGGTGCCTGAAAATATTTTCCGCCCTTTCAAACAGCAAATTAGGCAGCGGCGAGCGAAACATCATCGAATGTTGCATTTACTTTGGCGCGGCTTTGTCAAGTTAACTTTAGCTCTCTAATCTCCCGGCGCCCTCATTGTGTGAGGTCACTCCAGCCAGAGGAAAAAATATTCAGATGAATAACCGACAAGTTGGTGCGCGCGTGCGCGAGAGTGGGAGGCGGCGGCAGCAGCAGCAGCAGCAGCAGCAGCAGCAGCAGCAGCAGCAGCAGCAGCAGCAGCAGCAGCAGCAGCAGCAGCAGCAGCAGCAGGAGGCTGAGATGATTTCAAAGCGGAGGCAGCGAGACAGAAACACTCCAAGAGGTTCAGCGCAATCCCGCCGCCCTGCTCCGGCAAAACTCCGGGATTTAAACGCCGGCGCCTCTTCTTCAGAGCGTCACCTGCTTAGCCTTTCAGAGAGCCACGTTCCCCCCCCCAAATGAGTCACCGAGACTCAAACACAGTTTGACTTAATGGCTACACACAATCCTCAAAGGGCGCTCGAGACGTCGAGGAGGGACCGACAGGGCCGCCTTTTGACTTCCGAGTCACGCACGTATTACAGATTTGTTGAGGACGACCGCGAGAGAGACGCTGAGCCGGAAATGAGGTTATCCAGACGCAAGTTGATTACAGAACCCGGAGGTGGGGGGGAGGCCTTCTTGAATCTTTAAAATGGATGTTAGGAAATAATGGGAGGAAGGAGGAAGAACCAGACTGGAGACAATTTAGATTACCACGTTAATCCTTTAATTAGCGGAGATCCCCGCAGCTAAAATTGAAGTCTTTTTTAATTTTTTTTTGTTGCTGAATTCTCCAACTGCAGGACGATTGGAGCTGCTGAGTGAGAGTCCGTCCGGCCGCCAATGTGACCAAAGGCTACGGACCTTAAAAAAGAAAACCCGTAAAGAACCAACCAGCGACGATGGCTCAGTTTATTCTGGATTGTAAATGAAATGGTTGAGAGGGAGGGAGACAGAGAAAGGGAGAGAGAAAGGAAGAGGTGGGGACAACAACGGTGACGGGCAGATCCGCTGCAACAAACGAGGTGCCACTTCAAGGGTTTCACAATTACAGGGACTATGTTTTCCTCCGGCGGCGCGGCAGGAGACGATCCCCCCCGAGCGGCGTAAACGGCAGATGATACGGCAGCAGTTCAGGGAGCGTAGGGATTGAACAGGTTCAATTTGGCACCACTTCAAAACCGGTGACTTGTGGGGGGGATGGGGAGGGGAGAGAGAAGTACTGATATCTCCTTCAAAGTTCCGCCGTCTCTGAAGGCAATGCAAGTAAAAAAAAAAAATTAAGAAAAAAAAAAATTCTTGCAAACCTGAGCGCCGATGAAGCCCCCAACCCCCCATCCCCCGATCTGAGACAGCCCGTCATCCACGTAAGGCTGCCAACCCCCCACCCCCTGTTAAAGATCCGGCGAGAGCCAAATTGGAGACGACTCGCACGGTCTAATTACCGTGACTGAGCGCCGCGGCTCCTCGGCGCCGGGCGGAGAATTGGAAAACAACGCCGCGATATGATCCATAACAAGACGGAGATAAAGCGTCACCTGTTCAACTTTAATTACCGTTACAAAACGCTACGGCGCCAACTTTCCAATTTAACAAGCCTGCCGCCCCCCCCCTCTCTCCACCTCCAACTCCACCCCCCACTTTGCCGTCGCCGTGACACACACTCCGCCGCCGGCCTCGCCGCTGACAGGGTGGCGGAAGGAAGATAAGGAGGAGCGGTGACACGAGCTCCGGCTCCGGATGCGAAGCCACTTTGTCGTAACGAGGCGGCGGAGACCAGATTTTAATCTGCAATCACCATCTGATCTGAGGACAACATGGCGACGGTGTGAATTGAAAGGAGGCAGCGGTGCGGCAACAAGGACCGGCACGACCGCGCCGGCGAGATTAATTAGGGACAGAGGACGGAAGTCCTGAAGAGCGGCGCCGAGTGATGACATCACGGGCAGGTGGAGGGACTGAATGAACCCATGGCTGTGTCTCAATTCAGGGTCTGCACCCTTCGAACGGAGTGTCCTCCGTCTGAAGGAAGTGTTCTTCGAGGACCAAACCCCGCCTCCCCGGTAACCACACGGGACGGTCTAGCCTTTGGCGTATTTCCTCGTTGCGTCACCGCTGTTCCCCCCTGCTGGCCAACCCCTGAAGTGACGTTTTTATAGTATCAAGCTAACCATTGGTTCGCCATCTAACGACGCCGTTGGATGATCAAATAAGTAAAATCCTACGTTAAAAACTGGATACTTTATGTGAAACTTCAGTACTTAAAATTATACAAAGTGTCTTTGCCAGTAGATGCCGCTAATTTCAGCTGACTTCCCAGGATCCCACGATGCTTTGCAGCAGCACGCAAAGCATCATGGGATACAAAAGTACGCGAAGAATAGTAGCGGTGCAGCCTTGGAAATCGGCTAAAAAGAGGGCGCATTCCAAGTACGCATTTGGAGCGTCCTAAGGACTTTTGGGAATTGGGACAAGCCTTCGCGCAGTGCTATGATGCAACTTCCTTTCAAAATGCGTACTTCAAGGACGCAGACCCTGAATTGAGACACAGCACATGTGACCGATATACAAATGCCACCAACCCATGGATGTATTATAAGAACTGGATACCGGACTGGCAATATGGCAGCGCGCTGACGTTTCCCAGTGACCAGTCGAGTTAGTGCAGCAAATTAAATAAATAAATAAATAAATAAAAAAATAAAAAACACTCCCATGGGCCCAAAATAAATGCCTCTATAACGCCTGACAGAACGACTGTAACCTGAAACGCGGTTCATAGCAAATCTTCCTAACCAGATTTTTAAGTCATGGTCTTTTAGTCTTTCAGAAAAAATAGACTGATTCTCAGCGCAACATCATGGCGTCGTTAGTTGCTGCTGTATTTCAGCTCGTTCTAATTGGCTGCGTCCTGATGTATCGCAGGAGTTACAGGTGTGAATGGTGTTAAGTGCGCACACTCTATAGCCTCTGTTCTACTAAAATTAGTGGGATGTCACCATGTTTTTGGACGCGGGACGTCACGGAATCGATCGGCATTGAGTCCCGTCTCCACGCACCAAACCCAGCGGGGTGTCACCCCCGCTGGCAAGCTGCGCCCCCCGCGCTTTCACCGCTGCGTGTCTGCTGACGTCATCGCGCTGAGATCGCGTAGATGAAGTGCTACAGAATTCCAGAGTCCGGCAGTGGCCAGTGTTCTTAGTTGCTTGGCCACTTTTGGCTGTAGTGGAACGATGACGTCGTTCACGACAGACTTGAAGCGGCGCGAACCTCAGCGGCCGGTTCCCGCCGTGCAGCGATTGTTTGGGTGCCTGGTCCGTTTTGTGCCCGAGCAGCGGGCGAAACAGCCAGAGGACAATGAACAATTATCGAGCGCTGATGGAACGTGATCGAAACATTTTCAGCGTACGTGCTGGGTGAGGAACCTCATTCTAATAAATGGGCCGCCATATTGGAGTCAGGGGGCCTCAACAGTTAACTGGGGGCACAAACTCGGTGGCAGAAAAACGACCAGAAGCTTGTGTTAGAAGTCAAATTGTGATGAGACTCACATCAGTTTTTGTCTCTTTTAATACAAACAGCAAAAAAAAACAAAACAAAACAAAACAAAAGAAATTGTTTGATTTCAAAACTGATGTGTCAAGGGAGGGAGAGAGTCAAGATCAAATTGATTCTAGTAGGCTTCTCAAAAGGCTCGGTGACAAAAGGATGACTATGTAAAACAAAAGACACAGGGAATCTCTCAAATGCTTTTGTTTGCTTGAATGCTGCAGTTGTCGTGAATAATTGGGACCCCTTGCGCATCAGTTCACAAACCCTCTCTTTCCAAACACTTCAAGAAAAGCCGGCTCACTGGAAACTGACCCTTCCCCTCTTAAAACACAGAGCCGGGCTGTTTCCAAAGACTTCTGGGATAACAGCAACAACAACTGTGATTTCAGGTGATACCCCTGTGATGACAATTACTCCAATTTAATGCCTGTTGTGAAAAGCAAGAAAAAGAAATCCAATAACTTTAAAAATGAAAAAAAAAAAAAACAGAAAATGGAATTTGGTGGGGTGGGGGGGGTGAAATTGATTCCATTGGGCCTTGAACCTATGAACAAACACTACAATATCAACAATTTGTCTTGCTATATATATATATATATATATATATATATATATACATGAGGTGACAAACAAAATCCTACGAACACAACTTTCATTCACTTCTTTGCAAATTTTCAGACGCCGGCGGTAAACTGCAGCAAAAAACACACACGAGCGAGAGGTTGCGTGAGCGAGTGAACTACAGACATTCTGCCAGGCCGTTATCGCTTGGGGAAAAAAAAACACACATTTACTCCAAAGCCATGTGTCCACATGGTGGACGACGACTCGGATGCAAAAGGCTCCCAACCTGAAAGAGAAATATAGCAGAAGAATTATGCTGATAAGTGTGAACCTGTCACAAATAAAAAATAATAATAAAAAAGACGGAGCTGGTTATCTCCTTGATTCTTTTCCCTCTCCGCCAGACCTCCAAAGCAAACCAAAGCCTGGCTGAACTCGCTGTGTGTTCAGGGTATCAGACGGAGGCAGGAGGAGCAAAATCATTCCAACCTGAACGTCCTTCTGATTATTATTTTTTTCGATGCCTGCAGTCTACGTGATATCAGAGCACCCCCTGGTTTAGCAGGAAGCATCTATATCACAGGTGTCAAACTCTGGCCTGCGGGCCAAATTTGGACCACAGTGTAATTATTTTTGGCCAGCAAGGCAATATTAAATGTCTACTAAAGCTGGCCTGTATTCACAGCACATGTACTGCTCATACTACAGATCCCACAATGCTGTGCTGGTATGTTTGGCTCACTAGTTACTTTAACAGACTATAATAAACGTTTTCTTAATGCACTTTTTCTTGCTACTCCAAAGCATGTGCCTGAATGGATGTTTATTGAAGGATATTATTATTAGTTCATTGGTTTATTATTATTATATTTTTACATTTATTATTAGCCCGTGGAAAAAGGTTACTGTTGAAATTTAAATCAGAAGGTTGCAAATAAAAAAAGGGGCATTTGATTTTTATTTACATTTTATTTATTTTGATGTGTTTTTTGAATTTGAACTTCAATTTGAATTTGTTTGGGTCCATATGAAAATGTTCACCGTTAAATCTGGAGGAAGATTTTTATCAATAAATATCAACGTTGGCTCAAAGTTTTACATTTTGGCCAACTGTATTTGTGTGTTGACACCCTCAATCTATATAATGGGGGGTGAACCCCACCACAGCCGCCCCATGTGATTGGCCCAACACCCTCTTTAGAACAGGTCCGAGGTTCCTCAGCAGTTTAAATGGGTGGGACGTGTCGAAGGCGCAGCAGAACTCATCATGTGACACGACCACATGTAGCAGTCAGAGCGGATGAGGCGTCCTCAGAATCCCAGCGCTGGCAGCTACTGCCTCACTTTGGGGATGACTCATGCCACATGGCCTTTATTTTAAAAGGAATAACCCCTCCTGTAATGTGCAAAAAGCTCCTGGCCCCGACGTGCACTCTGTGAGCAATTAAATAAAACATACAAAAAACCTTGTGCGGGGAAAACAGGCCCGAAACTAAAATGAACTCTTTGCAGAAGATTGTGTTTTTTACATTAAACATGACAGAAGATTTTTTTTAAATCATTTTTTTATTAAATAAGAGCCGAGATCAATTTACCGTAATGCTTTTCTAAACGATGCCACCTGTCTTCTTCTCTGGCTCCAAGCACAAGGCTGCTGAGTCGAAGCAGGAGGAGGCGGAGCTGAGCACGAGGCGTTATGAGGCCGAACCCTCTGCCCATCAGATGTAACGCGAGGAGCTCAAAGCCACTTACGCCTCGGCACACTCGTTCTTACACAGTGTACATCCAGAGCAAGCAGGGACGTACTTTTTCTGTACTGTCCTCAAGATGAGTGGCAGCAGCCGCCGCACTCAGTGACCAGGGTCTGGACGGCTCAAGAAGTATGGAAGGAATGTTTTGTGTCCATGAAAACTTTAGAGTGTGTAACTTGCAGACAAATAGAAACAAGAAAACGTTTATATATCAGTGGGTAGAGGGATGACAATCTGCCAAATTTACATTGCCGGTTGTTTTTCAAGAATAATACGTTTTAATAAAACCTCAGTCAACTGTTGACCTTTCACTTATGCTGTTAGTGTCAGTCATTTGTGATGTCACAAAGGGCACTGATACCTGACTGATGGCTCGGTCCGGTTATTGACAACACTGGCTGCCAGGTGCTTGTTTCACCCTCTGAGACCAGCTTTAATTGAGGAAGGTTGACCCACTATCGCTGGCAGTTGGAAGCTACAACTGCAGCTTTTAACGGGAGGCAGTAAACAGACGGCTGAACACGATGTACCAAGGGTTGTTGTCGTTGCTCTACCGGAGTCTGAAATTAATGCTAAAAGTGTTATTTACTTTTGACATATTGTCCAGTCATGATATATGAAAATATTTAAATGAAATATATCACAATTAAAAATGTTTGATTGAAACAACCAATTGTATTAATTACATAAAAGTATTTTTTTCTGTCCAAGTGGCAGTGCCGTTTGTTGTTTTAATCTTTAAATTCATGTTGCAGAATAACTTTTGGGTTTTCCCCCCACACAGTAAATAATTTGCTTAAACAGCTGGCCGTGCTCGCTTGTAGCTAGCATTAGCCAAACACAACTAAACAGTGCATCAGCTGGGGACTATTCCTGCTATGGATTGATGCACAATTTATGAGTGAGGGGGGAGTGCACGCCAGATGACTGGAGACACAGCACGCGTTCATGCATGTTCATATAGCACAAAAACTTTTTGGTGTGAATGCATTTTGGCAGCTAATGTGTTGAATGAACAGCCAGAGTTCAACTTTTTGGCTTAGACGCTAACATTTTGGAGCAAAAAATAAGTAATGTTCATCATTTTTCACTGGTTTCAATTTTCAGAATACACATTATTGTTAGTACATTCAAGTGTTTCGTAACCACTTGCGTGTTACCAGTACTTTTTAAATGCTAACATTTCTGCTATTTAGCTCAGGGAATGGGTGCACCGATTGCCGCAGCTGCTGTCTGTAAGTCGAGGGAACAGCCTCGCTTCCCTCCGTCTGTGGGTGTCGAGGCTTGCAAACGGCGCAGAGGAATTCTCCTGCGTCGGCGTCGCAGCAGCTGATGATCTTTTGACGGATGATGTGATGAGGTGGGACGGCGTCGCTAGGCTGGTAACAGCATCTCGCCGCAAATAAGAGCCGAAGACTCGCTCTGTCTGATAACGAGCGAGCGGCTTTCGCTGCATATTCAATC
The DNA here is from genome assembly GCA_009823395.1 of Thamnaconus septentrionalis. Taxonomy (NCBI): domain Eukaryota; kingdom Metazoa; phylum Chordata; class Actinopteri; order Tetraodontiformes; family Monacanthidae; genus Thamnaconus; species Thamnaconus septentrionalis. Next base: position 16,132,853 of record CM020509.1, on the reverse strand, counting down.
TTCCCTCTTATTTCCATTCTATTGTGCATGTATATTAGTTGTAAATGAGCCTGAATGTAAATTGTGGGTAAAGTGAGGTCGACTGAAGATGCGCATCTCATTTAACTACAGATAATTTTTTTTTGTCTTTTTCCTTTTATTGCTGATAAAGTCGAATGACTTTTATGAATTTATCATGCAGAAGAATATGAAATGACATAATTATGTTTTTTTTCACAGTTTGTAAGCCTCTGCAAACCGGCAGTGATGCAATTTCTATCCGAGTGTGTTCAGTCTTGGATCACATTCACTGACTACTAGAGCTTTCTCATTTAACAGCCATCACCACAATCTCAGGGGGTTTTATCACATCAGAACTTGAATGATGTGGAATATTAGAACGATGTCAGAGTAAAGTTCACTTCCTGCCTTCTTATATACATGACGTGTTGAACCACTCAATATTCGGTTAGAAATGCTTGAAATGTGTCGTAGTTAGCGATTAATTATCCAACTATGGCTAATAGCTAGTTTTAGAAGGTGGCAGTGACCTTTGACCTCAGCCCATTTGAGATCCAGAGACATAATGGACTAATGGATACCTTGGAAACAGAATGTGATGGTAATATTTTTTGCAGAGAGTGCCTGAGTGCTACAAAACAGCAACATGCTTATTTTGTTTCTCGAGAAGAAAAACCTTGTATAACTACAAGCTGAAGGCTAAGTAGACATAAATTTAATTTACCCACATTTTGATCAACCCCCCCCGCTGTCGGCCACATCTGCTGAGGGCTTTATGCACAGCGCACAAACTCCTCGAGCTCTCTTTCAAATCCTTCCATTGAGGCTTTTGCCATTTGACTCTGTCTTTTGTGTATTGAGTGGAGGGGGAGACAACCAAAAACCCAACAACACTCAAATTCATCATGCTCTCGCACTGCTATTACGGTGCACGTGTCGAGTGCGGCAGACCTTTCCCGCCAGACTTTCTGAACAATGGCGATGGCAGTTTCTGCGGGCCCCCTCGTTCCTCCCTCCCAGCCTCCGCCTCCCCTCCACCACCTCCCCTCCACCGCCTCCCAGTCTCCGACTCCCCTCCACCGCCTCCCCCTCGCTGATGCCTGCAGTGAGCCTTGATGGCCGCGCTCACCGTAACAGAGGCAGAAACGTTCTCCACATTCAACCCCATAATGTGCATGAACAATGGCCGAGCATTAGGTGACTGGCAATGAGTACGTGAAAAGAGCCACTTTCCTCCATGGAAAATATACCAGGAGAATTTATGCCAGCGGGGACGTTTCATCTGGGGCTGTCGAGCCAAGTCGGAGGAAATGGCTGAAAGTACTTAAACCACAAGAGGGATAATTATCTGGACTAAAGGAACTATTCTTCATCGGCTGTGCCAGCCATTCGCTCATTCTTGGAAGAAAGAAAGGCAAAGCGTCCACTCACAATTAGGGTTCTTCTGGTCTGACCCCGAAGAGCGCAGGAAGTGGAGCAGACAATTAGCAACATCTAAGTGGAAAATGGATGTCGGCAAACGATATGGAGGTGGTTGGAAAACAATGTTCATCTGCAAATGCAGGTTATACCAAAGAAAACGACCAGAGGAACCTTTTGGTTGAGACTGCGAAGGATGCAGCACTGAAAGGAATGACGCAGCGTACTTTAATTTTTAATTGGTACCCGTTTAAATAACGACCCCCTCCTTTAGGAAGACAAGCGCACGGCTTAGCCTCCAGGTGCAGAGAAATCACTCACTGCTGCTCGGCCGTATCTCTTCCACTTGGTACACACAGCCATATTCTGAGCTTCTGCGAAGAAAAGTTGTGAATCAGCTGAACCTTTCATTCAGTTGGCGGTTAAAACACAGCATAGGGCTGTTTGGTAAATTAAAGCAAGCAGACTCCAATATGTATGATAATTTCTTTCTTTGAGCCATTCGTATGCTTGCCGTCTTCGGCCTTTGTCTCTTCCTCACCTTGTAGTAATAAATGACCACACGTTGATAAGAAAAAGCTTTAAAAAAAAAAGTGAGTCTGTCTTGAGTTTACTTAAATACATTGTGAGAAAGAATAAGTGCAAGTGCACAGAAAAACTATCATACTAAACCTTAGCAGCACACTTACTGTGTCATGCACACATTGTGACACATTTGACAATAGCTAGTAGCTGCTACTGCTAGTAACTGCTACTTCCTGTCACTTCTTTCAACAGCAAAATCACAGATAAGTGTATCCCGCCCAAACTGCGCTGTAAACGCTCAGGCCTGAATAAAATGTGCCGCCATGGCTCGGAGTACGTCAGCTAGCTAGCAGATGCTAACACTTGCTATCATGCTAACGTCACCGCTAACACAGCGCTCGTCGAGGGTGTGAATCGTTCGTTTCACACTCAATTTCCAGACAATTTCCTTCTTGAGAGAACAAGACGCTGCCTCTTTACACGTCTCTAAGTGTGAACGTGCTTTGCACACTCATGCACTCATCATATTACTCAGTATTTAGTACTTTATTGCAGAAAAGTGCAACGTGGGACGCACATCATGGCTGCACATAGAGGACAGAAACACGACTAGTTGACTTTCGGCAACCCTGCTGAAATAAAGCCTGCTGTGGGCCATCAAGAAGCAAAAGAAAAAAAAAACCAACAACAAAAAAAAAGTATCTCCACTATTCATTTTCTAGCTCCAGGAAAAAAGTGAAAGCTGCAAGAACAACTCGGCCTGTAGTGTTAAGCTGCTGCTGTTACCAGGCACTTGGGTGAAAATAACACCAGGCAGACACTTAGAGGAAAAAGTGGGATGACCACCGACAGACAGACAGAGAAGCGCAGCACTGTCAGCAGAATTTATGAATGCAGGGGAACATTAACAGAAACCCAGAGAGTTTAAATCATAAACTCTGCGCGTTTCCTCCTTGTAACTGTCGAGGCAGAAGCTGCGGCTAGCTGAGTGGGCCTGCCCACTTAGTTTTAATGACAAAAATGGATCTGACATTGAGCCTGCACTTTAAAAAGGTAATCTCTCAATTAATGTGTCAAGCGGCCTATTTTTAAATTCCCCCTTTGCCATTATTCATAGGACGGCGGTGGCTGAGATCTATTACACAAGACCACAAGACCAAAGTCACTGAACGTCTTCATTAAGAAAATTTGGGTCTATTATTGACCCCCTTGTACATAGTAAGTCCAAAACTACCTTGAATACATCTCCCTACTTAACTGATGTAACGTATAATTCAATCAACACCTTTTATTAGAGCTAGATAAAGTTAAAAAAAAAGAGGTTGTAGAAAGAAGTTTAGCATAAATACAGTTGAGTTGGTATTAAAGCACCACAAGCCCGTTGTTTTTAGACAGGTAGGTGGAACATTGACCTTTAGAAAAACAACACAAGTCTAGACTGTGGTTCGTTGTCCTCTTCAACTCAATTTAATATGTTGGACACTATTTGCTCTTTGCAGAATTTTAAGATTCCACTTTGGTTTATACTGCTGTATATCAAAAGTGTGGCATTTCTCTAATCAGACTCGCTAAAATCTCTGCATGCAGTTCACCCACTTAACCTTTGATGAGGTGCTGCCGCATAACGATTCCTATCAGCGCAGGAGGAGGATTTATGAACTTGATGTGCGCGTCGGGGTCAACGCAAAGCATCCAAATGAGAAATGAGCAGCAAACACCCCGGCTGGATGCACGACTCGGTGATGAATCGGATCAGTTCTTTTTGTCTGGTCGTCTTCATTAGTCTAATCTAAAATAAATGGCCTATTTTTCCTGGAAATGGCGATATAAGACAAGCGGACGAAGAAGCGGTAAACAACAAATTGCAAAATAAAGACATCTCAGGCAGAATTATGTTTCACAAACAACACTGTCAGGTTCTCTCGCCGCTCGCTAAGATCTCCCGGACAAATGAGGGAGTGTTTAAGGCAGTTGTCACCGCGCTTCACTTGATGAAAGCCTTTTTCATCCACCGTTGTCAGATTGCCGTAGGAGAGGCTGTTAATGATAACTACTCTATATTTTGCCGCTGCCGCTCCTGTAACTAAATCTGCATTTGCAATTAAAGCGCTCCGAGGGTTATTTATTTATCTATTTATCCTCTTTGGGAATTTTCATTTCCGGGGGAAGGGTAACGGTGACAGAATTAGATCAAGTGTTCCCGTTAAAAACGGTAAAATTGCACTACTGATAGTGAACTCGCCGGATGTAATCATCTGTCAAAATAAACAGTGTTCATGCAAACCCTTCAAAAAATAACAAATTCACTCCACATTCCGCTGATCTCATTATCCTAATTTCCTGTGCGCACTAATGCGCAGTCATTTTGCACCAAGGCGACACTTCCGCGCCGGCCCGAGACGCTGTTTATGCACAATATACATTATTATACAGGGAATCAGAGCGGCGGCGGCAGGAGCAGCAGTCACAGGAATGAAAAGTGACAACCACCTGGTTCCTTCCTGCAGCTCGGCGCCGCCTGTCGCGTGTAAATCAGACATTTCGTTTCCCCGTGAAGGATCAGGGATCTGATGCCCATTGGCAACTCCACCAGCCCGCCCTCGCCCCCCTCCCCCGGCTCCCCGCCACCCAACGTACAGCCAGTAGAGAGACAGATTGCCGGCGTTGGGGTTGTCGGTTGCTGGAGCCGCTGACACCTGCTGGTAGGAGGAGGAAGAGGAGGAGGCCGCTGCACTGCACTCCGCTTCCCGTCAGCTAACGTATGGGTCCGCTGATGCGCCGTGACTGGGGGCCGCGCCGATCGCTACCCAACGCGCATCAGGAGTCCAGCTGTTGTTCCAGAGCTCTTTCGGCGCAGTAACGAAGCCATCTCCCCTTTCGGTTCAATCTCCTTCCTTCCCTTCCCTCCCTCAACACCTCACCCTGCTGTAATTTCCCGGGTCTCTGGCTAAATAACCGTTGGAGGGCCGCCGTTAATTGAGTCCAAGAATGTGGCTGATGGGGAAGGCAGAGGGGGGGACGGGCGGGGTGCAAAAAAAAAGTTGATTTACTGCAAGTATGGTAATTGCTGTCTTGATTGCACTCCTTCGAGGAGCTAATTTGAGGATTTAAAATTCAGCGCAGGCTTAATAGGCCGGGGCTGCAGGATCACAGTCGGAAGGGGTTCGCCATGCAAATGTAAAAAAAAAAAAAAAAGAAAGGAGAAAAAGCCGCTGCAACATTTGGCGCACTCGTGATTAAGGTCAAACAATTTGATGATTGATTACAGTGAGTGTGGTGAAAACAAACAAATGGACCCTTTGGTAAACACGGGCTGAAAAAACACCAAAAAAGAAAGAGGAAAAACAAATCCGGAGTCATCAAGGAATCCGATTGAGGAGCGAGAGAGAGAGAGACGAGGGAAAAAGAAAGCGAGTGCACGTTTTCCCCATTACCCCGGGCTGAGCTGCTGAAACTCCCCACATTCATTACAGGCTCGGCATCAGAGGCGGCGGTGGCGGGGGGGGGAGAAACTGCCACCTACCCTGTTGAGAAAGATGAGGGAGACGCCCTTTTCAAAGTTTGAGCCCATGAACCCCTGAAAGGTCTGTTCGTGCCCCCGCTGGCATGAATAATCACCCCCCCTCCCCCCGCTCCTCCGCCCCACCCCACCCCGCTACCTTGTAATGTGCTGTGGATGATGTATTGGGCCACATTTATTACCGCTTCACTTCCACCTGGCCAGGAGCAGCAAGTCCCCCATTAATAAGAGAGCCGGGGCCGTGACGACGGCTCGGCACCGCAGGCAGCAGATCCACTCTTCAGACATCGGCACCAAAACTCAGTCAGGTTCCATTTTGTCCGTTTTGCATCCAACGGCAAGATGGAATCCCCCCGCACCCCCCCCCCTTTTTTTTTGGGGGGGGGGCGAGTTTTTGCTTTAATCCCCATCCTGCAATTACCACGACGGCGGCATTGTGAGAATTGTGTCATCTCAGCAAGTGCGCGAGTGGCAGCCTAATCAAGAAACAAACCCCGGCTTTGGCGTCGAGCGCTCGCAAGGCGAAAAGGAAAATGGCGGTTAACGGCCGGAGATTAGTACCGCGGGATAAAAAAAAATAAAATAAAAAAATCTTATTCCAATGGGATTAAAGCGGCGGCGGCCGGTCTGCAGTGGTTTTCACGGGATTACGGCACCATTTACATGTCACGGCTTCGCTGTCAAATTAATTGTATGAATTTGTCTTTGGTTTTTTTTGCCGCGTCAGACTGTCAGGTGAACAATGGCCATAATGGAGCACCAAAGTGGGGGGTTTGGATGGGACCATGCTGAGGAGGGGATTTAAAGATCTTTAAAGGAGATGTACGTGTCAGAAGGGAATTGCATTCATATTTTCATTGGTTGCACGAAGAAACGGCAGGCATCAAATTAAAGGCCCTTTTCTCGGCCACTGAGGCGACACGTGGCACCGCTGCAGGGAAACTATCCCACCCTGTTTGACACCTTCGACAGCAGCAACACCTCTCCCTCCAGGCCGCCTGTTTTCCTTCACCACCCGCACCACACACACCCCCACCATCCAACCGCTGCCCTCCCGCCAACTCTATAAGGTGCAGGTGCTCCAAAACGGGGCCCTGAGGCCGACAAAGGTCAGCTTTGTTAAACGCCTGCGCAGTTTGTGGAGAAACTTATTTGAACTTGCGCCGCCTTGTTCCTTCGCTCCTCGGAATACCAAACAGGAGAGAGAAAAAAAGAATCAGGTGAGAGGTAGCGGACCTGTGGGAGCCAGAGAGGCGAATAAATAAATAAAGAATATATATATAATGCAATACAGGCGTGTGCTGTGTGTTTTCACGTCGGTGTGCTCGCAGCATGTGGCCGCAATTCCCCCCCTCGGGAGCGCCGAGTCGTCGTGACATAACCAATTTAAATCAATATCCGAGACAGAAATGACTTATTTGTCCAATTCATTATGGAGCGCCGGCGTGCTATTGTGAGGGGGCTCCGAGAATTCACAAGGCCCCCTGATTGAAATCACTGCCAGCGGGAGACGCTCGCCAGCACCCGCTCGCGAGGAGGAGGAGAGGGATGGTGGGGGGGTGGGAGTGGAAAAAAAATAAAATAAAGTGAATCATTGATTTTCAGCAGGAAATCATCAGGACCAATGTGTGCTAAATGAGCGGAGGGGGAAGATGGCAGAGCAGTCTGGTTCAGCAGGATATTCAGTTATCACTGCAATCTTTCACAAACGGGCCGCGGCGTCCAGCTATTTTAGAGCTTGTGGTTAAGTGAGGAGCAGCCGCTCTTCCAGGGAGGCTTGTTTCCGCACCTCGGCACAGCGCAAATGGAAAGCACCCTCCAGAGACTCCAAATTGTGTGTGTGTGTGCCCGTCTGCGAGTGCCTGTGTGTGTGTGTGTGTGTGTGACCGATTTTGAAAGATGTAATCTTGCCAAAAATAACACAAAAAAAAACAACAAGAACAGACAAAGCAATAACATCCCGAACCAGCACACGTTATTGAGGATCTGACGCCGAAGGGCGGTTCTATGAGAATGAGCGGCTTTGTTGTTTGATTAAAAATCAAAAAAAACAAAACACACGCGACTACTTTCACTCCCTGGTATGAATTGTTGGAAACTTAATAAAGCTCGAATTGCAAGATTGAACGGAAAAAAAAAGAAAAAGAGAGAGCGAGGGAGGGAGGGGCTTGCGGGAGCTGAAGGCGCCTCGACAGCTCGGCGGAGACGTTCCTGCAGCGAGGGCTTGACGTGAAATGAATACCTCGAGCGGAGGTAAACAATAAATCAAAGGCAAAAAACGGTTTGTCAAGTGCAATTTGGCGATGGGAGGGGAAAAAAAAAGAAAGAAAGAAGCCAAACAACATGTTTGTGGGGGAGGAAAGTATGGCTGGCCTGCAGTATATATACATATGTGTGTGTGTGCCTTCAAAAATAACACAATCATTTGTTGCGGGAGAGCGCAATTAATCAAAACATTATTATTATTATTATTTTTGTTGTTGTTGTCAGATGTCAAATTATAAACATAAGAGAGGGAAAAACACATTAGGCGATGACAGCGGAGGCAGATTTGAGAATAATGTGCCGGCACTGCTGACAGTGAGAGATAAAGATTAGGGGGGGTGGGAATGCCTGTAATGGCCCCGGCTGGAGACGTCCTTGATGTGGAAATGTTTTATCAAGGCGAAGGTGCGCGAGAGACAATGAGGACCGTTAGGTCACCTTCTCACCTAAAATGTTAAAGGGTAGTTTAACAACAAAATAACAACTGTTGTATAGAGCTGCAGCCAGAGACAGGACAGTGGAAGCTGATGGCAGCTGAATAATTCTATGGAAAGAAATGGACACTGCATACTGCCATCCATTCTGACTGGAATCAGCCACATTATTAGCAGAGATTCAGTCATGTGATCTTCTTTGGCCTCCTGCTGAGTTTTTTTTCCCTTTTTTTTTATAAATAGGTTTGTCAAGTTTCCAGTCGCATGTGAGCTATGCTGCCAAACTCCTCCTCTCCAGGGAGATGCGGTGGATATTTAGGCTAAAAACAGACAGTTGAGTCCTCCGTTGGGTGACGCCACTCATCCAACTCATTTTGCAGAGATTTCAGCATCTTTTTTTTCTCTCTCTCTCTCTCTCTCTCTGGATTCCCTCGACAGAAGGGTTCTGCTGAGGATTAAAATTTTTGGCTGAACCAGGCCTCTGAACCAGCTGGCCCACACTGGTATGTAAAAAAATTAAAAAATAAAAATGAAACTTGAATGATGCGTTTGAGGCCACAATATGTGAAAACCTGCGTGTGAAAAAACAAACTGGGTAAAAGCCGGTGTGATGGTTGCGGCTGTCGATAGCAGTTCCAGACAGCAAATGCAGCGCCGGGACTTGACAGTGCCTTTTAAGCTGCTTTACAAACCTGATATATGAAATATCAAGGCCGACGTGCCGCCTCGGTCGTGACTCATCTGAAAATGTGCATCCGGCATCCGACTCTGCCGGCGTCCACATTACAGCAGTGATTGGACGTGACTGGCCCAAGGCTTCTTGTTAAGGGAGCCGTGATGGAGCCGTGCCAGTGCAGGAGACAGGTTGGGGGGGCCGCGGAGCGAGGCACAGACTGCTCGCTTCGGATTCCCGACCAAATGGAGGACTGGGAGGGGGAGTCCATCAGTGAAGCAAAGTGCTCGGCAGGGTTGTGGTTAAATAAATAAATGGATAAATAAATTAATTTTAAAAAGGCGTCGACGGGACAAAGATCTGCTGCTGCTGCTGCTGCATTACACTGTGGTTTAGATCCTGCCTGGCTGTGAACAATAGCAATGACTGGCACTGCCTTCTGGTGTGTGTGTGTGTGTGTGTGTGTGTGTGTGTGTGTGTGTGTGTGTGTGTGTGTGTGTGTGCGTGCACACATCTGAGGGGCATGTGTGACAGAATCTCCTGAGCAGCTTAAGTGAAAGTGATAAGCGGCGGGAAAAAAAGCAGCGTTTGGATTCTCACGCCGCTGCATGGGAATCCATTGCTTTTCCACGCCGTCATCCAGCGGAGGGGGGGTGAGGAGGGGGGGACTGGGTGGTGAGGGCGACTGGAGGGGGGGTGTATTTAAAGGATTTTCACAGTCCTTAATGCTATTTATTACATCTCGCCAACTGCAGCGAGGAGTGGCTACATGTAATTGCGGCCATAGATCTGTCGGCCCCGAAGACAACCAATCAAGATGGATCTCTCTCTCTCTCTCTCTCTCTCTCTCTCTCTCTCTCTCTCTCTCTCTCTCTCTCTCTCTCTCTCTCTCTCTCTCTCTCTCTCTCTCTCCTCTCTCCTCTCTGACTTAGCGACGGGACATTACTTAACACGGACCCAGGGTGATGTTAAGGAGCATTAGGTTTTCCAGCTCGCCGTTAAGAGCGCTCGTCACACTCCGGAGGCGTCCATCTGCACGACGCCGCCTTCAATCAATAGATAAGTAATCGGCTGCAGCGGGAGCCGGCGGGCGGCGCTGCTCAGCTCGGCCGGTCCCGGAGCCGAGCAAGAGGGGGGGGGCCCCCAGCAGGCTCCATTATCTTCTAGCTTGAGATGCGACGGTATCGACGGCTGCAGATCCGCTGCACTAGCTCATCTCATTCACAGCGGCTGAGCCTTTTTTTTCATGAGGGAAATCTTTCCCCCTTTAAGCAAAGTCCAGCTCGCCAAAAAAAAAAGAGAGAAAAAGACAGAAAGGGAGGCACTTTCACTTCAGTCGAGAGCGAGTCAACCCCTCTGGTCATGTGATCGATGGCTGGAGTGTAAATTAAATGTCACTCATTCCGCTTTGAGATCGCACTCATAACTGGGGTTTTAGTCGCTGCTAACCACAAACCTGCCAAAGCAACGACAAGGGCAAAGTGCAGAGTCAGTAATAAAGAGTCGGTCAACAGAGATGTTGATGGGGAACTTTTTCCACCTCTTCTTTGACTGCGAGGACGCCAGCTAGCTGCGCAGCACGACTCCGCAGTTAATTAGAAATATTTTATCGGCAGGGTTTGGCCTTTTACATGTTGTCAGGGCACTCATGCTGCCTTTAGGTGGCAGTAGTGTGCACCCATGTGTGAGATTCCTCGGCTGGTCAATTTGTTGTTTGTTCATCCTCTGTATGTCTTTAATCAACTTAATCTCATGAAGCAAGCTAGCCGCCCAGCCAGTTTGAAGCTGGAACTTCTCCATGAACGTGCGTCTCCCACCACACTGAGGACAAGAGGCTTCGGGTGGCATTTCACCAGGTTTACTCGGTTCGAAGATTCTCGCTAAAGCTCTTTGACTGTTTAACTGTATATATACAATTAACAACGACGTTTTCATGCTCTTGTTGAAAGGTCCCAATGTTGTTCAGGTGTTCACAACACAATTCCCTTTTCGTACGCGGATCAAAATTTGTTTGTGGTTCACTACCATTTAACTCTATAAACACCTGTACCACTGCGGCCAGAAAGACAGACAGAGCTTTGCATTTTAACCTCTCGAAACAACACACAAACGTGTCAATGGTTCAGTGGTCTGTAAGACATCCAAACAAGCACTTTCACCTGCAACAAGTTAGCCAGTTAACCCAACATGCCTGTAGCCCGAGTGCCAGGTGAGAACCTCCACGCACACGAGACCCAGTGGAAGCGCCAACCACTTCGTCACCACTTCTGCTTCAACACGTTCAGATGAAAAAGGAAATTGGTGCTAGGAAAAACTGAGGACGCGAGTAAATCCTGTCCTTTTTTTTCACACGTGGTCTGAAGCACTGACTAATTTATCTCGACTAATGTTTGTTCTCTTTCGTCACAAAACATTTCCCACTCATTAAAGATCTAAACCTCGGCTCCAAATAAGGTGGGCTGCGAGTGCAACGCTGGAGTGCCGACGTTCCTCTGTAGAGGAGCTTATAAAGAATAATGACTACGTCGTCAAAGAGAAGAAGGACGGCCCCTGGCGTATCTTAAAGAGAAGGAACTCTTCTGCTTCATTTTCTATACATTAAAAAAGAACACACACACACACACACACACACACACACTCACACAAAGGAAGAACTGCAACTTTTGATCTCGAGTTCTAAGAAGTGCACAATTGAAAAACTTACAGAAAAAACAGCAATCCAGAGCAAAAAAGAAAGAAAGAAAACTGTATCAATAAAGTACAGGAATCCAGCCCACTTGACAACTTATTGATTATTTGGCTGCTGGAATATTTCTCGGTTGCATAAGAACTTCTGTGGGCTTGCCTGCCTCATCCGATTAAACGTTTTGAGCCTTAATATGGCTAATAAAAAACAACAGCAGAAAAAAAATAATAACATTGATGCGGGTGCGCACCACAGGTGGCGTCCGCAGCATTGGCAGTGGTACGGAATTACACCCTATTGACAGTAAACGTTATCAGTACAAAAGAAGAAGAAGAACGATGCCGACGTGAATTAACAATGAAAACTGGGATATAAATAGTTTGCAAAGGGTGGCTGAAAATGCAATCAGCCTTTGCGAGTGTCCTCACCTTCCCTGCCTGCGTGCGTCAGCGGCGCCGAGCCGACACACCAGCCGTACCTGCCGGCAGCGGTGGCGGGCGGAAAAAAACGTGTTTTTGATGTTGCCTGTCTATGTTAAACCGTCTGCAGCGCTCAGGTGTGGCTAAAAACTCTTCACTATGCTAAATTGAAAATGAGGGGGGAAAAAAAAGCAAAAACAAATGTAGCATGTTTTTTTTATATCTGTTTTGGTGTTTTTTTTTAAGACACCCCTCCTCTCTAATGGAGCATTAGCATACACTCCTGCTATAAATCAAATTAGTACCGTGATGTTGATGGGCTCTCCTGCTGGGAATTCTCTCAACCGGCACTGGCAACAGCGCAGCGGGAGGCCGATATGCACACCAATTTACTTTCTGCACAACAAATAGACACGTGGGAGACAGGAAAAAAAAACAAAAAACAAAAACAAAACAACAACATAAAAAAAAACCCTGAACATTTAATTCAACCTTCCAGTAGATTAAAAACATACATACACTATTTTTGTTTACAACGTAAGATAGGAAATGTTGTGGATCCGGCACAATCACCTTATGTCTCGTTCATTGCAATTTGTGGATGTACCTGAGGCTCCAGCAGTAGAAGATAGAAGAGCGTCTTATGCACTATGACAAGAGGCAGATATTAAAAGAAAGTTTGGCCACATGTTAGACGCTAACTGTAGGGGCGCAGTGCACCGTCTTGATGTCCTTTAAAGCACCACGGCAGAAACAAAAATAATCCAAAACAAAATAAAAAAATCTTTTCCAGCTTTTTTCCCTCTTACTCAGTAGGAAAAAAAACCCTTGTTGTTTTTCTGCTTGAATCAAAGAGAAAAACAACGCAACACATTGTGATAATGACAGCCTGCTCTGTTGTTTTCACACCAGGCATGATTTGCTCCCTCCTCCACTCTCCACCCCCCCTACTGGTCAGCTTTCACATTAGCAATGTCAATCTGTTCCTGGGCACGCTTGCATATGCAGCAGCAGCAGCAGCAGCAGCAGCAGCAGCAGCAGCAGCAGCACACAGTCCAATAAGCTTTGTGGAGATACACAGTTGGCTTGCACACGGCCAATATACCAGAAGAAGAAGAAGACAAAGGAGAAGAAGAAGAAGAAGAAGTAGTAGCAGAGGAAGCTAGTTGTGCCACTTGTTTACTGCAGCCCAGAGCCGCTCTGCACAGTTGTCCAACAACATCCGAGCGACTGTATGACTTCAACTACGACAAGTGGCATAATTAGTTTTAAATGTGTGCTTGGTTGAATCCTATTGATGGAGCCCTGCGTCCATCCATCAATCAATCCATTTTCTTTCTATCACCGCTTCTCCTGCGCTCAGGGTCGTGGAGGTGATGGAGCCTGGACGAGGCAATGGTTGATCGCAGGGCCACGTATTGACCAACAACCACCCCCCCACGACCCCTCGCACACACACACACAGGAGAATTCAGAGTTGCTGATTAGGCTCATGTGCAAGTCTTTGGACTGTGGGAAAAGGTCCGGAATGGGATTCGAACCCACAACATTCCTGCTGTGTGCATCTATCTCCATGTTTGGTCACTGTGGTTCCTTTGCTATTCCGGACCATCCCCGCTCAAACACAGAGGCATGGATATCAAGGCAGACCCAGGCAAACCATCTTTTTCACACTAATAAATATTATATGTGGATATATTTTTAACATATATTAAAATTTTCAAGGTGTATATGCACATAAGCACATATTCTATGGTGTTTTTTTGTGTAAATATGTATAATATATTAGCATAGAAGTTAAAGCAGAATATATTTTTATGCGATCCATAAGAAACAGCAATAATAAGCCGGTAGGAATTCAAAAAGTGTTTACTTCCTCCCACTCCTTTGTATTCACACTTTAAGACTTCTTTTGTGTGCGAATTCTTCTATTTTGATTTCTTTCATTCATAAGTGGACTGTGTGCGTCACAGGCCGGTGATGACAATTGTAAAGAAGTGACGATTTTGTTGAAAACAGAGACACCAGCCCCACGTTGTTGCTGTTGTTGTTGTTGCGTCTTTTCTTGCAAATATAAACATTATCGAACGAGTCGGCCAAAGAAAAAGCAATAATTCAACCACATTACTCCCGCATTCATTCTAAAAAGGTCACACGCACAAAAGACGCTGCACCAATCACGTCAATGAGGCCTCCTTAATGGGAAAATTGGGCTCAGGTTGTTATCTGGCCTTGCTCTATTTGGCATATTCACTGACGACCTGTCATTCTTCTGGTGACTGAGGATATTGATTTTTTTGGGGGCCGGCCTGCTCTAAATATCGACCTCACACAATGTGCCAGACACTGTGGCTATTCTCTGGATGAGAGTGTTGCATTCAATAACTGCTCGCAGCCATCCTTGAGAAAATTAGAGGAATTCTCTTCTTGATTCGGAGAACTACTCAACGGAGCTAATGGTCGCCTTTCAGCGCGGTGGCCATCCAGTGGAGGAGCGCCTCTACTTCTGGATACATGTTGAAAGTGAACTCTGCGCCGCCCATTGTAGAATCGCTATTAACAATAGAGGAAAAAGTTTCAAGGCTTCGAATCTGAGGTCTGTTTGGGCCATGAAAAATAAAAAATAATAATGTGAAATGAAATGAAATGAAATAAAGACCTTCCCTCATACCGACAGTTTCTTGTTCTTGGTTAATAGGCTCATTTCCGTTGCATTTATTCCATACGTTGTGCACATTTGATTGCCTGCCATTTTCCAACTTGTTAATGGAGACTTATGCCGCATTCGTAATGAACGTGTTGGGGCTGAAACGTGATCAAGTCTCGGGCTCGCTGAGTGCTTCTCACATGATTGCCCCCCCCTTCCATTCCTCACCCCCCACTGTGGTCGGCAGGAAGAAGGAGAAGGCAGAGTCGACTGCTGCACAGAACCTAATTACAAACAGATTTTTTTATACTGTCGCTCGAAGGAGGACATAAAGAAAGAAAAAAAATCAACCGGCTGCATTTGCATATTCAACACACTGGCGTAAAATGTCGGCCCCTGTGCAGATTGATCACGTGATCGCCGCAAGATCAAAAGACCACAATACATACACACACACACTGAACTGCTGACTAGGCAACGCTCCTGTGGCCATTTGTCATCTCGCGTTTCCTCGCCAAAAACTTCCCTTGCGCCAAAACCTCAACAGGCTCAACAAGCGAGAGCCAGAAAAACAGATTCAGATGCACTGGAGTCGCATTCAGCTCAACTGCAGTTGCATTTATGCGCCGGTTGACGCACATCAGCGATATTCATGGAGCCCCTGATATTAATGTTGACGTCTATTTGCCAGCTGAGTCTCTGTGCCCGTCACTCTGAGGTCGTCACAGGCACGTACAGTAATTACAGCTTCAAAAACAAACTGGTGACTGGAGACGACGCTTCAGTATCTGTGCAAGTGTTTCATGTCCCGCTTGCTCCCTTGTTCTAGTCAAAAATGAACTGATTTGCATTTGTAAAATTTGTTCTTGCAGGTGAAATTTGATGAATATCATATTAAGTTTAATGATTTCATTAATGTTGGGAGAAAGTCAGAACAGTGATGGCTCAGCTTCATCTGCTCTTTTTTTAATTTTTTTTTTTTTTTTTTTTTTTTTAAATCACTTTTTTTTCCATTTGATCTTCAAATCATTTTGGGGGGGATTCGTATTTCACAAGCGACTCACATTTTGGGGAAATATTCCAAAAAAATGTCCAACCAAATTTCTTCTTCTCAAACAAAGAGGCATCGAGCTGCGCTCACACTGAAAACCACGTTTACTTCATAACCTCTGCCAGCTTCTGTTGCAGTGAATACTTTGGTGTGAATGCAGATTTTGAAGGAGCAATATTCAATATTCTCATTGTTACTTCTGGGAAATAGTTTTTTTTTTTTCAATTTAAATACATAGAATAGCGCCATTGTAATTTTGACTGTAAAAAGTTGCTACCCGTTGCTACAGACGCAAATCTGTCCTTCCTCAAAGAAAATGGTGGAGAATGGCTCCATGCAGCTCAACAGCTCGGGCCTGCAAAAATTGAAAGTGTGCAGGGAAGGTTTGTTATGGCGTTCACGCAGTGCAAAACTGCAGCATCCAGTGGTGAAACGATCAGTCATGATGGCAAATTGAATGCACGCCGAAACAACGCTGTAGTCTTGTCTCGCTGCTCTCTCGGCCTCTTCTACCAATTCTCATTTGCAACTTTAATTCCACAAATGGACTCCGAAGCCGTGTTTACAAGGAGCAGCGACAGCTCCGAGCAGCACCCCCCAGTACTAAATAGCCTAATGCTGCATAATCAAGTCGCACGTGCCGCTAATGTCGACTTCAGAGGTCCATGCCTTGCAAAGTTTGATTAAAAATGTATCTGTTGCGGTTTGTTTTTTTTTGTTTTTTTCGAGCCGATATGTATGTATGGTAAGTATGTGTCGGAGGGCAGCGAGCCCAGCAGCGCGCCGAGCCAAATTAAAGCTTCATGGCCTCTAATGATACTAAGATGTAACAGAAAATGGGTCACCAACAAATGATATAATTACATGTGTTGCAGCGTTCGGCCTTCCACAGCGGGCGGCCTGCCACAACTTTGGCACTCAAACACTCTTCACGTGCCTCCAAGAACTCAGGGCCAGACACTCGTGCGCTCCAAAAACTTTTTAACCACGACTTAGTCGGGCGGAGGATTCACTCATCGGCGCTTGAAAACACGTCTTACAAACGCCTCCGCTGCTCGCACCTGATAAACACGTCTATTCTGTTTTGCCTATCGCGCACGCCGGCCGGCTTTCTCGGGCTTCCCGAAAAGCCCGGGCGAGCCGGCGAGGTTGAGCCGGCGTGAAGAATGGCGCCGGTCGTAGAAGAGCCGAGTTGGCGGAGCCAGAAGGAGCCTCTGAAGAGGTGTCGGCATGCCGGGCCTGGAAAAAAGTGTGGAAATTTGCAGAGCGAAGAGAATTAACAGCTCCCTGCTGGGGTCGAGCGGACGGGGAGGTGCGGGAGGGAGAAAAGGGGAGGGTGAGTCGGGGGAGGAGTGGGGGGAGAGCGACATCATTGTGGAGAAAATGACCTCTGAGAGGAGCTGTGAGGCTGGGGGAGGGTGAGGGAGGGTGAGGATTGGTCCGCTGGGAAAAGAAGGGGGGGGGGGGCATCCAGAGCCAGGTCACCTTCTCCAGAGAGAGCAGCTGTGAGCGCTCGGGCCCCGGGAGGAGGGTCGCAGCCCCCTAGGAGCTCAGCGTCTCACAGAACCCCCCCCAGAACCTCCCGGATCCTCCACCGCAGCCGCTGTCTTCCGGCCGGTGCGGCGGCACAGGTCTGCAATAACGAAAGGCAATTAAGAAGCCCAGGAGAGGAGCCGGGACGCAGCCTCGCGGTCGCCTCCTCACCGACTTGGCAACCGGAATTACAGCTCGGGAGACCTACCCTACCTTTCAAGGCGGAATAAAGGGAGCGCCGGCAATTACGGCACAATACCTTTTATTCTCTCCTCCTTTCTCGGAGTTCCACCGAACTGACGTGGCGGCGACTCACCGAGTCGCTTTTTAATTCATCCCAGAAGAATGCCTTGAAGAGCCAACAGGGGGAGAAAAAAACCCCCGCTTTTCCTCCCCTCCGTGGGACTTCCTTATTTACTGTATCCGGCCCCTTTTCAGGTGGCATTTGTTTCACGTGGACGTGACACGGCGTGACATTCATTCAGATTTGCGAGGCGCCGATCGATGGTCGGCGGCCGCGTAATGGGAGAGGCGTCGGCAGCTTGACAGGTTGATCTCTGTTGCCGGTCCTTTATCGCGCGGCGGGAGAAAACCGAGTGAAATAATCTTCCCGTTAGCCGCCTGATTTGTGCGACGGCGCTGCCGAGGGAACGTCTGGAGCCCTGGCCCAGCCGGATCAGGTCCGGGGGGCCCGTATCCATTCCGTGTTCCAATGACCGCATTGTATAACTACACCGTGCGCGAGGGGTCGTCCGGCTAAAAGTGGCTGTCGGGGGATGAAGGCTTCAGATTCTTTCCACGGGTGGCCGGGCTGCTGCTGCCGCCGCTGTCATCTCGGAGATTTGAAATCCCTCCCCGATCGATCGCACTAAAAGCTCTAATCTGATTGTTTAAAAAAAAGCTGATTTGACAAAGCTGTTATCAAACTGATTTAAGCGCCAATCAATACTGCATTATGTGTGGATGTCTTTTCTTTCTCCCCTTTCTTTCTTCCTTTCTTTCGCTCATCCCCCCTGCCAGGGTTGAGGCAACTTCTCCAAGGATGCGTTCAGGAAGCACCTTTACGAGCGGAAAAGGCCACAAAAATGTTTCTGTACGGTGCAGAAACACGCAGGGCGTAATTAAACTTCACAGCCCCACCTACCCTCCTGCCGCCTTTACTGGATGTAATATTTGGTTTATCAGGGCCCAGTAAAAAAAATAATAAGAAGAAGAATAAAAAAAATGATAATAATGCAAAATTACTCATGTGTGGAAATGAATAAAAAAAGTAATTTCTTTGTTGATGTTTTAACATTAACTTCATGTTTATTGAAATAGGCTCCGGAATAAAAAACAACAATGGGAAGAAAAAAAAAACCCTTCCTCCCACTCTTGTGTGATTGTATTTTTCACGATAGTGTAATGGCCCATGAAGAGTTGTGTAGTCCCCCTCCTGAAAGGATCATTTGTCTGGGAGAAGAGGAACGCACAGGGACGGCAATTTCAACTCCCGTCGTCGCCGCCGCCCCTCCATCTTTCTCCCCCACGTCTTTCAGCTTTCATTCCGCACGGCCGTTCAACATTAGAGGGCAAACAAATTGATTGCCGGCAGCTGAAGACACTTATCTCGAGGCGAGGCGGCTTTGCTCCGGAGACCCCAATACCAAAAATAAATAATATAAAAAAACAGAAGGAGAAGAAAAAAAAAAGAAGAGGGAAGCACTTCATTACGCCAATGCTTAACGGTGAGGGGACGAGACTGGTGGGTGGTGGTGGTGGGCAAACACTGCAGAAGTGGGACTCACAGACACACAGGAAGGCCGAGACGGAGCGGGCGACGACGATCAGGACCTTCCAGGCTGAGCCGCGTTCATTAGCAGCAGCGACGCGCAGTGAATGGAGCCGCTAAGTTATTCTGCCAGCGTCGCAGCAGCAGCAGCAGCAGCAGCAGGCAGGGAGGCAGCTAGCCTTAGCCTCATGCTTGCCTGGGTAGTGATGGCCAATTAAGCCGCTCTCTGATGAGCCATGCACAAGCCCGGCAAGCAATTAGGAGGCCAGGAGTCCCTGCTCGTTACCGCCGCACGCTATTGAGCACTGTCCTGTCTGACAAATATCTGCCATGTACATGTAATATCTCTGGAACAAAGGGAGAGAAGAGGGAGGAAGAGGAGGAAGAGGAGGGACGGCTGTCTCGAGCCACAGCCGGAACCGGGCGCCGCTCGCCGAAGCTTCTTGGATTTGACATTCAGCGCCGTCCGTTCACATTCGATTTGTCGACGTTGCGTTGATAGCCGAGGAGGGAAGGAGGGAGGGAAGGAGAAGTTGACAAAAGAAAAGGAGAGAGAGAGAGAGAGAAAGAGAGCGATATTGCCTTTGACCGACGGCCCGCGGCTCCCAGTATCGATTCAGCTCACACTTGAGATTGTAAGAGGAAGAGGGGTCGGAACGAAGCTCTCCAACAGTCGGCAAACCAGGAGATGGACTGAGATTGAAGACGTAAACAGGCCGATCATGAAGCAGAGGGTAGCAGGTGGGGGTGGGGGGGAGAAAGGGGGTTCTGAAAAGGCCGCTGCTCTGATTCACGAGTCCTGGTTCAGAGGCCCAGATTTAGCAGCAGCTGACGCAAAAGAAAACACAGGCAAACAGCATCAATGTCCATCCCTGTTTGTCACGGAGAGGAGATCAGAATCAAAAGAACCTTCTGTGGATGCATGGTGGCCTGCGGCTAAGTGGACCTGTTTTTAAGGGAAACATTCAATAAAGGCCACGGTGATGGAAAACAGACAGACTTCGTCTGGCGAAAACCTGAATACACTTTACATTTTGCTTTACATGTTGCGACAAGGTAAGGAGGAATCTGTTTAACCCTAACCCACAAACACACACACAAAAACAATACAAACATAAATCAAAAACTGCTTTAGTACTCCTGCTCCTGCTTTAGTAAATGAACACTCAATAGGCCAAGACAGCAAATGACTTTTGTAACGGATGGCACTTAGTCAGAAAATAACTGTAACGTTGGGAAGCTCAAGGACAAGTAAGTCTGATTCATTTTTAAGTGCTGCGTGTGTTTACACGTCGCTGCTGGAGTTGTATAATTTTTTGCTGTTCACGGGGCCGCCGGGCTAAAGGCGCAAATACACTAGAGTCGATGGCGCCCCTGAATAACAGCCGCGTGGCAGCGAGCGAGGAATACAAAGGCGGCAAGGAGGGCAGCGCGCAAACTCGCTAATGTTACCGCCGGCCCCGAGTTCTTAGCGCTGCAGCGTGAGGGTCCTTTCACAGCCGACGGGAGGGAAGTCCATTAAGTCAGCTCAGAGACTTTGAGACTTCTCCCGGCCGAACCCGCCAGCTCCGGGCTGTCCCCCAGCGGGACCGCTGCTGCGCCCCCTCCGCCCCCTCCCCGGTTAGCATCAGAGGCAGGTGGCGCTACATTTGCGAAGCATATGGCCGCTGCTGCCGCGGGAAGAAACAGCAGGGGATCGTCATCGCCGGGCGCAGAGGTACGCTGAGGAGGCGCACATCAGTGGGAGGCGTCCGTCTCGGGACGGGGGGGGGGCGCGTGGGCAGCCTTGTGATCTGGGCCGATGCAAGTTTACGAGAAAAGTGAGGCATCCGGGGAGTCCTATTAACGTGAGAGATAAACATATTCTGCAGCGTGTGAGTAGATGGATGGAGGAGGCGGCAAAGAGCCCAGTGAATCACTAAAGACCAAACTTTTGAGGGCCATTCACACATTATGATGATGATGATGACATGACTATCATTATTATTATTATTATCATTATTATTATTATTATTATTTCCCCTCCTTACCACTACAACCCTAACTGACCCTCACCTAACAAGTTCACTTATGCTTGTTAATATAAGCATAGAGCACAATGCCAGTGCCTTCTTGGATTCAGTGATGGCCGGCTAGTCAAGGTCTAGTATAGCCTATTAGCCTCCTTATCTTCGAGCAGCTGTTTCAACCGACACACTTGCATCACTGAGTGGACATATGTCCCCTATTGAAATATACATATGGTTTTCTTCCATAATTATGGTTTTGTATTGTAACTGTCACGTTACAAAAAATCCACAAAGGTTTCAGCATGCACACACTTGCACATGCCACGATGTCGGTAATTACAAAACATGTTGCAAAATGGCCGCTATTAGCAGGACGGACATCAAAAGAGGCGGCGTGCTCATGGAAACGCCTGCGAAATCAACGGCCTCAGCACAATTTCCCAGTCAGACCGCGCTTTTCCTGAATGCTCGCCACAAACACACGCGGCATCAAGCGCGACGGCTAATGAAAGTGCAGTGGAGAGAACGACGTGCCAGACGCGCTTTTATCTCTCCGCGCTTCTCCGAGTTTTTTTCTTTTTTTTGTGCACGCACCGCTACATGCCGCCCGCTTTTATTGGACCTCATTATCTTTTCCCGAGTCTTCGGTGTTCGTTTAACGTAGGCCGCCGCGCACATGCAATTAACTTTTCTAAAATTAGCCCGCTTATGTAAAGACCGAGCGGCTGAGTTAAGAAAAAAAAATGAGGCTCGACGCGAGAATCAAGAAGTACGTGAGCGAAGTGAAGGAAGGAAGGAAGGAAGGTCAGCCGGCTGAGCAGGCTCGTGCTAAATGGGCTATCAGGCACTTTAATGAGTTGGTTTCTAAAAGCACAATTTACAGCTTAAAGATTGAACATGTCCAGCGGCCGTTTGTCACCAGTCACCAGTCGGTCGGTTGGTTGCCCCCCCCGTCGGCCTTTTGATGGATGTCGAATGACACATGACTGACAAGCAGGTCCCAACTGCAGCGGCGCTCAGCTTCATTTCAACTAATGGACGTTAGCATGGGCGTCGCCGACGGTGGTTAAGTGCGGCTGGGGCTGACCTGCCGGGTTCTGTTCTGCTCAGTTTGACAAAAGGCAAGCTGGCCTGTTTCCAGCTCGTACTGGAGGCTGAAGGTTAGCCAAGGGAGGCGACTCCAAAGGGGGAAAAAAAAGGAAAAACTCCAGTCGACTGACAGAGCAGGTCAAGTAGCAGCAACCTTCACTGAGACGTGAAGGACCTTGAACACTCATCCTTGATTTTTTTTTTTGGACCTAAAGGGTTCTAGAAGATGGTTCCTGTTCCAGCTGAAGCTTAAACTACAGTAACCTGGTGACTTTTCTATTTGTTCAGTCACAACACGAGGCAGAACTGAAGGGAGCAGTCGAGAAGTAGTAATTGTAGATAATTATGTACATGCATCCCAATTTTTTAAAGCTTGTTTTTTTTAGTTTTTTACCCCAGTTGATCCCAATTATCTTAAAAACAAATCTGCAGACAACAGCCTGCAGCGTCCTGCGAAGGAACAACGCTCTGTTCCACCTTCTGCACTTCTTTTATCCGGCTTAGAGAAGAGCAAAACAGACGCCAGGGTTTCTCAGATGGCATTGCCACTGACCATTGGGAGGGGCCATCATGGCACTTTGCGACATCACAGAGGGCCAACTTTCAGCACCACGGACAGCTCAGCGCACACTCTGAGTCAGACTAAAGGCTGAACCTCTCTCGTCATCTCCAGGGAATTCAAGTTATCGTCTGAAGACGTCGGCGAGGTGAACTTTGCAGAATGTGGTTCAGTTTAAACTTTAGAGGAAGTTTCCCGGCGCAGCGACCAACCAGCAGACGTGGCATTTTTCCACCCATGACACGGCGGTGGCGAGCTCTCATGTGCGCCAGAGAGCAACTCCTCCTAATCACGCAAAGCCTTCTTTAAATCCTAATCAACTCATTTGAATAGGAATTAGCCCGGGAGACAGTCAGCCTGAGTTTCCCCCCCCCAACCCAACCCCCCAAACCCTCTCAGTGGGCGACATTCATTTATTGTGAATTATTACTGTAAGTAGCACATGTAGTTATGCGCGCACGAGATTAATACGGGGAAAGTTCATATTCTCATTAAGGGGGGAGAGACTGCGGCTCAGAATTACTGAGGGCTGCTGCCGCCGCCGCCAGCACTTTTTTTTTCCCCTCTCTCTTCGCCGAGCTTGCAGCCACAATGTGTTTATTCAGCATCTGATTTATTACGACGGCATCTCATTACGCAGTCAGTAGCCGGACTTGAACGGGCTACTGGCCGCCAGATGCACTCTGGCACTGCAGGAGAGCACGTCAGTGCAGACTGGAAGGGGTGGGGAGGGGGTGAGGGGAAGCATTAAAAAGGGTTAATATTGAGTAAAAATGCATTACGGCCGGAAAAACCTAATGATTACAGAACACACACTTCACAGTTTTCCCTTTCAATGCAGCCTCTTGGAAGCGGAGGCCAGATTTATTTTGAGACCTGCAAACTCAAAAATCTCAGCTCGCTCGCATTTCTGGGCGATACGCAAGTACGTATGCGACGCAACATTTCCACATAACAGCCGTCGGCTTGCGTGAATGCCATCTGCACCGTGTTTGCAGCTTTTATTTTCGGGAGCTGATTATCGGCACAGAACCGCCAGCGAAAAAAAATACTGTCAGCGCAGTATAAGACTGGCAGGATAAAATAAGAACATCCCCCTCTCCCTCCCTTTTTTCCCCCCTGCTTGGAATGATTCTCTGTTACATGTAGCCGTGGCTCAAGTCTGGGGTGCTTTCAAGGATAATTGGAAAAAAAAAAAAAAAAAATACTTCAGGATTTGACGCTTCCACCTGAGCAGCAGCAAAAATACCCAAAAAAAAACAGGCGGCGCTTCTGCAGATGTGACACTCACAGACGCGCTGACAGTTTCAACTCCATTCCCCCTCAAAGCGCTGCATGGTAATCAATAACAATGACTGCTTGATTAAAACCTCCAGAGTGCAATGTTTGATGACAATTCATTTAGACGCTGGTGATTTAGAGATTCTGAGCAGCCGCCACGTTTTGTTGATATGTTTTTCTCAGAACTCATCCAGTACACGGTTTGTGGATTAGAAAGAAAAAATATGTTCGTATATATGGTTGGCAATACAGCCGCAAAGGGGTTCGTGAGTCAAGGCAACACAGTAGAGTGCAGTGCGACATAATCCGGACACAAATACACGTCCAGACTGTGCGTTTTTTTTTCTGTCACCCTTGGCTGCAGTAAAAATAACAAAAGCAAGAGGGAAAAAAAAAAAACTTGAGTCGCCACCACTGTGCGCCAGAGGTGCTGGTGAAACCTGCGGGGTTAGTAACAAAAGAAATGTGGTTGTTGCTAGGGGGGGTAGAGGCAGGTGTGGGGGGGGGGGCTTAAATCAGGAGCCTTCTCAGTCTCTGTGAGGATAAGTGCTCCGTGGAGTGCCGTTTCCTAGATGCGGCTGTGATTTAGTCACAACTTAGGATTTTCACTGCGAGTCTTCCTCTCTGAGGGTGGTGGGGGCGAGGGGGGATGGTGTAAGCTAGCGGAGCTGCGTAAACTTATGACAGGAACAAAAAAAAAAACTAAGATTTCATTCCAGGAACGCACCATCATCCCTGGTCTAGAAACGCAACGTTGACAACGACGTCCCGCTCGGTGATATCCAGCCTCCTGACTGTGACCCGTGCACGGCACGGGCGCGCCCGGAGCGTCGCGGCGTCTTGAGCGTCGTCAGTTTTTTTCTCTCTCCCTCTCTGAGGAGTCGTTGGGAGCGTCGAAGAGGCTTACAGACTCGCACTCCTGCCTTGTGAAGTCGCCCAGTAATCTGCGTCGCAGGATAAACAGATACAAGCCCTCTGGTGGTGAAGTGGGCAGGAGGAGGAGGATCTTCCTCCTTCCTGGGGGAGGGGGGAGGGGAAGAGGGGAGGAGAGTGCTGGTGGTGGTGGGGGGGCGTGCTTGATCGCCATCAAGCTCGGCTCGCTTCTCACCTCGGCATCACTTGATGGGGCCCCGTGTAAAGGAGAGGATAATTACATTTCAGCTGGAGGAACAATAACAAAGTGGAAGGAGCCGGTGGAGCAGCAGCAGCAGCAGCAGCAGCAGCAGCAGCAGCAGCAGCGGCGGCTCAGAGTGATCTAACCTGCTGCATTTTTTTTTTTTTTTTGTGTGTGTGTGTGTGTGTGGGCTCCATTATTACGCCGCTGATTTGTTCACCCACCCATCCACCCAGAGTCACCGGGGGTGTCATACAACAGAGCACCTGCACTTAGCCCCCTCCGCGGGCTGTGACTAAACACTGGATGCCATCCCCGGTGTTGCCGCCACCGCCGTCGCTGCTCAGATTTACATTCCATTTAGAGGAGCTGATTGGGTCCAACTGCCCCTTCAGTCCACCTCTGCTCAGAGCCATCTGCCGGCAGACAGATTGAGGCCCCCATTGAGCAAGAAACAAGCCGGCGAGCTAAAGGAAGCGCTCAATGGTTCTTGCGTCACCCGACCGCCCGCCCGCCCCGACCGACTTATAATATAATGTGACGCATTTATTTTTACCACTCTCCTCCGCTGTGAATCAATGTCTTTAATCTGCCTTGTGACAGAGCTCGGCGGGAGACTCATGTGGGAGGAGCACGTATTCATAAATAGCATCTAAGCAGCAAAGTTTTGCCGTCTTTTTCGGGGATGTGAAGCAGACCTCTGTAAGATTTTAGATTACAGCACGGAAGATGATCGCATTGGGAGATACGGGGTAAAAAAAAACTATGCCTGCGTCTCGGAAAAAGGGAAAACTGAGTTAGGTATTGCAGGGACTGGATCGTTAAGGCCGATTCCATCAATTGAATTATCTGATTAAACAATAACTTCTCGTGCGGCTGTTTGGCTTTTCTGCAGAAGTCTAACTTTGAGAAACCAGAACTTCACTGTTAATTGTTTAAAAAAACAAAAAAACAAAACAAAACTTGGCAGTTAAGTTACTGACTACAGATTCCGTAGAATAGAAGAGAAACATCTCAAGGTAAACAGCAAACACAAACCCTTAACGAAAACCACTGCAAAGGTCAGCCTTGATAAATATTAATGCCTCGTTCTTTACATACGGTACTCCTTTATTTAAAAGCAAGACTCAATTTAATATGTGCCTTCGCTATTTGATAAGAGAGTTAAAGATTGAAGGCGAGCAACAAGGTTTTAACCCTTTAAAAGCCGTGTTGACGTTTCTCGGGAGACATGAATATTTCACCTGCCGCCTTTGAAGCGATTCCAAGACGGCTTCAATCAGATCGAAGATCGTCGTTACGCTTTCAGCCTCGTCCACATCATCATTCTTGCTGTCCTTCGGTCTGTCTCGGCAGCGCCATCGCTCAAGGGAAAGATGAAGACGTATGGGCTGCTATTGCAGCAATCAATTCAAAATTTACATTTAAGCACAATTTCAGCGTTCCTGCGTCCCATTAATCCTCTCCAACATGCTTCTCCAGCTCCTCCACAAAAAGGTGCTTCACTTCAACGGGAGACACCTCAGAGATGAGATGATGCCTTGCCATTTTAAGAATTTATAGAAAATTGATTTTTAAGTTTCAAAGTTGAGAGGGTCATATGTATTTTAAGGCGTCTGTATTGAGAAGGAGTTTGGTCAGTGATAAACACAAAAGCCAGTGGTTAAAGTAAGAATCAACGGAATGCAAACGGAAGATCCACTTAAGCAATGTATTCTAATGAATGCCTGTCACTAAACTCCCATAAAACTAATTCATCCTTTGCTTCTCTTGCTTGTACTATTTTTCAAAAAGTAAAACACACTGGTTCTACAAAAAGAAAAAGCTCCCTAGTGGCTGTTTGCAGTTGGGTTTTTCTGGGACTAACTCCTATTTTTTGCCCTTCACATTTCTTGACACGAGAGGGGAAACCAACATGTGTCCATAACTGTCTCAGTTTCTACAACGTTGTCTCTTGATTCTTCTCCTCTTGCCACTTTAGCTCTGCTATTGTGATTTTACAATGGAGCGGAGCTGACAGGCAGCAGCGCTCGGGAATCACTGCATGATGTAACCTCCCCACTTCCCCAAAGTCCAACCCTTGATGTTGAGCACCACACAGAGAGGCAGCGGGGACCATTTCTATCATCTCTGCTCTGACCCGGCCGGGGAGCGAGGCCAAATGGAGACCTGGGTCCAACGCAAAGTGACAAATTCTGCGTCCTCCAGGATGTGACAATCACCGGGAGTCTAACTTTAAATTTGTGCGCGCATTGGGCTGAGGAGAAAGTGTAGTGTGTAGTACAGCGGTAAGCCATGCTTCCCTTTGCTCTGCTGACAAAAAAAAAATCCCATCTCATGAAGATGTCTGTTCACATTGACACAGTGAAAAAAAACAACAATACTGTTCACATCGCCATTAGAGAAGTCTTTGACAGACTTTTGACAGACCATTTCTTTCCACGGCGAGCAGAAAATGCCTCAGCTTTAATTTGGTGCGGCTGAAAAAGTTTTTGTGTTTTGTCTCATTGAGCGTTTTTCTTTTCCAACATTGTTGCCTGAAAGCGGAGAAGGTGCCGAGATCGCCACTAAATCTCCATTTGCGATGCGCTCCATTCTGCTCTGGCGGCCGTCGTCCCTGAGACTAGGCACTGTGAGGAGACTGCAATGATAGTCCTTTCCCCAAAGCACCCACCCTCCCCCCGACCGGCCCTCCAGCATTAAATATAAAGTGGCAAATTTGATTTATATTTTCCTTTTATGTTGTTGACCTTTTGTGCATAGGGGACGTGTTAGGAAACCATTCCTCACTGCGGAAGGAGACGCTCCTGCTCTGCGTTGTTGTGTTGCCCCCGACAAAAATTAATCTTGACAGAATCTCTCAGGTGCGTCGCCGCTCGGGGCATGTAGGAAACAAAAGAAGTGGCTGAATGCTTTTTAATATACGGGATCCTATTATCAACCGCATCGTGTTTTTACGCAAGTAAACTTTTTTTGTGTGTGTGTCTGCGTGTCGCCTTCAACTCTGAAACGATCAGCTTTTGTGAAACGAAAAACCTCAAATTCGAAGCTTCGGTCTATGACAATGAAGTCGCTTCTGTTTAATGTGCACTTTCTCCGACTGAACGGGCGCCGTTTCTCTCGTTCAGTAGTTTTATAGGGAAGCCGGGGACGTTGTGAGATGGAGTTGGCAATGTTTGCGTTTAGCCGAGGTTAAATAACACACAACAGCCCTCAAAGTTTATCTGCCGCTGAGCCGGCCGAGAGGAGACGTGCTCGCTGCTTTTAAACACCGTTATCGTTCCCGCTTAAGAAAATAAAAAGAAGCGTTTCAGCATTACACTGGGGATTAGTGAGTGGGAGTGGCCCCGATGCATAAAGCATACCTGCTCCTGCTAATAGCTTTAAGCTTCCGACACTTGAACCGCTTCCAGCAGCCGGAGCCCAGCGGAGTCCTGATCCCCGGTCGGGTCTCTGCAGAACTGCCAGCATCACGGTCCACGGGAGCTGGGTAAATGTTTGTGCACTGCAGGCTGAGGCTCGGCCACATTCATAACTGTGGGGCTGTGATTTACGAGGCGGGATTTACTACCTATTGAGTGCAATTACATCCAGCGCAGGGAGTGTGCAAACAAAGCCTCTGACAGCAGCCATTTTGTGCCTCAGATCACACAGAACCGGCAGCGATATGGAGGATCCGTTGAGCGTTTTGTCATTACCGTGGAGCACATTCGTAAGCGTGGCTACTCTGTCTTCAATCAGATATTTTTTTTTTTACCCGCCATGGCCCTTGTAGTGTTTCGTTTGAAAACTACTCACATAACCAGAGGAGAGACCGGAGGGATCAATAAATCAATATATTTTTGCAGCGCGGACGCAGCTATTCTTCCAAATTCTCTGCTGGAGCTCCAGTGATTATGTATACGCCTCATCAGATCTGGCCACGACTGAATAAATGGGAACGTCTGATCAGCTTGCAAATGGCTGAATGGAGAAGCACCAAGTGTTGCTTGGTGAGGCTGCACTGACGTTAAAATCAACACTTGAATCAAAACATGCTCCGTCTGTTATATGCGATTCTTCTCAGAGCGAAGGCTAGCTTCTCGCGCAAGATTGCAGGCGACCTTTTAACATTTCTTGTCAACACGTAGTTTTATTATTAGCACCCCACGAATTCCTTCCTATGGGGGCGTATGATGTAAGATTTAGTAGCACGCAACGTTTAGAAAACAAATTGCAAACAATGCTAAGGTTTCTGTCGTCCCACTGGATCTTGACTTGTTTTTTGTAAATAAACGTTTTTATTCATGGCAAATTTGTTTTATTTTGTTTTCGCTGATTTTATCTGACTAAAAGCACACAAATATATTTCATTAATTTTGTTTAGTGGACGTCAATCCATTTGAAATTTTACACAATGAGTCTTTAAAAAAAAAACTGCAGGGGTCATAAATCAAATTGATACAGCTCTAATGCTGATACTGATCTCACTGGCTTTTGGTATCATCAACTAAGTACCAATCAGATAAAAGTGTTTAACCAAATCAAAAAGAGCCAAGTAATACAAATCCAAGTTGGATGTTGGACAAGATATCTGAAAACAACACAGATGGTTTGCATCAATAAAAAACAAAACAAAACACTCAATTCTTACATTAAAATTTTGTCAACCGTCCCGTTGAAGCTCCTGGTACAAAACCTACTGCTCACGCAAAGGCCGTCCTGCGAGTTTTAATTTAGGCAGGTTTCTCGAGTTAATCACACTTGAAAAACAAACTCCCTGTTGGCAGCTGATAAAGTGTTTGTGTGAACTGGAGAAAAAAAGGAGGTGTAGCGTGCTGGATAATTTGCATCCCTCTCAGAAGCAGCAGGAGGAACAGATCGAGGGCCCAGCTCCTGATCCCGGAGCTGATTGAAATATGCTGCTCATTAGAGGCCATTCACAAAATTCATCAATCACACGGAGACAAATGACAGTTGCCTCACCTACAGAGAGGTTTCCCCATTAACAAAGCAGAGGTCCCACCGGTTGCACAAAGGAAAAATGGCCCAATTCATTACCGCCTGTGCGCCATGCAAATGTGCCGTGATCAATAAGTCCACTTTCAAACGGGTCATTAATACGAAGCCAAATGTAAAAAAAAAAAAAAAGCAGCAGCATAAGCATCAATATGACGTCGAGACTTACTTAGCATGCATATAAACAAATTAATAAGAAACAGACGTCTTTGTAAACGATGCAATGCGGGCGGCAAGGAGTGGAATAAATAACAGAGCTTTTTTCAAAAGATTTCAGACGGAGCCAAAATAACTTCCGGCTGCAACTCAGAGGAGGTTGAAGTCGAACCGAGCTGATGAGAATTTTGATCTTTTTCTCCCCGTCTGGCTGAAAAAGACCCCAGACATGTCCATCTTTTTATGGAAAAAGTGTCCGAGTGACTCAAACAAGAAAACCTGGCAAACATCCATCCAGCAGTCAGAGAGAGTGAGAGAGGGAGGGAGTAAGGGAGAGAGGGAGCGAGAGGGAGAGAGAAAGAGAGAGAGAGAGAGAGAGAGAGAGAGAGAGAGAGCAGAGCCTGTCAAGGTGTCTGAGGGAGATATACGATAAAAAAATGCTAAATGTTTGCCAACCTGACGAGGCAACATCTTGCTCAAGGCTGCTGGAGAGACGGGCCGAAATCCCGCTCATAAATTTTAGATTGATTCCACACAGGTAAACCAAGGTTGTTTTTGCCAGTATTTCAGGTCCAGGTCCATTAGACACACCTTAATGTATCTCAACATTTCCTAATGGAAGCGGCTCGCCTGAATCCAAAACTTGTACGCAAGCCTGACGCAACTTGAGTGACTCGGCTGTTCGAGTCGAACCCTCGAACAACAGCAGCCTCCAGTGCACAGCAACCTTAGTGTACAGTAACCTTGACGTAATGAGAGAAAGCATAAAAAGTGAAGAGGAAGAGGCAATCATGCTCTCTGTTCATTTCTTGCTCTGCTATTTATTCTTTGGGAATAATCCAAGCTAAATCTCCCCCAGAGAAGCTGTGCGGCCACTGTTCTTCTCCCCCTTTTCTTTGCATTGGAGCAGATTTCTTTTAGCTTCTGAACCACAGCGATGCCAAGTTTCCCTTTCACACTTTTATTTTTTTTGTTGCCCAGACAGGCCTTTTTTAAGATTTGGAGATCTTGGCTCCCTCCTTCCTTAAGACCGGTACAACATAGTAAATCCCAAGGCAACAGACTGCAGACACCACCATCAGCTACATCGGCTACCATGGAAACTACCCTCAACTTCTGTGCCGATGTGTGACGAAAAAAAAAAAGAAAAGCAAATTACACTAAACGCTAAAATAGTCTATATCCAGTCACACCAGTCATTAACATAATGTGCCACATGAATAATAGGCTTGTGCCCAGTAATGAGTTCTGGGTCCCTCAGTGAACATGTGCACCGTGTCCAACTGTTGTTTGCTGACAAAGTGAATCAGCGACACAGTTCCTCACTGTTTGGGAGAAAACACTTTGACTTGAAGGGGATAGTTTACCCAAAAATTCACCCTCACAGCTAAAGCAGTCAGAGGCTCTCCTGACATCTTGTAACTAGTCTGAGGTTTCACACACTGACACTGGCTCCAGTGGATATTTAGATTTTCAATGTCTCTGTATCTCAGTGTGGAGACACAACATAAACAGAATGTGACACTATTCACAAAAAGATTAATGGAAAATACAAAACCATAATGCTTGGTTGATATTATATCACAAAATTATGGAATTTAAGAAGAACAGAAACATTCAATGGTCATTTTTGTTATCTCAAACAATAGATTGACACAAAAGCTAACAGAAAGCTTTTAGTTGGGTGCTGTCTTAGGCAAAATATGACCAGCACAATGTTGAAGAAGACAGTATAGATAGACATACAGATATTGAAAAGTCATTGGTGGTGGCCAGACACTTGTGTTTGTGATTTTTGATTACTCAGTGAAAAACTGAACAGTTGGACATGGACACGTGAAAATAAACTCAATTATAAAATTTAAAGTGCCATTCAGGTGCATTCCAAAATTTCATTTAAAAGTCTAAGGAAAGTATTCTCTTCTTCTGCTGTTTTTCTACCTCTCAACCTGTCTTTTTCTTTGTCTCTGTGAAACTCCAGCACTGTTGCCCAAATAAGAAAATGCAAGTGGGGGCCAAAATTGACATTGCAGCGAGAATAAAATGGGCGAAACTTCAAATTTTTTAGCTTAACTGTCCTTTTAAGAGTCCCCAAAAAATTACAAAAAATTACACGGTGAATTGCAGCCTGGCACAGCATTTTTTTTTTTTTTTTTGACAGTCTCCTGGGCCAAAATGGTGGCAGACCCCCCCGCTGGCGAGAAAGGAGAGAACATGTCTCCGAGTTAGACAGGAGCAACAGCAGCGGTTTGATCTCCGTTTGAGCTCCACTTTCCAATTGCTCGTCACGGAGATGTAAGAGCATATGTCTGGCATTTAACAGCCGTGAAAGCGAAAGAGAGAGTGAGACGTGGAAGGAGCTGAAGGGAGGGAGAGAGACTGCAACTTTTTTTTTTTTTTTTTTAACTCCGAGGAGTCTTCACCGCCGTCTCCGAAAAAATAAAATAAGACGTGCTGGTAGACAAAACAAGCGCCCACACATGAGCGCACGCATGTGCTCACAATTAAAGGGAGCTCAGGAGACGTTGAACCTCGACTGTTGGCATGCCTGCATGGCGGCGAGGAGAATCAAAACCCTCAGCCGCAGATAAGACACCAATCTTCCTCGGCGGTGCCGCGCAAATAAATCTGATTATGGACAAAATCATTTCCCCTTTAGGATTGTTTCATTCGCTCGTTCCACGCCTCAAGTGGCAGATAACGCGGCTCGGCGGAAGGTGGCGGCTCAGCCCCGCCCCCGGCCCCCCCCTCGGCTCCCGCGTCGCCCGTGAATCAGGAAAAGGTGAATATATCTGGCGGTATAGACAAACGGAAAAGCTTCCTGGCGTTGAAAGTGAGGCTAATGACTAACTGTGTGTTTATTTGCCAATCAAAAGTGAATATGGGTTTATTTTTTATATATTTTTTCTTTCCCAGAAGTTGTGTAAATCTTTGGTTTGCAGAACCATCTCACTTTCAAAGGCCTTCCTCTCACCAGTCGGCCAGTAATCCCGCTGAAAAGGCCTGTCTGTGTTTACATCTTTAAGTGAACGAGGGAATGCACCTCCCGAAGTAATCCAGTTGAAAACCAATCACAAATCTGATGACGAGGCGCAGCAACGTCAGTGCATGTTTTGACAATGTGAATAATTGCTGGTGAATTTTTCCCATTTGTGTAGCCGAGCTAACTTCAACGCGGCAAACTCTTAAGTTGTTCCAACTGAGCGTCGCCTCATAATTTCAACACATTCCCGGCTCCTGAATATTTCATGCAGCCAGAGGAGAGAGAGAGAGAAAGGAAACAAACAAAATTCCACACAGAGATCCACGTAAATGAGATAACGCGGCGGCAGCAGCGGCGGCGGCGGCGGTGTGCTAAGCTTTCCCGCGCGGGTTCTTCCACACTCGCACTTAGCAAACCCTACAGCGCGCTCGTTACACTGCCACGTGTTCGAGTCCCTTTCAGGCGAAAACAGATTGGTTTGTGTTCCTCACCCCAAGCATTAGAGGGGCTTTCAGCCGGCAGCCGGTTCACTCGTGTGACCTGAATGAGCGGCGACAAGCGCGAAACAAATTTTGGGCGGATCGCACAAGTCTGCCGCCGCCGCCGTCGCAGCGCATCTGCATTGTGTGAGCGCGCAGCCCAGCAGACGGGAAACGGTGACAAAGCAGTGGCCTTAAAACACACCAGATAAAAGAACTAATTTGATCCACTTTTGCTGGAGGGATTCTTATCTTATAATTCGCGAGGTCAAAGGAGTCGCAGGCTCGGCGATAAGACGGAGGCAGGAACGGCTAAATAAACCCAGCAACCTCCGCAGAAAAAGGGAGCCGCCGTCTGGATCCTTGTAGATGTGGCTGTGACTCGGGTTTGCTGGTCCGTTACAGCAGGTGGGAGGGGGGTGGGGTTGGGGAAGGGGGGGCAAACATGAGGCAGCATGCAGGTACAATATCGCTGAATAAATATTGAAAGAGGGGAAACGAAACAAACAAAATGTTGGAAAGAGGCTTATCATGAAACAAACAGCCAATTTTTCTTTCTCCAGAACAAGTGTGATAACGTAAAAACAAAAAAAAATAAAAATAAAAAAAGACTTCAATGGGAAAAACAAACAAACAAACAGGATTTATAAATCATCGTAGATTAAACGTTAGCATACTGTACCGCTGGCATAATCTCCGTCACAGCAGCTTTTTGGAGATTATCAGGAGTGGCTGTGAGTTCCGGCAGAGAGGGGCGGGGGGAGGGTTGCAGCGGTAGCGGTGGCGGCGGCGGCCTCAGTGGCACTTTACGTGGGAGGCGGCGAGAAACGGAAAAGTGAGTCGCAGACGTTCAGGGATTCATCAAACTGACGAATGACGCGGGGAAAAAGGGCGGAAAATTAATGCCCGCTCGCTGAACGATGCCGCGTCTCAGAAACGGTTAGTCGCCATACATATCTGTCCCGACGTGTGTGCGTGTGTTAGTGTGTGTGTGCGCGTGCGGGTGTGCATATCGTGACTGATAGTTGCAGCGGTCACATGGTGGGTGGTCAACTGGCTGCTGAGCCGTAGCCACTAAATACGAGCGGCGCAACGTGGGGGAACTGCGGCAGACACGAGATGGTCAAATAATGTCGAAAATAAACTTGCTACGAGTTTGAATGAAAAACCCTTTGCACACATTGTCACACTTTTTAAAAAAAAAATCTCATAATTCAACGACTGCAGTTGGTAAAACTTCAATATGATTCGCCGGTTTATTATCGCTAAATACATTTTTCTTCCGTCTCTTCTAAGGTTCATCCAGTTGTTGGGTCTTTACACTCAGCCAGTGAACCCTCTGAACAGCTCCGCCCTCATTTCCAGCCTCCATTGGCCGCCATTTAGGTGTTGTATTAGAAAAAAACACCAAGATGTTATAATGGCCTTCAACCACGCACATCCTCTTCAACGACCGTGCTTTGTGTTTGGCTGTTTGTTTGTTTGTTTGTTTGTTTCCGTGTGCTATTATTCTCAACATCTTCACATTTCAGCAAATGGAATTCAAAAACATATGTAAGAAACAGACAGATTTAGACAAATAAAGAACATGATCAAGCTGAAACATGTTCTAGAAGGAGGATTTTTACTTAATAATTGATTGATTGGCACGGAAACTGTTCACCTTTCAAATAACTAAATGTATACCGGCCTTGTTTTGATGCAGACATATGAGAAATTATGCTTTACAGAAGAAGATTAAAGAACGAACGCGATCACAGGCTGAATGGATTAAAAAGAACAAACGGTTGCGTGGGGGAAAAAAATTAAATAAAAACACAGAACAATATGAAGTGTCATTAACCCTGAACAACAAGTGCGCACACATTCACGGCAGCAGGGGGCGGGAACAAAAAAAAAAAACAACCAAATCTCTGAGGCTGGACAATTTTTCACAGCGGCTGCTTGCCGTCATCGATGGCAGCAGAAACCTGCGTGGTGGTCCATAAACTCAGAGAGCAATTTCCTCCTCCCCCCCATCCTCCTCCTTCTTCGTTTTGGAGACGCCGATACACGGCGCACAAAGTAAACAGAGAGCAATATATTAGTTCTGCCACGCGGCACATGATAAATGATGATAATGTAAATGACTATATGCCAGAGAAAAGTGAATCGGCTGCACCTGCAGAGCCCCGCGGTTATTTGTTTTGTGGAAAAAATAAATAAATAAAAATAAGCAACAGCCGCCCCGTGTGTGTGTGTGTGTGTGTGTGTGTGTGTGTGTGTGTGTGTGAGTAGGCCCGATTTGTTTTGCCCTTGTGTTGCATTATCTGGCCGACCTGTCAGGGCTGAATCACGGGGCGGTTTATTGGATTCAGGGACCAGCCTGTCTAGGTTTACACCTACACCTGCTGCTATCGCCGCTCCAGCTTAGCGCTTCCTCGCCGCCGTCCCGTTTCCCTTTGCCCGAGAGCTGTGCACGCCGATGCAAATGGGATGATCTACTTAGTTTAGCTAAATGAATGTGGGTGATAAAGTGAGGGGACCCTGCAGGAGCAAACTGGGTCACGTCGCTTGGCGCGAGGCGGTCAGGAGTGGGCGGGCTCTCACAGGTAGGAGAGGGGGGATTAAAGAGGACCTTGTTTGTTTCCTGGAAGATCATCTCGTCACCAACAGGACCGATGACGCTCCTGGACGCTTGTTTTATGACAAATTACTTATCAGCGTTCCAGTAAATTGCAGCCCACACACAAAAAAACTCTGCTTTCGTCATATTTTATCTCTGTAATTTACTGTAGCTAACGTTCATTAGTTCCAGTTTAATTTCACTAGGACTCGCTTTTTGCAGCACTCACCTGCTCCTCTTTCTGCCAAAAGTAGAATCAAACTAAGTAAAATAACCACAAATTCTGCAACATTCCATGTTTGATAATAGATCCTGATTTTGATTCTGTTGGCAATTTGGAGTTGGAACCCTGGTCCCACATGGCCAAGATCCACTGCTTTGTAGCCACATCGACTCACATCGTCACATCCTGCACACACACTACGAGCTTTTCTAACCCAAAACTTCAACACAGATCCGACTTAAAAGACAAAATAAACTTCTACTGTTGAGCGCCATCGGCCTGCTTCCTGATTAACCCTCTGTTGCTTGCCAACACCTTACTGTTTTTGGCTAAATGAGCTGTTATTTGCGCAAAAAAAAAAAAAAAAAATCAAATTTCCAGTCGTAAACCGGCGACGCGAATCATCAGACTGGGGGTCATCTTCCGTGTCTCGCCGCCCGTCTGAGAGACTGTTAGAAAACCACGCCGCAACAGAATTTATTTTAGATGGTGCACCAGAGGGAGAGCAAGAGCAAGAGCAAGAATAGGATTGGAAAAAAAAAAGAAGCAACAGAAAACAAACATCGGTTCCACCCGTCAGTGGAACTGAGGAGCTTAGCCATGAAGTCAGAAAAACAATGGGACTCAGGCAGGGCTGGACGGGGGGGAGGGTGTCTGTGTGTGTGTGTGTGTGTGTGCACATCCTCCAGTGGCTTGCACCGTGCTATTGGCTTAGCAAGAGCACATTGAATATGGATACTTTAATTTTCAGAAGGGCAATGTGATTCTCTCCTGGACTTCTAACACCGCTGTCACATATCGCAGGTAAGCAGCTTAACTCCAACTCTCCAAGTCGG
Source organism: Thamnaconus septentrionalis (assembly GCA_009823395.1). Lineage (NCBI taxonomy): Eukaryota > Metazoa > Chordata > Actinopteri > Tetraodontiformes > Monacanthidae > Thamnaconus > Thamnaconus septentrionalis. The sequence goes on along the minus strand of CM020509.1, from coordinate 16,095,578 downwards.
ACTACACCGAGTGGGATGATTCAATAAAGTGCAGCTCTGGGAAAGATCATGCCTTCTGGTGCTCGGCCGCCCTCCTCTCCTCTCTCTCCCTCTCTCTCTCCCACCTCCCGCCATACCCCCTGCGGGGCAAACCCACGACAGCGGCTGAAATCCACAATGACAAAAGTGACAGCTGTTGAGTGGGGACGTGGCATTGAGGAGAATCAGGTCCCCGGCGCTCGCGCTCATCCCGCCGCTCCCGCATCATCACGCTGACAGGACTCGGGAGTGCAGGGCCGAGGTGGGAGGAGAGGGGACGGGAGCATTAATGTATCATTCATCAGAGCTGTGCAGGCCCGGCCTCCTCCTCCGCGACCGCGCTATGAAAACATAAGTGTAATGAAAATCCCATCGATCCGGAGTTGCTTCCTTTTAGAAAAATTGCACTGTTTTCTTTGCCGATCAATTGTTCGGAGGGCGACTCGCGGAGGGAGAGCAAAGCTGGAACCCCTGAGGATGGCGTCCTCGATGATACATCGTGATGGGACGCCGACCTTCTGTTAAGTTTAGCGGAGAAACCTGTCAAGCCAGTTGGAATTGGCGCGAGAGGTTTCGCATATCCATTTGATAAAAAAGCCCAGAGAAAATACTTTTATTCTGAAGAGTTAACCCTAACTATGAGTCATCTAGGTAATGCATATATACGGTGTGTACATATATATATACACATATATATATATATATATATATATATATATATATATATATATATACATATATATACGTATGTGCACACACACACACTGCAATGCACCAGAGTGTTGGACTAAACTCTTGCCAAAGCTACATGAAAATATCTAAAAAAACTTTCCCCCCGGTCTTTAAATGTGAGCGTCCACTGCAGAGTCCACACTAATCTATTGGCAACAGCCAGGCTCATGGTGACTTCTGTCCTTATCTTCTTCTTCTTCTGTGGTTTCAAAGGGCAAATTCCTGCTATCGCTTCCTCCTTGCCACGAAAAAAGGACGTTGATGGATCAAGTGACTCTTGGATGAGTAGCCTTTTTTTTTTTTGCTTGTTTTTTTGGAGGTTGCAACTATTCGTACGCACTATTTCAATTCAGAGTAGTAATTCAGAGGAGTTCGGAATAACATGCATGTCTTTGGACCGTGGGAGGAAGCCGGAGTACTTGGAGAGAAGCCTGCACAGACGCAGGGAGAACGTGCAAACTCAACACGAAAAGTCACCGGGTCTCTTTGTAATTTTAAAATTCCTAGCGCCGTCGTCCCCTCGCTGTGAGACGACGGCGCTAGAAAATTTTAATACAATAATGAGTGCCGCACCAAATGTGACAAATTCTTGTTTTCAGTGATTAAATTGATGAATTGGGGCGCTGAAAAATTGAATCTGGTGGTAAAACATAAAAAGGGGAAGAAAAAAGAAGAAGGCGACATCTTTGGCTTGATGTGATAATGAGCACAGCGTGAGCCGGTCCATTAAAGAGGGAGGGGGGGCGGAGCTCTTCACTAAGCGAGTGTCACGAAAAATGGCTTTTTGCTGTGACCGACGACATTTAGCCTGTCGGGGTTAAAATTCAATAGCTGTCAGAATACGCAGCCGCCCCTCCGCCGCTCCCCTCCCCGGCCTGTGTGCATTCACTGCCATCAGAGCCATCTAAGAGGCAGGGTGGAGGTGTGGGGGTGGTGGGGTTGGTGGCCTTGTGGCTGCGGCAGCCATCTTTGCTTTGATACGGGCGAAACCCCCGCAGAAGTGTCCTTGATCAAGCGGAGCTGCGGTGGGGAGCCGCTCCCGGCTGCCCCGGCGTGTTCGCCGCTTTGCTGGCAAGCAAACAAGCAGCTCTCCCAGGAAAAGACAACTTAGAGAGAAAAGACAGAGCGAGAGCGAGAGAACGGGAAAAGGGGGCGGAGGGGGGGGTGGCGGCGGTGGCTCATTTAAAACCAGCAGCCGATTCTTGTTGCGATGTGTGAACTTGTCCCTGGGCTGGCGAGCTCCCCGGGTCTCGGAGGCCTCGGAAGCATCAAGACGGAAACTATAGAAATTATCTCTGACATGACGGCAGCTATCAGCGGTCATTAGGGAGCGGACAGACAGAGAAAACTATTTTAAAACTCCTCCAGCAGCGGCAGATATGTGGTCCCGGCGGAGGGCCTTCTGTGGAGCCAACACGCATGAAATGACAAGACAGACAGCGGGGGAGGGGGGGAGGGAGGGATAACCATTTGCAGTCCTCCTGCATTTCTAAATTAAAGATGGGGGAGATAGCGCAGACACAATCTGGCCGCTTGATCTCATTTTCTGGGGGAAAAAAAGTTGAAGGGAACGAGACAAGAGCGAGCAGGAATCTCAGGGGTCAAGGGTTTATTTGATGAAGTCATATCAGTGGCGCTGCTTTGTCCTTGTTGTTCTGAGGCAATCTGAGGAAATATCTCACCGAGCGCCGAGATGTTGTGAGTAATTGCTAGTTTTTAGAGCAAATGTCGCTCATCAGAGGCTGAAGGCAGCAGATTTACAACATAAAGCAGCTGCGCGCTGAAACATCTGACAGGGTTTAAACTGTCTGTGTGGAAAAACTAAAAACATATCAAATCATTTTACTTGGAGCTTCTATTTAGCGGCAGTAATGAATGATGGAAGAAAATGAAGAAAATAATGAAGAAAATATCTCATTAATCAAAGTGTTTGTCTTCCAGTTCTTTTCAATGCGGTTACTATTCAATCCATTAGTAATTTCAATCAAAACATTTTGTACAGAAGTGCTTACTTTTTCCTTCTTTATACAATTTTCCTAATCACCTTTTTATTCTGCACCTCCACTGTCACACATCGCTGCTTCCTTTCTCAGAAACTCTCCCTGAAGTGCATCGTCAGGGTTTTTTTTTTTTTTTTCCCTTGCCTGCCGATCGATTGTTACCGCGGTGTAGAAGGTACAGCCAGTACTTTGCATTTCCATTGCGGGGAGAGATGCTCACATGAAGGTGTGCGTTTTTCCCTGCCAGGTGCCGCAGCTACTCGTCTATCACTTCTCCTCCTCATCCTCTGTTCACTCTTAAAACACTCCGCTAATACAGTGGGTTTTTTTTTTAATTGATTTTCTATAAATAAGCGCACACGTACACACACACACACCCAGGAGAACAACCTTCTCCATTGCTGCTCTGCTGCGCTGACTTCAGTCTACCAGTCCATTTGCTTGAGAGCGGAGAGGGAGAAGTGTCTGCTAGGTTTGCTGCGGCCTCTTAAATGTCACCGCAGCCGAGGGCTTGAGATGAAGAGCTGCAGCACGTTATCGGTAAGGAGACACGTCGGAGGAGGCGCTTTAAACCAGCAGCTACCCAATGCATATCCAAACAGACCGAGGAAACACGACTGCCGCGTCCTGACTGAGATCTCCCTATACACACCAACGCTGGTGGGAAAAAAGTACCAAGCTGTGGTAGTCAAAGAAATAAAACAAGCCACACTTAAGGATTTTTTGCATTTATTTCACTTCCTTGAAGTCCTCCATGTCAGTTTAATGTGTGCATAGCTATATGTTCTATACTTCCAAAGAAAGTTCCTTTCTTTTTTTCTTTTTTCTGGAGTTTCAGTCAATCGACAACCGTTGCTATTTAAACCCGCCGGGACAAAAACCGGCAAGCTCTGCCAAACGGGGCGAAAAACTTAGAAAGCTCAGCTTGTACCGCTGCGCTACCAACTGTTTACGGTGAGTGTCAAAGTGTGTGGGCGGGGACTGCGCGAACACTGCTGTCTCTATTACTATTCCACTTTTAACCGAAGAATGTAAAGGAAAAATTATAGATCTTTTTTTGTTTTGAGCCATTTTGCGCAACACAAAGTTATGGACATGGACTGCAAGGAGGGACTGTAAATAAATACGGGGCGGTGGTTATTTGAGTTGCTGTTGCCTTTCTATTCTATGCGGTCATCATCAACAAGACATTTTCCTCCACACAACTGCTGCTCACTGGATATTTTCTCTTTTTGGGGCCATTCTCCGGATAAAAAAAGAGTCCCATCAGTTCAGCAGTTTGTGAAACCCGCAGCCTGTCTGCCACCAACAACAACCATGTTCACCACATTCAGTGCCGCATCAATTCCCTTTTCTCCCAGCAAATCACCACGCCTACAATGCTGAAATGCACAAGTTGCTTCCATGTGATTGGCTGATAGGCTATTGGTGATAAAAAGCACTTGAACACTGCACCTAGTAAAGTGGCCGGCGAGTGTATATCTGCTAAGTCTTCAAAGCCGGAATGTGTATTAGTGTGCTGTTTAAGCAGTAAGGCCACCATCACAGGGGCTTTGTGGCAAATAAGTCAACACAGAGAGGTATTAACCAGGGTATTAGGGCTGAACCTGCAGCTCTCTGCAGCTCCCCAAAGGGAAACTTTAACATATGGCTCCATATACATGCTGCAACCAAAGGACACAGGAAGCATGAGGGGATTAAAAAAAAAATGACGTCACATACTTTGTAGCTCTAAATGTTCGTGGTGCTTTTTGTGATTAGCAAATATTAAATACCCTTTAATATCCCTCCGGTTCATTTGCACATCCAGGCCTCAACGCTGACACGTTTTTTTTGGGTTTTTTTCTCATCAACTCTTGTTTTGACTCCGAGTGTCACAGAGGCGGAGATTTACTGCGACAACGCCAGTGCCAAGTGCAAGAAACACAGAAGCACATCCAACAGCTCCGACGTCCAGTGTGGGTACAAAATCTGTAAGGCTACGAGATCTGTCTGGGGGTCCGGCGACTGCCGACGACGTCACGCATGGCAACTCTATTAGGACAAACTACACTGGTCGAACGAAGGAACAAAGGAACGAATAAACAAACGGTAGATAGATATGATAATATGATTTTATTATTTATTTATGATTATATTGATAGAAAAAATAGATACATATAATAAAATTTTATCTATGTACTACATCTACTACATAAACTACATTGCGGTCAAACAGATAGCTAGATAGATATATGATTATATATAGATAGATATAAACATATGATAGATAGATATGATTATATAGAGATAGATAGATATAATATTATTACATCTATCCATTATATATATCTATATATAATCATAGACTGTATATAATCATATTTATCTATCCATCTATCTGTTCGACCGCAATGTAGTTTGTCCTAATAGAGTTGCCGTAAGGACCCTGGAAAGATCTCGTAGCCGGACAGATTTAGTTCTTACACCGGCACAACATTCCCAGAGAGTTGATCTACTGATTTGGAAAAACAACGGCAGCACTCAAGGTGAAAGGCAGAGGAGGTTTTTTATCAGCAAAGGAACTCGAGGGATGTCGGCCTTGAACTAAAAATGGTGATGCCCAACAGCAGAGGCTGGAGGTTTGAAGAGGATATCCGTTATTTAATCCAGTTTCTCTTTGGATCCATTAGCCGAAGAGAACAGGAAAGACACGGATGCTCTACACTAATTTCTTCTTTCTTTCCGCATTCACTTGGCAAACCAAATTGAAATCACTTCTTGTTTGCCTCCTGGTGTTTGCGCGAGACCCGCCGAGATGAAATCAAGTTAAGACGGTCCAGCTGTTTCTCTTATTAAACGCAACTTCAGATCGATTACTGGACAGGATGGAGCAAATCTGCACACAACAATAATGACAAAACAAAAAAACATTTTCACAGGGATTATCAGGAAAAATATTCTGCCGCTTTAATTGAATTGATTTCCGTAGCCTGAGGTGAAAAAAAAGCAAATTGCTCCTCAAAAACTCCAATTTGTTGTTATTCCTCTTGCAATTTGATATTGTTAACACTTTCACCTTTTCAAATCCAACCTCGTGAATAAACCGGCGAACCAAAAAAGAACGGGAGGAGATCAGAACGCTTGGCTTCCTCCCGTCGCTCCGTTCGAGCAGATTTGAAAGACTGAATATAGCGTTTGTATCAGCGGGAGGCGAGCATGTGTTTGTGGCGCTTTTCGTTCAGCGCCTTTTTTTGTCCTCTCCTCCTCCTCCTCCTCCTCCTCTTCCTCATCCTCCTCCTCCTTCGGCTCCTCTATCTCTACTTTGTCGGAGCCACCGCCAGGCGTAGCTCCGAGCACGTCGCCCCGTAATTGTTCCTTGGTTTCGTATCTGTCATGACACTTCTATAGGTCCGCGGCCACGGTCACACAAAACGCAGCCTGCAGGCCACAAATGGGGTCGCTCCATTTCCTCCCCCCTCAGTATCTCATACAACCAGCCTTTTGTCGCTCATAGCGCAATCTTTGAGATGCCATTAGTGGGCAGGGGGACGGTGATGTTTAGTGACAGTCTGCGACTCTTCTGCTCAAAAAAAGAGGCCCTGGAGTCATCAGACCATCTCTCTCTCTCTCTCTCTCTCTCGCTCTCCCTCTCTCTCTCTCACACACAGCGGTGCGTTCACGCTCGGCTCACCAAGTTCACCTTTGTTCTCGCTATTCTGAGACTCGCAGAGTTAATTGTGCGACGGAGGTCACAGTGTGGACGGCGCCTGCGACAGGCCAGGCTGAGGCTGCTAGCGACTCCCTGTCAAAACCCCCCAGCGGGAGAATCCAACAAGAGAAATTAGGCAAAAAGGGGGGGAGGGGAAGGCACAGGACCGATCCTCCGTTTTGCTGTGAGTGGCATTTCGCGTCTCGTTGGCGAGTTCCGCTCGACGCCGACTATAATGTCGAGCGCGTTTAAAAGGCTGAGCTGAAAAACATGCAGGAGGGCTGCGAGCGGCTGGCTTTGGATGATAACGCGGGGCCGACACGGCCTGTTCGACGCTGATAACTTAGACTCGGGGCAGGAATCAAACACTTTGCGCCGATTGGAATAATTTGTACAGTTTTGGGGGCGTCAATTCACAGTCAGTAAAGTATCATGTCCCAGCGGGTCCCAAAAAAAAAAAACGAGACAAGTAAAAACAGATTTATTCACAAGTCTCGCAAAAATAGTCTCTCCATCAATAAATGTCAACCTTTTAATTCAAAGCATTTCACTCCCCCAACGCCAGGAGATCCAAAGGCCACCTTAAACCTCCCGCTGATCACCTCGCACAGCAAAAAAACACAGCAAAAAAAAACCAACAGCCAATCAGCTTATGGTTCATTTGCAGGAGAGGCTCGTGAGAAGACAACAGCCGTGAGCCGCTCCATAGGCGACTAAATGGCTCGACTTGGCAGCCATGCACCTGTGGGACCTGGGGAGACCGGCTGTTTGCTTTAGGCGCCCGCCTGCTATTTCCTCCTCGGCGCTAGCTTAACGCAAAATGGTAGTGCGTTGCACGGGCGACGACGCCGACTTCACCGAAGGGACGTGGAGAGGCCGGCTGTATGGATGTATGGATGTATGCATGGCACGAGTCCCAAGTCTGGGTTGTGAAAACGATGAGCCAGGGTGGAAGTAGGAAGACGACTCCTCCGGACGACGCGGCGTCGACTCCTCGTTCTCCACTAATGAGCGAGCTGAGCCAATCAAAGCCGAGCCGAGCCAAGCGTTACGACTGACAGCAGCATAAATGTGAAAAAGAAGCTTGATTTATTTATTTTTATTTTTTTTAAAGGCACATTGGCAAAGAAATTTCTCCTCAGTGTTGTCTTTGACTATCTTTTTTTTGGGCATACACAACAAGACTGGTATAATTGGAGAGTCCAATTTGATCCCTTTGAAAACGTGAGAGACCAACAGTCTGTTTAAAATCTGGATGGCGAGTTGCAGATTCCCGCAGCCACCTGGACGCCGATCAAGTTCATCCTGTGCCGCAGCGATTATCTTATTTTTGCACAAGTGGGCTGAGAATTTCACAATTTGACATATCGGGAGGAGAGGAATCTGAAGAAGCGAAGAGAAGTAAACGGTGGCTTTTTTCAGCTAAAAATGTGTCCTTATTTCATCATTACCTGAGTGAGGATGCCGGAGGAAAAAAAATAAAAGCATAAGCGGTGTGTGTGCTGAGCAAGAAATTAGAATTTGGCTTTAGTGATGACTCAGAACAAAACCAATCTGTCTGAGTTCTCAGTCGCGCAATTTAAAAATGCAGGAGGAAAAAAAAAGGTTTTCAATGACCGAGAGCGAACTGCCTGGTTTTTGTCAAGTTCCTTTATTTGCAGTTCCATCACGCACAAGGACGGATTGCATAGACGTGGTCTGAAGTATGAAAGAAGAGAAAAAAAATACAATTAATAACTTTCAATTCACTTCAATTCGACTCATGCCTGGAACAAAATGTTATTGAAGCAGAATGTCGCCCGTTGCTTTTCTCCCTTGCGCTGTCACCGGAGTGAGAGTCGCCAAAGTAACAAGGAGCTGCTGTGTCTGTTCACGTGTGGAGAAATAAGCAGACATAAGCGCAGATGAGGTGCTGAGGGGTAAATGTGAGGCGCTGCGGTTCAAAGGGGTTGGGTTTGGGGTCAGTCCTGGGTTGGCGTCGGCTAACAAAGTGAAGATGAAAAAGCAGCCTTTCACTGCTCCATCTTCAAATACATCCCCTTCTCCTGCCTCGTCACTCATTAGAGCCTCTCCTTCCTCTACCTCATTAGACGCCATAATGTGAGAGCAGAGGCCACCTTTTTCTGACGCTCAGGAAGGAGTAAAAAGGGAAACGCAGACTAAAAGATCCTCACGATACTCACTTAATCGTTTTAAATAATATATATGGTAAAAAAAAAAAACAAGTAGGAACTTTGAGTTTCAGAACTTTCCATTATTTCCTCAAACACATTAAAATAAAGTGAGACGTTAGATCTTCACAGCAAAGCCAGCAAACAGTGTGAAATCCAGCTTCATTGCAACTATGATATATTGTCATCCCAATTATTTTTTAGAGTTTCAGACATGCAGCATTTGTCTAAAGTGCCTTGGCCTGGTTCTGTGTATTTGCACAACATTTTTCCTAATTGGATGTTTTCACCCTTTTATTCATCATTTCCATTAAAGGAAACGTCCCAACCGTCCGTGAGAATTACCAAGAAATGGCGACAGAGTCCAAACTTCACCGGACCACATGGTGGCGACACGCACAATTTAGAGGAAGAGCCACATGCGGTCTGACTGATGTCCTTCGGCGGCCAAAACAGTTGAGATCAAAAACACATCAAGCTACGAGCCGGGGAATAATTGTTTTTTGTTGACAGAAAAATAGATTTACCCCCACTGTAAAGCTTCATGGTTAAAAACTTCTTTTTTTTCACAGCATAATGAACAATAACCAGCGTAACTTAAAAAGCACCACGGGGAGGTGTAGAAAAAATCTGTATACATGCGAGAAAAAGTCCACAAATATCTGCATTCACGTGGCGGCTTTAGCAACACCTGGTGGCCCCTCTGGGAAGAAAGCAGCGTTCAGGACTTCTTCAAGCCGGGCGCCATCGAACACGCTGCAAGCCGCTGATAAAAAGCCCAGACCAGCCTGCGAGTTTATCTGCGCATTTAAAAACCAAAAGCGCGGCTGCTCAAATCTAACAAATCATTTTTCACACCAGGCCTGTTCTCCAGCTGATTCTTTAGCTGCAATTAACTGGAATAATTGTGACGAATAATCCTCTATAGTGCCCTTTGCCTCATGAGTGATGGGATGTTCCAAAATGGGAAAGGGAAAAGAAAAAAATGAAAATCTGCAAGACTGACTGAGAAATAAAGGACGGACGAAGTCATTAGAGGAGCTGTTAACAATATTGCTCGATCTGAGCTCGGTCAGAGGGCAGCGCTGCCTCAATCGCCTCTTGAAATTGGACTCTGACTCACATTCATTAAACGACGGCCTTGTGATGCCTTGTATGTTCTTGTTTGTTGGTCACCAGGACCTGCTGGCATGTTCAGGAAATTCATTTGAAAAAGGCCAAACTACGAATAACGATGCCAACTTTTCTAACAAGTTGGTAAAAACAGTTTACGAATAATCAACATTTGAGGCGATTGTGCAAAAATGTACACTGCTTTCATTGACTACCAGTACATGCTACTCTTTATTTTAAATTTAAAAATTGAACCTAGTATAAATAGTAAAAGAAAATTTAAAAATGAAAAGTAATTAAAGACTTCAGATTTGAAACAGTTGCTAAATAAAAAAGGAGCATTTAAAAGGATATTGAACTGTGAAACAATTTTTTTAACACCTCAGAAATTAAGATGCTTGCTTTATTTAAAGAGCCACCCCACCCCATACCCATCCCCATAGACACCCATTTATCTTCAAAATTCACATTAGATTTACTTTTTAAACACATCCGTGCATCTCTTAATAGATGAGCCCCACTGATGCCTGAGGGCTCTGTCATTTTTCGACAAGTTATTTAATTGACGGTTTCATTCAAATTTCAAACAGAGCTACTTCTTAAAGCTCGAGTCGACACAGTGGTACAGTTTTCGGTTTCAGCAATACTCAAGTCAAGGTTAAAATCTTTCTTGGCCAAAATGTTTTGCTGACTAGTGCTGAAGGCAACAGTTACAACCAAATCTCATAGTACATAACAAAATGAAAACCGTACTCAAAAAATGATGGACCTCTCTGGCTTTCGAGGGACGTTATCAATGGATGGATGGATGTCTTTTAAAAGTGACTCTAATGTGAAGTTGTAAATTGAATGGTCTGTATGGGGATTGTGGGAAGAATGACAAGGCAAGCCATTTGGTCAAAACCGTTTTGAAAGCGAAACATCCCTTTAAGACTGGATTTATTTATTCATTTATTCACTCACTCATTCATTCATTTACAAATAATTGGGTATTTGAGCACTGGCATTGATCAACAGTGATTTTGTGGACTGCCTCAAATTGACCTGAGATGCATAGACTAACGGCTCCATCAATCCAACGCCTGTCAATAGAGCGTCAATTAAGCCGAAGCCGGTTGTGCCAGGCGGCGGACCGGCCGTGCAGCCGCAGTGTGGTGAGATCACGCTGCGTTTGTCACAAAGGAAACGCCTCGACGCTAACAAGAGCCGCAATATATCTTGTAGCCACCCACACAGAGACTCATGCTGATGTCAGTTCATATCCATCCAGCCGCACCCAGCAGACTTAAGCCCAGGCAAATGAAATGCACATCGACGTAGCACGTGCGCGTCTGGCGAGGATTAATTACAAAAAATAAACCAGACCTGCGCGTCCCTTGACGAGCTGTGAACTGTTTTCGCCAGCCGCAGCAGCAGACGTAGACGTGCACGTATGCTGACAGGTACAACCATGCATATTGGGGGGAGGGAGCTGTGTTAAATATTCACGCACGGTGCCAAACATCAGCCTGAGACGATGTTAGAACCGCCCAGCGACCGCGAGCGCAAGCAAGACCTATCAGTGGTGACGATCACAAGACGAAGCAGGAGAGTAGAAGAAAGTTGGTTCGAGACGAAGCAAATGAAACAAAACTCAATTCAAAGTGCTGCAAGGAGCATCGAAGAGAGATCCAGTATAAAAAAAAAATAAAGATGAGGGAATAAACGGAAACTAATGATTAAGGAGTAAGAGTGATAAGGGTCCGTTGGAGGAAAACCAGAGACAAAGTGGAGCCGTAGGGGATTTTTGAAGGGACGACCAGAGACGTGGACTGTGTCAGATGCTGAGCAGACTCTCGCAGCAGCGCTGGCCGGCCACCGGCTCTCAGTGCAGGTCGGTGGAAATCCTCAGAGCGATAAGAGAGCTGGCTGAGAAAGAGGCTGAGGGGTTCGGCACACATCCACAACGTATATATGAAAAGGCTCAAGTGGCGGCGAGTGTGAGTGGGGGGGATCAGAGCAACATGCAGCAACACATATGAACAAATAGATCACGGAGAGAGCGAAGCGCTATGCAACAGAGAGTTGCTTCCTTCTCCTTCCCAGGTTATTCACAAACACATTAACACGTGGGGTCCTTTATCTTGGTTCAGCCAGTCAATACGCTAAAAAAAAAAAAAAAAAAAAAACGTCCCTGCATTAACGCAGCACTGCTCAACTCCAGGTGGGTAGCCATGGAAATACTGGACACAAGAGCAATTCTCAAAGCAGTAATTAATTTCAACTCCTTCGTTTTTCCTCTCTCTCCTCTCTTCGTTTCAACAGCTGCTTCACAACTTGCTCCCATAGGCTTGATTAAACCTTCCCCACTGTCGGTTTTTAAAGTGGATTATGGCGAGATATTCTCTCCAAGAGGAGGGTACATATTAGATCCTGCCAACCATTAACTGAACAAATCCAATAAGCAATGATACAGTAAAGACTTACAGTGGCTCTATTTCGCCAGAAATCCCGGCCCACTGACAGCGATTTTGGAGGGAACGGTGGTCTTTACATGTCTGTGAAGAGTGGGCATGATGTAAGGTTTTGAAATGTGAAGGGGGGGGGGACAGCAAACGGCTCAAGACTCAAATGTTCTCCTCCACGGTGACAAAGCCTGGCTCACTGACCTGTGGCGAGTGACTGTCACCGTGTGGCATCTGAACCGACGTCTGGCCGATGAGCACTTTTTATGCGTCATTTCAGGGTTGTTTTTTATTTGAAAATATACAAAATTTCAAGCCTCAGCCATTTTTCATCTTGGACTTCGATATATTAAAGAAATAAATGTTTAGCCCGCCGTTTTACACCCACTGCAAAAACACTTCAGCTTGAGCTTCCTGCAATTTCGACCTTATTTCGACATTCCACAAACCCAGGTAGCAAAGAGGTCTCGGAGTTTGTTACACACACCTGATGGGGGACCCCTTCACTATTCTGAGGTGTCACTAGCTGTGTTTCCATTACAGTTTTTCGCAAAACAAAATGATATTTCAAAAATTTCGACAAAGTGCAATAGCGATTTTCAGATGTTTCTATTGAATGGTGTGAAGCGCATAAGCCGTAATTCACGTAAAATCTCACGGGACGAGATTTGTTTGTTTACGTTTCTTTGCTGTCAAGAATGGTTGTTATATTTTTATTACTTGTAAAAACTATTCCGTCTCCCCCTCTGTCCAAACATAATGCGCCATTTTCACTTGAACTGATCATGTGACCCCGTACGTCATGTCCGGTTTCCATGACACTTTTGCGATATATACCTCTATATTGATACGTCTGAAAAACCACCTCATGAGAGAGTAAAAACTTTTTAGGGATATTTGAGAGGTTTTTCAAAGTATAGGTGTTTCCATCACCAGTTTTTTATAGCGATATTTAGGTTTTGCACAATTCTACGGGTAATGGAAACGCAGCTACTGAGGCATCAGTGTCCTTGGTGACATCACAAAGGACACGTTTCCAGAACAGAGTGTTTTAAAAAATGAAGTAAACACTGGTCTTTTCTCATTTTGGTGCATGCTAGAGACATCTATCAATAGAAAACCTTGGCAAAGTCATTTCTGCACAACACACTGGACACGAGGCTCAAGACTGTTTCAAACCGCCTTTTCTTGCTATTTCTGTGACTCAATCATCCGTTTCTCCTCAATCGTCACTGAATCTTCAATATCAACTCCGACTGAAGCGCAGCAGTGTATTAATCACGGCATAATTAACAGGAACATCGTCAAAGTGCAAGTCAAGCACCGTCGACACGCAGACATGAATACACACTTTGATTGGGCTGGAACGCGTCGCCAGCGGACGTTTCAATTGGCAGAAGGTACGATCCCACGCCATGGCACTCTGTCGTAGCCCTGACACCGGCTGGGTTTTCGCTGTGATTAATTCTCCCAGAGTCAGAACTGCAGCAATGTGTTTTCACTGTGCCTGCTTGATTTCTTTCTTTCATTTTTTTTGACGACCTAGCCAAGAAAATCTGCTGCTCAGCTTTGAATCAGTGATGTTCAGACCTCATTTCGCATCAGGAAATGGATTGTTTGGGGGTAAACAATAACACAGAGACCTAGTTAGCTCAGAGAGGCTGTGCACCCATTGCTACACATTTAGGGAGGAGGTTTAGGGTGAGGGAGGGGGGTAATAAATGGTTCATGTTCATTGAGAATCCGCTTGCATGGCATCAGAACGATGTTTAGGTGATGATTTTATTCTATGGAGCAAAAAAGAAAAAAAAATCCTGATCCACTTTCTTAACACAACTAGAAAGCAAAGAGTGACGTAAATGATATTAGCGATGTTGTTTCAATACTGAATTATTTACGAGCTGACTGCTGCTGCTGCTGCTGCTGCTGCTGCTGCTGCTGCTGCTGCTGCTAAAGCCGGCATATTCTAACCTTAGACTGCACAACACGCCGGCCGGGGCCCGTGCTCGCCCTGAGAGTCACCGCTCTGTTGACTCAGTTGAATTGCTTGCCTAAGGCATCGGCGCCTGGACACATACACATAATTAGGAAAAGGTCACAGTGCCTCCTGTCTTGTCAACAAAATCACTTGGAGATGACAAATTCTGGCCCGGGCGGAACCGGACCCTCTCCGAGGTGCCCCTGCCAATCAAGCACCCGCCGGCGCCGCTGCGGGTAGCTTCGTGCAATTTCTAATCGTGTCTTTTTTTTATATATATATAATGTATGCTAAACAGAGCTTAGCATGACAATGAGCCATACGTGTTGGAGGCGTGTTCTCCCCGTCAAGGTTAACGCAACAGACAAAATCGTCATTACCTCATAACTTTGCGCAGAAAGAGCCGCTCATTAACATTCAAATGAGATTCGTTCCGCCACTAGTGGCGGAAAAAACCTTGGACTGTGCCTCATTGCTTTGCCGCAACAAATGCGCACAAATGATTTTTTTTTCTCTTTTTTAATGAGCAGGAGAAGTAAATACGGGGGTCTGAACGGGGACATGAGACATTACAAATGCAAAGTTGCCATCCAAAGACCTTGACCGTGGAATATTCTGACGGTTGCTTTTCCCACGACTTCCTCGACACACTTCCCATCCAGTCCACCACATGATGAAGTGGAAGTGGCTTTCACATTGCTCCCTGGTGGCCTCAGCAAGGAACTATTAATCTATGGCTCTCCGTAGCTCTATTCAGATCCACCCACCCCCCAACACCAGCCAGCACCTGGCCTGGTGTAAAGGCCAGAAAGGGACCCAGAGGAGTGGACAGTGTACTCTGATGAGCTGCGCCGAGACACCTCTGGGCTTCTAAGCGCATCCTCTGACAGTGACTGATGGCCAATTAACTGTTTGGAGGGGAGTATTGATCAGCAGGAGAACAGAAGGATCTGGAAACATCTCAGAAAACAGCGCTTTTCTCATCGCACAAGAGTGAGCCGTGAGAAGGCACACGCTTCTCGGTCAAGGGAGCGCACAATCTACGGGAAACAATCAACAGCAAAACAGATTCCAGGGGTGAAACTCTGCTGCCAATTTTTGCACTATCAAGGCGACCAGAGTCCCAGGTGTTGATATATACTACAACTGTGACATGCTCTGCTGGGTAAAAATTGTATTTTTCTTTTCAGTGACCTTTGCTTGATACATCATTCTTGCTTTTACTTTCTTGTTTAGACGGTCATGCAAAACTGCGTGAGGGAAGATTATAAATCTGACGAGTGGGACAATCTTGTTTAGTCTTTTTTCCTTCAAGAAATGAGGAGGGAGAAACAGCAAAACGAAACAACTAAAACACATCTGCCAAACTTTTTGGACATATTACAAGCCTTAACATTCAACTTTGTTCAAAGTCTTTGCAGTTGAGTTGCCGCAGTAAATATTGAGCTGTGGACGTCTTGCTGAGCTGCCACAGCTCTGCCTACCCCATGATTCCCAAGACACACAACAGTTTCCCTCATCCGTTTCCTCGAAAAAACGTTGTGTATATTACAAGAGGGAGAAAATGCAGAAGAATACTGAATAACAGCATTAAGTGCGAAACTCCCGCAGATTCACGTCGTCAACTAAGGACGACAAACAGACAGACAGACAGGGAAAGAAAGACAGAACCATAGGAAAAAGAACATTCGATTAGAGCCTCCAGGAGGAAGAAAAGAAAAAAAGTCTCAGCGTTCTGCTCAATGGTTCCAATGGCAGCCCGCTCCATCCTCCACAGGCCATCTAATCTCATCCCACGCTCGAGGTTAAAGGTCACACTACCTACATGGTAATTCAGACAGCAGCCAATGCTGCGCTCTGGATTTAAAGAAGGTGGCAGCTCAACCCTCCAACCCCCTCAGTGCTCCCGGGCAACACCCGCAACCACGGGAAATGGGGTAACTGAAAATAAAAGGGCAGAGTTTGACAGAGACGTAGTGCCTTTCGCAGCGGACGCTGCACAGACAGCAGAAAATAACGGCCGACTCCTCCCCACCTCCAAGGTTCATGCGCTCCGTGTCCTCGACAAGGCCCGCGTCCTTCCTTCGCTCCTCGGCATCGCCATTTGCAAAACGATAAGCGCGGGGGACGCCGCCTCGTGAAAGATAAGGCGGCGGGGTATTTGTCATCAAAGGCTCTGCGCTGCTCCCGCTGTTTAGCGCTGACCTGCGTTGACATGCACTGTTTACCTTTTACTCATTTAGGCCGAACCATTATCTCCGCCTCCATTAATCACGAGCACAACTGAGGAAAATTACATTTTGCGAGACGGGAGGGGAGGATTTATTTGGTTTGGCTTATTTCTTTGCGACAAATTAGCGTAATGGAAAGTGAATTTAAAGCAGCGCAATGCATTTCTCAGCTCTTCCCAACCAAAAAACAACCCCGCCCCTCCTGGTCGTTGTGATATTACCCAATTTAAATTCTGTCGGCAGCAGGTCATAACGAGCGCTTATACTCCTGAGCAACAAAGTCACTCTGATTTCATATATATATATATATATATATATATACATATATATATATATAAACTCTGTTTTTCCTCCCTTCATATAAATGCCACTTTTACACAGTGCGTGGGTTTTACCATTTAACTGCTTTTTTTAGTTGTTGTTTTTTTTTTATAAGATTTTCCTCCCCAAGCGCACAATAATTCCAGTTGCCTGTGTCATCTGAATTCATCTCTCATGACTAGAGGGAAGAAAAACTCTTTCTGTGTGTAAATGGTATCACTTCCCCTGTAGAAGACTTTATCCCAGTGAAAAGAAAAAAAAAAAATCTGCGGATCGTTTGCCATGCATTAGCTATGGGACAGAAATAAAGTAGTTTTAAATTCCTTTGACCAGAAGGCAATTTCGCTCAATAAAATATGTTAATTCCGCTTTCACTTTTTTTTATCGCATCCTTTAATGAGGAGACAAAACTGCAGGCAAAAAAAGGCATGTTAGATGATTTACATTGGACTGATTAGACACGTCTGCCAAAAAAAAAAAAAAAAATTTAAAAATCCACCATCAAGGCTCTGGAGCTGCAGCACGGATCCAAACAAAAGGCAGAATCACGCAACAGATTACTGCTTGTTGTCAGCGCATGGCCACCTCCTTGCATCATCACGAGGTGCACGCCCAGTGGAAACGGCTCCGAGGTGGCGAGCAGGAAGGTGCCAGATACCAAATCCCATGATCCCTCACTCAATCGCACAGCCACACAATTGCCTGGCAACGCCCTCAGTGGGCACAGGGAACAACAGTGGAAGGATGCTGGATTAGTTTTCCTCTCTGCATGGATAAGTAGGGCTTGGATGGATATTTCATGAGGTTCACAGATCTCGCTGTAGTTTGAGGCGTTAATCAGGGACCACAATGAGATATTTCACAATATCACACATTTAAAAACTGAGGATGAGAGAGACGAATGCAATATTTTGTTCACTACGGAAATTTTCATTATTATTACGCTGGTGGATATCTTTTCCTATTCAGGCTCCTTGATATTAATACATTATGTATTTTAATCGATTTGTATTGACCTCAGAAGATAAAAAGTAACTGCAGCTACTTTATAGGTGGTGTAAGAACTGAACAGGAAAGGAAAAGAAAGCAGAATACTCATGTACAGGAAAGAGCTTAAGGAGAACTTAATTACAGGCGCAATTAGCTAAAGTGTGTAAATAACAGAACCGTTTCAGTGTTTACATTTTCCCCCACTAATTTAAGGGTAGAATTTAGAAAAATGGACGCAAAGGGAATTACCACGAAAGTGGTAAATAGACGACCAAACTCTCAGTCCCCCTCTCGCTCACACACACGCACACACACACACACACACACACACACACACACACACACACACACACACACAGGTAAAGCATTTCACTTCTTTGTTCCACTCTGGCCGCTCCGTCACATCGCTCACAACACAGTGAAAGGAAAAGTGCTCTGCTGGCTCAAACACAGATTGACAGGCCTACCTTTATTACTGACTGAGTTATGTTTCGCTGCGAAAAAAAAAAAAGAAGTAAAAAAAAAAGACAGGGCGGCTTTTGATGCAGACGAATGCTGAGTCAGCGCCTCGACTTCACTACAGAGGCCAGCTTCGACTGATCTCAGCCGAGACTCTACCGGCCCTGATGTAGCGAGACTCGCACCCCAAATTACCTTTCCTATCCATTTATGGAAGCTGCCCTGTTCCACAGAGGTAGCCTTCGGGCTGCTCGCGCCAGCCAGGAAGGATGCTTTCGCTGACCTTAAATATCATCCAGGCTGACAAACGATCAGGGCTCCACCAAGAACTGAGCGATGGAAGAGTGGGAGAGTGAAAAAAATAAATAAAGGAAAAAAAGGAAAAAAAGGGACTTTACCTACCGTATGTTCCTGAATTCATTTATTTTTATGAACTGGCTCATTGTTATTCGGGGTCAAAGAAGGGCTAGGAGCCTATCCCAGCATGCACTGAGTGAAAGGCAGGGAAAACACCCCGGACAGAGCTGCTGTCTATCACAGAGCACACAAAGAGACTGACAAACAGTATCACACCTGAGGGAATTTTACAGTGTTTAAACTGACATAATGACAGGAGCAAGAAGCAGAGGTGAGGTTTCACCGAGAGGCAGCAGCAGCACCAAACCGCAGAGGTGCCGAGCTGAAATACATCAACACGCTCCTTGAATACAACTTGTAAACACCAGCGCACTGCTACTTACTTAGCAGGGTATATCATGTCCCTGGAGCATGGCTGTTTACTTAATCCTAATATATTCATAATAATTACAAACTCATTAATGCGACAGAAAAGCCCTCTTAATTCATCATCCCGGTGTCCTTAAGCAAGAGACACAATTACGCCAACTTTAACATGTTTGCCTTGTGTCTGGAGTGAGGTTAACAGTTCGGAAACAAGCGCACGCAAATGGTGTGGAAACATTCGGCTGCGTCTCTCAGAAAGGCGACGTTGAGCGAGTGCACGGGGGGGGATACGGTGCACGCTGGAGCATGACATGCAAAGAATTTGCCCTTTCGGGAAAATGTTGCGTTTGGGCCAAATGGTTTACAGGTAAATGTCTTGGTTACTTCCTTGATGAGCGTTTTTGCTTTGCTTGCATGTGAACCAAAAGGAAAAGATTTTTTTTTTTTCTTAAATGTGGCTTTATGTATGTGGTGATTGGTCCAGCACGACTCCAGGCTTCATGTATGATAATGTAAAAATAAAAAGCAGCGACAGTCAATAACATTTGGCAAGCCATCATCAATAGACCGATGTATGGAGAGGTAAATAATGATAATCAGGATGATTGATCACATTGATCATATCTGACAGCTGCAACCTGCATTAATAAGGGTCACCGGTCAGCCAGATTGTGTTTAACTTGCAATTACAGTGAAAATGCCACTCACTCATCTAAATTATGAGCAAATTAGCTTTATAAAAAACGAAGCCAATTCGATTTTTATTTCAGGGCCACTATTGCCCACTTTCAAACACAAACTTATTTCCGGTCGTTTGAATCCAGCTCACCCTCAGAATTGTTTTATTTATTTATTTTAACGTTCTTCAACATAAGCGCGCATTTACATGCAAACGGTGTGCGGCGGCGGCCACGAGGCTAAATCATAAAATAATAATTCACCGGCGAAGGGTATTACTCGTCTACCGGCTCCGCCGGTAAAGCTGTCACCGGACTGCCAATGCAGCAGGAATGTGTCCCGGGCGGCGGTGTGATCAGGGTTCCTCAGCCGGCGGCGGTCAGACTGGACGGGTCGGTCGAGGGAGGGAGGCTTCGAGAATACACGGCGTGCCCCCCTCCTCCCACCCCACACACACAACTCCCAAGATTTAACCGCGCCATGATTAACGAGGTGATATTCTTATAGTGGCACTCGCAAAAAAACTAAAAACTAAAATAAAATCCAATGGCTGTTATTTACGACGGCGTGACTGAGCCGAAGGCGCCGCGGTTTCCGCCCCCCCCGTCTCCTCTTTTCTTTATTTTAACCGCCGACGTGCAGGTGGACTGCCTAACTTCCAGCGCGTGCGTTTTCACAGCAACCCATACGCACGTCCGCTGCCCCACGAGCGCTTTCCGCGGCGCGTTTTCTCTTGAAGACCTGGACAAGCTGTCGATGTCCGGCTTCCTGTCGCGGAGGTTGGAGGGTGTAGTTGAGGAGTTAAAACGCTGGTAGTTGACCGAGAAATAACAGCCACGGGGACCCAGCCAGCAACGTGCTCCGTGACGCTCGGCGGCACGTCGGACAAAATTTTTTTTTTTGAAATAAAATATAATAAAATACACAAACCACGAGGCGTAAAACAACAACTTGACACCGACTAGCTCGTGTAAAAACACGTTTGTCGTCGGTGTGTGTGACACTGATAATGTGTGAGTTGAATGAAAGCGTGAGGAAGAGATTACAACTCACCAGTGCGGGTGAAGCCGAAGAAGGCGAGCCACAGCACGGAGAACCAGCAGCGGACAAAGGGGCCCAGAAGTGCGGGCATCTTGGTGCTTCGTTTGTTTGAAAAATAAAAAATAGTCAACTTTCAGACGGCAGGGAGACGGGAACACTGACACCAAGGGCTGCTTCGAGGTCCGGAGAGTGTCCCGGTGTAGCACTGGAAAACCTTTCTGTCTTGTTTCTCTCACTCAACGCCTTGCAAGTCGTCTTTCTTCTCTCTCTCTCTCTTTCTGAGTGTGTTTTCCTCAACGCATATCCTCTCGCCGCGGCGTAGCGATCATCAGCATTCCCCGTTGCTCAGAACAACGCATCACAGGTGTGGTGTGTGTGGCGTTGCACACTGCTTCCTCTCTCCGATGCGGCTTTTCGCTGTGTCTTCTTTCTCCCACCTCTCTCTCTCTCTCTCTCTCTCTCTCTCTCTCTCTCTCTCGCTCTCTCTCTCACTCTCACTCTCTCTCTCTCTCTCTCTCTCTCTCTCTCTCTCTCTCTCTCTCTCTCTCTCTCTCTCTCTGTCTCTCTCTCACACACACACACACCGCAGGTCCAAGGATGGCGCCACTTTTCGGGCACTTTTGTAGCCACACTCACACACAACAAAAAATTCTGCTGGAGTATAAAAAAATAAAACGATGTTGGAAACGTGTCAGAGTCGGCTGCAACCGGTGTACATCTGCTTGCACAGCAATGCTTCGGAGAGAGTGTGTTGAGGAGAGGGGGGAAGAGAGAGTGAGAGAGTGAGAGAGAGAGAGAGAGAGAGAGAGAGAGAGAGAGAGTGAAGGAGGCTGAGATGGAGCTGAGCAGCAAAACCAGGAGCGGATCGCGCGTGCTGGCCGGGAGTGGCGCCTTTTCCTTACGCGTCCTCCTCCACCACCGCCTTGAACTACTGCTGCTGCTGCTGAATCCTGCTCTTTTCCTGGGCAAACATTTTCATATCTTGCATAGGCAATAACTAGCCACAGCGCACGGCAGCATGGAAATGACGTCGCCCCCACGCACCCATTTTTGCCGGTGTGCTTTTCATATTTTCTGACCAACATGAAAATGACGGATATGTCATCCAGCCCCGTATGATAGGAATCACCGGGACGCTTTGCATACAAATGGGCGAGATCGCATCTGCATGTCATTGAGTTTCAGTTAAATATGCCTTACGCTTTGTCTCGGGATCCGGTGTGTGTGTGTGTGTGTGTGTGCGCGCGCGCAGCAGGGACGACAACACACAGTGATGGACAAACACAGATGAGGATGCAGGAGGATTAGCGCTCCTGTGAGAGTGATCACACCTGTCAGCAGACTCAGACCAGGAAGTGACTTGCTGCTGCTGCTGCTGCTGCTGCTGCTGCTCCCCCCTCATTTTCTGGGGCTGTCACGAGAAGGATCCCCACAATATTCAGCTGCTCCTTCTATAAAAGATGCCTGAACCACCGGCTGCGGCTTATTAATACACTTCAGAAGGAGGGCGATAGCGGGGGGTTGTGGGGGGGTATTTGTGTCTTTGTTTATCTCTTTCTTCTCCCGAGTAGTAGTCAGCAGAATAATAAGTGGGAGCGCAGAACTGGACCAGTGTCTTGCCAGCTAATTATGGCGCTCATGTAGATGAATGATTCCTCAGATAGAGCTCGGCTATTATACAAACTCATTAAGCCTCCTCTCCATCCAGCATCCCTTTGTGAAAGGTCAAAGTCACAGCCGCAGCGGCGGCACGGGGGCGCAGCGTACACCGGCGTGCATGCATGTAGACAAGAATGCGAGTAGCCCAGCTGTACACTGTTAAATCCGCCAACGGGAGCTGGGGGAGCTGTTGAGAGGTTTCGGACGAGCTGCAGATGAATGTGAGCAGGTGATCAACCCCGGGGTCAGAGGCGAGGTCGCTCCTGAAGTTGTTTTGAATTTTTCCCCTCTAATTCTGCTAATTTGCCTCCTGTCCTTAACCATGCACATCGGCTCAGATTTCAGCCCTTAAAGGCAAAGCTTTAAAGAGATGGGGAAAAAAGGAACAGAGAATACATATGTATACTATTAGCAATATAAAGTCATTAAAAATATATATTTATTGTGTTTTCATTAGCATGACAAGCCTAATAAGCAATTCTATTTACAGAAAGAGTGGGTCAATTTATAAGGAGGCAGCCATATTGCACCGCCATGTGTTTGTTCTAACCAAGACCATTGAAGTCACAGCTTCCTGACTTTCTTTGCCCATCACTGCTCTTATTAAAAAAAAAAAAGATCAAGATCAAGTGGAACATCAGAAATCAAGTGAAGCGGGTGGAATTGGCTAATGAGAGAAAAGTGTCGACCTTGAAGCGCTGACGAGCTGGTCCGTCAGCCTACCGTTCTGACAATTATGGCCGCGACAAAGAGGCAACACCTGACAAATAGACTGGTATTCTCTTCTTCTTCTTTTTTTTTTTGCAGTATTTGTCCTCACCACCAGATGCAGCTAATTACTACACACCGTGCCTTTAAATCTCAACAAGGGAAAGGAGGGAAAATAAAGTGTTAAGCAAAGTTTCTACAAAAGACATACACCTGGAGAAAAAAGTATTTGGCTTGCTATCAAATGGCCTTGGCGAGAGTTTAGTTAATCGTTGCGATGTGCAGCAGCTAGCCATGAGCTGATCCTGTGGAGCTAATGAAATAGGAAATTCCAGCGTTTGCTTTGGGGAATTCCGATTGGTCAACTTGACTGCGATAGACAGAAAGTTCAACTTTTGCTCCCTCTTTCCAAAGTTTCTGTGGACTCCTAACCAGATGGACGTCCCAGGGATTTAGAAACGCTCCCTCCTGCGTTATTTTGCCCTGTCAGCAGAATGTAAGATGTTCATGTGTGTGTTTTTTCTAGGAAGTAATGAATGCACATCAGACAAGAAGCAAGAAACATGCGTGTATGTACATGCTTAGTCAGTCATATTCTGCTCTCGCTGTTGGCTTCGCCTTGGCGGCGCCCAAATGAATTATTAGTGTCTCCACGCTGCGATGTGTTTGCTGAGTCAAAGCTGAGGGCGCAACCTCGTCTTCCACCGGGGTCCTCCGGGGTCCCGCTTCCCTCTCCCCTCTTGCCCCTTCAATCAGACTACAATGAGCAATCACAACTCTTTGGGGACTTGACACATTCAGTTGTCCATCGATTTCTATGGTGTTGTAATTAATTTTCTCTCCGTCACTGGCCCGGGCCACAATATCCGGAGACTTGAAGCAGCTTGTTCTCCCGCAATCAATCATGAGAAGAAAAAAAAAGGAAAAAAAAAAAAAAACAGAGGCGAGCTGTTGCTCTTGTATCATCCTGAATTATTCACGGCAGCTATGATCCAAGCACACGGGTCCGCAGTGACCGACGAGTATTAAGAAAACATGAGAGTCATTTGTATGTTGCTGATTACTGCAGTGTTTTGAGTTCCTCGCTCCTCCCACAAACTGCGCAATTGCACTTGTGACAGATGCAACCTAGAAACATGGTTGATTTGCCTAGTCGATAGGCATCGATCCGAGGTTGGTGTCCGGCATGAAATTAATATTATTTATTGTTTACGATTAGCGCAGATGGCCCCTCAAGGAGCAGGCGGCGCGGTCGCTGGGAGGGAGTCGGAGGATGTATCAACTTCCATCATGACCACAGCTCTGCGAGGCTTTTGTTTTGTTTGTATCAAATTAAACTGTGACGCTTCTCCGGAGAGATATAATTGACCGCAATCTCAGATTAAATGACTGTAAAGATCTTAATAAGCAATCAGCGCATTGCATATTAAATCGCAAACCAGTAGCCCAATGAGAAAGAGATTGAGGCGCAGATTTGCATGCCGCAGCATTTTAGCCATTAATTACTGTGCAAAATGACTGCCCGGCGATCAATAGTGCATCAATTTAATTAAATATTATTGATGTGGGGAGGAAAAATGAATTAGGACCTAGACAAACCGCTGCAATTTAGGATACTATTGCCATGATAATAGTGCCCCTTGCCTATCTTCAGTATCTATCTATCGATCTATTGATCTATCTATCTATCTATCTATCTATCTATCTATCTATCTATCTATCTATCTAGGAACAGAAAAGTCATCATCTCATTTCAGCCTAGGATATTGTAGGCGTTGCTCTGCTTCTAATTTCCACTGCTGCTACAGCTTTTTCTCTTTTAAAATTAAATTGCATCACCGTGTATCGGCGATAAAATAGCCCCGTGTGATTTCACCACATCCTGTGCAGCTGAGCAGAAGCCAACGCAGGGCGAGAGATGGGGAATATTTAAAAACAGAGAGGAGGAAAGCTGGGGGGCAGGGCAGATAAAGAAGCCCAATGAAAGTCTCTCATTTCAGCAGCACAGACTGCTGATGAAGCCCAACTTCCAATATCCCACCACTTCAGCGCCGACGATTTCTCAATTTTACAGATATGGCCCCAGAATGTGATTTGATGAAAATGTAAAATGGGATCGCCACAAAATCACATGAAATGGCCTGCCTTTTATTCCATGACTATGAATCAAACGTGGACACAAAGAGTCAAGTTGATTTTGGTTAGCTTGATCCAAAGTGCTACTCCGCTCAGTGCAAGAGAGACACGGGGTGTCTTGCTGTGACCCACAAAAAAAAAAAAAAAAGAATCCTTCACACCCATTCTGGACATTCTTTACCCAGCCAGCGTCTGAGTGTCCAGTTGTTCCAAAAACGGGGACCTCAAACAATTTATTCATAGAATATGTTTCCGTCCTGAATAGATTCCCCTAATCTAAAACACTGTGCGAGTGCTTGGAAATGTATGATGATTTCATTTTCTCCCAGTCTCAGGGTCATAAATAAATTTGCATTGTGTCAGCAAAATGGACTAACTGACTTGTAATTAATCAAAGCCGCCGCTCAGCCTTCAGTTCAGAAAGTTGACACACTCCCAGTAACCCTGTTTTATTGTGTTTTTTCTTGCTTTTAACCCAGTTTTGTTGTGATTTGTTGCAGATAAGGATGTAAGACAAATCTTCAAATACCTACTGAGATAAATATAGATAGAAATAAACCTTGAAATAAATCATTTGGAAATGGATGGAGAATACATACATTTTTTTCTGTTTTAAAATGGAAAAATCGAACATGCGGGAGGTATCCTGGGATAGCGGAGCGCTCACACCCAGTGGGAGGACAGCGTTTGAATTCTCGGGTGTTGAACAATAATATTTTTTTAATGGAACCAGCTGGGTTTTGCGTTGATTATGCCGTTTGATTTAACTCAAACAATGGGCGACAGTAAAATGTGTCAAGCTCACCCATTTTTTCCGTCACACTTTTTTCCGCCTCAACCTCATCCTACTTTTCAAAAATTCCCAACAAGGAGGAGGAAAAAAAGGAGGTTTCCTGAAATGTACTTCCTGGACCGACATTCTCTCGTTGTTTTTGAATGACACATTGTCTGAGCGTGCATGGGAGAGGGGACTTTGAATGATGTTGAATGTTTTATGGCTCCCTGCCTTTGTGTCAATCCTTCCGCGGTGCTGCTCTGAGACTCCGATAGGCGAGGCTCATCTACTGCTGCCGGATCAGACGACCAAGGAGTAACACAGAGCCGCCCGCTCTTAACATTCAAAGGGGCTTTGTTTCAAAATGCCACATATCTGCCCCGGGCAAATGTTATTACCGAAGGTCGATTTAAATAATAATAATAATAAAAAAAAGATAACGCAGCACACGAGAACTGTCATTATCCTACACGTTTTTTATTGTGATCTGGAAAGCAATGTTGTCTCCATTAGATAGTTGTATGACAATACACTCTCATCGGTTTTTTAAATTTAATTTATTTTTGCTAATTTGCAAAAGGCACATTCAACTGTCACTGCGTTTAATCTAAAGACGTAGCTGTTTTTAATTGGTCTCATAAAAAAATATTTATACTGGTTGCCTGCATCATTGCAGCCGCAGTTTACGACCATATCTGCCAATACACTGATGATATATGTATTGGCTGATCAGGACCTTGTTTACATGGCGAGGCAACAATCACCAGAAGCTCAATATCAATAAAATCTAATAGCTTGTGATGGAATACTCCAGCCTGCCTGGAATTCAGATGTTGCTGCGGAGAAGCTGCTTGGTTCTACTGTAGGTATGGAACACATAGTGTGTTTCTATGCCCATTAAGAAGAATATTATTATTTTGTTAATTCACAATAAAATGTGGACTCTCGGCCCTGCGATGATCTGGCGACTTGTCCAGGCTGTCACCCTGCCTTCGCCCTAAGACAGCTGGGATAGGCTCCAGCAGACCCCCGTGACCCTGAATTGGAATAAGCGGGTATAGAAGATGAATGAATGAATGAATGTGGACTCTCACTTCATGGTTTCAACCTTTTATTTTAAGTTAATGTGCAAAATGTTATATTGGGAACAGGTTTCTGACTCTGACTCTGACGAAGCATATCATTCAGCTCATGCGACCTTTGCTGTGTTTCATCCTGATTTCCTTGCATTGAACCACGAGTGGGGAAACCCGCATGCACTGGATTTATAGAATTTTGTCCTCCTGAAATGGCAGTGTTCAGTGTGCCAGCTGACCTGCGTTTCCTGAAATCTTCCTTCCTGCTGACATAAATACGCTGTACACTGATCTTTTTATTTTGAAATTTAACTTTTAAAGTGAATTAAAGTTAAGTTTTCTTACAATTATCTACACAATTTAGGGAAATACACAAATAGGGTAAAATGAATTGAATATCAAAAATGGATTCTTGGATTAGGACCTTAAGTCCGGTCTTCAAAAATGTATCAGTCCAAATATAAGCCGATGAATGGACAGGTGGACAAAATGTATGGAAACAGAAAACTAACAATTTTGACAATAAATATTTCATGATAGAATGTTTCAATCCTTGTGTTTCAGGTGGCCAAAGGTCTCACATAACAAATACGACATGCATTAGTCACATCACAACTCAATACCCTTGTTGACATTTGACAAGCAAATAGATAAAGTTACCACCTTAATGGAATGGATGGATTTTTCTGTCACACAACCCACTTGGGCCAACGACATTTTAATTAACTAATACGCTCTCAACGTCCGTATGTGAGCACGCTCTCAGATTTATGCCGCCGTTACGGTTCCTTCTTGCAGGAATTGCATATATTTTGCTTTAATGTCATCCATTTCTGCCTCTTCTTCCCTTCCCCCCCCCCAAAGGGAATTTTCAGAGTAAGGAGAGGTCAGCCTCGTCTGAGCTTAAATCCTTTTTTGCCTTTCGGTGTCTGTTTTTGCCAGCCGCCCAGTGTGTTTGTCTGAACACATTCTCAGAGAGATGTCAGAACGCTATTGACAGAGACGAGCGGGGAATCAGCTGGCGAGTGCACATATTGTTCAGTCTGCACACATCCTGCTCATTCAATTCTGGGAAATTGCCCGGCCTCAAAAAAAGTTGTCATTATTTTGTCACTCAGTCTCCCAGGTGACATTTACTGCAAATAACCTCACAGCCGGCGAAAAAAAGGGCAGACAACAGGAAGTCGTTTTTCCCCACTTCGAACTGAAACGCAGTTGGAGGATTTCAAACGTTTATCTATAACACGATGACGCCCATACAATTGCAATGAAGGAAGAAGGGGTAGGTGTGGAAAAAATACATTCCTTGAGGTGAATTAATGCCGAATCTTTGATTTTAATTGGGGTATTTATTTTTTTTTAAACTTTAGAATACATTCAAATTGTATGAGTGGGGAATTTGTCGTGAGGGCAGATCCTTTCAACTCTCTGAAGGCCATTCATTATGTCGTGGCTGTAGTCGCTGAATTATGCTTGCACTTATGAATGTTTTCATGACCGTGTCATTATTTTATTCAGCAGGGGATGTGCCTCAAGCTATTTGTGTAATTACTGTTTAATAATTTGATGTTTGTTTATTTAAAAATAAAAAAAGCAGCCTCAGGACATATGCGAGGGGTAAACATTGCCTCACCGCACGGTCAGATCTCAGTTCTTAGGTTGCACACTCTTAGCCTGACTAAATGGACCAATTAATGACTCGAAATGTCGTTAGACAAAGACATAAATAGTTAAATATGGTTAAATCGTAAAATATTCTGATTGACAAACTTGCAGTTTAGTCGGATGGGGGGTGAGGGGGGCAAAACAGTTCTGTTTTTGTCATTTTGGAGGAATAAACATGATCATTGTGAACTTCCTTCATCAGGAGAGAATGGTTTAGTATTATAATTGTGAAGTTTGACATTTTGGAACAAAAATTCTTTTGTGTGTGTTTTGAGCTTAAAGAGACACCTGACTTGATTTCAACAGAACAGCGTAATTTTATATTTTTAAAGTGTACAGAGGAAAACATCTGAACTTTTGTGCCACTAAGTTGGAAGAGTCCTCTAAACATTTTATTGATGGCAGCTATTGAGCCTGTGAGGTATCATCTGTAGCTCGCAGACGGGGGCTGAAAATTGATGAATGATGCTGCTTGAGACGACTTGTTTAGGGCTCCCTGAGCCCAGCGCTCCCAAATAGACTCAGAAGATCACATGTCAGCAGGATACAGAGATTTTCTTACTGGACCAAGGTTGTGCGTGTCAGAGAAATTTTATCCCACCTCCTGACGGACTTCATTTATCTCCCTCGTACCTCTGCCCTGAGTCTGCTGGATTAATGAGACAAGAGGGGAAGAGCAGAGCGGAAGTTAATGTGCTCTTTTATACGACCTATAAGCAGAAACAGAAGAAGAATTTGGACTCTAAACTCCAACATAGGATGTGTGCAACACCGATGAAATTTGTTATTAAAGTCAGAACACCGCCGAAACAGACTTAAAATATTAAACGCGTGTTTTTGAATCACCAGCTATTCTCTCTGTTATCTCCAAGGCATCTTTTTATATTATGCCTGAGCCATTAACTTTATTAGAATGAGTTCGAACCGCTGTGAAACGCTTTCTATTTTAAATCCGGGGGCCTCCTCGTGACCTCCACAAGATCATCAGCGAACAGATGGGATTTTTACATGTAGCTGCAGTATTTCTTAATGCCTGTCTGATTCTCAGGAAATCGTATTAGACAATTGGCACAGGGCAGAACGGCTCATGTCAACCCTTGTGTTGCTGTGCATGTTTCCTGTTTCCTCTGCTAAGGAAACGTTTCCTGATTAAACAAGAACAAGAACAAAAAAAAACTGAATCAAAGAAAACGAAAAGAGGAAAAAACTATAAAATATTGACGTCTAAAGAAAAAAAAAAACTAGCTTTGGTTGGAGCATACACATTGCACAAAAAGTACTGCGACATAGCCTCCTCTTATATACACAGTATTAGCAGTATTGTGTTGTCAGTATCTGTCAGCAAGTTGTGGAGGTGGTTCCATATCCAGTGGCTGCGGACCAGATTGCACACACAGTGAGTTTTTAAGTTAATGGTCTACTTGAAACATATTCCAATTTAGGACTGTGAAGCCAGTCTCAGTAAAGGCTAACTTGAGTAAATTTCATTTTTGTGATTTATGTTTCACTCACTTCATTTAACATTTCGAGGAAAAACAGTACTTGGCACGACCACTTTTTTTTTTCTTCAGCCCGCAGAACATCCGCCATATTAATTTAATGATATCAGAGTGTTTAGCGAATGACTAAAGAATATGGTCGCAACATAATTGTATAACGGCTTAATTTGATTGTACTTGGAAGCAAGTAATCTTAACTTGCTGTCCAGAGTCATCGCTGGTGGCTGTGATTAGGGATTCTGTACATTATGTCATAAATTTGATTAAAGAAAACTCTTATCAGTGCTTTTGCACTTTGTACAGCCACAATTTCTGACATAAACAAAATGAAACAAGCAACAACCAACCTAAAAAAATACCAGATATTTTAACTGACTAAAGAAAGCACACAACATCACTGACAAAGTGAGAAAATACCCAGTGAGCGGTGGGTGTGTGGAAGAATACGCCTTGTTGATGCCAGAGGTCAGAGGTCAGATTGAGCATTGTGATTGGAGACCACAGAATGTACACAGAACAGTAAGTCAATTACCCACTAGCTACAACTGAGGTCTGCAGAAGATCACACATGACATATATCCAGGAGCCAACACTAACAAGGTGAACCTAACAAAGTGGCCGGTCAGTGTTTCCCTCAGCGCTACAACTGCAGTGCAAAGGGTAAAATCCCGGGGCCTCACACATTGAATTTTATTGAAAGTTTGAACATTTCAACTTTAAAAGGAATATTAGTACCATCAGTAACAATAATGGCAAATCATGAACTGAATATACACCAATATTATTACTGCAGCATAGATCCTCACTGATATGAATCACACAAATAAGCAGAAATGAAGTAACAACATAAACAAACCTCACTTCAAATCCTTGCTGCAGTTTATTTTGCAGCAAATCAACAGTTTATCTTCCCCACTTCCCCACTGTTAGGAAAATCATTCTGATTCCAGCGACACGAGGCACTATGCCTCAACCAATCAAGTCACTCTCTGGCCCCTGCGACCACCACTTTGGATCTGCATGTTCACTTAAACAGCCGCTCTTCACTTTGCTTCCGCCGCAGCGCTTTCACATCGCGCACAGTCGCTGACATCAGCAAGAAGGGGGGGCATGAATGAAGTCGCCGCGTCAGAGACGCCATTGGACGGTTGAGGATGAGGCGCTGAGACACTCGATGCAGTAGCCCGGCAGGTCACGTTGGGGGCCCCCCCAACTCCCCATCAAGGGTGCGGGCGTGATGGCAGTGACAAGTGTCTGACACACCATTTTATGGCTCAGAGTTAATGATTTAACGATGCGCCCAGCGCTGCAGACGTCTGTTTCCGTCAGCCGATGCCGCGAGATCATCTTCTTTTTTTTTGGAGGTGGCGAAAAATAAAGTAGTTTGAAATATTGCACGGTTAGAACTAAGTGACATGGAAGAGCATCACCTATTATCTGAGGGAGGTGCAGAGGGGGCGCGTGGAGTGAATGGAGTAATAAATGCTGTTTCAAGCCTGTCAGAGCCCGGCCCGGCCCGAATTAAGTGCTAACAGTTTGACCTACTTTGGGTCCAGCGGGACTGATTTTTTTTTTTACTCCATATTTGCTGATGAGGCCAAAAGAAGAAAGTCGCCTTAAGTGGAGCCTGGAAGTTGGTTGCACTTTGATAAACAAACATTCCTGAAGATGCAAATAAACACGCGGCGGCCGCACGCGTGAGCGCACTCCAACGCCTCCTGACCCCCCTCGCCTTTATTGGCTTTAACTGACCCGCCAACGCCCCCACCCATCCTCCCCCACCATAAACAGCGTTGAAATGGAATTATTCAGCAACGTCGGACCTCGACGTCCGCACGGTTCTGCGGTCGGACGCTGTCACTTTTTGTCGCCGCGAACGCTACCTGAAATAATGAAAGGGCTGACGCCGGCCCTGTCACTTTGCCACTCTGAGGATAATCTATTTTTCATGGAACGGAGGCCGGCGGGGATTTAATTTTTATTACTGACTGGCTGCCAGTTTTAGCCGCAGATCTAGGAAAAAAAGAAATATAAGCACAAATGCAAACATGCGCACGATCTTGCTCTCTCTCTCTCGACCGCGCTAGCTCGCTCGCTCTCAAACACACACACACACACACACACGGGGAAGGTAAACAATGTTTCATAAAGACAAAAAACAAAACAAAAAACAAACACCACCTCAAGCCCAGAGGGGGAGAAAAAATTGGAGGCTCTGGAGTAAATTCTTGGATGTGGAGGCACTTTCCCTAACGGCAGCCCATTCTGCTGGAACCTATCCCTGTGGAGGATTTCTCATGAGCCGTGTGATCTTGTGCGCACACATGCATGCACGCGCACACACATTCTATTACTGGATAAATATATAGTCATCAGAGCGTGGTGCCATTGGGCTCAGGTTTGCTTTCGAAGGCCATCAGTAATGGTGGGCCTCCATCAGTTGTTTCCTGCGCACCCCAAAGGGGAGGGAAAAAAGGAGCTTTTTTTTAATTCTACATCTTACATTTTGTTTACATGTTATGCCAGCTTTACATATTTATATTTTCCCAATTGAATATGCTTATCAAGCTTAGTCGTCGAGTGCATTAGCTACAGGATGTTGGTCTGATGAGAGGCACTTCATCTTTTTTTTTTTTTTTTAAAAGGTTTTGATGTGAAAAGCCTTTTTCCCCCCCTGAGAAACAGTCTCTCCCTCGTTAACCCTGTTAACCCCAGAGCAGAAATAGCACGACCGTGGCAGCATGCGGTTAATGCGGCAAAAACACACAGTTTTTTTTAAATACAGCTACACTGACTGGGGAGACTTGTAGCATCGCTCACAGCAAGTGACATTCAGCACCAACTGAGGCTGCCGCAAAATGTGGGTTGATTATTCTTTACCCGTAAAATCATCTTAAAATTGACTTTACCATAGTTAGGTCTGCATGCTATGACTAAAAAAAAATGTTCAATGCGAAAGTGATGTGACTTGTACTAAACACAAAAATACAATGCTACTTATACAGTGCTAATAGTTTTTTTGCCCTTGCTTTGCTGCTAATGTGGAACCCAGAGAGTAGGCTGATTATGCAGACACTCCAAAAAAAATATTATTATTGTTAGTTCTATTACAGCAGCATGGTTTTGTTGCAAGGAAACCCTGCTGACTTTTTCGTTGTTAACTTTTTTTGCTTGTCTGCCGCCAGCAGCCTCAAGCATCTCTGGTTGACGTTTGTCTAGAGTAGCACGACTGAGAATGTCAAGTTCTGTCTCTTTATTAGATATTTAAATTATGAATGTGCTAAATATTATTTGGATTTTGCAGTACTCAAGTTAGCTGCCCACATAAAGGCAATACAGCTTTAAAGTCAGAAGTTCAAGTGATGTTTTTTCAGTGTGCTTTGTGACACAGTTTTTTGTAGTCACCACCATCAAGAAATAAGATTGGAGGGCCATAGGGGATTTATAACTGCAGTTCAGAAATAATCCTCTAGTTTTATAAGTGTTGGATTGCTGTTGTTCATCGTTCTCATAATCTTAGAGCTTTATTAGCACTGTTTTACGGCTTCCCTGATCGGGGTCTTAATCACAATCAGCTCGGCACTCTGGACGCTCGTATAGAGATCAAACATTAGCTCTGTCATTGATTCATTGGATCTAATCTTAAACCAGGCTACAATCAAATCCAGGTTTAATGACATCATGCCCTTATTAAAAGTGACATTTAGTTTTTGAGGGGACGGGAGAAAAGGACACTTGGTCTTACGTGCCGGGTTGCAGCATTCAGTGTGCTCGATCAGCCAGCACTGATATTTCCCCCACTGACTGCTCACCACTTTGCGGAAAGAGGTGCTGGGTTTTTATACTGCGTAACCATCCACTCAGGACTACCTGTTGATGTCTATTGTGTGGTGAGAGGCACAGCAGCGCAGTATGACGTCAAACGGCAAAATTAACAGCATGGCTTTTGTTGCTAAAGTACACAGCTCAAAATAATAATAATAAAAAAAAATGTGGGACGTTGCATCAGCCAGTCATCTAATAATTTCCCTTTGATTTTGAAAATCAAAGTGATACTAAAGCCAGTCCTCAGCAAGTTAATGGTTTTGGTTTCCATTGCTTGGTCTTACATTAGATATATATTTAATGTTTTATAAAAAATTACTTTTAATTTTAAATTCTTGTTCTTGTTCTCAACACATTACACTAGCATTAATGAAGATCTGGGATGTGTGGTTACAGTGTTTTTTTTGTTTTTTGTTTTTTTTTAGCAGTATAAGCCTGCAGCTGTTTGACCATCAACTGTGTCCAAATGAAAGTTGACATGAAAATCAGCTTGAACGCAGCCAAGCCAGCACTCCTTGTCTCTGTTTTTCTTTTTTTTTATGTTTCGGTTGCAAAATGAAATAACAGCTTCCAGGAGAATGTAAACATTAGCAACTGTGCTACATTTCGCTACTGTCTTGCGTTCTGCGTTTATATGAATGTGCTTCATCCAGACAGTCCACAGTGGATGTTCTGGCAGAAAAAACATAGTCCAAGCAGAAACATGAGGCCATGGATACAAGAAGCGACCACTGGATTGAATTATGTCCGCAAAACTCCTTCCTCTGACATAATGCTGTTGGAACAGGAAGTGTTTTGGACAACATCAAGCAAACCCATAAAAACATCTAAAGTGCCTGGCGTTGACGTGAAAGGGTCGGAGGCTCTGGGCCGTTGCCTCTCTAAGCTTCGGGCTTGGCTACACTTTGGCTTCAAACACTTACTTAACCTACATGCGAAACACGGCCACTTTCTCATTTTCACCTTACTTACTTCAAGGTTGGTGTCCAGAGATGCTGTTCTGCTGACCTTGGCTGTAACCAGTGTCTTTTTAAGTTACTGTTGCCTACCATTCTGCCCGCTTTTGACCTCTGTCCCCTGGCATTAACAAGCCACACTCCTCCACACACGGCCGCTGCCGCTAACTGGATATTGTCTCTGTTTCAGACCATTTTAAACCCTAGAGGTGGTTGCAGATGGCGTGAAAATCCCAGTCAATCAGCAAACGCCGTGTGTCACGTCCAGAGTCACTTCAATCCCCTTTTCTTCCCCCATTCTGATGCTCGCTATGAGCTCCAGCAAGATGTCGTCATCATGTATTCATGCCCAAATCTGTTGAGTAGCTGACGTGTGATTGGCTGGTTTACAATTTGTGCCCACAAGTCATTGAACGCTATACCTCATGAAGTGGACAATGAGCAAGAAAGCACACCTGAAAACTATATAAAAACTGAGTGAAAGATTAAGCTTAATAATAATAATAATAATAATAACAACAACAACAATAATAATAATAATTAATACGTACATTAACATCATCATGGAAAAAACTGGGTGAAACACTGGGCAAAATTGGTTGTATTTCAAGTGCCGCATGTTTTGAAGATGCAGCACTGCAGGTGTTCACACGAGTTGCCAACTAACGTCTCAGTTCAAACAGCCGAGACTAACAGCCGTTCAAACGGCAGACAGGGAGACAGACAGACAGACTCTTCTCGGCGCTTCTGCTAAAAAAAAAAAAACATTCACCAGAGCTGCACTGGAGACATTAAGCCTGACACAGAGTTGGCCGGCCATCTGGACCTTCTGGTGGACTCCGGAACATCGTGTGATCTGTTTCCCACCTCCTGGCTAATCTGAACCGGCACCTAAATCAGACCAGCAGTCAGCAGACTGTCAGAGAACTGGCTGTCAGTGAGTGAGCGAGTGAGTGAGTGAGTGAGTGAGGGAAGGAGGGAGGGAGTGAGGGAGGGAGTGAGTGAGTGTGTGCACGCGTGGTTCAGAACAATCACAACAGAAAGACCTCACTGGTCGTTTGCTGAGCTACAGGCAAATCCAAATTCTCTCACTACCTCATCTATCTTTTCGATATTAAGGTGTGTTGGTGGGTGAACCTCAAGTAAAGAGCCTTGTTTACTTTATCTTTTGTCCAGGCTGTAAAAATGACCAACCAAACAAATAAACCAAAAAAGCAAACAAGCCAAAAAAAAAGAAAAGAAGCCTGATATTCATCCGAATGGTACCAGAGTGGGAAACCGTGGGAAGAGAGGAAGGCAAGTGTGGTGGGAGAGGGGTAGTTTACTTCACTACTTTACTTATTAGACTCAGTGTCGGGAAAGCTTGCCGTTTCTGCTGTATGTCTCCCCGCTGAGCACACGTTTCAGATTTGGGGGTCGGGTGGGGTTAGGGGGCGGCTATAAAATAAGAAGTGTAAGACAAACGCAGCACAATCTAGAGATTAACGTTCGTTATCTGTATTTGTTTTTTTTGTTTTTTTACTGACCGTTTTTTTTCACTCGCTCGCAAATTTTATAATTGCAAAACAGCTCTGCCCTTGCAAACCTTTTGGCTCGCTGGGAGTTCTACTCTAACACCCTTTACTGCCCGCGGGGGCCAACAAAACTAAGTGTGGAACACACACACACACACACACACACACACACACACACTGTGATGCTGAGAGTTTTACCATTCCTCACACGTGTCTCGGTTTTTGTGGCTGGACAAAAAAAAAGGAGGAGAAGAAGAAAGGATTGTGTTGCCTTCACTTGAAATGTTTTCTGCCCTCAGCCAAACTCATTAGAATCGTTTTAAAGTCAGCTATCAACTCAGTCGATTACATTCAAATGAATGCATGTGAAAGTAAATTAAGTTTCAGCATTTTCAGCGGCTGCAAAAAACGACGAGCAAAGAGTAAGAAAAAGAATGGAGAGAGAGAGAGAGACAGAGAAAGAGAGAGAGAGTGACTCTGTGTCTGGGTGACAATTGAGGTGCCAAAGATGAGCAGCGAGGGGCACCGCCGAGGGTCGGCTGATTACTCAGCACGGCGGCGGAACTCATCAGCGGCGCCGCTGATGAAACATCACTCATCTCGGACGAGAGTCAGAGCTTGAGGCGGGACACCGGTTGATTCCTGCTCATCAGCAGCCAGGAGGGTCAAAGTGCACAACCGCTGAATGTCAGCAATCAAAAGGCACGACCACGACCACGACGCCTTCCTCTCCCCGACAACAGGCAGGGAACCGGGCGAGGCCAGCCAGCCTTTCAGCCATTCAGCACCGCCCTCACTCAGTGGAGTCATAAAAAGAAAAAAAAAAAAACAAAGGGACTGGAAAGAAGGGATAGCAGAGAGAATCATGGGAGTCTCTCTTCCCTCCATTCAAGATTCAGATAAGATAAACAACGCTGTTGTGGTCTACTCCCAAATGAGACGTTTGAGCTCTGGGCCCACACAGTGCAACTCTGTTACAACATGACACAATAGCACGACCGCCTTGAGACGCACAGCAGACATATGCGTAACGCCGAGACTTCACAGGGCCGAGCGAGAGCATCGCATTATATGAGCGGCCGACGAAAGTCGGTGAATAAAAGCAACTTTTAAAAAATTTGCTCTTGGCCTGAGGGCAGGTCAGTCTGACGCCGAATTAAACTACAATACAAGTAAAAAATGCGGCGAGGCCGTTAAAAACAGCTGCAAAGACAGAGTGCAAGAGTTCCAGTCAACAGCCACATGACATAAACCCATTGTTTTTGATGAAGGTGAGGTTCACATTACAGCTGCTAGCTCTGTAGCGCCTTCCTGGTGGCAACAGTTCATTTTGAAAAATAGAACATCTGAGAAGCCAGTATATATATATTTCTATTTTATTCATTTTTTGCTCATTTAACTGCCACACCCTAGTAAATTACATTGACTTCCTGACTGCCGTCACCATTCCAGAATGATGACATCATCCTCCTCCGCAAAAATAACACCAAAAAAAAAACAACCGACGCGCGCTTATAATTTCACGCAGCACCTTAACAAGTCATCTGTAGCGGAGCTGCCTCCTATTTTCCCCGTTTTTTACACGTGTTTTATTTTTATTATTATATTTATATTTTTAACACTGCGGTGCACAAGAGCCAACGCGCAGATGAGGAGCAATTAACCGATCCGACGCAACATCGTGTCTCTGATCTCTGTTTTGCCCTCCGCCCGACTTCTAGTCACATTTTAAGCATTTCGGCATTGTTTCATCTCCTTGCCGCAAACGATCTCTCTCTCTCTCTCTCTCTCTCTCTCTCTCTCTCTTTCATGCATGTTGTATTGGGGGAAGAGACGGATGTATCGGAATTCCAGGGCAAGTTCACCTCACCTGGGAATTCTGCTGCTCCCACCGCATGCAGTTTTTTCTCCCCCCTTGCCCCCCTTACTCTTCCTACAGATTCAGATGAGTCTTCCCCCCTTGAAATGGTGGCAGGTGAAGTGCAATATTCTCAGCCAGGTATGGGTCCGGAATGAGCCCCGGTCACTCCGGGGAATTTCCAATATGTATGTGAGATGATTGCCCTCGAAAAAAGAAAAGGATGAGGAAAGGGGGAAAGAAGGAAAAAAAAATGCAAGATCGCTGCACAGCTGAGCCTTGAGACTGGACTGGAAGTCATCACTTGGGAGCTCATTAAAAACTTCCCCCTTTGGGGAATCATCATCTGAATTCGATGTTGCGTTCAGCCACAAATGCAGGGAATATTTGGGCAAGAGGCCTCGGATCTAAAAACCGACTGGCTGATCAATCCTGATTATCGGTATGACCAAAGCAGGAGGTCTCATCATACATACAGTCATTAATGAACACGGATTAGCCAGCAGCGAGTTGAAAAGCAAGCAGTTACGCTGAGAGATTCGATGGTTGTGCGTAAACCAAAACACGTGGCAAAGCTGAAGAGGGTCAATCAGGGCCGTGGTGCCTGATCAACTGATAAACAGAGAAATAGTCCAACAGAACTTGCAAAAATAAAGATTAAGGGTGCAAAAACCCATCTTGCAAATAAATAAATAAATAAAAAGATGCAACTTGTTTTATTCCACAAATAAATTATTAAGTTGCCCATAAACACTTCACCCATGGTCAGGCACATCAGCACAGACAGGAGGGGAGGAAAAAAAATCAGCTTCTTATTCTTCTGCTTTCTCTGTGGTTTGTTTTCCTCTTAGAATACAGACAGAATGTTCTTTTCATGTTGGCCTGGGAATATATTAATGACAATGAACCTCCATTTTTATATTTAAAATAAAAATACAAACAATTCAAGCATCAGACACATGGATGAGCGCAAAGTAAACAGCCTGGAAACTCCCTGTACCAGTTAAATTACAATAACTTTCACACTTGTTCAGAGTTTGTTCGTTCATTCATTCATTCATTCACTCATTCATTCATTCATTCATTCATTTATTCATTCAGTCATTCATATATCAATAATGCTGAAGGAGCACAGAGGCATCATGTGATAATAAGGAACAAATTTAATGTTAACTAAACACAATGTCCTGATTAGACATGCATGGTTATTCTTTACTTATTACTATTATTATGATCATTCTACTCATTTTGCACAGTCTTAGGCTACTGTAGGCGTCCATTGGGTGAAACTCTTCATCCTGGTATCTGGAAACTAGAAAAAAAATAAAATGTCACCATTTATCGTCCATCCACAAAGTGGTGGCAAATAGTTGAACTATGAATTGTGGTCGAGTTATTCCTTTAATGCTTCCGACAGGAAGAAAGCGTTTCCTCCGTTTTTACAGGTACAGTGTTAAAGTCCTCCCTTCGACAGAGGGATTCTGACCCTGCAGGAAAAAAGCTTTTAGGCAGGCACCTCGGCAGAATGACCATCTGAGAGGGCGACTGAGGGGACAAGAAGAGGAGGAGGAAACAACAACAACAGCAAAAAACCAACAAAATGGAAAATAAAGTATAAGTTTTGGCGCTATTGTAAAAGCCTTCTGGATGCTCTAAAGCTAAACACTATCATCAGGCCGCCGCTCGCAGGCACACGTTGGAGAGCCGGAGACAGCAAAAACAAACCATGTAGTGTGGCCGCAGTGCTGGGGCCTCTTCCTCAGCCAACCACCTGTTCCTTTGTTTACTCGCCAGACTCCTCATAGATGGAATAATCTTCAGAGACAAGAGGGCTTGTAATAGACGAGACACAACAACTCTAGCTTTGCGCCTGCCGAAATCAATTTGCAGCCAGATTATTGCGGCGAAGAGTCGGAGAAAACAAACAAACTCTTATTTCCATAATTAATCAAGTGCACATGAAAGTGCTTCACATTTCCCTTGTAGACAAAGATAAGCTGCCGGTTGCTGTTGCTGGAATTACAATTTTGGCTTGTGTCTATCTTGTGTATAGAACACACACACTCCCTGCCACCTCCAGTAAATGTCATCTTGAATTTTTATTATTTATGTTAAGGCAAGCGATTTTTAATTTTTTTTTTTATTAAAGTGCTATTTTTCAAAGGTTTTTACTGAGCGACCCCAGTAACATCTTTGGATAGTTTATCTTAAGACTAATTATTTTTGATAAATGATCCTCCTTTGGGTGATTTTTCTTTCCGCCAGACATCATTTAATTAAAACCCCGCTGAATCATGGGAGCA
Source organism: Thamnaconus septentrionalis (assembly GCA_009823395.1). Taxonomy (NCBI): domain Eukaryota; kingdom Metazoa; phylum Chordata; class Actinopteri; order Tetraodontiformes; family Monacanthidae; genus Thamnaconus; species Thamnaconus septentrionalis. The sequence continues at coordinate 16,055,014 of CM020509.1, read as the reverse complement.
TGTCGCCGCTGTGTTCTGCAGGCTGTTCAGAAATCTCACCTGCCTCGCGTGTCGTGACTTTCGGCGCCGGAAACAACATGTGCCGGTTCTCCCGCCACTGTGAGGTCTGGATCTAATGGGTTGGGACACAGACCTGCCCCGCAGGAGCGCCATCCTCAAACAAATCTTAAGGGGCTCCCTTACCCCACCACCCCACCCCTCCTGCAGTTTTTTCAAAACTCCAAAATTCTGAAAATGTCAAAACGACGGGAAACAGCTATTTTTTTGTCAACGATTCTTTTCTTTTTTCTTAGAAAAATATAACCAGAGCAAAAGCTCTGCTAAGGGACCGAGCGTCTCTCCCGCTTGGTTCGCTGTGAGTCCCCTTCCCTTTTCTTCTTACCTCCATCAGAGGAGCCATTTAAGGTTCACCGCACAAAAGAGGCTACACGCAATATTGCTTCGCCACTGGATGCGGCGATGTTGTGCTACACCAAGGCAAACCGGAAGAACGACTGAAGAAAAACAGATATGTAACTAGTTGAAAAAAAACTTTTTACTGCGTCCTTCCTCTGTTTTGTTTTGTTTTTCCTGTAAATTGTAATTCAGCCGTTCACGTTTTCAGTAGGCTACTTGCTGTTCGTTGACACGGCGTTGGGAGTGGGTGGAGGGCAACGGTTCCCAAGGCAGAGAGCTCAACCCATGTGTACAACGCAGCATACATTTTCGTCAATTCTATTACTTAAATCGCAAAACTTGTTTATCCTGAAGTCCAATGAGCTGAATATGATTTGAAGTTCCTTTAAATTCAAAGTTTCATCTCAAAATTTCTCATAGGCGGCGAAACTTTACCAATGAGAATCTGCAATTCAGTTGCAGATTCAGAATTGTAAGCGTGAGTGTAGTTTGTCTTTCTATGTAGCCTCACGATAAACTGGCGATGCTTCCAGGGTGCAACCTCACCTTCCGCCCAAGACAGCTGTGATAGACTCCAGCTTCCCCAGCAACCATCAGTGCCAGAGAAGTGATAATAGAAAATTGATTAAACACCAAATCGTTTATAAACTATTTCAAAAGATTTTTTTCTAATAAAGAAATTAATACCGAGATCCCAGTTCAGTTAACTTACATTTTGCCAAATGATGGATGTTGCGAATGTCACGACTGTCTTTTGTCATCCTGTTATCTCCAGATTGCAAAATAATTACTTCATTATATCCCAACATCTTGTTATCCTGTAATTGCTGGATGAATCAGGGCGTTATCGCCCTGATTCATCCAGCAACACTACCAGAACAAGAGTTTGTTCTGGTAGTGTTGCACCCTGGACTGGAGTCCGGTTCACTCTCAGCTCATGTGCAACTGCAATTCTTAGTTTCAGGTTCTTACATGTGTCAAGACCCATCTGCAGTGCAGACTTGTGCTGCTGATAGAGAGAGATAAGAAAACTGCTTGTTTTTTTTTTTTTTTTTTTTTTAAGAAAAACATTACAGTTAGGGAAATCAAACTGTAAACATTCTGCATGTATTTTCTTTTCACTGGTGCTGCAATGGAGCCTCGTTCTGCTCAGATAACGACCACGGTCACACGTCTTTGTTCTGTTTTTATCATCCGTCAGCCTGCCTGCCCGCCTGCTCATGACAATCAGTCTAATACCCTGCCATTAAAAATTATTCCCTGCGGAATTAGTGAATTTTTTTTTTTTAATGACGTGCCATTTTAGAGGCGAGGAAACAACTTGCTTGTGTTCCTTTGACCAATCACATTTTACTTGTGCCTGGTCCTGGGATGCACCGTACAACACACTGCGACAGAGGCAGCGCCCTTCCAGCCTACTTACCATGAGTCACAATATGTTGAAAAAAGAAGAAGAAGGAAAAGAAGAAGAAATGCACTTTCACCAGAGCGTATTTGTGGCCTCTTTCTGCAGCTTGGACGTGAGTGCAGCAGACAGTGCATGGAATTCTTTTCTTATGAGAACGGTCTTTTGAGTTTTGCCTGTTTTTTTCCCTCGTTGGAATCACAGAGTGGTGTCTACAGGTTAGTGCTTTCTGAGTAACTGGGCTTTATTCTCGTCTCATCTTTGCCTCCCTGTTGAAAGCAGGTTGTGAATCATCTTTTATTAAATTTCCTTCATAATGTAAAATTGACCAGCCAAATATACATAAATACATATATATACTAACAGCGAGGAAGCATGGAAACCAGAGCACGTGGATGCACGGCACGATTAACCTTCAATGTATTCATTTGCTGCAGCTCATCATTATGTTCGCCATGTTTTTTTTGCTGTAATGCAGTTACGGCCGGAGGCTCTTTGTCGCAATTTGTTGTTGATGCGCAGCCTAATTTTGCAACTAAGACAATGACTAACCGCTTTGTCCTTGAAGGCCTTTTATACTTTGCCGGTCACATGACCTCACAGTGCTGCGTCGCAGGGCTCTACACTGTTCCTGGCCGTCATTCTTCAGAGAGGACCTTAAATTGCAGATGTGGTTTAAAATGCAACGCGGGCGACGGCAACTTTAAAATGTCTAAGCTCTATAAATCCCCGGCCTAAACAAGCCGTGAACGGCGCTGAGTCAGCACAAAGCCCTGACAAATACCCCCCCGGCCCAGCGCCATTTGCATGGCCCTCAGCGCAGACAAGCCGATACAATTGCGGCGAGTCCCCCACCCCCCCAAAAAAAATGTGTTCTGTACATCCTTGACTTATATTTGGACCCAGGCAATCAATGGGTGCGGGAATTATGAGGCAGCGGAGCGAGTGATTTTAATCTGCGACTAAATATCCAGTAGTGGATTAGTTTCAGACAATTTCATACCTCCAGAGCTCTTCATGAAATATGGATAAGGTAGTAGAAAAGGGTGTGTGTGGGGGGGCGGAAGCAGGGGGGGAAATAAATAAATAAATAGATAACGGTATTTTCCCAAACCACCTCCTTCGATGGAGGCCTGATGAAAAGTTTTGCAGTTGGGGAATTTTCTTGCCACTTTGCATAGCAGATGCGGCACCTCCCACAGCCTTGGTTTCTGGGCGCCAGTTTAATTAGAGAGCCCCACCAGCCTCCCTCTGGTTAGATACCTTTCAACAGCGACGGCAGCGGTGGCGGCAGTGGTGGCGGCAGTGGCGCTCCCGAAAAACGTGGGCAGATTTTTTCCTCGCGGCGGGACGTCTCTCAGCTGCAGCGGCCGATTGCTCTGGGCCTGGCGAGAAACAAAGGGAGAGCATTCAAAGACGTTAACGGGGTAGCATACACGCGGAGTTTATTTCGGATCATGGGCTGTTTTTTTTTTTGTTTTTTTTTAATATGGTCATAAAAGTATAAAGTACTTACTGCAGCATTTCACAGATTCCAGCGTCACAAATAACAGTTGACTGCAAGTGCATCTACTGCCGCCCATTTAAAGTGAGTTTGCTGATGATTCTTTGTAATGAACACAGTTGTCATGACAATTACTGTCTCAGCTGGAATCTAAAAATAATGGGTGAGCTGCTGTTTCACGCAAAACAGTTGTTCCTGGCTAAATTCAGGTGTCCAAGTTTTGCATTTTTCTGATGAGTAATTTCCTGAAAAGAATATCTGTATTTTCTTATTCTTATAATCTTTTGTAATTGGGATCATGTCTTCTGGATGTTCTGCACCAATTTTTTTTTTTTTTGTACTCAGGAATAACATTTTACCGTATTGCTATGCCACAATTGATGGATGTGCTAATGCAAATAGCATCTATGCTAAAACACTTTTTTTTTTTTTTTTTACAGTGTACATCGTACAAGAACAGAAAGAAACAATAAAAAAATCTGGTAAAAACATAAATAAAAAGTATCTGTGTGTGTTAGAATTTTGAAGCTTTCAATGGGAGGCATTTTCAGGCTGGTGTTTATCCTTTGGAGGCTACAGTGGTGGCGAAAACTCGGTTCGGCGTTCCCAGATAACTGGTAATAACTAATCTGACAACATATACTGATGCAGTCCAGCCAGTATATGAGGTTCTGACCTCAGCATGACCTGATCCAGTTTCACTGGAGCTGCGAACATGCTATATTTATTACTAAACAATTGAACTGAACAATTTTGTCTGCCCTCGCTCCTCTTTGACTGGCAGTTTTATTGATCACCCAGACAGCAGCTCTGACTTGGAATTAAGTTGGCTGGGGAAAAAAAAAAAAAAGCTCCAGTGTTTGTAGCGGCGGCTCTGGCTTCAGCTAGCGGCGTTTCTCCGGGGAGCAGCTTCTGGGTAATGAATCTTCATTTAATGTAGAGTAACCGATAGTCTGGTTCGCTACACTTTACAAGTAGCTCCAGAAACACTGTTATGAGGTCCGCATCTATACAGGGAGCAACTTCTCTCCTGCAGTGTTGCTGTGCAGTGTTTTATGTCTCGTCCCGTCTCTCGGCTGACATTCGCTGTTTTGTATGTCCCTCTGCGTCCAGGACATACGGTGACTGGTCTCTTTATGCTGCGCTTGCAAGAGTGAGGATGAAGGGTAGTTGTCAAAATCGAGGGTTGATTAGGAGGTCACACACAAAGCCGTCATCCAGGGGGACACACGTCTGTGCCTCCGGTGTGAAACCGGAAAAAACACCAGTGTTTTTGTTCCGACTTAAGTGCCTTTACCAGAGTGCAGTTTCATGTTGGGCAAAGAAAAGCCTGGTGGCAGAAAGGCACAGCAAGACACACACACACACACACACACACACACACACACACACACACACACACACACACACACATACACCATGAACAGTACTTTGGCAACCAAGACATTTTATTGACATGCAGACGTAAGAAGTCAGTAAAGCAAGTAATGAACATGTTGCTTTCAAAACTTTAAGCAGCTGAGACATATTGACAGAACATCAACAGAACAATCTATTTCAGCTGGGTTGCACTTTATTTCTTTCATTTTGTGCGAGAAAATAACAAAGATATATGTTTGATAAGGACTCATACGCGTGATGAAGCCATGTGCATTTGCTAGCCTTAGTGCAGCAGCTCAATAAAGCAGAGTTCAACTCTGAAAGCTCACTCAACCCGCGATCAGTCTTAATTTTCCGTTGATTGCGCAGGAAATAAGTTTATTTTTAGCCGCGGCGCCCACGATGCAGCCAGCTGCAGCTAATGTCGCGGCAACCTGGTTGAACCGGCGGCAACAACTCCGCCGCTTTGTTAACATTTCCAGCTACATTAAGAGTGAACACTGTTCTTCCGGAGAACAAGTGATGTTGTGTGTGGTTCCTTTTCACATTGCAATTTTTCGCAAGAGTCCCAAGATTTGACAACAAACCCACATGTGTGCAAAGATCGTTCAATCATTGGACTAAAAGGTCTGGAGCGGGGTAACACGGTAAAATATGGAAAGTAAACAATCATGGAGCTCCAGCGTGCTGCACTCGTTGTGCTCATAATGATTTTTTTTTCAGACAGTTACGAGCGTTTGCAGGAAATTTGGAGCATCAGAGGCTTTTGATGCAACATCAATTTTATGAAGAGATGTTTGCCATTTTGCGACATCGAAGACGTTTCGCAAGAACCGTCTCCTCATTGCTCCAAGTTGAACCACGACTCGTGTTAGCCTGACGGTCCGTACTACTAAACTTTCTACTATACTAACCAAAACAATATTTCCCATAATGGCTGTGGCTACGGAAGCCTGTGACGTGTATAAAGGTGTGGGATTTCAGAACTGGTTCGAACCACGGTGCGGTTGCTTTCACACATCAACCGAACCGCACCATGGTTCGTTTGGAAGCGAACCGAGACCACCTCTCCAGCGAGGTCTCGGACCGGCTGCTTGCTCCGCACCAGAGTTCGCTGGTCTGTATTCACACCAGCCCAAAAGGTTCACACCAGGAACTTTTTTGGTTTAGTCCGAACTAAACAGGGCAGGTGTGAATACGCCCTCAGTTTTAACTTGAAAGTTGTATTCTTATCAACCTCTTTAACACTCCTTTTTGTGTTACTGGCGGGCCAATTAACACACCAAATATGAAATCAAGGTGTCATCACAGTGTGACAAGAATAGTTTGTTCTGATAGTGTTGCACCCTGGACTGGAGTCTGGTCCACTCTCAGCTCATGCACTGTTACAACCAAATTTTAAATGTGGGTGATGCTTCATCAGATGACAGCTAGGATCCATATTCCCTGCTTGTTAGATCTAGCAGTGAGTGGCTGGCCAATCACAAGCCAGGAGGCCGTTCAAAGGCAGAGCAGGTGGGGAAGGGGGGAAGAGAATGAGTGAAATGCTGGTTTTGTGAGACCTATACAGCTCAAAATAGGAACTTTTTTTTGACCAAAAAAAAAATAAAATAAAATCTTGTTTATCCTTGAAAACAGATAAGCAAAATTAATTCAGCAAATCTGGAAATGGCCATAATAGGGCAGCTTAGAATTTGGGGGAAATCGTCTCCCTGTCAAACAGAGATCTTCTCAGAGTTGACACTATAATTAGAAAAACAAAAAAAAAGTTCTACACAGTCAGAAGTTGTACGACTCCTATTGTGACCTTTAACACAGTTTTTCCCCCAAGGCAGCAGTGTCTTGTCTGTTTGTTGGTTAATTTATTCGCGTATTATTCCAGACAGTGATATCCACGCTATAATTCGCTCAAGCGCCGCTCATGACTGACTGGAAATGAAGCGAAAGCTCGCCGAGAGCCGCACTCTTCCTGCTGCACTCCCCTCAGAATATCAGCAAAAGAAAAAAAGGAAGTGAATGACATTCAAAGGATTAGCGACGAGACTGATCTTAATGGTTGATTTGAAAACAGTCCGGAAGTGAAAATCTCCCAGATCTTCATCTGGCTTCGCTTCTCAGAGCGTGAGATTAGACTCTAATACGAGTCTTGATTGTGAACATGAAATAAGTCCCTCTGATACACATCACCGCCAGGCTGAACGCGACAAGATAGCGAGCGCCTATCTGCTGGCAATCAGTCTGTTGAGCTGACAAGATGAAGGTGATGTTTCACACCACTGTATGCTGCATTGTTTTGTTTGTCGCGTCTCCTTATTAGATTCTCCATTCAGGTGTTGACGACGGTGTCGTGAATGCAACAAGCGGCTTTAATTAAAAGCCGAGCCTTCTGTTTTCTTACAGATTCGCTTCCAGATCTCGACGGGCGCTAAACTGTGCGCCACCCCGCCACTCGCTTGAAGCAAAGGAAAAGTTCAGTGCCTCAGAAAAAAAAGATGGCTGAAAGGAGGAGACGTAAAGAGGAACTGCATTCAAGGATGTGCACACGAGCACTGAGTGCACAGCGGTGTTCCAACAAACGTTTTGCTTGCTGAAATGGTTTCGCTATGAGGAAATTGGAAGCGTTATTGGAAAAAGGTAAACAATCGCGTCATGCGAGCTGCAACGGAATAATATGTGTTGTGAAAGAAGAAGGCACCCAATGGGGAGAGGTGTTAAATGGAATATAAAAGGTACAACAGGTGTTCAGACTGACTTTGTGGAGATCGGAAAATGTCCAAATGCCTTGTGCATCAAGACCCGAGGCAATAATGAAGATGCACGGGTTCCAAAACTGTACACAATTTATGAGGAAGGCTTTTTTCTTCAAACAGTGATATCGACTTTTAATTTAGCTCCCACACTGGCCGTCAGTAACTGAGTGTTCTCAGTTCTCAGTTCTCAAGGTGAAAATACTCCACATGCAACGAACAAATAAAAGAGGTTTTAGTTTGAAAAAAGCAAAGTCTGAACCTGACAGGGGCTGAGGTTGATCACATTCATGTCAAGAAACATGGACTAATCTCATTTTCACCAACGCATAAAAGACAACAGGGATCAAGCATAAGCATTGTTTACAAAATGCTCTGTTACCACGAGGTGCAACCAGATCTTTCAAACTGGGCCAACAAGGGTTTCAGGAGTACACATTATAAATCACACAATGTTCAAAACGGTTTAAACAAAAGGAAAAAAAAATACAGCAGGAACATCAAATTTTCACAAACGAAAACACGACATCTTTGGTTTACCGCAGGCCACCTTCACAATATGATTCGCTGTAGCGCTGCTTCCGTCGGACCTGCACTCTTTGCCGTAATTGCTAACGTTTGCGTGCGAGTGGAGGACATTATTTACACTTTGCATTTTAAGGAGACGCAACATCATCATTAAATAGCCGAGTTTTCATGCGGTAAGCGCTAATGTTGCTCCTGTGCTTCTTTAATGTAGTTCTGGTTTATTACAAAGTTAAAACAACTGCAGAATCCAACAAAAAAAAGAAAGAAATTACGTTCATCTGTTTTACAGAGAAAATGTTTATTTAATGGCGACAATGTAAAGATGAGGCCAAATAAGCTCCTCCTGCAGGAATCTCCCCGGGTACGCACAGGTGTGCTGCTGCTAACCTAAAACTACTGTGCGTTTGAGGGACGTGACCAGAGAGTCATCCGTTAAATTAACTACAAAGGAGGAGCTTTCAGGCGGGTTATCCGAGGACAATCGCCGCCGCAACTCTGCCTTATTATCACGGCCGCAGTTTCAAAGTAAGAAAACTTCTGTGCAGAAATCTAGCTGAAACGAGGCGATCGCATCGCTAGCTGCCATCGCAGGGGGAAGGAGGCGGCGGCTTATATGTTTTTTTTTCTTTGCCGTTGGTGGAGGATCATCACACAGGGGGACGGGCGGAGGAGCGCTCCCCTCACGCCCGGCCCTCGTCAGCGCTGCATAATAATTGCCCTTGATGAAAACATAGACAAGCGGCAGGACTGGTCGGTGTTGAGAAGTCCCCTGACCTTAATTAGCCATGTTCACGGCATCGCACCAACCCATTACTGGGACTTTAAAGCATATCCATTTCATTTCTCACCATTTGTCTCCGCTCCTGCACTGGCTAATGAGGGCCAGAAACAATAATAAGGGGGGTGGGAGGTGGAAATACAAAAACCACCAACCGCAGAGGTAAGTAGTTGAGATAACCCGGGATTAGCGAGTTACTGCCCCGCGGTCAACTTTGCTGACTCTGGGAACTTGGAGAAGCTCTTCCCTGCCGCTCTGAAAATTTCTTCACCTCCGCCGACACGGCGCGGCAATTATGTGAGGCGGGTTCATGACATTTTTCTTTAATATTCATGGATTGCTTAAATATTGATGTTTGTTGCGCAGGGAAATTCCGCGGCACCGTGATGCTAATGGTGAAAAACTAGCGGGGGGAAATAATTTCTTCATTATTTTTATTTTAAATATATAAATAAACAAACAAAAAAATAAATAAATAAATAAAGGTAGCGCTGGCGAGAAGAAGCCCCTCGCGTCCCATCACCCCCCCACCACCACCACCCATGTGCGCACATGCACATGAAATAATAATAATGCTGCTGCTGCTGTTGCTGCTGCTGTGTTTGCATTAGGGTGTGTGTGTGTGTGTGTGTGTGTGTGTGTGTGTGCCCACTCGAGTCAGTGTGTCTCCGCTGTGTCGAGCAGAATCAAAAGCGCAGGTTCCTCCCACCGGAGCGAAGTGAGCGGAGTTGACCCCTGGAGTGGCCGTCCATCGCCTTTCATGGAGTGCACTCAGGCCATAATGGCACTTCACCACCTCCTCTTTCATCTGCCAGCCAGCCTTCAGCCGACCGCCAACTTTTGTTTTTCCGCTGAACGGCGGCACACGCCAAATATCGCCGCTGTTTTCCCTGATAAAAAACAATATTTGCTTGATATTCTATCTTGTCAAGCAAATAAATTAACGACGTTAGAAAGCGGGGGCACCAGGAAGTTGTTTTTTTTGGGGGGGTGCTTTTCAGTTTGCGGGAGGAAATGAGCTTTAAACGTCGAGGGGAAAAAAAAAAAAAACCCAGGCAGCCTCACAAAAAGTGGGCCAGCGGCGGCTGCAATGTGACTGACAGCGCACGATTTTCCGATTACATGCCTGACAGCTTGCACTTATTGAAAAGGAGGAGGACAGATGTTTGCTCTCGCTCGCGCGCAATTAGTTTTTTTTTTTTTTTGGCTCCCATGAAAACGAGAAATTAATTGAAAGTGAAATGTGGAGAAAAGATGATTTTATGTATGTGCCGAGCTCTGTCTGCGTGTTTTATTTACACAGGGGCTCGAACCGCCGCGCTGCAAATATGCAAATGGCAGCATATCTGTGCCTTTGGCTTGAACCCAGCCAGATGTAAAAATATATTACGCATATAACAACATGTTTATCTGTAACAAGATAGTGATTTTCTTATTGTACTCGATGTAAATTGATTATAAGTGTTATCCTTTTTGTTGTTGTTGTTGTTGAAAACTTCAGCTATCACTATGGTGGCAAACAGACTGGATTCATAAAAGAAAATTTGATTTTTGCAGACGTACAGAAAGCTCATTACACAAACGCCCTCTCTTGCTTATTTAAGATTCTAAAAGACAGAAAAAGAAAATAATTTTGTTTTTTTCCCCTTAAACGTTGTAAAAATACAAACATCAAATACATTTTCATTATGTTCTAAATTAAAAGTCTGCCTTTTTCTATCCAGGAAGTGTGTTTGGAACCAAAACAAGCCCATTTACCGTTTTCACTGAAGTGAACATTTGGGGATTGTAACCTGCAAACTTTCGACGAATGAAGAAAAAAAACCAAAGTTTTTTCAAAAATTGAAATATTACCAGCTTACGCGGCGCATGAAGGAATGATTGATTTCTTTAAAAGCACATAAGGCATTTTAATACCAACTGGGAAATTAGTTTCCAGAATGAGACAGCTCCATCTGAGATCCAACTGAAGACATTAAAATGAAAATGAAAATCATGAAAACAGACAGACGCTTGTTATCAAATGATACATTAGAATTGTCACAAATGAAATAATAAACTGTGTATGTGTGCACATGACTAAATTACCAATTTGCATTTCAATTGGAGTTTGAACTATTTAAAGATCTCGTCTGACCAGAGCTTGTAGATCGCTGTCTGTTTCTCACATGTCAGTCAACTGGAAACAAATGTGAAAAGTACACCTCTGTGTGATGTCACAAGGGGGATTAGATGCCCAGGAGAGGCGTTTGCGCTACCTTGTCACACCAACCACCTGTCGTCACCTTCCTGACATGTGGAAGGTCAAACAGATAGCATCTGTTTGAAGGAGAATCCCTGATAAACTTCTCAGAGTAACAAACACAACTCAGTCAGTCGCCTCCTCCTAGTTGGCTAAAAAACTTAATGCACACGGTTGACGTGAGCCATTCCGTCACCACTTCCTTCAGCATGTCCACGCACTGTTAGCAAGAGACCTTACTGCCGGAACTGCTACCACTATGACATGACTTTTATGTTTATATAGTGTTTTTAAGCAGTGTTCTGTATAGGCTTAACAAATGTACGAGATAAATATAACATTCAAAAACCAAAAAAATGTTTTTTCTGTCAAGGAATGCAAGTAGATAGGGATAATTTGACATCTTAAGAAATAATACAGCTTTTTAATTTTTTTTTTTTTTGCTTTTTTCATGGATGACATTAATAATTAATTATATAACTGACAATAAAAACATTCCAGCTATAAAGCTTCTACATACGGTTGCATTAACCTTGACAGAAACATTAAATACAATGATTTATGGAACTAGAAATGCTGTGGATTTTGAGCAGCTGTGGCACCAACCTCACAGTGGATGGTGATGTAATGAATGTGTTAAATGCTGCATATCTGTTTCAGTATGCGAGCAGGTTGATAGAACAGGCCAGTTTGTGACTCTGCCGGGGGATTTTTGTTTACCTGAGAACCTTGTGTGGGTGATTATGGGGGTCTCGAAAACCACCGTCGGCATCCACAGAAGGGTGCAGAGCGTCGTTGACAGCTTCATTACTGGACAAAGAAAACCTATATGCAACATGTTGCTGTTTCTCTGTGTCGTGACTTTCCTGACGCCCAGAAACAGGTGGTAGGACGTGGTCACAACAGCCGGGTTACTCCCCTCCTCTCATCCTGGAGCTCCTGGTTAACCCCGCCCCTCCCCCCAGATTTCCAACCGCTGAGGGCAAATTACTGATCTGCGTTTCGAGGATCGAGCGGGTGTCTAATTTAGCAAAAGGAAAATTCGGTTGCACAGGATGAGCCGTTTACACAGAGAGGGCTGCCTTTTTGTTTTTTTGTTTTTGTTGTTTTTTTCCCCCTGCGGTCGACTCATCACTTTGAAATAAACGGGCCCGGCGTGCCGGTTGTGCGTTTTTTATAAAATGAAACGTGAGAACAGGATGGCCGAGTGTTGTGCACGCTCGGCCGAGACAATCACAGTGTGTAGCTGCTTTGGCCGCCGGCGTAAATCCCCCCCTTCTCAAAGCCGCCGTCAAGTGAGAAAAGCAGCTCCACCTGAGTTAAAGTGCACTTCTTGTATCTCATTATTTGTTGAATAAACTTCACATCCTCTAAATAGAACAAACAAATGTTTCTTCCCCTCTCCTCCCTCCCCCGATTGGTCTCTTTAAAAAAGAAAGAGGAAAAAAAAAGTGCCCTTTCCTTTCTCCCCTGAAATGAATTTAATTGCATTTGTGTATTTTAGCCCGAGGCAAGGCTCGCCCGCAACAGACTAATCCTTCCGCGGAGTGAAATGCACATATATAATGCATGCGCTTCGGATTGCACTTAATAAGGAAAGTAATTAAAAAGAAATCATTTTTAATTCGCCGTGCTTATCACAGCATGGTGTTGAAACCGGAACAGACAGAGATGATGGAAGGGGAAGGTGTGCGAGAGCAGGGGAGGGGTGAGCCGGGAGGGAAGGAGGAGGGAGGGATGGGAGGGAAGAGAGGAGGGAGGCAAAGAGGCAGGGGACAGATAAGGTGGTATTGGTTCTGTCACAATGTCGTGCAGGAGGAGGCAGGTGGAAACGCTGCTGCTCCAAAACAGAGAGACGCACCTGCAGCCCCGCGGCCCTGCAGCGAGAAAACTTTCATCTTTCCCACAAGCGTCGGAGCCTTCCGACTATATTTAACCCCCTGGAACAGACGAGCTGACCCTTTTTTAAACAAAGCATTCTGAATTGCTTTTTTCTTGTTCCCGGACTGTCAAATAGATGCAGCCAAAAAGGAAGCCGCCTCCGATTCATTTCCACCACTCCAAACATTGCACCCGGCGCAAACAAATGCGTTTGGTTCCCTCAAGCAGCTCTTAACCGTGCCGTCGCTCCTCCATCTATTCACAGATGGCTGCCCTCAGCCTCCCCAGGAGCTCTGCAATTACGGCGAGGTGTATAGTTCCATAGTCGCACTCTTTAGCAGAATTAAGACCTAACTCAGACATGTGTTGGATAACAGCTACAGCAGTAATAAAGGGCCCCCCAAGCGTACACTTAAGGCGAGAGAGAGAGAGAAAAAGTTGCCAGCTAAGGAGTTTAGCTTAGCATCAGCAGAGCAAACGCAATATGCGAATTTCCCCAATGTGGGATTAATGCAGGCCTTCTATTCTATTCTGTTCCATTCTATTCTATTTCATTCAATAGCACAAAGATCACGGACTAAGTAAACTGTGATATGCTCTGCGTGAGTTAACCTTGCAACAGCTTCTTGTTGCAATGACAAACGCTAAAGGAAGACAAAGAAGAAATACAGGAAGTGGTTGTTAGCCTAGCCGCAGCTAAAGAGGCTGGTGTGGATGTTGAAGGTTTTCACTTAAATTCCAAAATGGATTTTGGAAGAGTTTATGACAGTGACGCTAAGTAGCGTGACATGTTTGACGATGCACGGCTAAAGCTGCTCCTTCAAACCAATAGGAAGCCTTTATCCATTGCTTTGCTAGTCTGGCAGTGCATTGGTCAATCTGCCCCTCAATCCAAAACGTACAGATACCTTTTATGACAGCTTTTTAAGAGACGGACGTGTGAGATAAACTCGAAAGATTCAGGTATTGTTTTACGAGTTGATGCTCTGTCAAGTGCAAATGACAACCTGCAAGTAGCGCAAAGTCACATTTTCCTCTCAGCGATAGTTATTAGAAACAGCGTCTGAGAGTCTGGAGGTGTGGGGGGCGAGAGGGAAAAAAAAAAAGAATTGCTCTAGCAACAGAGGAAAGAAATAACCAGCTCACATCCCCTGGCAGTACAGCTTGGCCATGCTCGGGAAGAACATGCTCCACTCTACTGCCCATTTACTCCACAGATATGGGCCGCTCGGCTTTTACTGAATGTTTACTCCTCGGGGAATTGGCTCCATCCTGTTAAGGTCACTCCTCCTCGCTGCTGCTCCTCTCCCACCACTTTAGTCACCTTTCCTTTCTGCAGAGAGCCCGTCCTAACCCAGATAGCATCAGCATCACCCCTCAGGCTCAGTCCCACATATTTTAGCAGGCTTTTTGTGCGCATGCGAGCGTGTGTGTGTGTGTCTGTGTGTGTATCTGTGTGTTTTGGAGGCTTTAAGGCTGTGTTCACAACAATAAAGGTGCAAAGCAGCTCAGACGACACAGTTTAACCCCTGCGCTCTGAAGTTTTAGCTTTTAGCAGCACCTCAGTCACAAAAGGTTATGGCACAGTTTCCTTAAAAGACATATATATCTATGTATGTACATAAACACACAAACATATATATATATGACTAATCTGACAAAGCAATCTAGTTCACTACCATCAGGTGACTTTGACATACTGACAGAGAAATGAAAGCCTGTCCAGCTTTACTTTAAACAGCCTCTCTGCTGCTGTAACGCTGTGACTGCAAGTCGGTACCATATGTAGCCTACAGGGAAAACATGTGGCAACTAGTGAAGCCTGAAAGTGAAACATACCCTCCACTTGTCAACAAACGATAGACAACAATAATTCAAGGTCCACACAGCAATGTTGGAACCAAACCTAAATGCTCATGACATTTCAGCCCAAACCTGTGTGAATCAACAGCTGGTTTAAACTAGGAATAAATCCTTGCATTACAAAAATACCCACATTTACTTAAAGCTGAGGGGGAAAAAAGACAGCAAGCGTTGTTCATTGCACTTATGAGTTTAGGGTTTGGACACGGTTGACATTACTTGCCAGAGTTCAGAGCAAGCAGCCCTCAACCTCATGTCAAACGATGACACTGAGAATCAGCAGAAGATGGGTTTCAAGGATTTCACACTCCGGCAGCATCACGGACTTAACAGGTTCAGTCAGTCTGCCATTTCAGTGGCAGAAGTGTGATGAGCGCCTGCCTGCCTGCTGCCTGCCTGTCTGCACATGTCTTGGCATTTCTTTAATTCCACTTTACCAGGCCCACAATGTCTTCTTGATTAACGCCGGCAAAGTGGAGCTGAGCGACTGGATGCCTCTTGCGGCATAAATGGAAGGAGAGGCAGCAGCTGTACAAGTTTGGCTCTCTTCCCGACCACGATCATGCATAGGGGGCATGAATCGGTGGTGAATCCAGAGCTTTCCGTCTCGGCCCCGACAGGGAACGCATGTCACATGCAGGCTTTTCACGCAGGAGAGTCGGGGCACGGGGCAAATCTGCGAGGTTACTTTATCGTGCCGTGAAGTGTTACCCACGGGACGCAGCACTTGTCAAAGTGGATCTTCAGCAACAGCCAGGCCGTGCTCCTGTGATTTTCTGACCTTTCAAGATTGTGCCCTGTTAAAGAGAAAGAGCCTTTCTTTTTTTTTCCGTTTTGGTTTTACAGTGACTGCAAAGTTTGGCTTCTTTTTCTCGATTAGTAGTATATTGAGCAGCTTTACCATACACTAAAAATGCATATGGTACATTTTCTTTCAACATTCTATCGAACCTTGTTCTCGCACTTGAGCCTGCGTGGGCTGCTAGAACTTCTTGCAAAGAAGGTCTACCACCTTGAAAGCGTCAACCGTCCACACCTTTTAGCCTCATGTCTGCCTGGACTTTGGGAGGAGGATGGAGAGAACCTGCAAACTCCACACAGAAAAGCCCCATTTTGGCACTAAATTAGACTTCATCCTTCCTGCCAGGTCATAGCTCTGACAACCCAAAATCTTCATCAAGAGAGCTACATGAATTCGTTGAGCGTTAGCACATACAGTAGCTGACAGATTCTGGAGGTGGTTCAATAAAATCAGCAATAATTGTTATTTTTCATTTTTGAGGCAGGCAGACGGGTGCAGGAAGAGGCCTCACACTAGAATCCATTTCCACCGAGTGCTGAAAGGGAATCCAAAGGGACACAATGGCTCCCTTCTCCCCGGGCACTCAGGTGTTCTAACAGTGGACGCAGACAATAAGAACATTTAGGAGACGCAATCAAGAGCTGAATGGTTGCCTTCACCGCTGTTGAGCGGGCCCTGTAAGCGCGTCTGTGTCACACACAGCATGAATCCGGGCCAGGCGGCTATTACAGGTGATGGCGGTAAAAAGAGGTGGTGAAAGGTGCGGAAAAGCAAGTTTAAGATATCGATTGAGCAATAAGTGGGTTTATCATCATTAGACAATGTTCAGACATGTTGGCAGAGAGTGATTTTATCATGACCTCACACCTGAAAAATATCATAAATAAAAAAAAACCACCCCAAAACATTGTAGGTAGTTGTTGCAAGAGTTTTAATGCAGAAGTCTGGTTTAAATATATATATATATCTATATATATATATTTCTTAAAGGCAAAGCTTCTCTCTGACTTGGAAGTAAAAAATAAAAAGCCTCACAGAAGGTATCTTCAACTGAGCTTTTTCTATTTGCAGGTAAATTGAGCGGCTTCTGATGCCGGCTTTATCTGAATGCCTGCAGGTTTCCCAAATTTAAATTTGCTGTTTGTATCTCTGTGTCGTGTTGGTATGTGTCAGGGTTATGTTAATTGACTTCCAGCATGTGGTTTTGTGCTGCTCCCCAAATCAGAATAAACAGACTTCCTGTCTCCCCGTCCACTGAAGTTTCGCTTTCTGGCATCCCAGGTTTTTCTCGCCGGTGAAAGTCTGATATCCAGTAGTGCGTCATCAAAGCGCGAGTTTTCCATAATCTCATTTCAAATTTTTGCGGCCGTCCCACGGACCGGGCATCAAACAAATCTGAGCCGAGTGTAATTACGGTGTGTGTAACCCAGGTTAAAGTGATCTTAACCCAGTCAATGAGCATAGCTACCTCGGGTCATTCAATTAAACGGCGACGCAGAGTGAGCCCGAAGAGAAGAGTGATTAATAAGGAGGCGAATAACGGGCGAATGTTAATAAAGAGGAAGTGAGACCAATTACTCACTGAAGATCGGTACAAGTAAGGCAATCTGAGAGGTGACCAATCAACGTTACCTATTATCCATCCGTCTATCCATTTTCTATCGCTTCTTCTCCTGGGATCACAAGGATCCCAGCCCCCTAGGGGAAAAAAAGCCAGGTTCCACCAGAGATCACCACAGGGTCAATGCAGAGAGACAAATGACAAAGACCCAGCGACAGTTGAAAGCTGCCAATTAACCTGACATGCATGTCTTTGGACTGTGGGAGGAAGTAGCCAGAGTACCAAGATAGAACCCAGCCAGTCATATGAGGACATTCGAATGTGGCTCCAGGTTGGATTCAAACCCTCAACTTTACTATAGTGAGGCTCTGCAACGCCTTGTCGCCCACTTGTTGTCTTTGCAACTGTGACGTTGTTGCAAATACTAGCTTGAACGGCGTCACCAAATGGGAAATGTTGAAGAACGTGTAACGCACAGCTTTACGTTGTTTATGTGTTATGAGTAAAATAATTGTATGCATCCAAATTTTGCATTCTGACGTCGCTCAGACCACCTGCTTCATCAACACATATTCAAAGACTGTGCGCGTAATCACCTGCATTGCACACTTGCCTTTGAATATTCTGACAAACGGTTAAAAAAGTGCCTCTTCCAGAACAGCACCTCTTTTTCTTTTTCACTCATTGTCTATTATTTACATCTCGTGTCAGCACATGCTACCTCATGAGCTAATTGACTGTAAAGCAACATATGAAACGTGGATAAAAACTGTGGTTTTTTTTTTTGCTAATTGTGATGATAATGAAAGTCAAGAGGGGTGAAATCATTGTACGTATTATTGGGATTATTGCAATTATTGATCGTACATCACACAGAAGGCCAAATTATATGCCTGGACGTTGATATTCATCTCTTACTGTATATATTTATCGTCCGCACAGCCAAACGCAGAGTCGGTAGATCTTTCCTGTTCCGCCACCGCTACTGCACACCCACCGCATGTGCCATTAAAGGAAGTGATACTAATAAATTATTTCAGCGCAGGGATAAAACGGCAGGGCGTGGGGTCGGAACCGTGATAAAGACAGATTTGTCTGCAAAGATGGGTTGGACTGACACCACCACCGCGTCCAGGTCGACATCTCGCAGCTCAGTCCAATTGATTTTACGAAGACCGGGAGGGAAGAAAAAGAAAAAAAGAAGGAGGGCGGGGGAGAAGGTGCGAGAGCCGAGCAGCTAAAGGTCAAGAAATGAGGTACGGCTCTCAGTCTCATTGTGCGACCAATCAGCTGGAGCTTGGCCGCCCTTTTCCCTCCTGCCAGTTCCTGATCCTTCACACAACTTTTTTTTTTGTTTTTTTTGGTAAAGCGGCCTTTCTTGTCGCAACTTACATGTGTACTTTTAGGGCAACATGAATGAATCTAGTTGGAATTTGCTTTTTTTTTCATTGATGAGAAGGCTTGAGCTTCTCAGAAACGTGGTGCAACTAAAACATTTTGTGTGCTGTTTTCAACGTTAACTTATTTTTTCCGAAACAATGAAGGACTTAAGGTTTTGTTTGGGCTTTTGTTTGATTGTTTTTTATTTATTATTACTTATTTATTGTTTGCTTATTTATGTTTTTATTTTTCTAAAAATGTATGTCTTTGTGAAATTATTTTGTAAATAAAGTGTGGTTGTAAAAAATAATAATAAAAAAATCTTCTTCATCTTCTTCTTCTTCTTCTTCTTCTTCAAAAGGTGTTATCTGGAATTGAATTTACATGCCGGGCTGCCAGTAATTACCTCACCGAACGTCGGGGCGAGCGAGCGACGCGGAAGAAGAAGGGGGGAGAGAGAGCGACGGACTGCTTTAATTGGATATTTGGCCCCTCTGGATGTGGACTGAACCATGGCGCCGCATCATTATAATCTCTCATCAGGTTCTAATTTGAACCCTGAATGCCCACTCCCCACTGCGCTTGCCGCACTTGAAAGTGCAGCCGGTCTGCTTGAATCTTATTCTATTTATTGTTGTAGATGTAACAGTGAGGCGTTTTTTTTTCCTTCTTCTTTCGCTTTTTGCTTTTCGCTTTGAGGGTAGCTGATGTCTTAAAAAAAAAAAGAAAAAGAAAAAAGAGGCAGCTTGTTTCATTACTCATGCAGTTTGCACACAGTTTTCCCAGATCAGACGCAGGTCTAACATGTTAATAACGCCTCACAGTGCCATTATCTGCCTCTCTGAATCAGATCATTATGTCGCATTAGTTTTCCCACAGATAGTGTCACAACTCCCCGCCCCCCCCCACACACACACACACACACACAGAACCACTTTTTTTTTTTTTTTTTTGCAGTGGTGTTTGAGGTTCTGACTCGCTCAGTGGCACCTCCAGGCTGGAAGAGGATTAGTTAGACCAGCTCGAAAGATCCCTGTCAACTGGATCACCTGCTGATGTAAAAAAATATATATTTGAAAATATGCAATGAGCTCTGAGTGAGTCAGCAGGTTTGATGTACGGTATTGTTTATAAAAATCCTTTCAATTCCTGTTCAGGGATGGTCATGATCCTGCAGCTCAACTAACAGACAAACCACAAAACATGAGTTGGTTATTTTCTATATGTCACAAGCCCATTGCCAAAATAAATAGATAAATAAATAAATAAATAAGAAGAGGGTTTTTATTAAGTTGGAGCCGAGGTGGAATACAGGCAGCTCCCCAAAGATCAATACGCTATAGGTCAGCCGAGAGCCTTGTATCAGCAGGATCGATACGTGCACATCAGAGCGGGATGCCATTGTACACGCCTAACAACTGCAAAAAAGGCCAAAAGCCTGAAGGATCAACCCTGCAAGTGGGTCAGAAAAACACTCAGGTGGGGTCAAATGATAATGTGTTTCTGGATAGAAGCACCTCCAGAAATGTAGTGAATGTTGCCTCCCCAGCACACACACACACACACACACACACACACACACACACACACACACACTTGAACAATGTGCTTCCTTTGACAATGTTATAACCATCAAAATGGAGATTTTTGATTCTTACATTGGGATTCACTGGAGGAAACTGCCTCCTGTCCAAATGTGATGTTGTTTTTCCCCCTCCATTCAGCATTTTCAGCAGGAACCCTTGAGTAAATTGATCTACTCAGCTGTACTGCATTAAAAACATGAAACCTCTGAGGTGTCCTCTCAAGTCAACAGCAGCAGCAGCGGCAGCAGCAGTAGTGTGACAGCAGCCTTTTCATTGCCATTGTGATGTGGAGATGTGCATGCAGGCACTGAAATGATTATGATATAGCTCCTTTTTCCCCCACCTTCCTCTGGCAGGGAAGTCCAACCAGCTGAGTGACAGAAGGCAACCAGACTGACATCTTATCGGCGTGCTGTGCATCGCAGATACTGCCGGCCCGCTCCCATAATCTGCACGCGGCGGCAGCAGAACCAGGCTCCGGATGTGTTTGCATCGTTTGCCTTCGCACCCTGGGCGATTAGATCATTTCTTTCTTCCCCCGTTGCGGATTTGCGCACGTTAAAAGTTTTGGACCTGCGTAGGTGTCTGCGTTAACACCGGAAACCTCGGCTCTAACTGCAGGATTCTCGTGCCTCAGAGGCGCCGGTTGGAGACGGGAAAGGCTCTCCGACGCGTCCGCGCGATTCGCGTATCTCTCCACGAGGGCAGCAGCATCATCTGAAAAATACTGGAAAAAGACTGAGACGAGCTCCGAGGGGCCGCGGGCTTCAAAAGCATGGCGTGAAATCGCTTGCCAAGGATCTGCGTAAAGACACGGCTTCGACAAATTATTTACTTGTGGTGGAATAAAATCTACACCATCACTTGGACTTCTGAGTAATTCTTCTTTGAGAAATTCTTAAGAAAGAGCGATTTCTCTCTTTTCCCAGTGCATCTGCCTTTTCTTAGATGTGCTTTCCTCCCCTTGATGTTACAGAAGGTTAATTACATTTGTTTGAAGAATCAAGGACCTCGAGGTGCTGTCATTGAAGGAAATCACTTGTGGTACGGCTGGTATTTAAAAAGTAAAAGAGGAACTGTGCCGCCAGGTGGAGTCTGCTGCGTGTTTTTTTTTTTTTTATTGTCCCTTTGTGTTTCTGTGTCAACACTCGGGTTTTGTTTTGCTTTTTACGTCACCGTCTCCCTTTGTTTGGCACAAGAGCCAAGGTCGGATTCACTCTTCTACATGTTGCACGTCCATCTTGAAAAAAGAAAAAGAAAAAAGAAAAAAACAAACCAGACAGGCATTGGGAGCAGGTTTTTAAAGTGCGAGTCTGTTGCAGATTGCAGGAAGGAGGTGAGTCATAGGCAGAGTGACGCAGGAGAAAAATTACAAGGAGAAGAGAAGCAGTCAGACCATCTTTGAGGAAACTTGAGACACGTGAGGTCGCCGGCAAGGGGAGCGGACGGACAAACAGGAAGTGCGGGAACTCACAGATTATGCTATGACAGCAATTAGCATTTAGGGAAGACTATTGTTGCTGCTAACAGGTGTTGGGCTCTAATCTAAATGCTTTCATGAGATTCGTGTCAGACTGGGACCAAGTTTCCTTCATGTGTGAGTGGAAATAAATCTGTGTCTCAGGCACGTTTCTGCCACTGCGTCTGTATCCTAATAGACGAGTTGTTCCACTGCATGCTGTGCGTCGTGGAAAATGCATATTGTTGATGTATATGCGCCGGCTTTAATCAAGGTGAATTTGTTTTGATTACGCTCGGCGCCTCTCAAGCCCTTGAGAATGTTTTTTTCTAAACACGCTGGTGTGTTTCACAAGACTTCATCTCATGTTTCCAGGAACAAATAAACACATTATGACAGACAGACACACAGATAGATAGATAGATAGATAGATAGATAGATAGATAGATAGATAGATAGATAGATAGATAGGTAGGTAGGGTAGGTAGATAGATGGATGGATGGATGGATGGATGGATGGATAGATAGACAGATAGACGGATGTTATTTTTTCATTTTCACTCGTCATATTTTCCTGGTTCTATTGTTCCAAAGTGTTTTCCTCTGTGGATAAATTATCACCATATTAACAGCTGGGCTGAAGTAAACGGTCAATTTAACATTTAAAATGATTTCATCAGAGAAGCTGGATTTCCTGCTCTTCCCCTGCCGGGATGCTTGGTGGCTGTCAGTGGCATTGATGGCAGCAGTCTGCAGTGCCTTTGATGGACAAATCCATAGCGATAAACCCCTCTAATGTCCCTAATGTCATTGGTGATCATTTATCCCATTTACTGGTTAAAAACATTCTTTATTGCTTTTGGAACGGCTGTGACCTTTCCTTTGGCAATACTGCCGCACCGCCAGTCGAGTCAATCGACCAATCGGGAGGCTGTTGTTGCTCCCCCAAGTACGGGGAGCAGGACGGAGGAGGTTGAAGGAGTAAAAAACTCAGCCGACACTTGCAGCGTTTCCCCAAAGCGTTGAGGGAATTCAAAGCGAACTTATTTGCTCTGAGAGGGAGAAACGTACAAACTCAAGTGTTGTGTTTCCGTTAAGTGATTTGTTGCAGATTGACACGGCTACGCGTGTAACCAGGAGAAGCAGAGGTAAACAAACCCAGCAGACGGATGGAGTGAGGGTTGCTGGAAGGGCTGTCAAGAATGGCTGTTGGATTTTTTTCTCTCTCTTTTTTTGCAAATGAGGCCGAGCAACACCTTGAGCTCGTCATTCGCCCTGGCAGATCGATTCATCTTAACAGCCACGTTCCCCCACTTGTTATGCAAACACCACAACACGTCATGTGACCTGAATGCGCGTGACATTGTAGCAGTAAGATTGCTATTTAGCTCTGATTCAAAAAACACTGAACCACCTCAAACAAGTCCATTTAGGTTTCAGAAAATTAGAGCAACTTTTTTAGAATGACGCTGTTTCCATGAAATTTCAAACAAGGATTGTCTTTTCCTTTCTTATCACCTGCATTGGCCTTCCACCAATGTGACTGTTGCACATGTGTACATCACAGTGTCAGTTTTTGCGTTGCTAGTTGAAACTGCTGTATTAGAAAGACATTTGTGGTTGTGTAGCCTGTGCTAGTTTGTACCCGGACTCCATTATTTGTTTCCTTCTGCTGGTCTGGAGCTCCTGTGGCTGACACTCCGGTGACAGCGTGCCCTTCACCCTCTAGCTGTCAAACACCCGCAGCGCCATTTAGATGGCAGTGGGTGCACAGAGAGGTGTGTGTGTGTGTGTGTGGGTGGGTTTTTTTTCTTTGCCAATAAGATCCCATGCGTTTCTTATTATTATTCTTTGCACCCAATCGCCTCCTGCTGAGAAATGCACCAGCCTTGCACGCTTTGATGTGGTGCGTTCACGGGCCCCTGGCAAATGCTGTGATAACCGCTGTTTGGCTAGTTGAGTTCAACAAGTTTATGTTGGTTTTTTAATCATCTTCAGAAACTTTAAAGGTGCAATGCCATACTGAAATCTGGTTATAGGGATGCAGGTGCCTGACAATACTGCCAAATCATAACCCAGGAATATCACAACATATCGCCTTTATTCAGTGTGGCTCTTTATTTTTAAAAGCTTATTTTCAGCCCAAGTGTGACACAACAAATTAACAAGGCAAATCATGTGACTGAAAGACCAAAATATACTTTTTAGTGGATGTAATATATCGTACTGTAATATGTTTTTAGCCAGTAAGGGGCACATTTCTGAAACTTTTGGCGAGTTTCTCTTCTCATTTTGGATTTTCCAGCATTTCTAAGGTTTTAAATCTCTTGCGGCTCTCCAAAGTTTTGAGATTTTATCAGATTCAGCAAGAAGTTTTACCACCAGATGAGATAGTGCCAAAACTCCTCCACTGTTACACAGGCAAAACCTGCACATCTGGAGTGGCATTAGCTCAGTGTCTGTTAAGTCGGTTTTTTGGCACATTTTTGATTTTCCCCTAGACCACAAATCCGTAAAAGACAAAGCTGAAATAAAATGGTAAAAAAAAAAAATAAAGTATGAAAACTTGCTGTGTGATAACCGAAGATAAATGCCAAACAGCTGCACAAGGTTATGTTTGAATTATTTCTCAAAGCAAAAAATAAACAATAAATTAGAAGGCTGCAAACGCCAGGACCTAGCCGGGCTCCCGGCTCGCTCTTGCTCTGCAATGCTATAATCATCCGACTGAAAGGAAAATGTACCACCTACTGCTTATCTTGATGAAAGACCTTTAAATATTCACACCGCAGCGGCGTCTGTGATCATCCATCACTGGATGACGGGAACATCATGTGCAGTACCTACACATATATACAATAACGTCAAACTTAATTTCAGGATAACTCTATCACAGCAATGGAAACTTTTTTTTGAAATAAGATAACACACATGAAACAACCTGAAAAATGTGTTTCCAATGTCATGTGATAGGCAATACAATCAAGTGAATCCAAAACATGCGACGGAATACGTGTCTGAAGGGTGAGATTTCAATTTGTCAACAATATCACACCACGCTAAATTCTTAAGCCACTGCTCCCTTCAAAGTCTCCCGGCGGGCGGGACGTAAAATGATCCAAGCGACTCGATTCAAAGCTGACAGGAGGGTATGAAGAGCCAACATAGTGACACTTAGTTTGTGTGTCCTTTGCCGCTTTGATCGGTGATTGTCAGATTAACTGTCCTTGGATCTCCCGTCTCTCAGAACCGTAGTGATTTGTGCACACACAAGGTTGTTGTTTCTTTTTTTTTTCCCTCCGTGTGCACACCCCATCAAATACGATCAATCACAGTCCTCAAAGAGCCGGAGGAGGCAGGAAGGGTGGGCTTTCGATATGATGTGTTTGTGCCTGAACCGCAACAGATAAACAAGATATAAAAACACCCAGTAGATGAGGATTTTAGTGGCTGTGTGTCCAGGCAAATAACGCAGATTCTTTATTAGGCTACTGGCCGCTGCACCCCTTAGTCCCTACGGCTTTAGTGAATCGAGCTGAAATGTCAGTCTTACAGTGCGGCGGCCGCTGTGCTCGCGCTTTTCTTGCTTCACTGAGAGCCGGGCGTACTGTTTCCTTAGTGCTGCATCCGTAGCAACACTATGCCAATGGAATGTGTGCCTTTAGAACAGGAGAAATCTGATAATTAGGGGAGCCAGACAAAGACTCAGATTCAGCAGCACCTGACATATGACTGGCAGTGTAACCTGTTAGAGCTCTGCAGAGGCTTTATAATGGACTCCCATCGCTCCCGAAGCCGCCCTTCAGGCTGATTCTGTGCCTTATTAGCCGCTCGTCCGCTTCTTCTCATGTTAAAATGGAGACATACGAAATAACGGCGTGCGTCAACAGCACATCCCTCTCCAGCACCGAATACTGTGCATGGTTTCAACTGCTAGCGCATGACAAGTCATGCTCTTAGAAGATTGCGACTTTTTGACTTGTGTCTTTTAGACAGAACATGGATGCATACATGGATGGATAGCTAGACGGATACATGGAGGGCTATCCAGAATGTAGAAGGACACAGCTGGATAGCTAGCGAGTCAGCAGCTAGTCCGCTAGCTACCGTGCTCTTGGAAGAATGTGGCTGTGTTTGAAGCCGTGTTCACACCAAATGGATGCCGCAAGCATACGCACAAAGACAATGCACAGACGAGTCTGTCGCTTCTGTCATTTTATCGTGTTATTGTTTGAAGTTCAGGCGACATCACATGATGCTGTGTCGCATTTAAAATACAATCTAATTAAGGCGCTGACACACATTTCTTGCAGTTGCATCATGTTTGACGTGTGCGGTGTAAACGTGACCTTAGACTTTAGAGAATTATGTAGCTAGCAACCCAGAAGCTAAAAGCACATGGCTAGCTAGATAGCCATCCAGAAGTTAAAAGCAGACAGATAGATAGACAGATAGATAGATATGTGCAATGTGGATGTTTACAACATCTGTTAAAGTGCTTGGCCAACAAGGCTGCAAGAAACTGGTATGTGGTATTCAATGCGGCACATTTTGTATTCTGATGTGACAGCCTGCTGCATTGCTCAGGGGAATTGCTGATTCCTTAAACCACACAGAGATAACCAAAAAAGAATTAACATATCTGGTTAATTACCTTAATCAGTCGGCACTCATTTATCAAACTAACGTCTAAATTACTTCTTGTCAAGGTAAATTAATTTCAACTGCACTTTGACCTTTCATGCTGTACAAGATTTTCCCCAGGTCCCCATTGCCTTGGATGAAATTAGCACAACATGTCAGCTCGCTGCAAATGTCTCGTGCCATTAGAGCTGATTTGTTTTGTTGTCGTTGTTGCAAGAAGCCTTTTGTCCTGCTCGTGTTTTGAATACACACTCGCCTCAACGTAACCTAACTTTAACTAATTTCATACTTTGGGGTTTAAATGAGAAGATAATTGCTCTTTAACAATGTGTTTTCAGTGTGCGCCTCCCCTCACGCCCAGCGGCGGTCTTTGGCCGTCTGTTCCTTGTTGCATCTCGAGTGAGCGCCCATGCGCCAAAGCCTGAAGATTTTCTATGAGAAAAGTAATTAGTGCACTGATGGGCCAAGTGGTGCCGGTGCTTGGGAGCCATGTTTACTCAAATTTCTGTTTGTTTAGCCACGCACTGTTAGCAGAGAATGCCGAAATGAAGGATCTAAGATTTGCGTCCACGGCAGAGGGTTTTATTAGCAGGCACGTCGATTCAGTCGCTCTGCTGAACCTATCGGATGATGTTCTCGGCTGCTGTAAGTAAAGAAGTGAAGATCAATGTAACTTGAGACACTGAGAGCTGCCATCTCATTGATAGATGGGCCTTTTATGAACAGATGCGTGTCAGTCACTCAGCCGAAATGGCCCATAGCTGCATGCAGGCTATGTGACCCTCGGTACGTCTACCAATTCACACGATTCAGTCTGGAAATGAAGCTGCTGTTTAAGAGGGGTTGAGGAGGTGGGGGGGTCACAGCACAGACGTTCATATTTGCGATGTTACCCTTTAAAAAATAATGGGCCACTGAGGGAGATGACGCTCGAGAAGGAATGAAGTTAGATTAAGTGAGAGTGTGAGACCATGAGATGAATAAAACGTCTCTTCTCAAGCAATTAGCAACTTTTCTACATCAAACTCAACCACTCCATCACTTGAAGGCGTTTCTCAATGGAGGAAAAAGAGCCCTTGGAGATAAAGCAACGTCGGAAATGTCCTTATCGGCATTCAAATGCATATTCTTATCGAGCACCCTGCAGGGTTATCACTTAAGTCGAAGCTATGTGGATGAAAGGATTTGATTGCTATTTAAAATAGACGGAATAATTACAGGGCCAAGAGAAAAAGAACAGTGGCAACTTTTGTGAGGAAAATGTCCATTTAAAAACCTCTTAAACACTATACTAGCGGGTAGCCATGGGATAATAATGGGCAGTGAAAATAAATAAATAAATAAATGTAATTGGTCGGCTTGAATATGATAAGGAGAAGGTTTGCCTATTCACCTTCCAAGTTTTACTCCTCTTTCCAAACACACTCTCTGGGCTCTTCACCAGACGGATACCTGAGATGAGTCCAAATGGTTTAGAACACATTTTGTGTGCCAGATTACTGCTTCTTTTCCCCACGCAATGTAATCATTCCATTTGCATTGCACACAAACAAGAACGTGCCAACTTAAACGGAGCCTAAGAAAAATAACCGTCTACTTTGGACCTCTTGCACGTCAACACGTGGCTCAAGGTGCAAATATGTCTGGCATGCTCAAGAGAAAAAAAAATTCAACTATTTCTTTTTCCAAATATTTACCGCTGACTTTTGAACTACTTTGGCAGCAGGTTGCGGCAGTGAAAAAACACATTTTTTTAAGTATTCATATATATATTCATATATGACTTGGTTTCGACTCAGCGGAGGGAGTTTGGCTGAAACCGATACACAAAAAACTTCTGTAACTCTAAAATCCAGCACAAAATGTAACAGCCCATTCCAAACAAGGTCTTCCAGAGTCGGACAAAGAAAATATCTTACTTTTGACTTTTTTTGTGTTCCAGACTGAAGACGTTCATTCAGTGTGGTGCAGCCTCAAATATCCTGGGGATTGTTTGTAGTGTTTGGAACCGGCGGGGTCAGTGAGGTTGTGGGGTGAAAGACGGGGTGCATGCAAAACCCCTGGCAGCTAAAGGGTTTGCGGCCCCCGTTTATCGCAAGTGAAGAGAGTCCTGTGTGTTCGCGGGTGCAAATCGCAAGCTTTCGTGTAAATCGGCAGCAGTCACACAGTTATCATTACAGCCTCTTTTTTTTCCTTTCCAAGAGCACTTTGATTGCGTTAATCACACTTAATTGCCCACCTCGCTCTGTCGATCCGTCATTACCGGTGATTTGCCTGTAACAAGAGTCGACGACTTTGCCTGAAGTTTGGAGCTGGAGCTGACTTCTCTCAGCAGGTTCCCTGAGCAAGCTCTTATTCCTTTTATTTTCTTTTTCTTTTTTCTTTTTTCTTTTTTAAATCCCTGGCCTTTTTTCTGCTTTGTTCAGGCAAGCAGAGTGGCTCGGCGTAATCACAAATGGCTGGGTCATTGTTTTACCGACAGGAAAAAAAAAAAAAAGCTCAAACTTTGGGATTTGCGCATTAAAAATGCAGCCGGATAAAATATTAAGGAGCCTTGCAAGATGACATCAAGTCAGAACCTGAAACAACAGATTCCTTCCCCCCGCCCTCTTTTCCCCTTGCCCTCTATCTCAAAGCAGGCATGAGGTAGAATATCTATTGTGAGCTTTTCTACAGATTTACAGGATGAAGATCTTTTTAAAAAAAATAAACATTTAGTGAAAACCTATAAATATGTGGCCAGCATCAGCTGTGTTCAACTTGACGGATGACGAGGGACTGCACAACTGCTCCATAACCCCCCCCGACCCTCACCAACTCACTCACCCATTTCCATTGGTTCTCTGATATGTTAAGAGAGAGACAGCTGGGTACATTAGCAGAACGTACCCTAGAGTGACACCCGAGACGGAGTACCTTGCCCTATTTCACTCAATCAGTCAGCGAGTCGCACGTCCCCTTAGCACATCAGCCAACCAAACCATAAATCCTTCGCTCTGGCGCATTTTGCTCACAATTTTGGAGCGAAAACAGTACCGAGGCGTCTGCAGAGAAAAAACAAAAACCAAGAGTTTGTGGTAGAACGTAGGGAGGTGCGACATTACGACACACAATCAGCTAAAACAACATAAAACCTCTACTGTGGCCCCGCCGCCTTCTTTTTCCCTGGGAAATCAGCAGCAGAACAGAGTGTGACCTGCACGTCTCGCACGGCGAATCCCGGCGTGACGGATGAGCATACGCAGCGAGTGTGTGTCACCTGTCTGGGGCTTTTTTTGGGTGGAGTTGGGGGTTGGAGGGGCTGCACTTATGTTGGCCAGAGAGCAGATTTCCACCCCGCGCAGACGCTCATTCCAGATGAATGATCTACGTTCCCTCAACTGCCCCGGCTCCCTCCATCAAAACCTGGCCAACGCTCATAACAAATGATAGCGGGGGGGACAATGCCCTATTTTCACGGCAGAGTCATCCGTCATGCCAGGCCGGGCGAAGCCCCCAGAGTTTCATCATTTTCAAGTATTGTTCACGCTAAAGAAACAGAAAAGAAGCCCTCAACTGTCCAATAATAGATATCTGATGGGAGGGGAAGTTGAAGAGGGGTGGGTGGGGGGTGGGGGGGTGAGTTCACTAAATGAGGAACAATGTTTCTTTCAGGTCCCAGAAGTTTTGATGGATGATTTGATTTGATTATCAATCCCGCTGGCTGATTCTTGATCCTGCCGTCAGCAGCACGTCCGCTCACTTTTTATTTTATTTTCTTGCTTTTGGGATAAAATTTTCAAAGAGCTATTTATCCCTCCTACTGGTCAACAGCCCATTATGCGCTGCTTCTACATTCAATTTTGCGTGTTAAGTGTTTAATTAACCCCTTGATTATATTAGGTGGCGTGCCAGCGCAGACTCTGGGATGCTTAATGTCAATTTGCAGGTTAATCAGGTCACCTTCTATCATCTGCCAAAGCAGCAGAGGCCCTGTGATCCTCCCATAATTGTACGCCAGAGACCGCTCCGACAGATTGCCGCTCAAAGACATCTCATCTCCGGCCATACACTCGCTGGAGGGGGTATTAGATTTCTTTAATGGGGGGTTCAAACTGGATTGGACGCAGGGAAAATAGGCAGCTCCTTCAACCGGGATCTTCCTGTGTGTCAAACAAGATGACATGGCCACTCAGGGAGTCGCTCTGCAATTCAGATGCTTTTCCGAGTTGCAATATGAATGAATAAGCTGCAGCATCAGCCGGTGTCGGGATGATTCCTCTTCGCCGACCCGAGGCCTCGGTTCAGGGCCAGTTTCGGTCATAGCTAGATGGTATCAAAGATTTGTAAGGAAGTGACGTAGGTTCTAAGAAAGTCTTGAAAAATCCCGTTGAAGACAAAGCTAACGTCAAAGAGGGTGGCTAACATTGATAGAGATAGGCAATGATTTTACCCTATGTAACATCCTTGGCCTCCAAAACTGTATTCCTGACCGGTACCGTAACTTGAATTCTGATCCTAACTGTGAATCGGACCCCAATCCTAAACCTAACCGTCACCCGAGTCCTGTTGCAAACCCTAACCGTTGATTGATTGATTTTATTTAACTCATGCTTGCAGTGGACCCTGGGCTACTCGGACCCTCCATCTCTTCTGACGAGAGTTGGAAAGAATCTACGAGACTTCATTAGAACCTACGTCACTTCCTTCCGAGTCTTTGATACCATCTTGCCATTACCGCCAGTTTCCTCGTTTGCTCTGGCTTCCAAGTGAAACGCATTTAAATGAACTTTATTAGCACGTGGTAAAAGGTACAGCTCAATCAGGTGCCGACAACAAGACAAAGTGCCTTTAGTCTGGTGGCGTTTCGAGTGCAGGAGGTTAATTTGCAACTTAATGATTGAAAAATGCTGATCGCTCGGCTCGGCCTGGCCCCGCAGGACTTCAGGCGAGAACGTCCTCTCTGTGCTGCGTGTAGCTAAAAGCCACTTGTCTGACATGTCATTATAGGAAAATTCCTCTTCAGCGCTACATGAGCCACAATTGCAGTGCAATTTCCTAACATTAAAAGCTTAATTGCTTGTATGTCATTCAGTGAATCATCCATACATCTATCAGTACATCGCTCCTCTTCCTGACGAGCTACAGGGAGCCTCCGTCAGCTAGGCTAGGGTGACGCTAATGTGCCCCTCTCTGGAAAAGCCACCAGTTCATCCTAGGGCTGACAAACACACACACAGGCACACAAACACACACATTCACACCTATGATTCCAGCACCTTCAATTTCACCAGCGTTCACACCAAATCGGCTGCTGTGTTGGAAGCCGGCAGGGTTGTAGCCGCGGCGGGAGGTCACGATGAGCGTAACATGATGTCATCGTGTGACGTCGAGTCAGTAGTTTGCTTGGCCCGAAGGCCGACACGTGGGATTGGCAGCTGCGGCGTGATGTACACCGCTGGAGGAGTCATCGGCGGCATCACGAATCAGAAGCAGTTGGACCTCAGGGGGGGTTAGGAGGATTAGGAGGGAGGTCTCATCGAAAATGAATGAGTAACTCTGTGTTCTCATTGCCAATGTAGTAATTTTTTTTTTACTGAGAAAACTTTCGATGAGTCACTAACTACCGAGGATATGATCAAGTCATCTGAGTCACCCAGTGTCAGAAATTCATTTGTGCACACAAGCTCCACCCACTGCCAGAGTAACCAAATGATTAGTCCAATTAGGAAAGAGGGGGGCCGGGCTATGGTGAGCTGCTGAGGGGTTTGTTTGTTCTCGACTCGTTGGAAAGGGAAGAAAGCTGAGCTGAAACAGGAAACAAAAGCTACAGCTTCTCTCGCAAGACTAATACAGCAGTGAACTTATTTGTTCCAAGTGGAGGTAGATAGTTTGATATTTGTTACAGTTAGAACAACAGTTGCAGAATAGTGACACTTAATAGTTTCTGGTCTTCTGTTGCCGGACGAGTCAGTAAGCGAGTTACCAGAGACAAGGAATCATGTCCAGTGATTCAGTAAAATGACTCTGGAGTTTTAAGCAGGTTGTTCAGGACTAAAGCATCACTTCAGGTAGAATTTACAAATTCTTAGCATCATTAACAACACAGATGCCTGGGACAGAGTAACAAACATGTAGTAACTAGACATTTTAATGATAAAACTGAGAGTTTTAAGAAAAGGAAAATGTCTACCGGTTTTTCGCTCTACTTTGGTTTTTTTTCTTTTGGTTTCTGTCTTCATTTTTAGCATCGGACTCGTTGTGAAAGCAGCCTCTTTACAAAGTGGGAGGAAGGTGGAGTAGCTGTAGAGAACTCGGGCAGATGCTTTGAGAAACTACTGCTAATGCACTGACATGAATCAGAGCTTGGGGAGGTGGAAAAAAACCTCATATGTGAAATAAAGATCCACAGCGCAGAGGAACAAACAAGCAGCAACTACACGTTTTGGTGATTATTTATGAACAATGTCGGCCGAGCTTTGGAAACCGCGTTGACAAGGTATTTTAGAGGACGAAAATGGGATTTTCAGAGTATGTTTACACACCTGAGAACCTTGGAGAACAGTGCAGCCTAATGAGGCGCACAGATTTTTCAGTCGTCGCACAAATTCACTTTTTTTTTTCCTTCTTCTTCAAACGAGCCATTGGCAAGAACAAACTCGGCACCCACACACACTCACACTGTATGCACGCTTGCCTCCTACTGATATTCATTTGGATGCACATTCAGCCAAAGATTTTATATCGTGCATATGGACACTCAGTCGGCGGATGGGGAACCCAAATTCCTGCCCAGTTTTGTACTGTAAGGAAAATACCGTATTATCATACATTACCGAAAAATCAAAATGACGGCAAACAATAAATGCGGATCAGCTGAGTAAGTCTAATCATGATGCCGCGCAGAGCAGCGAGTTTTGAAGCCGGCTGTCATTTGCATGTTCCCTCAAAGACGACGGGAACGAAGCAGCGCGGCAAGCTGTTGATGTGCTCCTGATGAGCGCCAGCCATGCAGTGTGAACAAGCACGCCGACATAAGCAGGTGCTGTAGGTGCGAAGTTATTTACACGTTCAAAGGAAGCCGGCAGAGTGTAATTGGCAATTTAGTGGTTCCAAAAGTGTTTAAGGAAGAGGGGGGAGGGCGAGGTTGGGGGAGGGGGGGGTGATCTTTCGAGAGATATGAATTAATAAACCGTCGCTCGACATTGTTGGCTCTTGTCAATCTCAGAGTTTTATTCAGAATGAAAAGTGGAAACCGCTGGTTTCTGTTCCGCAAGGTTGAGAAAAGATGTGGGATGAAAACAATAGAAATGATCAAATATACATACACATGCTTATACATATATTGTATGTAAAGTGTGTGTGTATATATACATACATATATATGCATATATATATATATATTTGATACATACATATATACACACACACACATGTACACACCACAACACTTTATATACATATGCACACACTTCACTTTACATACACACACACAAACATATATATGTACATATATATATATATATATATAAGTGTGTGTGTGTCTGTGTGTGTGTGTGTAATTGATCATACTGTATTTGTGTGTGTTATGAAGATAAACATTAAATATTTAACAAATTTCCATTAGCACCAGTTGTAACTCTCCTCCACCCGTCTGTTTATTCTGATTCCTGTCGTTAGCTTGTGGCTGGACAGATGTCTGACCAGCCGTGTGGCTGTGGATGAATCTAGAAAAAGCTGTTTTCCTTCTGGAGAGAATAAAGGCCCTAATGGCTGACCAGGACCAGGAGAGCGACAGAGCCCTAATGCATTTCACGGTCCATTTCCCCCCTCATGAGCACGTCCAGTGACAACCCATTATTTTTTTCTTGTCAATGATATTTCACAATGAGCACGACATCTGATCTAACCTCCAAGTCTTAGCCCCTTCAAACAGACACACACACACACACACACACAAAGAAACACTGACTTTGATCTTTTTGAGGGAAGTTTGAGGGACACTTTCCAACACACATATAATGGACAGTCATTACATTCCTTCAACCCAAAGCCGATACTTGGCTGGACTAGAGTCTGGTCTCCGCTAACCCGATACCTTATTTCCTAAAAGCTGCTTGTATCCTAGGCGGATTGATTGGTGCGTGCGTGCCAACAATCACAACACCCTCCAAGCTGGAACTCACTCGTCGGGCGGAGTGCAGCACCAGAAAAAACAGCAAGAAAAGCGAAGTTGCTCTTTCTGAAACAAGTGGATTAAAGCTAATGAAGAAGATCACGAAGGAGACCTACTAACTATGCTGATGGCTGGCGCCGGTCTGACCAAAATGAAGTCTGTTGTCCGTAGGATGTGAAGACTGAGATCATAACACCTCATCATTAAAAAAACAAACAAAACAAACAAATATTAAGTGTGCCAAAGACTGTGATATGAAAAAGGGATAAACACAGTGAATTTCATTTTTACAATCCAATCTGACTGTTTAATGTTCATCTGTGCAAAGGTTACGATGGTAGATATAAATTTGCAGGCGATAAATTGATGCGTAGCGACATTACCTATCCTACCTACCTAGGCTAAAGAACACTGCTGCTTTTTTTCAAAGTGAAATAAGCAGGGTCTGGAGCAGCATGTTGTAAAATATTGGTTGATCATCAGTCATGTAACACACTTCTGCCTCACACGGCACCCATAACCCTCAGCAAGAGTACTATTTATTATCTGATTGAAAACGGTCAGTGTAGCAAGACAAATCTTAGCTGGCTATTAAGTGGATTCTGATGTTAGCCAGTGTGCTAACACACTGACACCACTCATGAACATGGTGTACTCGAAATAAAAGTGCAATTGCAGACTCAGCTCATCTCCATTAAACTCAGCAAAGAGTTTTGTTTTTCAGAATTCCTGGTTGTAAAATGAAACATTTTGGCTAATCTGCACTGTCAACACTCCCGCACCATCCAGCTGCGATGTCAATCCATCCATCACAGAAAAGTGATGAAATACCCCAGGTGTAGAACTTGCTGGAAACGGTGTTGCGTGCTAACGGAAAAGAACGTAATTTTTTCAGCTGCGCTAAAAGTCCAGACAAGACAAGACGGCAATTAAAAAGCCTTTGCGCCGCCGCACCTAAAATATCCAAAAGTACGTGAATCTTCTCACACTGCATAATGCGAAGACGTGAAAGGAAAAAAAATATCACACCAGCGTAAAGTTTGAAGCGCGCAACGCGGCTGCTCGTACCCCATCACGGACCTGCCACGGCTTCAACCTGTTCTCCAGGTGATAGATAATATTTACATGGCAGAGGAAGCGATGTGAACGGTGTGAGTGCGGCACCTGGGCACAGGCAGGCAAAGATAAAGTGCCTGGAGATAGAAATGTAGCAGCGCTATCTATCTGGGTTATTAGAGTCCCCCCCTCAGGATTCTTTTCAACCGAACACCGGCCATTATGTAGGCCACAAAGAAACAACGCCAGTTTAAAAAAAGAAAAAAGCACCGGCCGCGACAACATAACCGAGGAATTAAATGTGGAGACCTGAACTCTGCGTGTCTCTCCTATCACGCCTCCCCGTCTTTGTCAGATGGAATAATGAGAAGGAAACGCAAAAGCGTTGGGAAGAAGGGGGGGAAGCAAAGCAAGGCGAGAGGAGCGGTAGCAAACAATCATCAACACCTATCAACACCTTTTTGCAGTATGTTGGCGCAGCTTCATGACCAGCGGCTATTAAATTCCTGTCACTCTGGGGTTAGATAAGGACGGAGGGACGGCGGCGCTCGGCTTTCTGAGGGAAAAAATAAATAAATAAGGCGACTTGTCACAAATTGTCACATTACAGTCAACCGAGATGGAATGAAGCCTACACTCAGCGGCCACTTTAATAGGTTCTGCAGGGGTACAAAAAATGGCAGCCAATCACATGGGTTTGACTTCGTACAGTTAGTCATGTAGACGTGGGGACTTTGACGACTTGCTTAAGTCACAGGAACCTTGAATCAATTACCTAGCGGCCACCTTATTAGGTATAACGGTACAAAAAACCGTCAGCCAATCACATGGCAGCAACTCAATTGTTATTGGTTCCCAGACGAGGCTGGTCAGAGTTTTTTTCACACGCAAGAACCTTGAATCTATCACTCACTGGCCACTTTATTAAGTACAGCAGTAAAACAAAAGTCAGCCAATCAAATGTCTGCAACTCAGTGCTTTCGGCCGTGTGGACGTGGTGAAGACAGTGTTAGCGCCAGGCGAGTTGGTCAGAGTTTGTTTTTTTTCCCCACACGCAAGAACCTTCAATCCATCACCCAGAGGCCACTTTATTAGGTACCCAGTCCAAGCTAGGCGCACCCAGGGGAACGTGGGGTAGGCGAGCGCGATTCCACCAGAATACTGATAAACCTCAGTGATGTGAAGTGATGACAAGTCACAATGCGCTGCAGGCCTGGCGCCACCTGAAGAGGAAAGACGACAGTGGAGGGGAAAAAAAATAAGTCGAGACAAGCGGCGGCGTCGACAAAATGAATGTGTGTTTTCCGCCAGTGTTTGCATGATGTAGGAGGCTGAGACGGCGGCTGAGGCTGTAATTGATCATGTTGCAGCCTCTCCCCGGCTCTTGCTTTGAATGTTCAAAAGGATTAGTCTTCAGGTTGATGGATTAAAGCGGGGTGGAGGGAGGGGGCGGGGCCAGGGCGAGCGAGCGAGAGAAACAAGGCGCGCGTGCTGCACTAATTCTCACTTGGTTTGCTTGGCGCGCCGCAGTGGCAGCAGCTTTTATAAGAGTAATTGTGTGCACGCTCCCACGCTAGCCGGCTCTTGCCCAGAGCGCTCGTCCCTCTGCTCTTTACTGTTTACTTTTGACTATTGAATTAGCGGGTTAAAAATCTCATTAAGTGGCCTCCCTCTGCCCTGAACTCCGCCGCTTCTCGCGTCTTTTAATCAAATAGTTTTTGCGCCGCGCGCGTAAAGGAGCCTCCGCAGTGACTTTAGCGGGCCTTAAAACCCATTTGTAATACAATTACAGACGTGCGGGTTAATGAATTAAGGGGTGTAGAAGCAGCTTGCGTGTGGCTCTGGGACTCTTGCAAAGCACACACGCGCACACACACACACATGACCACCACGGACGACACCAACACCAGGGCGAAAAAAAAAAAAAAATGATGACGCCACCAAAAAACATTGCGGTATATTTAACCGCCTCCCACACGCACATGCAAATTCCTCCCGTCCCAGTACGTGTGCAAAAGAAAAAAAAATGCACTCTGCTCAGACGGGGGCGGGGGGAGTGTCATTAAAGGCGTTTAATTAAGGTCCAGGGATGAGGGTCAGCGTCGGAAGGGCAAACATATTCTAATAAAGCGTTGTGGCAGAGTTGCGCGGCAGAGTTGCGCGGCAGATCCGGCGGCGCCCTCATACATCACACCCGGCGGCCGCAGCTCCGTTTCACAACCCGGACGTCTTGGTTGCTGATTAAAAGCCTGTTCATCATCAATTCCACCTGCTCACTTTTTCTTTTGAAATTTCATTTATTTTTTATTTTTTATAATGTTTGACTTCACGTTCCGTCTTCTCCCTCCCGGGGTCTCCATCATACGGCAGGAACAAATGCGGAGTCGTATCCTTAATTAAATCAATCTGCAGGGCGCGGGGTGGATGGCTGGCGGGGTGGCGGGGGGTCCGGACAGGTGCATCCATTCACCTTTTACTGCGAGCGGCTCAGGTCGCCGCGCTCGACTCCGACCTTGATCATGCTAATCTGCCGGTGGCCTTTACGGGCCGCGGCCGTCATCGCGGACATCGAGCGGCTTGCGGGTCGGGAGGCAGGTGATGACAGAGGGGGGTCAGAGAGGGAGCTGGAGCCGCAGCACCAGAAGAGCTGACTGGCCAGTACAATAAATCAAGACCACGCAGCAATACTATTTATAAAAGCTGCTTGAGCAATGAGATTTATGAGCGGATCGAACATTAACGGCTTCCCCCGTCGAGCAGGAAAGTTTCTTCTTCTTTGAGTTTCTCTGTTTTTTCCATTCGGCAATTTAGGATGTTGACAGTACGAAGATGCGTGTTCGGGAAAAATGCTCTGTTTTATGGTGAAATTCAAGTTTTTAATAAATAGCCAAAGTGCAGAAACTGACATACCAGACATTCAGTTTTATGACAGTGAGTCAGTGAGAGGAGGCGAAAAGTGCCGTTCGTTCTGATTGAAACGTCAATCAGTTTAAAGTTTAGAGAGTTGCAAAAACCTGGACGAGAGAACTTTCCAAATCTGGGACGCCATTGCAGTGTGGAGTCTTTTTTGGTAGTTTTAAACTCAGTGAAAGAGAAAACTTTCAAAGAATAAATGTTTGTCTTAAAGCCTCTCTGCGTCATAACACTAAAGCAGGTTGACAACACAGAAGGTGTTGTTGACATGAACAACCGGACGAACCACTTCCTGTGTGGAAACTGCAGACTTTTAAGGCCCCGGAGCCGCTCGCTGTGAACACACGTCAGCTGTGTGTGTATCCTTAAATTTTTAATGATACTTTTTTTCTTAAAGAGAATTCATAATAGGTACTGCTGCTGCTGCAAGTTGATTGTGAGAGTGCAACTTCTAAATTAAAAGGTCTTTTCAAATGATGATGGGAAACTTGAGTTAATTGTGCCTCTGCTGGTACAAGGGGGTATGAGTCATTCAAAAGAGTCAGGTTTTTGAGTGGTTTGAATCACTGATTCACTCAACTTATTGGGCAACTTAGTGATGTGTTGATTCTGTGGGTGGGGTGGCGCTACAGTGAGCGACTGAGTGATTTGTTCACTCGCAGTTCAGCTTCATAGCAGGGAGTGAAAGTGGCAGTTGAGCTGAAACAAGAAAGCGGAGCTTCTGCTTTTCCCACAAGGAAAATATTTAAGTAAATGCAGTTGGAACATCATGAGCACATCACAGTAGCTGCGTTTCCATGACAGTTTTTGGCAAAATAAAAGCGACATTTCTAAAATCTCGACAAAGTACAATTGCGATTTGCAGGCATTTCCATTGAATGGTGTGAAGCGCATAAGCCGTAATTCTTCCCACGAGAATTCTGTTTGCTTTTGTTTGTTTACATTTGTTTGCTGTCAAGAATGGTTGTTATATTTTTCTCTTTGATAACTTGTAAAAAATATTCCGTCTCCTCCTCTGTCCAAACATAACTCGCCATTTTCACTTGACATGAACTGGTCACGTGACCCCGTACGTCACGTCCGGTGATGTGTAAATGCGAAAAAAGTGACACTTTTGCGATATACCCCTAAATCGAGACGTCTGAAAAACCACCTCACGAGAGCGTAAAAACCTCTCAGTGATATGTTTTTCTAAGTTTAGGTGTTTCCATTTCCAGTCGTAACCTTTCAATTGCAATATTGAGGTTTTGCGCAATTCTAGGGGTAATGGAAACGCAACTAGTGACAGCAGTTTGCTTTCTTTTTCGAACGACTCAATAGAGACAAGGCATGAAAACTCGCAAGTCAGTAAAGATGACTCGAGTTTTGAAGAATTAACTCAGCTCTCTCATTTTGCCAACACTTCTAACGCTGTCTTGGGTAAGATGAGGACACAGACGTGTTCTGCAAAGATAAACACTTGTGTTTCTCCTCAGTTTCCAACATGGCGGCCAACTCTGTATTTGAACATGTTTATTGAAAGAAAACACAAACAGGTGTTTCTCTCTGTTTCCCTCTCTGTTTTTAATTAAGTCAAGTAAAATTGACTTCCAGTTTATGAGCAATTTGCCTCGGCCTTGCACATCGCTATTCCAACCGCTACGATCACGCAAAAGAATGGAAACAAAATGATGTCAATTTTTTAAGCTTGATTTAGTGACCAGTAATGGCTCCATGGCTGAGGTGTTCGACTCCTGCCAGCGGCATCCCAAGACACGGAATGTTAAATGAGGAAAATTCACTTTGAGGGAGGCCTTCAAATCCACTCTGTTAAATAGAGACATAAGCAAAACACTGGTACCAGGCATGAATTATAAATAGCGCCGCAGCAATCTTTGTCTCCACGCTGCCTTTGTGGAAGCTATGAAGATTATTGGGGGTTTTTCTCCACCCTCACAATTTGCAAGTGACAAGGCAAACATGAGTAGAAAAATAACAAGATGGTCCACAGAAGCTGGCCAGTCTGGTAAATCACAGCACCGACTACCCGGGGATGGCCTCATTTCATTAAATCCACTAGAAACTGTTCAAGTTGCCCTTTAGCCCCCATGCAAGACAGTGTGAGTCAGTCTCGAACGAGGAAAGCTCACCGCAGAGATCCAGAAAGTCTCTCTCTTGTTTTGTTCGTGGAGTAAGCGCCGTGAAAAATGGCTAAAAATTAAATTTCACCCTCGTCTCGCCTTCCCACAGCCGCCCCTATCTGCCACGGATCTCGTGATCCAACCTGAAACAAACATGTGTACTGTGAACACGGCTCCGCCATGAAATTACTGTAAGATGAGCTAATGCCATGTTCAGCGCCATGAAATGAGCAACCTCGAGTCGATGCCCACCCGGCTGCGCTGTTATCAGAGGCTTTTCTAGTGGGTGAAGGAGCGGGATAACACACCTCCACGGCCGTTTCCACTCGCCGTGCACATTATCTGCTTCATGTCGGCGCAGAGCTTATCCGTTCGCCTTTTTTACATCCGCTG
Organism: Thamnaconus septentrionalis; assembly: GCA_009823395.1. Lineage (NCBI taxonomy): Eukaryota > Metazoa > Chordata > Actinopteri > Tetraodontiformes > Monacanthidae > Thamnaconus > Thamnaconus septentrionalis. The sequence goes on along the minus strand of CM020509.1, from coordinate 16,014,221 downwards.
TCTCATTACCCCCCCCCCCCCCAAAAAAACAACAAATAATCTATTTGCTTAACATCTTGATGGCCACGCCCCCAAATTTTTATCAGCCTGATGCAGCAGATGCAGCATCAGAAGGCTTAAATGAATCCAATCCAGATCAGATTAGCTGGGGTTTTTTTTTTCTTCACTTACTTACACAGCGTATTCTTTTTTTTATTTGCTGTTTGATAGATGTCATAGGCCAAGACAAATTTACCTCCTGGACAATAAAGTTTACCGTGACCTTGACCTTGACTTGTAGCAGCACGAGAGGCAGCCACAATCTCAAACTCCACAGTTTGAAGAAGTCTAACTTGAAATGACCCATCCATTTAGGAGTGAACTTGTTGACAACATAAAAAAAGGACATGTTAAAAATTATATGGGGACCTTCTGTCTGTCAAACGGGCCAATTAAATTTAAACAAGTTGGTAGCTGAGGTGCTCAAGTGCACAACCCTCTCACTGTCCTTTAGATGAAGCTGATTGGTCCTACAGTGCTTTATTAAAAAAAGCAAAAATCAGATTTGAGGTTTTCAAGATGGATTCCAAGGTGTTCCAGTCCGAAATGTAGAAGGTCCATCTTGAAAACTTCCAATCTAAACAGTTTTTCAGATGACCAAAGTTTTGCAGTTGTTTGACTGGAGCGCATTTTCGCACTGGAAATCACAGACCTGCTGGTACATATCTTGCTGTCTAGCAGCCTGACCAGAAAAGAGATGACAGGGTAATTCATGAATAGTTCATTGAACCGAGGTTTTGCCTCAAAGAAGCCCAAAAAGATGAAAAGAATATCATGAAACAGAACAAATAACACACAAACTTTTCAAGGGGCACCCGCCAAAGGTAATGAATACATGCAAAATGGAGCACTTGTTTTTCTTCTGCAGGCAGTGCATGAAAGGACTGCGACGCCATAATAGCCACGGCCCCGGCATTTCTCTTTAGCAACCTCAACAGCTCATTAGGGGCAACGATTATGGTTCCTAGCAGGTGCTACAGCGGATTATTTACCAAAGCCTTCCCGCAACGCGTGCCCTCGAGAAGAATTGTGAGGCAATCATCGGGCCTCGCACACATCATTTCATCACAGCCGAAATTAATCATTAAAACCAGCCTGTCAACGGTGTGGTCCACGGCTGGAGGAGTAATCTTTTAACCATACCACTGCACACACACACACAGAGTGAAAAATACACAGCGTACATAAGACGAAGAAAAAGAAGAAAGCGTCTCTAATTTGTGTGAACTCTGTGTTGAATTCAATAAAATAAATATGAAAGTGTAATGAATATCCTCGGGCCAAAAGAGACTGTTTTCCATTTTTTTCCCTCTAGATTGTATAACAGAAAACATGCCAACTATTGCAGCAACCGATTTTAGAAGGTGAACATGGACCCAGTTCTGATAATGCCAGGTGACAGGCACTCAATTCAGTTACATTCAAATCTAATTTCAGTGCAAGTCAAATTCCGAATGTCAGGAGGATTAGAATTATTTTTTTGAGGGTGTTTTTACCTATTGTGAGTTGTTTTGAACACTAAGTTAGTCATGTTAATCATGCTAACGTGCTAAGTGGCATGGTTCACTCGATCAGAGGGTCATCGTGCTGCTGAATCGCAGCGAATGTGAATCACATTCTTCACTGCTGCAAATCCCTGCTGATGGCTGTTGTAACGACGCCGCGATGTTGCTGAAAAGCATGTTGTGAAATAAATATTCTTCTCTGGAGTTCCCAAAATAAAGAGATGCAAAAAGAATATTGGTTGTTTTTTATATACTACAAACATACTGTCGGATCAATCAATTGTGTCTTTTATCTGGCTCTCACATACTTTTTCATTCTATTTTATTTTCACATTGTTTACGAGCTTCCTCTCGGATCACTGACGGTATGAACGTTGAAATTCCTCCTCTGCCTTCTAGGTCTCCTGTCACTCTTGCTCTCCTGCACTGTGCATAAAACCATGCCCAGACGGAGGGACGGCCAACGGTGTGAAGCCGCGGAGTGCCGGAGCTCTTGTTTGATTTATGAATTCCATTTAGCATCTCTTAACACTGACCTGACACGTTGGGCCAACTCGCCTGCCGTGGCCAGGCTGGGCCTTTTGCCAGGTCTCGCGCAACACTTGCACCACCACCACTTCCATTCCTCGTGCCAGCTTCTCCTCCATCCTCCTCTGATATGGTAGCCTCACCTGGCGCACTGGAGGAGGCCTGTAGAAAGTGTTTTGAAAAGGAGAGGTGGAATTTTAATGCGATGAGGCAAAACAGTGTCCATCATGTTCGGGCGGATCAATCGGGTTCGCTGTCCAGCTTCAAAGGCTGTGGAGTTGCACTGGATTTGACCCATGCAATCTTTCACAATAACAACACTTTTATATTTTGAACACCTTTAATTTTCAGTTTCGCAGTTGAGGAAAAATTAATTGATAAAATGCAAACATGTTAATATAAATTTAAAAAAACAACACGTTTTTTTGGCTTCTAGTGCTCACATAAATGTCACATAAACTTAAGTTAACCATGAGTCGCGATGCTTCACAGAATTCTTGCCAAAGACACTCAATTAACAATGTTAATTAATAAAATCATTCTGTAATATTTTTTGTTTGTCTGTTAAAAATGTCAGTTTTGATAAAACCTCCTCTACAGAAGCAGCAGTTCTTCACAACCCACATTATCATCTTCTTCATTTTCCTTCTGGGTTTGTGCTAATATTTAGCTATTTTAAGGTCAACTCAAAACACTATATACTAGAGTTTGCCAAGATGGATGTGTGAGATTTACATTTGCTGTACAATGCTATTGCTGTCTCCTAAATGTTCCACGTTTGATGTTAACGTTGAACAGATTTAGGGTAAAACACCACTGATCTTTATGGGCGGATCACCCAGTCACGACTGTTTATCTTTACAGGATTATGGTAATGATGGTGAAGTTAAATCAGCCAAAAAAAACATTTCCAGTAGCACGGCAACACTGGAGTGTGTTCTTAAACGCGACACAGAGCAAAAAGCATAAAATCAGCTTGTCAGGGGTAATCCGAACCTTAAAAGGCCCAGAGATCCCAAACGATGTGAAAAGATGTTCTTCACACTTCTTTGAAGTCACAAAGCTCTAAATGAAATGGAAAGATGCTGCGTCTTGAGAGGGAGGTGAATAACAGTGCTGGTTGTTGTTGTTCTATTTTTTATTTATTTAAAGAAGAATGTTGCAATGCTGATTTATCTGCAGCGGATGCATCAGCTGCCATGTGATTGGCTGATTAGCTTTTTGTCTTAAAAAGCAACTGAACACTGTACTTATTAAGGTGTATTTGGGCTTTTCTCGTTTTCTTTTTTCCTGCAGCTGTTCCTATTACATAGAAGTGATTCAGTATTTCATTTGGCAAAGGTTCTCATGTTAGATGCCCTTCCCCGGCACAACCATTTGCATTTTTCCAGGTTTGGGAGCCGCCTGGAAACATGAAGCCACTGCTTTGTGCCCCACTGAGGTTGTGTGTTTTTTTTTCTTTTGGTTTGACTTGGCCAGGGATCAAACCCATGACCTCCAGGTCACAAGTCTACCAATAAACCAGTCTCACGCCGGTGGGTGCACATGAGCTGGTTTGTTGAAACTGGCAGGGCACCAGTTTTATGTGCAAATTCATCACCGTGATCGGGGGTGGATGTATCAATACAAAGCAGAGGCATTTTGCAAAAACACTTACGGCAGGGGTTGGCATTTAGAGATTAGTTCACGCTTCCTGAAGTTAAGACTCAACTTCCTCCCAGAATAATAAACGCACATCAAACACGGCCGCCAGTCTCGGCTGACGTGTGGCCGCTTTTGTTTCTGTTTTGTCTTCGGCTTCTCGCGCTCTTTCATGTTAAAGGCGTTTCCCAGACCGGGATTAATCGCATTCTCCAACTCCTCGCTAATCATATAAATCCTTGATACCCATGAAGTGTTTTCACTCCCTCAAGCATGCATTACACGGACACTCGTGGGCCGTTGCGTCTGCCCCGCCACGGCTGCGCACGCCGCCGCAGACTCAACTCGTGTTGAGATTTCATTAAAATTTCACCCGAGTATGCCACAGCACTTATCTGGCCGATGCGAGGTTTTCATGTGCCTCACGTTCCTACTGTACCGCAGTGTCCACAGATTGAGCTCTGGGCGACCTGGATTTCAAGGTTATCATTGCATAACAGCTTTCAGATGAGCTACTTAGGAAAAAGGCAAAGCTTGATACATCTGGACGGTAAATCAAATGAGGGTGTGTGTGTGTGTGTGTGTGTGTGTGTGTGTGTGCGTGTGTGAGTAGGAATCACACATGACACCAGTCAGGGGATTTTTTATCAACGGGATGTAATTTGTATTCCCTGTGGTTTTACATTAGAACAGTTTTTGTTTGATTTGAGTCGTGCGGTGTGAGCGCGAGGTGGAAGCAAAACAAGTAGCTGGAAGGTGAATGTGCGGCGGATGAGAAACAGTCAGTAGCTGGGTTTCCATTACCTCTAGAAATGTACAAAACCTAAATATTGCAATAAAAAAAAACTGGTAATGGAAACGCCAATACTTTGAAAAACCTCTCAAATATCGCTAAAAGGTTTTGATTACAGCTGATGCACTTCACACCATTCAATGGAAACACCTGCAAATCACAATTGTACTTTGTCGAAACTTTTGAAATATCTCTTTTATTTTGCGAAAAACTGTAATGGAAATGCAGCTAATGATAATGAGAGGGGCGGAGTTAAGGAAGCACAAAGCGACCAGTGGGAACCATTGTGCCGCTACCACTTAAGATGAAAGAATAAATATGTTGTTTTGTTATGTGACATGTGGCACCTGAGGTTAGGTGGTAGTCGTTGTTTCGCAAAATGTTGGTTTTGGTTTTAGGTCATAGAAAGTAGATGAAAACAAGGCATCGGTTGGTTATAGGTGACCAACTTAGTTATAACTTGACCTGCAAGAAATAGTTTTCTTTGACTTTGTGGAAAAGCTTTAAAACAAAATATGTTTAAACACATTGATCATTTATCATTTTAAAATATTATAATATGGAAATATTGCACAAATTATGATTATTGGCAATTCCAATCTATTGAAGAGCTTTTAAATTCACTTCCCTTCCAACTTCCTGCTCTATTCCCATTGCCCACATCTGGAGAGCATTTTTCCCTCCTTATGAGATGATTTGGTCCTAAAACGAGGCCTGGGTTGGGAAGCTCAGCGTGCGGTGTGTGCTTCACCTACAGAGACGTTGCGGGATGAGTCTGGCGAGGCGGGAGCTGGGGCGAAGGCGCCCTGTTTGGCTTAATATGCAAACTGTGCTGTGGCGCCTCGTAAAAAAAGAGACATTTGGAAAACTGCCGACCGCTGTGATAAGGGTGAATATGACAGCACCCCACGCCCCCCACCCCCACCACCCACCTTCTCCGCCTCAGATCCCTCCAGCTCACTCACTGTCTGCCTCCCCTCTTTGCCCCCCCCACCACCACCACCCGCCCCGCCTTACTGCCTCACCCCGTATTTTCTGTCCTCCCTACACCGGCTCCGCCTCCCTGCCCACCGACGGCCGTCCCCGACACCTCTGTTCAGTCAGCCAAATGTCACATAGCAGAAACTGAAATATCAACTTGGCAGTCGATACGGCAGAGGAATGGAGGTGGAGGAGGGCAGGAGAGAGGGAAGGGAGGGGCCTGTCTTGTCCTCTGAGGAGCTCCGAGCGTCGCCGCGTATTGGTCCCCTCCAGCAGTGATGGCAGCCAACCAGCTGGGAGGCAGGAGGACAAAATATAACCTTTTCACTAATTACCTCGGCGCCTCCTAGTGGCGGGGCTCTTATTTTGCCTCTCGGGCGCGTTACATTCAAATCCATCGACCACAACCAACATGTCAAGACGACAACAGCAACTTATGAAGATGTTTGGCTTTTAGGCAGTTTCAGCTCATGGTAGAACTTTGGAGCTGGACATGGTACATTCACCACAGTATGAATAACAATAACAATAATAATCATGATAATCATGACAAAATATAGCACATTTTGCTTTATTAAATTACAAGGTAAAAATGAGTATTTCTGTTCAAAAGTGGTTGTTAAAATCTGCAGTAAAATCAGTTGAATATACTTGATTTCATTTAAGTTAAATAACATAAAATGTGTGTTTAAAATAAACTTACCAAATTAAATACAGTTACATGAAATGTGTTTAAATGTATTTATCTTGTTTGTTTTGAAAATGCTGAATTTTATTTACATTGGTTTTATTTATTTTGTGTTTAAAGGTTTCCCCCCTTCCTCATCACTGACTGAGTGGATTCCTGTGGTTTGTGGAGTCCTCCTTTTGTCAAGTGTGGGAAACCATGCCGTTGTAAAGGACACTTGACAAAGTGGTTTAGGTAATTAGTTAGTAGTAAGTCCATATTTGAAGTCAGTGTGAGCATCAGTGCGCACTGTTAGCTGTCCTGTCAATGAGATATCTAATTTTGTATATTTTTCCCGTGATGATTGTTAGAGAGATGATCAGAACTCTTTATCCAGGTTACACCCTTCCTTCCAGAGAGGTGCTGTCAGGCAGCCTCCTACCAGCTTGGTAGAGAAGAGTCTTTACGTTGACTGTTATTTTTACATGTGCCTGTGAGTATTTAGTCTGTTGGGTTGTATAATGATGTTGCTGTTTCCTCCCCCTTCAATTGAAGGACTATTGAATCTTTGAATGTCTTGTATCATTTTTAACACTAAATGTAACGTACTGAAGTAGTGCCGATAAGGAGTATCGGTACCGGTATCGATATCGATAAAATCTTAACTACATCCCTCATAATGACAATAAAAGATCTGGAATCTTAAAGTGACACTGCGCCACCTCAGATAGCGCCATAGTTACTTGGCTTCACCTGGAGATCCATCAGCTGAGAGGAGCAGGAAGTTTGGAAACACTGATTAGAAAAAGGGATTGCCACAATGAATTTGGCTTCTTCTCAACAACCGTCTGGCTTTGATGACGGGATTTGCTGCACTAGTCGCCGTCTAGACACTTTAACCAATATAGCTTGAAGGAAAACACAAACAGGTGTTTCGTCTTTTTTTAGTTTGTTCCAGCAACTGTTTTAAAGCAGTTGTTGCAGCCTTCGTTTTCAATTTGTATCGTAACAGAAAGTTTCACAAGCGGCGGGGACTCAACTCGATGAAAATTAGAGAAACGGCAAAAAACAAAAGTCACAAAAACATCTCGCCAAAATTGACAAAAACACTTCTGCATCCAGTCATTTCTTAACCCTTTACATTTTTTCCAAGCCAAGCATGTTGTCGAAACGCAGAGAATTCTTTAAAAATTCAAACCGGCCCCTTTGAAATGAAGCTTGCAGACAAACACTTATGAATTGTTAATGACGCTGTTACGTTGATACTTAAAGAGCTTAAAGTGCATGAAAAATGTAAGATGCACTTATATTCACGTCATGTGTGAAAACCGATGCTGGTTTAAACATGAAAGCCGACCAAACGCTTCACAAGCAAAGTTGTGGAAACTAGCCATTTGTGATGTCACAAAGAGGAGGAGTCGAGCCTTCACTCTGCCCTCCCAGACTGCGTGTTTAAACCAGGCATTTCATGTGCCTGTACCTTTAAGTGATGGACTTAAAGTTCCCATATTCAAAATTTTAAAAGAAAATCACTTTGCTAATAGTTTTCCGACAACAACATGTCTCTTGCCTGACCGTGAAAGCCAATCTTGGCTACTGCTGTTGCTTGCAAACCTCCATCCATCCATCTTCTATACCCGCTTATTCCAATTAAGGGTCACGGGGGTCTGCTGGAGCCTATCCCAGCTGTCTTAGGGCGAAGGCAGGGTACACCGTGGATAAGTCGCTTGCAAACCTTTCCTAAAAAAATAAAGATCAATCAAAAATCTAAAACTTCCAAAAAGTTCCAACAAAGCAGCCAGTTTGAAGCTGAACAACAAAAAAGAAGAAGTCTGGAAACAGGCGGCTAAACATGCTGTTCCCTGGAGCAGTAGAGAGCTTTTTTTTTTTTTTTTTTCCGATACTTCTTCCTACGATTATGCTCTGCGGAAGTTCACTACGGGAGAATGAAGAAAACGGGCAAACGGGTGCTTTAGGAGTGAAAGGGCCGAGGTCTAAAGTGCCATTTTCGACCGATCCATCCACCTCCGGCGGCTTTAGTCACCGGCGCACTCAGCCTACTCTTCTTGGCACGACGCAAGCGAGTGGAAAACAGGTGACTGCAGCCAAGCCACGTCGTTTTGTTTGATGCCCCTTTGAGTGACAGCAGAGCCGCAAATACACTCTGCGGGAAAAGTGCAGGAAAAATGGAGCGAAACAGGAGCGTTTTTAACTTGTAGTGCTGGTTGTGACTCACAAGAACCACTTCCCCTCTGCATCTGGGGCTCCAGTGGGTGACTCTGCGGCTGGATGCGTGTCCGCTGTTCCCCCTGTTGAGTCGTAATAGCTTATTCAACTCATCAGACGTCATCAGAAGTCATTGCACGAAGCGGCGCTCATTTAAAAATCCGCCAAATCTCAAAAGGACGTTGCGTCTTTGTTTTTGTGAAATATAGGCCAGCTGATGTAAGTATATATATGAGTAACAGAATTAAATTAACACTTGCTGACATTAATATTGATAGATAAGGGATACGGCTGCATTGTGGGCCATCCGGCTCTCTGATTTCCTACAGGAGTTGAAGAACATTTCACTCAACCGCGCTTTTCTTCCGCCTTCTTGTATTTTTCCCCGTTTCTTTTCAGACGCGTAGCAGTTTTGAATATTATGTATGCATGGAACTCCAAACTAGTTTTCCCTGGCTTTCGAAGGACAGGAAATATACTGTGCTGGTCAGTACGGCGTGCAGTCACTCTACCGATTCAGATGACAATAAAGCAAAGCAACATTTGTGTCGAGGCGGAAAAAAATAGTCCTTGGCCGCCAGAGAATTCTCTCTCTTTTTCGTTTTACTGTGGAAAACCACACAAGACAGGGCCGCATCAATACAGTTGGGGCGGCAAGCGGCGAAAAAAAAAAAATCATTAATAATAATCAGAGCATTTATTGGCAGTCGTACGTGAGGTATTAAAAAGTCCTGCTGACTTTCTTCTTCTTTTTTTCCCCCCACCGTCGTCATTTCAGGATCCAATTTGCTCTGACCTTTAATGACACAGCATGTAACTGCAGGCTCTGGAGAGAGACATTAATAGACATGAAAAAACTATTACCAGCCCTCTCTAGCTAACTGTTAATAGGAGAGAATAGGAGGAGGAGAAGGAGAAGAAGAAAAAAAACCCTGTCAGACAGCAACGGGAGCAGCTCCTGGAATCATGTCCTGCTTCTAATCCTCTGATTTTCTGGATCCCTATTGCTTCAGCCGGCATTTTTTTTTTTCCTTTAGTAGCTTCAAAATGAGACTAAAGACACCTGAGATCATTTCATAATAGGGGATTTTAGGCAAATGGCGTTGAGCTGCTTGTTGGCATCGCTGGAATTGAAGGCGGCCTCGCAACATCCTGACCCCTTATTGCAAGGCCCCGCCGGCAAGCCAGATCCTCCACATGCTAATTACAGCCAGGTTGTTTGTCGCCGCTGTGGCTCTTCCCTCTTGTTTACTAATGAACAGCACTCTGCCGCTGCTGCTGCTGCGGACCTTGATTAGAATGGATTAGGTGACCTCTCCTCCGCCGGCCCGGCCTCAGACGCTCGTCGCTTCCCGCAATCAAGCGCTCGCACTTTTAACGCTTCGTGTCTGCCACATCCAGCGAGGTGTTGCTCTCTCTCTCTCTCTCTCTCATCTCTTGCTCGCTCGCTCGCTCTCTAACGCTCTCTCGCCACGCGCCCAGAGATGCATCTGTGATCAACGGGAGCCGCCGCTCCCTTTGAAGCGGCAGGTGAGGACGATTGAGGCGGGTGGAAGCGAAGTGGGGGGATCGGAGAAGGCGGGGGGGTTGTTTTGAGGGTGAGTGGGGCGGGGGGGGGGGGGGGTGCGTGACCTCCAGGGTCGTCCAACCCGTGCACTGTTGTTTTGTTCTGCTAATTAAGAAGCAATGTTCAGGCTGATTGGTTTCCAGTGTGTAATTACTAAACCGTCTGCTGAGACCGCTTTCCGTCTGGGCAGCAGCCTCTCCTCTCCTCCTCCTCCTCCTATCCCTCCCTCCACCACTACCTCCATGCGTCCATGAGGAAATGGCTCGAGAGCCTGCTGAAGCAGAAAGCCAGGGTCATAAACCTTGTTTACCCCCCCCCCCCCGAAAATAAAGGATCCAAGGATTTCGAACAAAGACGAAGGACGAGGAGAAGGTGCAGCAGCCAGGTGGGTTCTAGCATCTGCCTCAAAATACCTTATTAAAGGTGCTGCACTGTGCACAACCAGTTTGGAGTTTGGAGCCAGTTCACTCAGGACTGGCTCCAAACTCCAAAATGTGAGAGTTGACGTTCAGATATAGATCAGATTTAGGCCCAGTTTACACAAAGACTGGTTTCTTTGAAAACGCCGCCTTGCCCGGCTTCGTGTAAAGGCCGAAACCGATCTTTTTTGGAAATGCTGATGTCACTGCTCTAAGCCCCTCCCCCTCCCTGCAACCTGCAGACGACCACTCACAACAACAACAACCATGTCGGGTAACAGCCTTGTTACTGCTACTAACGATCAGCCTTCAGTCTCCCATTAACCTCTACTACAACAAACCGCAAACAATAGTGAACAATAACACACGGTGCTTGTGGATCGATTGTGGACCGTGTGCAAAGTGAAAATAAACACAACGAAAGCGATTTGCAAACCTGTTTTACTTTGTATTGATTTTCTTTTGGGTCGGCACAGCGGACTGGGATATTGAGGCAATAACCTAAATGACAAAAAAGTGAGCAAACCTTTACTGGCACGACTCCCAGTTAACCTTAACATGGACATTTTTAGGCAACTTGAAGCAGAAGTTCAACTCTGTTGTTTATCCACACCGTCTTCTCACCGGCGATCTTTCTTTCTGTTCTCAGTGGTGCTAATGTTGTTAGCGAGCTGCTGCTTCTTTAAACACGGCGTGCTTCAGGCGTTCTTCTTCTTCTTCCGCATTCAGGGAGTAAACTTGCGGCGCCACACCAGGCCTGGCATAAATCGTTTTCAGTCGTTTACAGCATATCGTTTTGAATACGGCTTCGTGTAAACGCGTTTTTTTTCTAGAGCGTTTTCGAAAATGTGTTGTTTCAAAAAAATCCATCTCCGTGTAAACGGCCCCTTAGTAAGCATACAGAGTGAAAAGTTCCATGACATCCTGTTTTTTCTGCTAATTTGCGATTCTCGTGGCAACTCCTGGACACATCACACACACGCACATGCACACGCACACACACACACACACACACACACACACACACACACAGGTCCTGCAGTCTCTACCAGAACTAATCGTGGGCTGCTGGGCTTCCAAACATCGCAGAGGTTCAGTGAAAACTCGCCTCAGAGACGTGAGAGAAGCAACATTTTCATGACAGAAACGTAGCGGCTCAGCTCAAAACTCAGTTTGTCACTCAGTGCCAGACTCACTGAAAACACCGAATTGCTGCAGGAACCTGGCCAGCCTCGCTCGGTCACTATATTCTCCTCTCAGACTTTAGTTTGAGCTTAATGCACCTCGGCTGCACTCAGAATCAAGTCTACCAGCCGAGAATGAAAACTGTGGTGGAAAGTCCTTCTCGGTGGAAACTAAGTCAGACTGACTGACTCAGGAGTCTGACTCAGAATATCAAATGAGAAGATTTTTTTTTTGGGGAAAAAAAATCAAGTAGGGCCTCATCCACAACAGAGACATTGATTGAATAAAGAGGAAGTTTGCTATTCACAACAAGAGCCTTACAAAGCCTTTCATTTGGCTAAATAGCTCACAGCAGACGCTCGTTCCAATAAATATTTCACCCCATTCTCCGGGTGATCGGCGCACCGTAACACTGACACAATTGCAGGTGTCAAAGTGCCCCCCGCACCCCCACCCTCGTCACTCCTTCACTCATCTCCAGCCGGCGTGCTGGAGCGCCGCGCTCCCTCGCTCGCTGGCTGGCTGGCTGGCTCCCTCTGTTTGATCTCAACAATGCCGATCAGTATTCATGAACCTGCTAAGCGGAGCGGAATCTTCCTCCTCCCGAGGACGCCTGCCATCAGCTGCTTCCCGCAATATCTCCGCTTCTGAGGGACAAGCCGGTGGAGGAGGCTGCCATCCGCACGAGCCGCCGAACAAAAAGGTGGTGGGGGAGTGGGGGGGGGGGGGGGGGGGCTCTAAGATTTTTTGACGGCGCCGGGTTTTAACGCGGCGGGCGGACGCGCAAAGTGAGGAAATGCACTTATCGAGTCCTGTGGAATTATACACAGCCAGTGATAATAATGAAGGCAGCCGCGGAGAGAGCGACCTTGCAGGGTAACCATTATGTTGCGCGGGAAAATGGACGATTTGCCGTTTAATCTTCAAATGGCTTTAAAAAAAAATTGTTCTGAACAACTTTTATTATTTTTGGCTGCTAAAGGGGGAAAAAATAAGCAATTTGACTAGTTTGCGATCCAAAAGCAATTACTTTTCTTTTTGTTTCGCAGGGAGATTTATCACAGCGCGGCTATTTGTGCAGAGAGTCGTTCAATCACGCCCAGCGCCCACTGCCAACAGCCGTCCAGGACAATAATTGTCAATATGTTTGACCACTCCCACCTCGGAGTCGCTGCGGGGACAAAAACGTCCGCGACATAAAAATATTTAAAAAATAAAATAAACGGGGGCCTCTCTCTCTCTCACGCGCCTCTCTCGCAGCAGGAGGCTCAAATGTTGCACCCACCCTCCCCACAGATTGAAGACTTTTTGCACATTATATAAAATGACACGGTGGAGCATAATGGCTGTTTTTCAGCATCGCTGGAGGAAAAGAGCGGGAAAAAAATAGAAGAAAAAAAGAAAAAAAAACCTGCACACTGGTCCGACCGAAAAAGGGGCAAAACACTGAAAAACATGTCTTGGTTGGCTGTGCCTGGCACAGGTCCAACTTCCCGTCGAAGCTCTTAGTGATGATGTAATAATGAGGCACCAGCAGCGGCGGCAGAAGCGGCGGCGTGAAGCGTCCTGAGAAGTGGGTGGCGCCGGCAACACGAACAACAACCTGCAGCTGCTGAGTGAGTGAAAGCAGCAGCAGCAGCAGCAGCAGCAGAAGCAGAGGAGTCTGGAGGACCAACACCAGGCTGCATCGCACATGAGTGAACGTGAGAACCAGTGTGTGTGTGTCTGTGTGTGTGTGAACAAGTGTGTGTGTGAACGAGAGTGTGTGTGTGTGTGTGTGCTTATCTCTGTGTGTGTGTGTGTGTGCGTGTTTGCGTGCATCTCTGTGTGTGTGTGTGTCTGTGCGCGAATAAATGTGTGTGTGTGTGTGTGTGTGTGTGTGTGAAAGGTGAAGTGCGAGACGGTGTTGTTGGCCTCCTCCGCCCTGCAGAGCCGTTTGGACTCAACGTCCAAGTGATTTTCAAAGAGGCCTCGGCTGGAGTCCCTCCACTTCTGAACCGCTCAACGCTTTTCCTCCAGCGATGAAGAATCCAAGAAACTTTTTTTCACTCCTATCCCTCCCTCCAGGCAGCGTCCATCCATCCATCCATCCATCCAGCCGCTGGAGTCACCCGTAATTCCAGCCTTGTCGCCCGCCCGAGACGGACGCCGGTTATAATTGAGCAGCGGGTGAAGCCGAGCCGCCGCCTGATGATGAACGCGATGAGACGGCGGCAGGTGGACGGCGAAGCGTCTCCGCTTTTATCACAGCGTGAATCCGAGTCCGGCCACAAAACACCGCAGCTGCTCGAGGGAACGGAGGAGAGAGAGAAAAAAAACACGGCAATCTTTTTTTTTGTCTTTCGCCACAGCCGCTTTCTTTTCATCCTCCTTTTGTGTGTGTGTGTGTGTGTGTGTGCGTGTGTGTGAGGGTGAGTGTGTTCCGTTTCATCAGGTTTTTAGTCCTCGCTCTAAAAAAAAATAAAAATGAAAGAAGCTCTAAACAGGATTTCCGCTGCCATTGTGGAGGAGCCACACTGTGTTGACAGCGGCAGACGTTTCTTTTTTCTTAAATTTTTTTTATGCAAGAGGCTCAAAAGCTCAGGATGCAATCTACAGTGCAACAGGAGAAGAGCGGGCAAATCAGTCTGTGAAAACAACCAGGGAGAGAGAGAGAGAGAGAGAGAGAGAGAGAGAGAGAGAGAGAGAGAGAGAGAGAGCATTCTAAAGAGGGGGAAAAAATAAAAGAATGACATAAGCGGCTCCTATTTCAGGATGCGTCACAGTGCTAATGCATTGTGTGTCATTTATGTCTCACCGAAGTAGGTGCGCCACTCCCCTCCCTCTGCCCCTCCGCCATCCGTCTGGAGTTCAAATGGAACTATTTCAACGACGACACATCCTGACAAACACACACAGACTCACACCCATCACGCCCAAATTCGCGGCCCCGTGTTTACAGTGAGATAATTCAGACCCCAGCGTCGCCGCAGGGGAATCCTCTCGGCCGGCTCGGCTCGTCTTTCTTTTCTTCACAGAAAAAGGCGTCGCTTTCCAAAATGAGTCTTTTGCCTTTGTTGGAATGGACCACCTCCTCGTCCCCTCACCCTGCAACAAAAGGCATGAAAAACCCCACAGGATGCCACCGAGTCGAGCTGTAACGCAGCAGACAGGAGAGTCGCTCGCTTCCTGCCAGCTGCTGCTGATCACCATCAAGCTGCCGGATGCATCCGGAGACAAATGGGTCAGAAAATGCTCGATTTTTATTTTTTTTCAAGAATGGGGAGTTCATTTTGTGTCTTTAAACATAGATCACAACCCATTTGCTGGGCGAGAATCAAAGAAATCAGACATACAGCATGTCATACTTGGGTTCATTACAATGACACCCATCATTAATTGAAAGGCTGACGAAGGGTGTGTTATTTGCAACTGGACCATTATGAATCACAAATGCATTGCAAATTTTCCACCTTTTTGAGTTCTCCAAATAAAACAAAGTGTCTCTGTGGAATAAGGCTCCGGTTTCCCTTGGAATCCTGGGAAACGCTGTTTAACACACAGTACATAAGGTAACGCAGTCACAACCCAGGCTGTGTAAACTCAATTAGTAACCAAGTAACCAAAGCCAATGTGGGTCAGTGTGTGTGTGTGTGTGTGTGTGTGTGTGTGTGCATGGATGAGTGTGTGTTTGTTTCATGACTGCTTTGTGAGGGAAAAAAAAAACTCTTTGGATTTACATTCCCAGAAGTTATGCAGCCAATTACACAGAGAGCGGAGAGCGTTTCCGATTGGCTGAATCCAAACATGTGACATTTACACAGGAGACTCAGAATAGAGAGGAGACGAACCCGACGAGAGAACTTTACTTTACTTATTAGGATTTACGCCAGAAATAATACTAAAAAAAAAAAAAAAGTCATACAGAATGAGGATCTTTTTAAAAAAAAGAAAAACAATCACAGAGTAATAATGTCAGGAAAATTAGAAAAGCTGCTCCGGACCTGCAGCTATCAGTGGTGGAAGAACGGGAAGAACAAGAACAAGTGAGATATCTCTGGCCTTTGTTATTTTACTGGCAAGAAGTGAGCAGTTAACAATCCAATGTAACTTCCTCTCACTGGGGGAGTAGTCGCTCCCATGGTGCTTCTTATACATTTCTGAGAAGCCCGCCTCTGCAGAGTCGGCATGCAAACATGTGATAGTCATGAGCATTATGAGCTCAGCAACAACTCTTAGGCCGTACTGGTTGTCAACTTAAAGACTGCATTGCATTCATTGTCTTTGGCTCTTCTTTGTAGTCAGCAGTGTTGGCAAGTAATGCATTACTAAATCCACTACTGTAATTAAGCTACTATTTTAGTAAAGGAGTAATGTAACAGGATTACTTTTGAAAAACTGGTAATTATATCATAGTTACTTTATCAAGGAGCGATTCCATTACTTTTCTGAAATATTTTGCAGGCTAAAAATGTCTTATTATCTAAATGTCGGAAAATTAGAAAAACAACCGAAAACATTGATGTTGCAGATTGATGATGCAGCCGTGCATGCAACGTCATTGATACGCGACGACGCACCAAAATTCACATTCTTTGATTCTAAATCTAAAAATATTGTGGTTCGTTGTATGTTATGCACAGGAAACAAGATTTTCTCAACTGTTGCTTACTTTTTTAAACTAAAGTAATTGATAATTAGTAATTGATTACTAACAAAGTACTCTAAGAAGTAATTACAATACTTTTTGAAGGAGTAATCAGTAATCAGTAGTTGGATTACTATTATGGAGTAATCCTAACAACACTGGTGGTCAGCTGCTCTTCATGTGAGCGTGTCAGCCTTTCCTGCATGTGGATAGGAAGTCACCTCAGCAGAATACATACAATGATTCATTCATTCATTCATCTTCTATACCCGCTTATTCCAATTCAGGGTCACGGGGGTCTGCTGGAGCCTATCCCAGCTGTCTTAGGGCGAAGGCAGGGTGACACCCTGGAC
Source organism: Thamnaconus septentrionalis (assembly GCA_009823395.1). Lineage (NCBI taxonomy): Eukaryota > Metazoa > Chordata > Actinopteri > Tetraodontiformes > Monacanthidae > Thamnaconus > Thamnaconus septentrionalis. The sequence continues at coordinate 15,997,690 of CM020509.1, read as the reverse complement.
AAGTCGCCAGTTCATCGCAGTACATACAATGATGATCACATTAATAAGAACAATTCTTACAAATAGAGTTAGCGGAAGAGGAAACAGGAAATGTGACGGGAGGGAAGAGGAGGGGTGGCTGCTCTCTAACTGTTCTTCTGATGCAGCAGCAGCAGCAGCAGCTGTCATTTTTTCCCTTTTTTTTTTTTCCTTCCCCCATCAGGAGGGAACAAAGTCACCTTGGCCCGGCAGGCGCAGGCAGGTGACGGGAGGAGGAGGAGGTGGAGGAGGTGAGGCTGAGGCTGCGGCTGCAGCGCTGGCACTGGCGCCGGGCCGCTGCTGACGGGGGCCGGACTTAGTGGAGGTGACAGGAGCAAGGAGCCGCTCACTGGGGGGGGTGGGTGGGGTGCTGGGGCCCGTGACACGGCGCCGCACCTGCCCCACGAGAGAGCTGCAGCATCAGCACATCCTTCCAACAGGAAGAACGACGGAGGAGGAGCAGGAGGGGGAGGAGAAGTTGTGCCTCCCTCGTCCTCTCACCTCGTCCTGCCACTTTTTGTTTTTTTTTCCTCCTCCTAACCCAGCGTGCGAGAGACAGTCCTGCCTGCATGAAATATTGATACGAGCCGCTGCGTCTCATATTGCTTTTCGCTGTAAGTGTGCGAGCGCCGGGGGGGATCGACGTCGATCGCCTTCGGAGATACACCAGGATGGAAGTTGTGAACTTCGTAAAAGAACCTTCTGATCTCTTGTAGAAGAGACAAAAAATTCTCTTATTGTATTACAGAGCCACACCCACTCAGTATTATTCAGGTATGCGCACGTACGTGCACGCACGCGCCAATCTGATAGGGCTCCGCTCTTATTTCCTGAATGCACCCCCCAACCACCCCTTCTCTTTTTCCGTTCCCCTTCTGCTCGCTCCTCTTCCTCCCAGGTTGGCATCCATCACGGCGCGGGAGGCCCCCTCACCTCTGACAGCTTTGTCAATGTAAATTACTGCAGTCTGTCTGGAGTGGTCGCAGCCCAGGGGACGAGGGCCCAACCTGCAGGGGCGAGTCCACACAACCCAGAATAACTGGCCAGCACGCGCGCCGCCGCCGCCGCCGCCTTCGTCTCCTCCTCCTCCTCCTCCTCCTCCTCCTCCTCATCCTGCTGCTGCTGCTGCTCGTCCTCGACATGCAAAATTAACCCTCAACCCTCTGAAAAAGAAGGAATCTTGACCTCTTTTTTAGCTCTCCACACACACCTGCGTTGTTTTTTTTTTGGGGCGAGCGACATCGCCTCCACCACCGCCGCCGTCTTTTCCAAGTAAACAAGGCTGCGCGGCGCTTTTGATTCCCTCCATTAAGGCGGCTGATTCAGTGAGACCGTTTCCCCCCCGGCGGAGGCCCCCGTTCACACGGCGGTTCCTCCACTTAGGAAAGATGGCCTATTTCCTCCTTTCAAATGAGCTCCCTCGGGATTTATTTACTAAATTGCAAAGGACGGGAGATAATTCATATCTCAGTAATTAGGCATGCAAGGAATACATCACAGAACCCAACTTGCCTTGTTATTTAAGGGAGGTGGGAGGGGGCGGAGGGGTGGGGGGGAAAAAAGGGAAGAAAGCCACGGGTTTGATATTATGGAGATTCAAAATCCCTCCCCAAGGGTTTTTATTAATTAATTATTTCGGCTTCGTCCCCCCCCCCTCCTCTTCCTCCTTTATTTTGTCTGTGAATAGAGCGGCAGCGTGAGCCGGTTAACACTCGACAATGCCGAGCAAATTAAGAACAAAGATGACAGAGCGGCGAGGTGATTCCACTCTTCGGCTCCTTCCTGCTTTGAAGAAACACATGGCTCCAGGACTCATTTGTACAATATTAGTTCGCAACAGAGGAGGAACGCCTGCGAGGCTGTTAACAGCCGACTCTAATGCGGCAGAGTGATTGTGATGAGACATTTTAGGAGCGCCAGCTTTTTTTTTCTTCTTCTGTTTTATCCCCCCCCACCCCCCTCTCCTGGATCCTCGTGCACCTGAATCTCTGCGGCCGTCTGGCCGGGAGGGAAAAAATGAGACTCACCGCTGGAAACTGTCTGCCGCTGCTCAGGTGTGTGTGTGCGTGTGTATGCATTAACACATGCACTCCCTGAGTGCACATGTACACAACCGCGCGTCCCAGATGTTCCCACGGAGATGGATCCCAGCTGATGGGAGACGTGTCGGCGGCAGCGGCGGCGGCTCCCAGAATTATTACCCTGGGAAACGGAGCACGTTTTCTGCTCGGAGAGTTTGAGAGGCCCATCGATAAAAAAGCCACTTGAATGTGAAACTTCGGGCAAAACAGTGCGTGCGAGTACACAAAGTAAAGTCTAGCCTCCCCCTTCTCGGTCAATGAAGCAGCTCCGAGCTGTATATCAGCATGTCATCGCGGATTAGAGTCTCCGTTTGTTGTTGCTGCCTTTTTCTTTTTTTCCTTTCTTTTCTTTTCTTCGCCACCACCAAGCCCTGCCTTCCAATGTGAGTAAAATTGATCAAGTTCTAGAAAAATTCACAAGAGCAGACGGGAAAAAGTAATTACCAAAAGGGAAATAAACACATATGCATAATGCCTGGAAGGGCCTCCATCACTGTCACCCTCCTCATCCCCCCCGAAAAATGAGGACCCAACATTTTTTACTTCTTCTTCATTATTAAATCCAGGTTGCAAATCAGGTCCAGCTGCATACACGTATATATATATATATATATATATATATATATATATATCCAAGCACCTCTAATGTCCAGCGAGATTGAAATACAGCTCTTCATATCTGCTCATGAATAAATGATGGTGTTGTGCAACGGGGGCGTGGGACTGGATGGAGGAGCGCGACACTCCTTCAGGCTCCAGAGCGCAGCCACCTGTCACTCCGTCTCAGCCCACACAAAAAATGGTTCCATTTCAGTGCAGGCAATCAGAGGGTCACCAGGACGTCGCTGCGGCACTTTGGGACGGTGGAGAAGGGGTAGTTGGGGGGGTAGTTGGAGGGGGGTGGGCATAGGGGGGGTGGAAAGAGAATCGCTCTTATTTTGGCCTCTGTCTCCCGGCGATCGTGTTCCTCTCAATCACTTCTAAGACTCCGGACGCACGTTCGGTACCACTCGGCTGAGGCTTCGGCCCATTACAGTTTTTTGTTTCTCCTTGCAGACGGAAACCAAGTTTGTGCTCAAGGTTCTCCAGGAGTTTCCAGTTTTACGGCACACGGAAGTTTTTTTTTTTTTTTTTTTCAGATGCCTTTCAAACAAAGTCTTTTATTAAAACTGCTGGTGGAAGAGGAGTCAGTTTTCCGAAGCTGACGGCTAACGGTGATTTGCCAACTAGCAGGGGAGAAGCATCGTTTATGAACAAGATGTTCCAGCGGGGGGGATCGCTCCTCGTAAACATGCGCCCGCAGATCAATGGCAGCGTCGTGGCTGAAAACCAAAATAAATTGAAGTTTAATTAAAATGAATTGAGCGTTCGGCTGCACGGAGAAATTGTTAAAATTGATTGTTGGCAGGTTAAAAAAAAACAAAAACGCATATCGTTCCTCGTGCCTTTTTTATTGCCGCGACATAAACCGAGGAAGGAGTAAAACTTTCACCCGGTCTCCATATAAATCAGATACATTTGTGTTTTACTTCAGGAACTTAAAGTGAAAAATACAAATTCATATGAGTTTACAAACGTCGCTAAAAGAGCGACGAGACCAAAAGGCCACATTCCGTATGTGAGCAGTTATCACGCGGCTACAGGCAGATTCCATTAGCGCTCTGTTTGAGGCGAGTGTGCGAAAAAAAAATAACTGTCCGTGTTGCAGAAAACTGTCCGCCGCTGCTGCAAAGAGGCGTCCCACAAAACTGCATCAGAATTCCCGTCTTAATTCGTCCTTGTGAGGACCTCCCTGTCCGCCCTCCGCTGTCACAACTCTGGGCTGTGATACATAAATAAATGAACGAAAGAACGAACAAACGGACGGGTGAAGCGGCTGCACTCGGTAGCCCGTCGCCGCTTCAGAAGCGGCAGGTCGAGGGAGGAAGTGAGCTGCGGGAGGAAAACCCCGGCCTGCTGCAGCGCGTGTCGGCGCCGGCTTTGATCCGCTCCGACAAGCGGCGGCCGGACGGCAGAAGACAGGCGAGGCCGGCCGTGATCAAAGTCAACACCAACATACCTCAGCGTTCAATTTTTCATGGGGGGTGCAGAGGGGTGGAGGGAGGGCAGCGGGCGGATTACTAAAACATGTCGTCATAAAATATCGTACTTTGATTGATATTTGCCGCCTCCGTGTCACCCGCAGCCTCCCGGACGCCGGCAGAAGCTCTCAAACTGCGTCGCTGCAAAATAGATTTTTTTGTTCTCTTCTTTCCTTTATTTCTTTCTGTCTTTCTTTCTCTCCGCACGCCGGCTGCACGGAGCCAAAAGTGTAGCGAGAGAGATAAGAAATCATGTCTGCTCTCACTCCACAAAGTGATGCAATGAAGTCGGCGATGAGTACAGCGGGGCGAACACTCCACCTCTTGTGTTTTATTTATCACTGCTGCTTCACCTGCCAGACAAAGCGGCACTGACAGACGCGCAGGAACAAAACAGCGAACACCTGATTCAGAGGGAATCTGACACAATGACACGGGGAGAAGGAAGACGAAAGGCTCCCCTACCCCCCGCCCTCCGCAGACTTTTGTGCGGCACTGCCAGAGCTTCACACAAAAATTCACACCACCCTCGTATTCAAACTGAAACCAAAAAAGCGCTCAGACGAAAAAACAAAACAAAACATTAGGTGGAGCTGCACCGATTTAAAAAAACAACCCATATTTTAAGTAGGTAATTATTTAAAACTGGCAATTCCATGAAATTTCAGTCATAAATTCAATAAATGAAACAAAAATCTAAGTTAATCAGAGCATACATTTAAAGGTCCGGTTGTGTAAAATGTAAGACTTTTATATATAAAAGCTTAACATACAGCTCATAAATACATAACTAAAAGTCTATGCTCACGGTACACTTACTTACTACCCTTAGAATGGTGTGTGTTTATAATAATACACAAAGAGCAAGGGTGAACACTCTTGTCCTCAAATAAACCAACAAAGAAGAAGGTTGACGAGGTATCCAGGTTTGTGCTGGCAGGTCACAGTAGTTCACTGGTACAAAGAGTCCCAAAGGGGACGCAAGTGAAAGAACGCTGCAATCTAAAATGTAAGCACTTGATGTCGCTGTTTCTTCTTACCAATCTCCAAATATTACACACTTATTAACCTTTAAGACAAAACAACAAAGCTTGCACAGCTGATGGATCACTCAACATTTCAATTCCAAATTTTGGATTCTCGCTCTCCCCAACAACCCTTTGGTTCGTGAATAAAAGTGGCAACAAGCTTTTGGAATCATTCATTGCTGATTATAAGGTTAAGAGACCCGGCTTTTAGACGACTGTTCTGGGAAATTACCCGCAAAAATAATACATGAAATATAGAATCAGAAAAAACATGGATTGCTCAGAGTGCAAAGCAAATGTTGCTGCTGCATCCAAATCAGTGCACTGGACATGAGTGAAAGTGAAGCTAATCAAAAGACAAGTGTGCACGGGCAAACATGAGGACGAGCGAGTCCTTGGAAAACATTGCAAAATCTTACAAACACTCGATACTTGGGTGAGAATTTCATGACAACATGATGGTAGCATGTCAATGTCAAGACTTAAGTGACAGCTGCTTTTGGTCAGTGAGCACACACTGCTAAAATGACTCTGTGTGTGTGTGTGTGTGTGTGTGTGTGTGTGTGTGTGTGTGTGTGCGTGCGTGCGCTGGAAGGTTGAATTTGTCCAACATGAGCATTAATATTGTTCTTCGTTACAGCCGACAGTGCAGCAGAACTCTAATTTCATGGCTGATTGTATTGCACGTCTCCTTTTTCTGAGAGGAAGAAACAAAACGGTTGCCAAGTCATTTCCTAACGCCTCCCCCACCTCCACCACCCTCTGTCTGTCGGCACCACCAGCAGCCTGTGCACAGGACGACTTGCTTAGATTTCACCTGTTCCGGCAGGCGCGGAACCCCCCCTCCCGTGTTGTAAGGCGGAACGTGGCAGAAGTGAGATTTTAATAGCTGAAAACCCCGATGAAGACGTTCGCCATCCACTGAATGGAATTTGTCATTTCAAAGGCGCTACAAAGTGCCTCTGAATGGAGCCTCGAGAGGAGACGCACCCGGGCGTTTTTGATGTTCGCAGACTCGACGCTGTGGTAGGCTTCTACCAATGAACTTGCGAACACACCAAAAAAGAAACACGACGTCGAAATAAAAACCTGATGATCCCATCTTACTGTTGGCAATTCCGAAACCTCAAAAATAATGTTTGTGGACGTATCTTTTGCAAAATGGATACGATATTGTAACGCTGCTTCTAAAATTAGAAGCGATAAATAAGCAGGGAAAAAAACACATTAAGGCGTCTGTTTAATAGGTTCTGGCATCACTTGTCAAAAGATCCTCTAATTAACACCAAAACAAAAGGTCACGTTGAGTACAGCGCTCTCGTTCTCGTGCATTAACGGTCCAGTCGAATTCACGTCACACTCTCACAACCCCGCGAATCAACTTCCATCTCTTTAAACCGCCGCCAGATTCGGCTTCGTCGCTGCGGAGACAGACAATCTGCGAGGCGGAGAGAATCTCATTGTGCAGCCTCGGCGACCTGTAATGGATTCCAGATTGAATGTGAGCGAACGGAGACGGAAGTGTTTTTTTACAGCGCTTAACGAGCGACGATCCACGATATCGAGAATTTTTTAGAAATTGCAACAAATGTGTAGGTGTCCTTGCTTTGGTGTTTTATTTAAAGTGGATGATGGCAGAAACAGAAACGAAGGTGAAATACCATCCATCCGTCTATCCATCCATCCATCCATCCATCCATCCTTCTTTCCTTATCTCCTTCTTTCCTGGTTTACAGGCAGGTGGCGCCGACGGAACTCTCCAAAGGTCACCTGAGGAACGCCGCCTGCAGTCTCGTCGTGTCGCGGCGGCTAATCCTGCCACGTCTTGATGACGCCGCCGGTCGACCCCTAATGACCCCACTCAGACGTAGCCCGCTGCGCTAGCGCGCGTGCTAACACACGCACACATGCAATCACGCTGGAAAGGTTATTTTCCATTGTGTCTGTCAGAGCCAGATAATACACCCCTCTGCCCACCCTCTGACACACACACACACATACAGACCAGGAGGGGGCGGAAGGTTGGAGAAACTGAAGCGTCACTCCAGTTTTATTTTTTGTTTTTTGTTGTTTTTTTCTTCCAGCTCGGCGTCTTTATCCCTGATTCCTCTCCACCCGACCGCCTGCCATAAGCTCACCTCCGCCTCTCGCCCACTGCTCACTCTAACCCCCGTCGCACTTTCTCTCTCTCTCCTCTGCTCCGCCACGAGGCCCTGCCACGTTCCCGCGGGGGCGCCCACCACTTTCAAAAGGGTGATGAATGGCTCCGGCTCCCACATCGATTTCCAAACCGAAACAATTTGCGGGCAAAACAAGTAGCAGTTTATCATATTGATTTTCCTCCCAAATTCAGTTTAAGGTGACACCGTGCATCTGAATGAGCGCGCGAGTGAAACGCGCAAACGCCGCTGAGCGGCAGGCCGAGGCTTTTTTTTTTTTTTTGCGTCTCCTCAAAGTTGTTTTTTTTTGTGTGTGTTTTTTTGTTGTGTTTTTTTGAAGTGAGAACTCAATATGGGAGCGGAAACATGTATCGAGGTTGCCAAATCAGGTGCCAAGCCTCCCCGGGAGTCGTGTTGTGCACTCCATAATGGAGGAGTGCTGTATGTTGGCTTGTTTCACTCACATCCAGCCAAAGTGGGAAATCAACATTTCAGACTCCGGATGCTTCCGCTGCTGTGCAGCGGATCAAAAGACCCCCCCCCTCCTCCCCCCTCTCCCCCCACCACCACCCCACCCCTTCCTCCACCCCTCCCGTCTCCATTCCGGTGCTTGACTGAGCCGTGCCATCCATACCAAGATTTCAACTCACTGGCCACTTTATTAGGTACATCTTGCAAGTACCAGCCACCATATGAAAGTGGCCAGATTGTGTACATAGCTATACATACTGTATATATATATATTTGTGTCCAAACGCTGCCTCAAGGCAGGACGTGCGGTGCGTTCAGAGGTGCGATTCTGTAACCGCTTGTTATTTGAGTCAGTGTTGCCTTTCTGTGCATCTCCCAGCAGTCTGACCCCTTCTGACCTCTGACCCCCGGCATCAACAAGGCATTTTCTTCCACGCAACAGCTACTCTTGGGATATTTGTTTTCCCTCTTCCCTGTAAAACTTGCTCTGCACGGAAACCCCAATAGGTCGGCAGTACTGATGGAGGAAACCGATTCTCTCTGAATCGCTGAATCAATATGAAGCTGAAACGGTACAGTGGTTGGAATCTTTTCAGTGCGGCCACATGTGCTGGCTGATCATTGCATTTGCATTGGACAATAAGACAGCATGGTGTCATAAAACGATAAGGCAGTGTTGAAATTCATCAAACAAGTCAGACCTGCAGCCACCAGCAGCCATGACACGTTCAGAGTTCTTCCTCCATTCTGATGCTGGCTCTGGATTAAAGCGAGTCATCCTCACCACACCCTGGGCAGCTGAACACTGTACCTAATAAAGTGGCCCTGGTGGGTTGTGCGCAGGGTGGCTGGAAGTTTATCAAAGACTCGTCCAAAATCCCGTCACACACACTAACTTTCCCTTTTTTCTCTTGATGGACTCAGGTGTCAAGAATCATCTTTTAATACCAGATTGGATTCGATTACAATCTGCTGACGCTGCAGCTCAACAGGCGCACGCAAAAAAAAAAAAAAAAAAAATGCAGACTCCGGCCTGAATGCATTAGTGCTGACAGGGTTGGTGGGCTGGTTTGTAGGAGGTCGCGTCCTTGGCCCGCCATGATCTTGGTCCAGCCGGTGACCAGCATCACAGAGAGCTGAGACCCGTAATGAAAAACCCAACTAAAGGGGCCTCAGAACAAAAATAAACAAGGCAGGAAGAGCCAAGCCGCGACAGATGATGACTTGGTGCCACGGCGAGCGCATCATCTGTATGCTTAACCTTTTGTCCCCTCTTCACGACGGCTCTCTGCGGCTGCTCCAGCGACCACCAGTCATCAAGGTTGCTGGAAAACAGCTTCGGCACCAAAATCTCTTCGCCTTTTTTTTCCCCCCACTCCTTTCATGCCAGAGTAGTAACAGATGGTGCCATTACCTTTTAATGTAGTGACAAATCACGCCATCTACGACGGACGGAAACCGTCCAAAAGCCTCCTCGGATCGATAGAAAGGAAATGAGGAAAAAGGGCAATTGCTAAAATGGGACTTCAAAACTGTTTAATTGCATTTTATCCAACGCATGAGATTAATTAAAAATGCATCCACTTTCATTTTGCCTTTTTTTGGACTGGATCTATGATACTAAAACTAATAGTAAGCATGCAGAGCTCCAAGAAACTTCTTATATAAAATCACCAAAACTGAAAATAACTTTTTCAACTTTTTTCCCTATCCGTGTGACCTTTAAGTGTATATGAATCCCACACAGATGTAGCGCGGCAGTAATAAACCCTCACTCAGACAGCTGTATACCAAAGGATTAAAATAATACAACCACTGCAGCTCAGCAACTTGAAATTGCATCTGAATTGGGCATTTAATTCTCTAATTACTGTGATGAGTTATTGGCCAGATTGTGGACATATTTAATGGATTCATTCACTGCTGCTTTGTAATTTTGTCACAGCGACGTGCGGTGTGGCATGTGTAATTTCATTCCAGCCTGAAGGAACGTTTTATTCGCCTGACGTGAAATTATATTCCTTTGTTTAAGGTCAGTCTCACATCAGGACATCAGGACGGCTCGGAGGTTCGGGGGCTACATATTGACTTCCTGTTAATGATGCTGTGCCTCATCCATATAGTGTTTATATTTGTCAGTCGCTGCTCGACAATAGTCTTTAAATTTTGGTATTTTCCATACACACAAAACACCAAAATAATACATAAGTACTTCTCCTTCATTGTAGTTCCTGTAATATTTCTGTTTTTTGTTTTGTTTTTCTAGCAGATGGCACATGCTGCAGATTGAGGAACACACACTGCTCCTAATAATACAATCTAGTGTGCAACAACAAAGGTGTACAATGTCCCCAGGTAAACTGCATGCCAGGAACAGTTTTAGAAAAAAAAAAACAAATAAGTCAAATCCTTGTTTTTCTAATACCGGGTACCTGATAAAGTGACCAGGCAAGTGAGTGTGTACTCATCAGGCCCAAAGGTTCCATTTGATGACAAATTAAGTTTCCCCTCAAACTAATCAGTTCCCCCAGTGGCCCTGCTGCACGTTTGTTTTTCGTATGAAGCAAATTAACTTTGGGGAACTGATGTTTCACATTTTACAAAAAGAGCGATAAGATTAATTAATCAATCTGCAAATTCAATTATTTTCATTTAATAGAAAAAAAAGCGGTGCTGAAAGCGTTTTGTCTGCATTGAGGTTTGATTTGCTACAGATTTTTTTTTTTTTTTTTGAAGAAGAAGAAGAAGAAGAAGAAGGGTGACATCATCTGGGACTATCAGCTGACTGCTAGTCTTTAGCTTCTTTGTTTTCACAACAAACTGACTGCCTGCACCTCCTCAGCAGCCTCCACTGAAACCAGCACTGCACCTCCAATGAGCAAACAAGGTTATGGCTTTTTTATTGCTTTGTATTCTGGTTAAATACCATTTAGCCATTTTGTCTATGCAGCAGCGTCAATGTTCGGAACAGAAAGGAGGCAAAGGCTCCAAAGGCAGGTAGGAGGAGGAGATTTGCTTGCAATAGCATGACTGCGCAGCCGGGCGGCTGACACCATAAACAAGACGCCCGAGAAGGTCACTTCGTGGTTGCGAAATTGCAAATTTGTTTCTCCTCGGGTGAAATTCGCTGAGTATCACCTGCTTTGATCGGCCCTCTATAGGACAGCCATGGGAGAAATGAATTCCCACGCGTCTGGGTAATAACTTTTTAGCTTCCTGCAAAGAGTAGCGGAAAAAAAAAAAAGTCGGGCCAAGATCACATGTCAGCTTGTGATATGATGAGGGTTGATGGGGTGCACGGTCAGGCCTGGGTGACCTTTACAGGAGCGCTTACAGCTGTGCCCACAGGCGGCTGTCAGGCTACTGCTCACCCACGCTGACCTCTCAGCACTCTGCCGCCGCTCCCCACACCAGTGTCTCCGGGCTGTCACACCTTTTGCGAGTCAAGGACCCCAGAAGATATTGCTGTCATCAAGACGGCGGACGGCGGACCGAGCTGCTGACGGAGGCGGAAAAGTGACGCAAGTCTGCAGTTGAAGGGTGAATTCGGAGCACCGCGTCGAAATGTACAATTAAGTGTTTGATTCCGGCAAAGAGGAGCTTTATTTTATGCTAAACGTCACCGAGGCGCTCGGCCATCTGGCTCTGCATCTCGGGTCATCACTTATACATTGCAAATGGGTGCGTAATGGCCAGAAGTAGCAGAAACTGCATGTCCTGTCTCTGAACAACCTTGAATATGTGTCTCAGGCCCTTCAGGGACACGTTCCAGCCCTCCGGCTGGGATTTAGGGCTGCTGAATGTCTGATTAAAGAATTATCAGACTCAGATTGGGTCAACTGATTAAGAATTAACATTCAGACCAGACCGGAGTGGCTCCCCACTGCTCTCCAGCCGTGCCGGAGCAGAAGTTTGATGTGGTTCTTAACGAGCTGGGTTCAGCCAACTAGCACTGTGGCTTCTTCAAAAATGTTTTTTTTTTTTTTTTTTTTTTAAGAACGCTGACACCTACGTGCTATTTCAAAACTATATCAGTGCTCGGAAAAACAATGTGCGCTGTATGTCTTCATTACACGGGAAGACAGGTCGCAGTGCACGGCTGTGCAGATCCCCCTGATCTCCAGCTCGGCTCTGTTGTTTAACTAGCCGCTCCACTGGTTGGCTCTGCGTCAGTCTGCCGACCAGTCAGGATCGATGTGCCGTCTGATTATTAGCCAGCTGCAAACAGCCCTGGCGCACAGATCCAGCTTTGTGCTCCTTCGTTTCTCTGCTTTTCTGCACACAATCTGCGACGACGGCGAACCCCTTGTTTCTCTCTCTCTCTCTTTTTCTGGCTGTTGAAATGTTTTTAACCTTCTGATACAGGATAAAGAAAATATCTGGTCACAAGGAGACATTATATGAATTGTAATAGCATGAGGAGTGTTTGGAGTGTTTGTTAAAAAAAATATATATATATATATATCGAGCGGAAGATTCAAGGGTGGTCGACCCTTTTGACACAGCTTATTTTTGTTTCGTTTTTTACAGGGTCTTCAAAATAAAGGAATAGAAATACTGAACCAGGAAGTGGAGGAGGTGAAGGAGGCCATGCCTGAAACTGCCATCTCCACTCACGTATTGCTGAAATGAAATTCAATACAAAATGTTTATTTGCATGCGTTTTATTAAAAAAAAAAAAAACCGCATGCAACTTAACCTGCAATTTAAACACCATCTGCCTTCTGTCAAAGACTATAAGCTGGAATGAAAGGAAAGGTGGTGAGAGCAGCGATGTTGTCTGACTTAGAGAACAAAGACGGAGCAGCAGACATTAAAATGTCGAGCTTCTCTTTGGGAGCGAACAGGATGGACAGGATCAGGTCTGAGTACATCAGGCGTGCTTGATGTTTTGGTGATGAAGCCAAGGGACAGTGACTATCTGGGCATGAGGACGCTGGTTGGAACTGGCAGGCAGGAGGAAGAGCAAAGAGGAGATTTATGGATGAGGTGAAAAAGAGACGTGCAGTCAGTGTGAGAGAAGAGGATGCAGAGGACGGATGGAAGCAGATGATTGGCTGTGGTGACCACAGAAGGGATCAACCCAAAGAGTATTGACCCAGGTACAGGACCACACCCACTTTTTAGTTTCTGATTTTTGTTTTGGTTAGTTGAATCCCACAGTCCAAGATGTTGACTGTAGCAAGATCAATTATATTTTTTCCAAAATTCTACATCCAGATCCAAAATAGAATATTGAGCCTTTGATTTACAACCTCAACAAAAACATTGATCTGATGCCTGATGCTTTCATTAATCTTGCAGCGATAAAAATGAAGTCATCTCAAAGAGAGGAATCCAGGGTTTGAGGTTTTGTTACTGACCTGGGAGCGAAATCAATGCACTTTATGACATCAAAGAGGCCCGATATCCAAAACTGCATATTTTAGCTGTAATTTCCTGAAAAGTCGTAAGAACAGAAATCAAATGTTTTCGTTTGAAAACACTGTAGTAAATGTTACTACCAGGTGACTACAACTCTGGCAACCGAGTTGGCGGTCTTAAAACTTCTGAGCTAGAGAGAGCAGCCGCAACCAGGAGGGGGCAGAATGCTGTCAGACGGGGGTTGGACCGAGGCTGCAGTCTTTCAAGTCGGAGCAAAAAGCGCAGCTGACAGAAAAGCGATGCGTGCAAAAGTTTATGTTTAGCAATCAATCGGCTCCACACTCCCACAACCCCAAGAAAAGCGCAGCGAGGAGTAACAATTAGCAGCAAATGAATTTATCAGGGAAATAACCCATCGATTTTTCTCCGTCAGCAGCACATCAGGACTTTTTCTTCTGTTTTTTCTTTGTTTTGTTTTTTCATTTTGCCTCGTCTCCGACAAACGCTGCGCCGCAACCGCTGCAGAGCTCGAGCCGCCTCACCCTGCGTGTCAGCCGCTGCTCAGCGTTCTGCCTGCGCCCTGCAGACAGCACATACATCCTGCTGGCCCCTGCGGCCACGGGTCTGGGCCGCAGCGCTGAGCTTTAAACCGAAACAATAGATTATTGTCACCTCGGCCGTGTAGGAGCCAACGGTGAGGGGAGCCGTCTGAGAGGGGACAATGGGATATGAGTTGATTTATGAGGGTTCGGGGGACCATAATGTGCACTGGTAACAAGGAATCAATGGGCTAGAAAAATGCTAACAGCAGCCTTTTATGTCCCAAGTCTTTGTCTCATCACAGTATTTAATTAATTTCACTCCTTTTCTCGGGAGCAGGTGGAGTGTTGATGGGGAGCTGCGTCAGTCTCCTCTCACACCGCCGCCGCCGCCTCACTGCGGCTAATAAAACGGCACAAGCTGGTCCCCCTCGTGAATAAGTGAACGGAACAGATGTTATAGGGTGCTTCGAAAGAAAAAAAATGTCTCTTCCTGTTTGGATCAGGTGTATATTTCACCTCGTTAAAGACGAGAATAAAAGGTGAGGTCTGGTCGTCGTGGAAACTTCCTCCAGACGCAGGTACGTGTTGCACTGCGCAATGCTTCAAACGCCGACTTGGACATTTTGCTATCGCTTACCAGAGTGTGAAAAGACACTTGTTTGACTTTTATTGCTATACACTGAAAAGTTAGAAATTTGAGGGGCTCATCTCCGAAGATGAATCACAATCTTCTGACAGTCAAGATTTAGGGCTTTAATACACATTCTTAACGTTTAGAACAATGATTCTCCGCCGGCAGAAACTGCGGCGTTTGTCAACAGATTTTTTTTTAATTTATTTATTTATTTATCTATTTCGCCGTGATCCCGCTCCAGCATTTTCAAGGGCTGTAAATGTTGGCAGTAAATCATATTTTATTTAAGCTCAGGAGGAATCATAAAAAATAACTCTGGCAGTAAATACAAAGTGTATAAATAAAGCCGCTTCCAATTTACAGCTGGATGTAAGTCAAAGTGTACAAGAGGAGTTCAAAAATGGGTGATGTATCAAATTAACACATTATCACATGTTGGGTTTAAAAGAATAGTTAACCTAAAAATGGCATTTGACTCATTTACTACTACCCGCTTGTTGCATTGAAATTATTGGAGACACTTTCTAATGAACAAACAGCAACTTCTAGGAGCGCAACAACGTTAGCAGCTGTTTAGTTGTCTTACTGTTACTTTTCTTACATTATCATTATTTTTAATCTATTTGTATACATGACACCTGCACTCATTCTGGGGTTTCCAGTTGTCCTTGAAAGCCCTCGAAGCAGTGAGTGCTAAACGAGTCAAAAAATATCATTTTGCCATCGTTAGTGCTGTCACCTCACACCAAGGTTGCAGGTTTGATTTCTGACTGACTTCGACTCTGGCTTTCTCCCAACGACGTATATACATTCATCTACTTGGCAACTATACACTGGCCGTGTGTGCGAGTGTGAATGGTTGATTTTCTCTAAGTGGCTGTGCATTAAACTGGTGACTTGACCATCACCTCAGGACAACTGGGATTGGCTGAACTATGAATGCAGGAGGATGGATGGATGGATGAATGGATGGATGGATGGATGGATGGATGGATGATATTTGATAAATATACCCAGAATTGTGGCTGCTGCATTGCTTTTCCAGCGTCCTTCAACTCTGGAAAAAAAAAGTCCCGGACAATAAAACGTGTATGTTGTGCTTGAGCCTCAGAAGGAAGGAAAAATAAATTCAGATTGGTTTCCCTCTCGTCAGTGACCAGATGAAGGTGGAAATAGGATTTCCGGAAGCTTCAAATGGGATTGGGCCGGAACGTGCTGTGGTCGTCACACTTAATGACTTACTTAAGCGCGCGCTAATTGAGACTTCATTACACGTTTAGTCATGTGTGGATTTGCATTAATTGCCCACTCAGCAGTTAAATATATATAAGCCTTTTATACGCACCAGATGCCCAGTGCTGCTGCAACAATATTAAAAAAATAGACAATTCCTTTCAAAGTACGAACAAAACAACGGTATTGCTGATGGCGAGCTCTGGCTCTTTGGAACTAGAGGAGGTGTGTGGAGTTGTGAAGACCAGTGTGGCAAGCTGGACATTGCAGTCACGCGCCAGCCAGACTGTGACACACAACGGGGTTATGCTAATCATTATTCCACACGCACTCGTCTCGTATGATCGGGTCTTCCTGGTCGGAGTAGAAGTGCAGCTACGGTTACTTCTTGTAACAGTAAAATAAGGTGGGAGCAAAGCAGAACCTGATAAATATATGGATATTAAGCTATAGACAGGAATCGGTTGAGGTGATACATGACTGGAGGACGCGGCAAAAACAGTTGATGCAACTGAAGCAATGTTGCTGGCGCTCAGCTTGGTTTCTTTCTTTCTTTCCGACACGTTGTTGACACTTCACCCGTCGCAGCAACATCGCAGCCCCACTCCGTCCACTTTTACCGCAGATGCAGTGATCGCATTGCAATCAATGGCGACAAAAGGCCCGAAGGGGACGATTTCAGCGGCGGTGCATTTTTAACGTAGCCTCGAGAAGCAGCTGAGTGAAAATCCTCCTGACGAGCTCCCAGCCGAACAGTTTTTCAGCCATTAGGCGTATCGCAGTGGAGAACAGAGCGATCGTGACAGCCGCAGAGTTTATCGGCGACAGAACAGGAAGCTGCTACCTGCTGGTACAACAAACAACAGTGGCCTCAGTTCAGGCAGAGCTGGACAGCATTTACCCATTAAACCTAAAAACCAATAAATGGCTGTTTTGTTTTTCAGTTAAATACTGCACAGCATCTCAGCTACACCCATCATATCCCACTGCAAGGAAAAGAAACATCCCATTGATCTGTTTTGAATAATTTGTCAACTCACTCAGTTTTATTTGGTTTTTTGTTTGTTTTTAAAGGGCCTCCCATCACAGTGATTTGCTTCGGGCACCTTTTCAAACCGACATGTGAAGAAAACGATCTGAGAAACATTCCACTTAGTCGCCCTGGCTGTTTTCAATGCAAATGGATTCATACACAAGTCGTCGCCAACTGGGTCACGCTTCTAAAAAATGAGAGAGAACTACCTTGAAAAGTGTTGCGCGCGCTCGTCTATTCGCAGTTTTTAAGTAAACAATTCAACACAGAAGGCGGAAGGCAAAGCGGCGCCTGTCGGAGGGTTTTTCTCTCTTGGGATCGAAGCAAGTACGACGATTCTTTTTCCTCCCTTCAGATATTTTTTTTTTAAAACATTTTTAGCATTTTTCATCTGGCAACACTCTCATTCCTCTTCGTCTCCATTCAAATGGATGTCGACTCAGCACTTTCACAAGGGAACCACTGCTATTGCTGCTGCTGCTGCTGCTGCCAGCTCGGAGGGGGTAAAACAATGACCAATCAATCCGACCCTGGACACTTTGTACAGACAGTCGAGGCTCAACAGCCCTCAAAAGCTATTAAAAAAACAAGGTCTAAAGCTGCAACCGTCGAACCTGCACTGAGAGCAAAGCAAACAGCTGCTTTTTATAGACGCTGGTACTCTGGCCTCTCTGTTCCCGAGCTTTGCCTCGTCACTCTGCCGATTGGCTGCCGACGACTGTGGCGGCTCCCTGTACAAACGTCTGTTTTCCAATTGAAGTGGTGAAACTTGCAGGCCTGAACACAGAATGGGTGATGTAACCAGTGTACGAAATATAGGAGGGTTTGGAGGGGTCGGACCCCCCCGATTAACCCCTGAAAGCCTTGAGGCAAAATTTAACAGGGGTCTGATATCTATTCATAGAGCTGAAAAAAATATTTAGATATATTATTGTCACTAATGGTTGCTAAAAGGTCTTTAAGGTCACCCTATCTAATGCTGAAAGTTTTAAAAAGATTCATCTTTTTGTGGGTGTGTGCATGTGTTGTTATGTAGACTGTCAGAGCTTGCATCCATGATACTGTAAGACACATGTCAATCTCAAGGCCCTCGAGTTATATTATCTTTGGCCCACATGGTGAAATTTGATTAGTATTTCAGTTGGTATACTAGTATTACACTGCGAGTCTGGGAACGTAATCAGACTTCATGAAAACGCTAAACTAGTTGGTTTGGCCTTGCGTTTACACGAAGTAGGCGTTTAAATTGAAGCGGCACGTTGAATAAGTTTTAAAGTGTCGCCCTTTCGGCTCGTGTAAACCGATCTCTTTCTGAAACGCTAGTGTCACAGCTTGAAACCCCTCCCCCGCCTTGCAAACACTCAAGAAAGTAGTAGCACTCTTATAACAGCTTGCTAGCATAGATCAGGGAAACTACAATGACAACGATTAAAAACAACAACCGCAGTAGGGTGGAGGGGAGGCAGGGTTGGAGTCCAGCCTCTTCCTCTCCCCCCCCCCCCCCGGAGCTTGACACGAAAATCCTGCAGATTACTTGAGACGGGAAACAGGAGCCGACGACGCTGCCGCGTGAATACTCAAGTACTGATGTGGTCATCATAAATTCCCCAAACACTCCCCTCCCGGAGAGAAGGTTGCAGAACAACAACCGTCAGAGCCGTCGGAGCGGTTTGTCGGTGAAAACCCAACTTTGCACAGGAAGTAGACTTGGTGCGCTTCAGGTCACACACACACATGCAAAAGTTTCAATTTCATTTTGAGGCACCAATTTTAATAAATGACAAAGCTGATTTTCAGCATCCTATTCCAGTACGGAGTGACACATCATCCTCTCCGTAAAAAGGCAGTAAAAGCCCTCTTTTTGCCCGCACGAACGCTGTCAACATATCTAACTCTCCTTCATCACAACAAACCCAGTTTCCATGGGGATACCATCCACCTCAGATCACAACCTCGCTATATGAGCTCACATTTGAAATACATGCAAATGCGTTGAGCGCCGCAGAGCCTTTAGATCAGAGGGAAAACAGTGAATGAAGAGCATGTTCCTGCAACTATGACTGAAAGGTTCGGTAATGGGTTTTTTTCAACAAAAGTTCATGGTGTGTGTGTGTGTGTGTGTGTGTGCACCTACAAAAATAAAATGGCCAGGCAGGTGTCACTGTTCTCCACCCTCTGTGTCGCTCATCACTTCCGATAAGCCTTCATCCCCTCACAGATCACCGTGTGTTATTTTTACAATCACTGCCTGTCAACACTGATGGCACACAACCGAGGCAGTAGATGATGCGGTGGCTCCGCTTTGAAAACGCTGTTGGTGGGGAAAGCCTTGGCAAAGCGGGGGAAAAGAATAATACATTTAGACAGCAACAACAACAACTTGTTGTTGTTGGTTTTTTTTATTATTATTTTGCATGCAAGAAAAATCAGGAGTCATCTTCCGGAAAGAGTGATGCTCAGGGAAGCACGATCGAAAACAGACTTTGCATTTGACTCTGATTTTTAGCACAGTGAAATAAATGGAAGAATTTCTAGCCTGATAGCCTCTTTATCTGTGCGTCCGCGTGCATGTGTGTCCAAGGCAGTTGAATGAGCACGAGGTTCTGCTTTGTTGTCTCGGTCTGATCGTCCTCGACACACAAAGCCCGACCCTTCAAGTTTTGCAGATCTGAGTCAGGGAGTGTCGCTCTGGGATAAATATCGGTGCAGGGGAGCCTCGATTTTATTGGCCAGTTTAATAACAGCTGTAGTTTAATGAAGCACACGGCTCGAAGGGGAACCGCACCGCAATCAAATTCACCAATTTAATTTGTTTATTATAATTAGTTTAAAGGCCTTGTTCTGCTAAAAACCCTCCAAGAAAAGGGCACGCGTTTACCTGGTGGCCAACCACGAGATTAAACTGTTAAAAAAGAAACTGAAGCATGTTTTTCCAGTTATTTTCAGTCTAAAATGGCATTGAAGGGCATGAAAGTGGAAGCATGCAATGGTAATCTCACAAGCAGCTTATTACTTAACAGTAGCGGGTACACAACAATGTAAAATGACGTCTCATCACATGTCATGTGACCCCTTTGTTTGGTGTCCTCATTGGTGTCAAACAATGACACCAATGTCAACAGCATGGTTCAGTGATGTCTTCATAGCTGAACAGTGAATGGCTCCAAGGCCCCTCGTGAACAATGTGGGTTGAAACCTTGTGAATATCTGTATTTGCAACCGGAAGCGTCAACTTTGTGCTGCATTCTGATACACAAAAAGGACGGCGCTAGCGTTTAATTTCCTGTTTGAGATTATCTGGTCCGTGCGGATTGTTGCACACTGGGAGCAACGTGGCTGAAAATAGAGGCTGGCGCTTATCGGAGCAGAAGCGGCGCCTCCTGGAGGCTGCGGAGTCGCCATGTGGGAGCGCGGGGTCTGACTGGAGCGCCGGCGTGCACGTCAGGGGAGCGCACGGGGCAATTTGTGTGTGGGTTATGTGGGAGTTGAAGGTGAAAGGGTCGCAAGGCAACGTGCGCGGGATCCATCTCCCCCTGGTGGCGGGTTGCAGGACTCGGCACAAACTCCTCCCTCAAAGAATGCAAAACAATTTGCAAATAGTGACTATTTAAATATTCAAACCTTATACATACATATATATATATATACATGTATGTACATATGTATGAATGTATGCATGTATATATATATATATTATAAATATATATATACACACACACACCCACTAAATATGTGCATAAAATACACATTGTGTCAAAAAGCCCGTGTAAGATTGACACTAGCTTTTTTAGCTTTTTTTTTTATCTTCACTGACTACATCACAAGATGCTCTGAAATGTGACGTGAAAACCGCTCGCCGAGGTGGAACGCTGGCAGCACACTCTTTTGCGGCCAGATGTGCTGGATAAACACGTCCGGCACGCTGAAGATGCGGAGCGCGAAGCGCCGGGACGAATTAAGCGAAAACAAACCACGCTGGCCCTCATCCAGGACAAGGAAAAACTAATAACAAATGCATGAGCGCGGAGCTTCCAGGCGGCCCGCTCCTTGGTTTCGAGGCAGTGAGGCGGCGCTACGCCCCGACTTCCTCTCCAGCTCCCCGATGGTCACCCGTCCTGCGGGAGGTCCTGGTCGGCCGGCGCAAATCAAAACATGTGCCGGGTAAACAACATGGAGGAGTCTTGTTTTTTAGGACGAGGCTGAGAGATGAGCCCCCAATTTAGCGCCCACACACGCACACATGGACAGACAGACAGACAGAAGACAGGTGAACCAACACTCCGGATACCAGGTTACCCTCCGCCAGACAGCCGGCTAAATCAGTCAGCTGTGTGTGCAGGCAAGGGAAGTGGTGCAGCAAGGCTGGAGGATTTTTTTTTTCCACCGCCCTCCTTCTTTCCTTCTCCTCCTCTATTTTCGGCTGCTTCCCTAACAAGCGTCCTCAGACGAGAGCTGTAGGGGAGCGGGCTAACTGCTGAGCCTGGCACCACTCAAAGCCCCGAGCAGAGCAGCCAGCAGGGCTAACAACCATCAGCAGTCCAACCAGCTGCCGCCGAGTGGCCCCCCCGGTCCAGGCAGCCGAGCAGCACTCCTGGGAGGACGGCGATCAATAAAACCCACAGCGCTGGAAGATATGCAGCAAGGAAAAAAAAAAAAAACGTGTCGAGGCAAAACAGGCTCATTTGAAGCAAAACTCGCCCCCATCAGCGGGGTGAGAGGAGCGGTGGGGGTTGGCGGCGGTGGGGGGGGGGCTGAACACCTCTCCGGAGATTTGAGGGGGTGCAGCACTCACTGCACGCTGAGAGGCTTTTGGACGGTCTTTGCATTTGGGAAGGTCAGAGTAATTGGCACAATGAGGGTTTTGGGCCGAGTGTGTCTGCGTTTCCCGGGCACGTGTGTGCATGTGTGTGTGTGTGTGTGTCGGTGATGGAGGATAGAGACGGAGGGAGGAGAGGCGGGGAAGGAAACAGCGATGACAAATCCAAAGTGTGGGCAAAACATCTGTTCAGTCAATATGGGTAATTTGACAGCGGGAATAAAGTCTCATTCGCCCGATGCCAAAACACGCTGGAGGTTTAAGGTGCTTCTATTCAAATTGGCCGTTTTAGCGGGGAAAAAAACAGACTTTAAGTGCTTTGCAGTTTTTTTTGTTTGTTTTTTTTTGTTCTTCTTCTGCAGTTTGTTGTTCCTGCCCTTCCTATTATGTTCGACATCAGAACCAATTTAATCTTCTTTTCTCGCTCCTTGTGTACTTTGCGTGTGTGAACATATTGGTGTCTTGGGCTTCTCGTAAGTCTGGCAGGATTCCAGCGCTCGAGCAGCGAGGAAAATGACTCCAGCTTGATTGTGTTTTAATCCTGTGTTTACACTGGGAGAGGTGCAAGTGACCCCATTTTGGTGGCAAATGTCGGAAACACAAAAGTGTGTAAATTCCATCGTTATCAGATCGCAATCAAACCTCAAGTGTCCGCGGAGCCTCAAGGGGGCGCTGCTTGAAGCGCTCAATGTTCCAGTCCCCCCCAGGGGCCAGATAAATGCAAATATTGTGCGAAGGAAGGCCTCTGACGTGAAAGCCTGGGCCAAACCGAACTTGTGAATCAGTTCAGTGAAGGGAACTGATGAAAGGATTCGCTTTGTTCGACTGTTCAAGGGCTTCAAAGCGAGCGCCGGAATGGGGATAGAAAGAGGAGGGTGAAGTGACTTTGAACGTGGCGAACATGGTCGTTGGTGCCGAGGGTCGGACTGGTCAGACTGGTGGGAGATTACAGAGAGGCAACAGGAAGTCAAATAAGCACTGGTTCCAGCCCAGGTCTGTAGGATAACATGTCTTGAATGAACTTCTGTTTCCATACAGTCAACAGCCTTTCCATCAGGTAGCCAGCCGGTTGCTGGCGAGCCGGACCTGAGGAGTGCAGCGGGCCGGCGAGCGTAATTCAAATTCCGCCGCCTGCCAGTGAATCTGCAGTCCGAGCAGTCAGCCGCCGTTCGACGTCCCCTGGCACTGTGAGCTCAAAATGCAGATTGCTGCTGTGTATTCTCAGCCTTTAATAAGGACTCGCTTCTCTCTCCTTCACCCCATAAAAAACAGAACTAGCTCCAGCGAAAACCCCACAGAATGTCTAATGAACGTACGCTGTTGCGCAGTTCCCCACTAACCTGACTTTACTTAACCTTCCGTGACAATCAGACAGCTTTTTTTTTTTTTTTTTTTTTGGGGGGGCGACGGCTTATTACGCACACTTGTATCGCACTCACACACTAGTAGCACTTGGCATGTTCGCCCGTGCAGCCCGGTGTCGGCGCACAAGTGCGTCCCATTTCTGCGGCAATCCAAAGTGCAGCGCGTTTATCTATAGCTTTTCAGCTGAGAGGTTCTGACGCGAGTGGAAATCCCACAATGCATCCCGTCGGTGAAGTTTGCAGCCATTGACTTGTGATCCCTCGCGGTGCTTTGTGTTATACTCAAACCAGAAAAACACAATCTGGAAGTTTTGCAGCTCCATCAACGGGAGCGACAGAGCGATGCTTCATTTTATCAACGTAATGGTAAAGAATGGAGGTTTTCACACTGATGCAAAGAACACTAAGTCCGGTGAATATCACAAGTACGTTGTTTTATTGTCCATTGTTACGACTTGTAATAATGGTGACAATAATTTCAATACCAATCTGCTGCTTTTTCCTTTTTTTGCCTTATCAAGGTTATCTTCTCAGTACTCAGTCAAATAAAGAGTGTTTTGCCAGGTGTGTGTGTGTGTGTGTGTGTGTGTTCCTTTTGCTTGGACAACAGTGCTCACACATTGTATTCAAACTTATTGCAATACATGTCACCAAAGAGGAACAGAGTCTTCAGCTCTGCTGCAGCAGCGAGCTGTGAACAATGAATCCACACAAATGAATTTATACTGCTCATAAAAGTGCTTTGAAAAGCAAAGCATATCCTTTCTTATACTTCAGTTTTTGTCGTCTGTATCTGTTGCAAAATGCTGCATTTCATTTTCCTAATTTGGCCGCTGAAAATTGCCTCTACAAATGGGGCGCTCTCCACCCACTGACTCAGGTACACCTACTGCGTACCTAATAAAGTGGCTAGTGAATGTCTTTCTTTATGCACTGCTTCAAGGCTCCACCATTCCAATTCAAAAATTTAAAAAACGAGGACTCTGGAACATCATTTTTCCCCTCAATAACTTTTAAATATTCTATATTCTTGTCTGTTTGGAAGTTCCCAGGTTCTATCAAATTTGTATATATATTTCTGATGTTAATCCACTGATCGACCTCAATGCCTATTTTACAAATCTTGGAACAACAACCGCACTGCAGGCCAAACAGCAGGGCCACTGTACGCTGGGACGTCCGTTGCCAAGGAGCTGAATAGTTAATTGGTGATTGTTAGAGCCACCCGTCCGGGACTGGTCCGCCGTCTCTAATTCCAATCATTTGCATCTTCAGCGTGACAATAACGCAGTGTATGACCATCAGTGATGGAAGGACACGATCTTCTTAACGAGAGACACTTTTGGCTCGACATGCTCCATGTCAAGCAGGCGACATACAGTACAACAGGCAGTCACCATCCATGTTGGATTGAAACGGACACATTGAACATGTTTATCTTCTTTCTGATCCTACCAACCACCCAAAAAATGAAAACAGAAAACAAACCAGTGGATGTTTTACTGGATCAAAACACTCCACACGTCCCCATTGGGGCCCTAGAAATAACTGTTGTACCTTGTAAATCAATGGGACTTATGTCCTTATTCTTAATTTGGTCTCTAAAATTATTATTCCACATTGACCTGTGATGGGTTCAATCAGAAGTCTGATTTGTTGGGCATTAAAAAAAATCCCAAGAAACGATCGCTGAGGTTTAAAAACAGGTAGTAACAGTTGCTTTTACTACACTTGAAACAAACATTTGTTTTTCATTTTATTTTTGACCCTTATGACCTTTTAAAAGCAGGTCACAGGATCTTCTGTCAACGTACACCAAAAGAAAAAAAACAACACCAAAAAAAGAAGAATTGCAATTTAAAATCCTCAAATTCATATCTTACTTTTGATTCCTACTTTTGTTTATTGTTGTTATTGTCATTTTTTTTATTTAAAGTCTGAACAATTAGCATTTTCTTGTTTTGACGCGTCAATGCTTCCCACTGTCTGTTTTGACAGTTCTGCTGAAACAAAGCCACCTGAGTCAAGCACGCTACGTGTCGTGCACACACCTATGGTTCGCCTTGGACAAAAACCTCAGCGTGTGAAGAGCCACAGTGAGCGTTTGAGTGTGTGTGTGTGTGTGTGTGCGTTTGTGAGAGAGACGCAACACACCCATAGCCAGACTTACAGACCTTGCACTGTCATCCTCTGTTGGGGAGGCGCGACTGAGGTGACATTCATGTCCCCGGTAATTATCAGGACTATGATGTGCGAACATTAATGATGTATGAGGGGCCCCAGTGAGGGGCGAGAGCCGAGGCTTCACAGGGCCTCATTACTCAGAGACACCACCGGCGAGACACGCGGCGCTGCCACACCCAGCGCAACAGTCCACCACTGTTGTTATAGCGCGATGAAGTCGCAGGGAAAACGGCGCCACCCCGTCGCAGGGATGCACAGCCGTCAGAATATCCCAGACGATCGTCAAATTAGAGCGATTGGAAAAAGTCGGAATGTCACATTGAGAACTTTGATCCCGGCCGATCGGGGGTTGCGTTGCCCTTTTTGTAACCAGAATGGACAAGGTGTCTGATTATCTCTAATTAAAAATGAGTAAGCACCTGGTTGCCGCAGTCGATGTCCATCGACCGGAGCGCAGAGTGCTGATGTGGTGAGCGAGCGTTCCCGTCCCCCCGCCTCCCCCGTTTTGGGCCGATTCCAGCAGTCCTTCAAATTTCTCATTTCGCCGTCCGCCAAGGTGCTCATTGACGAGATTTAAATCATTAAAACCGTCCACTGCGCTCCTCCTGTAGGAGGATTATGGATCTCTGGTGCTCCCCTGCGCTGTTCACTTCATGCATGCTGAGCGGAGGGAATAGGAATCGGAGGCGGCGGATGTGCAAAAAAGCGAATAAAGGATTTAAACAGACAGTAAAGACAACGAGGGGTGCTGAAGAAGGGGGAAAAAAAAGAAATCGATGGCGCGCACCCTCCTCCCCACCCCACGCCCAGCAAACATTTGATCTCCAATCAAACCCTCCAGATGAAAAGGGCGTAAATAGCTTTTAACCACTAGGTGGTTTCTGGGAGTCAAAACGGGGCGAAGGAGGCGATGGGATGTTTGCGGCCTGATACGCGGCGCTGTTGCGCAAAGTTTCTTCTTCTTCTTCTTCTTCTTTTTTGTGCCTCATCGTCGTCGTTGTTTACCCAAGTAGCGCACATTGTCGGCGAGATGTCATCCGGCTCATCACGGCGTCACAATCCACGGGGCATGTGCATGACTTCACGCTAATCAGGCGGCGGCGGCGGTATCCATGGCAACTGAGGTAGCGGAATGTCACGCCAGGCATCTTTGCTTCGCTCGCGGCAAACAGCGGAGGGCCCCGCACACAAAGGCACGTCGGCTTTTTGGAAAATGTCACAAATGCGGTTTTTGAAAAGGGAGAGGTTTTTTTGTTTGTTTTTTTTCGAAAACATAAACACGGCCTCCAAAAGCCTGGCAGCCTGGACGCAGACGGCCGGCAGAGAGAGAAGAAGCAGCGATGTGTGCAGGGGCTAAGTCCCAAAATGGACCATCAGGATAATGAGTTTGTTTAAACCTCCAGAGCCGAAACCTTTAAGTGCTTCCAAGGTTCACTTGGTTTGGCTCCACGGCGGAGCTCCAATCTCTAGTTGAGTAACGGAAAAACCACTGCAGGGCTGTTTCTCTCTCTCTCTCTCTCACTACACACAAAGTGAATTCACTCCACACACAAACATTCTGAAGTTCCGTTGGATGGCAACGCCGCTGCAGTACTTACACAGAACACTGTTGAGAATCACTTTGTAAACAAGGTTAAACCCCAACTCCAAACAGCTTCACCCTGCAGGGTTTTCGGAAACTTTCCCTGCAGTGAGGGACTTTTCAGGATGAATGCGAGTTTTTCTTCCTTCCTTTCTTCCCCAACTCACTTACTTATCTAATTTTCATCAGAAATAGGCGGACTGATTGACTTCCCTTCTCGGCCCTGAGCCTTTATCGTCTCTGCAGAGCTCATTCACATGCACTGCACACTGGGACGTATGCCAGCGAGCATAATTAAGACGCTTCTGTCAAGTCACAAGTTTAAAACTGACGGAAGTTCCAAAAGTGATAAGCAGCAAGGTGAAACTGACAAGAGCATGAATAAGACATGGGTCACCGATTAAACTTTGTCTGAGCAGATCGATTTCGATGTTGTCTTGTTACATGATTACATTCCGCGCAAGAGGCAGGAAGGGTGTTTTTCATCAGGCTGACAGCTGGACTGCAGAATCTTCTAACTAATTTCTGTCCAAAACTAAGGAACACATTTTTTTTTCCTTTTTCACAGCTGCTGGATGAGGCTGAACTTGGTGCAAGACCGCAGAGGCTGTTTCATATACTGGCCCTCGACTGCTTATAAAACTACAAGTTCATTTCCACCCCAGGATCCTAATAAGGAAAAAAATATGAGCAGTGAAATAATTTTTTTTTGTCTTTCCTTTTGCAGCTCTTTTGCAGACCTCTCGATTCCAAAGCACAGAAGCCAGACTGTTAATAATAATGTGCAAGCTCTTCCCAAGTGCACAATGCCATTTAAAGAAAGCCGGTTACAAATCTCAGTATTTCCGCAGCAGTGGCCATATGATGGCTCGTCAGCGGTGGCCGATGGACTGGGCGTCACCCGGCTACAAGGAACACATAGGCGGTAAGCTCTGCTGGAAGCTTCTCTGCAAGATAAAACATGATGAAGTCCTCTCTGGGGCCGCCGCCCGCTGGAAAACATGCGTTAAGGACTCTCCAGGGGGTCCTCCGGCGGACAAAACCGGAGGAAAAGGAAAAGAAAGGGTCATCACAGTGGCTATCCAGGCTGAATCTACTGAACCACCGAGACTCCACATACATCTCAACAGCTGAAAATTACAGTGTTTGAATTTGTAATATAACAGCAAAACAAAACAAAACCAAAAACCAACACAACAGAACCACGGTGTCACTATTTTGCTACTTGCAAGTGCCACACTGAGCGCAACAGGTGCACTTTTTTCCCCCCCTATTTTTGCCTCTGCACTGCCAAACGGGACCACAAGTCAATCCTCATCAATTTTTCAGTTCGGAAGTTCAAAAGTCACAACGTAGAGCTTTGATGGTATGCTAGCCTCGCAATTACTGAAACTGCCACTAGAGGGAGATAAAGGTTCCGCACTGCAGTTTCAACCGTTTCAATTAGAAAATAAAAAGAAAATCTTTCTTCCACTTGCCTCATAGCCGCCATTAAAAGGCTAACAGCCCCTCGTCCACTTCCCATAACGATGATGTGGTTAAATGTTCTGCTCTGAAGCATCCCAACATCACATTTAATCGCTCAGAATTAACCGCAGAGAGGTGGGAAGGCGCCGTCCAGCGAGTCTCAGCCTGCAGCTTCTCGCGGAGGCCCGTACCTGTGTTTGACGGTTCCGCCCACGGCCCAAGGCTCTTAACGTGCTCGGGGCCTAATGTCAATTAGTGTGCAAGATCAATTAGTTAGCGATCATTAGAACAGCACATTAGAACCAGTAATGGAACTGACCCCTCAACGCTGACCTGTTTTCCCAGCACTGGATGCACCGGGTTCGCTCGCAAAAAAAAGGCCAAGAACATTTGTAGAAAGCTTAGCGACAGACAGACAGACAGACAGACGGTCGGCGGCCTTCGAGGTCGACGTTTTGAAAACGTAAACGTAAATTGCAAAAAAAAAGCGGCGTCGCGATGAGAAGCCGCAGGAGCAGGCAGGCCTTGGCTGGCGGAGCGATTGAAGGGTCTATAAATGTAACCGTGCTCTGCGTCCTGTGAGTTACAATGCTCAGGGCAAGCAATAACTTACACCATTAAACATAACGAGGGCTTAGACAGGGCTTAGGCAGCGGCAACAACGAAAAATAATGTCTAATCCGTCGCTGATGGGGTATCATATTCCTCTCCTCGCTGTTGTCGAGCGGTTGCAAATCCTAGGAAACACCCCCAACCAACTCTCAGACAAAAATACATTGCAGCGTCACGCAGCTACTGACAGGTACCATGCAAGGAAGATCCATCTTGCAAGGTCAATTAACTCGATCTGCGCTAAAAAAAAAAAAAAACAAAGCAAATTATCATTAGTTGCTTACATTAGTCATGGCAGCATATGGTCGCTGTTTTGTTGCAAGCAAAATCTTCAAAATAAAATGTTGAAATGCAACACATCCCCAAAAAAAAGAAAAAGATAAAGAAAAATCAGAAAGTAATAAAAACAGGCTTTAAACTTAAAGGTCTGGAGTATTTTTGTGGAAAAGGTCCAAGCAGCAGTAATCCTCACAAGCTAAACAATTTTGTGCACAACTGACTGTCAGGGAATGGCCATGACTGCAGTGCAAGGAGATAAAGTGTTAAAAAAAAAAAAGGCTGAAGCCGTAAGAAGGCGCAAAAACTTTTATTTCAGTTTCAGCAGAAATAGTTCCGACACTCGAAGACGTGATGGAGGATCTGGAGATAAGTGGAGGACGGCCACATAACAGAGGCATGCCTTCAAAACTTTTTTTTTTTTTTTTTTGGAAAATCAAACATTGTAAAAGGTCACGCCTTTGATGCATCGCAACTGTATGTTGTGGGTTTTTTTTCTTCCCTCTCTGACTCACGTCTTCGTGTGGGCACTTTAAATCCCAGCAGCCTTGGGATGCGAGAGCCGGTTTAAATTTAACATGCCTGGTGGAGGACGATGCACTTCATTGAAATGTACGACCACGGCGGCGGCGACGCCTCTGCCGCTTATTTGTTCGGCTGCGGGGAGCCGATCCATTATTTTTTTTACTCATCCATAATATGTGCATTTGCGTGGTGGCGGCGGAGGTGGCGACACACCTCCGTGATTAAACTCCTTCTCACCCCGGCGGCGGCGTCGACGTCGGCGGCCACGCCAGATTGCCGCCAGCACGGCGAGATAACAATCTGTCACGTATCTGGCGCCGCCATACTTTCCCCCTTCCGACGTTCATCTGTTACGGCGTGACAATCAGAATTCGGCAATTAACCTCCTCCGTCGCCCCACGCTGAGAGGGACTGCTGGTCTGGAGCCGAACTTCAGAGGTGGCAAATGAATTTAAAAGGGGGTCGAGGCGGCGGCGGCGGCTGCAGTGTGAAAGTTGGCGTGCTGCGCTCGGCAGAGACGGTGCGTATTTTATCAGCAAAAGGGATGTTTCACAGAAGGTTTTTATCTGATTTATTTTTTTCCTTCTCCAAAACAACACCGCCGCCGCCGCCACCACTTTGTTCCTTGATGCAAAACACTCGCAGCGGGTTTTCAGAAAATGGTACAAGCTCACCAGTGAATCGGGAGTTTATTGGCTGCCAAACATCAGATGCTGCGTCACAGGACTCGTATGTTTGTATCCAGAAAATTCATCTTTGTTGTTGGCTGTAATTACTCGCCCCCCAAAACAACTAAAAAAAATAAATAAATAGCGACAGCAGGTGTTGGGCCGCCGGTTTCAGATGTGGAATGAGCTAAGAAAGAAATGAGTCATTTTTAAATGAGTCGGTGAATCAGTTCAAAGCACGTGACTGCGTGTCCATCTTTGGCTGTGCATGTAGCAAAATTAAAGCCATATTGATCCTGGCCTTGACGAAACGCAGTGACCAGTCCAAAAACCATTTGAATGATTTCATTTGATTCTTTGATTTGTTAAAATAATATTTTGCAACCATCCCACGCTGTGGTCACTGTGTTTACTGCCTCCTTTCTCCGTGCACGGTGCTGTGATGTACTGTTTGCGATTTGCAGGTTAACGCACCTTGACCTTCACATACACATTTATATGAGCCATCATTCACTTTAATAACAACAGGATCACGCGAGGAGCGGCCGCCGTATGAAAAAAAAAAAACGACTGACAGCCGGGGATGAATGGCATTGATCACCTGACGGCAGAGCCATATTGTGCGTGTGCATGCTGAATATTGCTCAGGCCAACGACACAGTAGGTGACAATAAAACAGGATCGTAACAGGGTTCGATCCCCCGACTGGCACTTCCTGTCTTTGCCTGCTGGATTCTCTATGTGCGCTTTCTCCCACAGTGAGACGTGCACAAGAGACGGCTGTAACTGTGAGTGGAAATGTTGTTTTCTTTCTATGTAGCCCTACAGTGAACTGGAGACCTTTGTCACCCCGCTTCCACCCAACCAACATATGTGTGATTCAAAAATCTGACACGGACCTGATTCCTTTGTGGGAACCGTCACAAAGCACTTACTGGAAGTTAGCCTTTGCATCACATTCACGTCACCTTCCCGCAGCTCCAGGCTCCGACTCTGGATTCACATCCTTTACCGCAACTGAAGTATGCAAGGCACGACATCCTCGCCTTTTATTTTTCACCATCACTTGCCTCAACATTCCCACATTGCTTCCGCCGCACGATCCTAAAAAAAAAAATCACACAGTATATATGTGAGATATCAGAGCACTGCTTGTGTCAGCACGTCCCCTGTGTGTGCACACTGACGATACAAAAGCGCAGTCCCACTCATTTGCTGCAGGTCATGTGTTTCTGATCTTCTCAATCAGGCCTTTTTTTCAGATTAAATTATGTGCGACAAGGTTTTTTTTGTTTTTTGTTTTTTGAGCCCTGGAGCGAATGTGACTGGACATGTAAACGACGTATTGGGAAAACTGAGATTTGACAGTAAGTCATGTGACACGCGGCCACTGAAGATGGCAGCTACAGCAAAACGGCTTTGTTCCTACACTGTCTGACTGGTGCGCCATGCAAAGGGATGTCTTGAAGGACACGGTGATGCAAAAGTTTGAAAGAGTTGCAACAAGGTTGCACAGGTGGAGCAGCTCGACTGCAGCTTTGCAGAAGTCATGAAAGGAGTGGAGAAAAATCATCTGTGTAGACAGTAATCTCAATACCAGCACAGCCACATGTTAATATTGGAATATTGGTAGAGTACTATTTTAAATCGCTTTATCAAAATAGTGTCTGTCTATCCCAGAATGCCTATTTTCCTTGTTACAATACAGATCTAAAATGTGCAAAAACAAAAAAAACACTGTGTTATTGTAGTTTAATGTCATTTTATAGAATATTTAGCTCTTGGTTGCATGACATCTATTACGATATTAAGTAAGTAACTGCGCTGGTGAGGTTAGAAATCGTTAAGCTGAGGAAGGACACACCCTATGTATTTAATGCCTTTTCTTTCATTGTCATTACTATTGACATTGCAGTTTCTCACTGTAATGTACATAAATATTTTAACTGAGTGCCACACCCAGCAATCCATGCGTTTGTTGTTTGACTGAATTATATTATTGTTTTACAATGACCTTTATCGAGGTACAGCAACCTGCACAAAACGTTTCCACCGACAAGCATCGTTTCCCATGGCCGTAAAGTCTTGAGAAAAAAACAAAAAGATGGAGCACAGATTCAAGGGCATCATCTATAGGACAAGCAGGATGCTAAGTTTTTATGCGGCTGCTGTGCTGCATCCACAATCAAGGCCGTTTACCGTTGCCATCAATAATAAACATTCAATTAAAATGAAAACGGCATAATTCCCTGTTAAAGAAGCACCGACGTCTCAGCCTGAAGACTGAACAGGAGCAAGCGGAGGGTGCGGCGTTGCACTCGGCACCGATGTCAGAGCAGCTTGTGTTTGGACGGCGGGTGTCGGGGGGGGGGGACTCCTGTCGTGGCCCTTTAAGGGCCCTGCCGGGTGGAGGGAAGTCAGGCAGGGAACCTGAGACTCCCGCTCGCTCTCCCAACACCGTTTGAGTTACATAATGTGGGTGAAATCCAATTGTCTCCAGTCATCTCTGGCTCCCGTGTTATCCATCATTTCTATTAGTGCGGCAGTGAGATAAGACTTTGTTATGTTTCTCAGGGAATCCATTTTCACATGACAGAGGGGCGATTTAATGCGTCCCAGCTGCGACGTCGGCGTGACGTCGGAGCCGCGGCGGCAAAGAGAAGGTTTGTAACTTCTGAGGCAGGAATGAAGATGAAAAGGAGAGGACGGATCTGGCAAAGTTTCTCCTTATTTTTGCCTCCCCTCCCCCGCTCCCTGCAAAAGTGGACTCGGCGAAAGAGGAAGACAAAGAAGAAGATGATGATGATGAAGAAGGAGCGTTGATAGGTGGTTGCGCAGTGCAGGGGGCGGTTTTATGAAATTGAATTTTCACCGGCACGTGGAGCAGTTGCCGGGAGGGTTGCCAAAAAGTGAGACGCCCGTGACAGATTGAGACGAATCACTGGCCAGATGAGCTGACAACAAGATGCCTGAGGCATTGCATTACTATCCAATTAGCATTTAAGAGGGCTTTGGGGAGACTTGTTTTGTTCTATTTTGCCGGATAAAGTATGAGCATCTCCCGCAGATTTCTCATTAGGGCCACTTTGAGGGTAACTCTCACCCCATTTATCTTCTCCGCAGTGGACCCCCGGTGAATTGAAAGCCTCCAATCCAGAGGCGAGGAGACGCGCTCTCCAGTTGTGCTCATTGAAGCGCCGTGCGTCTGAGTCATTAACAAGTTCCCTTTCAGGCCCGATCTGGATTCGCCGGCGCCCAAACGGGATGCGGACATCTGTAAACACAAGCGGAGCGATAACAACATCCTGTCATTTTCAATTTGCCTGAGTTTTGATGAGTAATCAAGCTGATGTCTCCCGTCTCTGACTTCCCGCTGGATAAAAAGTCTCTTTCATTCTCCAGCGCCGCACCGCACCCGCCGGCGTTTAATTCACATCTCGCAGCGGCTGAGTGACAGACTGGCGCTCGCGTTACTCTGCAGGTTCTGGTAGACGGGACCAATTAGGGTCCCCAGTTTAGTCTCAATGTCAAAGTCTTTTCTTGCCAATTTTTTTTTTTTTCTATTTTCAACAAATTTTTTTCCACCCCAACTCTTTTTATGTATTTTACCTGTGCCTCACACACAGAGCTGCAGAAAGTCCAGGGAGGCTTAAAAGAAGAAGCTTCAATTTGGGAAGGAAAAAAAGGAAACCACCTACTTTTTTTTCCTTCCTCGGCCTTATCTCAGTCATCGGTTAATGCAACGTTCATTTTGTTTTTCATAAAAAGCCATTATGAGGACTAATATGCATGAGGAACCTTTCCCTCAGTCTCATGGTGCATTAATCACTGGGGCCCTAATACGCTTTTGTTCTGATTACGGCAGCAGCTAGCCCTGAGCTGATAAACACCTTTGACGTGTGGTTAGTGTCCCTCCCGGGCTCCTGTGTGCCCGTGAAGCCAGACTGTGAGGTGGAAAAAAAGAAAAAAACAACAGAGAGGGGGGGAATGCCTGTTTAGATCCTGCCACAAGGCCACAGAGAACACACTGCTCTTTTCAATTTATACCTGCATGCACCTTTTTTCCCTCTCTTCCCTCCTGCAATCAATTTGATTTTCTCCTTTTAATTATGGCAGGATGATGATGTATGCTTCACTAATAAGACATGAATGGGAAATGAAAGGTCGGGGAGACCTAGATAAATGACTCCCATTATTTCACCAATCGGGAGAGAAGCCCCCTCTATATGTTCTAATTTGAATGATAATAAAATTCTGAATTGCTTTGTCCTAGCCGGCCACCTCCTTTGTGATAAGCAACACAGCAAGGTAACCTTGTCCTGTAACCCAGACTACCACCACCGTCTGGGTGCTGTAATTGCTTCAAATTACAGCACAGAAAACACAAGCAGCTCAAGGCTGGGTCCGATGCGGAGATCGCGGGTCCCAGCTGTGCCTGGATTTAGCGTCTCTGAGTGAAGTGGTACTGTGAAAAAGAGCAAAGGAGCCAGTGGAATATATCCAACCTGGAAGTCTGGATGGTAAACAGTACATTTTGGTTTAAGTTTATCTTTAGAGGGCCATTATTCTACGCTGTAGCCCATCTTTGTGATTCAACCAGCATCCAGTGGAGTCACCAGGATCAATTATTCACCCAGAGACCTCTACAGATCTCCTGATCTCCAGAAAACAGCTTCCTGCTTCAGTTCTAGCTTCTTTCCAAGACACCAGAAACTAACGGCGAACCAACCCCTCGCTGAGACTGCTGCCACTCACCGACAGTGTTGGCAAGTAATCTATTACAAAGTAATCCGCTACTGTAATTAAACTACTTTTTAAGTAACAGAGTAATGTGTATGTAATGTCATTGATGTGCGATGGCGACAAAAGAAAAAACAGCAATTGTGTTTCATAGCTTGAAATACATTTTTTTGAGTTCATCTCATCTAAATCATATTGTGGTTCGTTGTACTTTATGTGCAGCAAACAAGACGTTCTCAACTGTTACTTTATCTTTTTAAACTAAAGTAATTAGTGATTTATTACTAATGAAACAAAGTAGTTTAAGAAGTAATTAGCTTGCTTTTTAACAGAGTAATCAGTAGTTGGATTAGAGTAGAGCAAGCAAATGAACTAAAGGCACAATGTGGATGAAAGAAAGTTTGTGACCATCTCACAATAAAAAACATTGAGAGTCAAAAGTTTCCAGCTGTGATTTCTTTTAGTGCATTAACCAACATGCTCCCCTCTGCACTTACACGTGTGGATGCTTCAGTCCCTTGACAGACGTCCACTACAAGTACAAGAACATAGCTTTGCTTTGTTTTCTTTGATAGCAATAAAATAAAATGAAAAAAATGATTTTATTTTATTTATTTATTTTTTTTTGTATCTGTCTGATGCAGCCAAACCTTTTGAAATTTTTTTCCACAAACAACTCCTGATAATTGAGATTGCATAAATTCTGCATGGCCGTACTTTTCTTTTTTCCTTCCTCACTGGCAGTTCTACAGACACGTGGTAATTGTTAAGAAACATCGTTGAAGTGGATTTTTTTCATAATATGGACCCTTTTCTCTGATCATTCTACACTGCGTACTTCTTGGCACCTTATAAAATGTCAGGCTCTGTAAAGCACAAAGCGTCCATTATCGACGCTCTACAGTCCTAAGTGATTTGCGTATTTTTAGCCGCAGCCCGTGGAAGGATAAGGTGGCTCCGGCACGATTAATAATAGATCACATTGTCCTTGTCTCGGAAGACATTTGAAAAGCAATGAAATGTGATAAAGTGTCTCATCCGGGGGGCTGTCTGATATTTGTGGCAGTCACTTGTGAGTTGACATGCGGTGCTGTATGGCTTACTTATGGCCCGAGTCTCAGCGGGTCTATAGCACAGGAAAGGAGGAGGCAAAACAAGTCGATGCGAGTCTGCAGCTGCGGAGCCGGGCGGCGGGAGCTGCAGCTGCAGCCCATCAAGTCCCCGCGCGAGAGACACTTCACAGAGATAACGCTGTAAATACAATCAAACTGTGATGTTTCAGTATTAAAACACGATAAATCTTGACCCGACTTGGACAGCTGCGCATTTAACTACCGCCGGAGTTGAGGACTGTGATAATGAGGCATTTACTTTTCCTGGAAAACAATAAAAAAAAATCACACAATGTCAAAATTGCCTTTGGCAAAAAGTGCTTTTTCGCCCACAAAAAACAAAATGTCCTCGTCTAAATATCCCGGAAGGCAGTTGAGGCCTGTGTTGATCGGCAACAAGGTTGCAAGTTTGATCCCTGGGACTGAGGCCTTTCTGTGTGCAATTTGCATCATCTCCTCCTGCATCTGTGCAGGTGCCTATAAAAGGGATTTTATTCTATACTATTCTAGTTCTCTCAGGGTTGTCCGACCTCCTCATACAACCCAAAAACAAGAATGTGAGGCAAATTGAAAACTCTACATTTTCTGTTTTGTTTTCTTATTATATTGGCCTGCGATGAACTGCTGACTGGTCCAGTTAGGATTAGCACCAGCACCCCTACCGATACCCCGTGACCCTGAGTGCAGGAGAAGCAGTGATAGAGAAAGAATGAATGGATGTACATCTTGTGAAGAGCCCACATAAAGCCTTTCGAAAGGGGAGGCAAAACATTGTGTCTATCATGTTTATGGTCCGTCAGGAGCCAGGAGCGGCACCCTCTGGCAATACTGTTTGGGTTAGCAGACAAGTCATGGCCGAGAAGTCAGTCACAGTAAAGCAAAAATGTTCTCCAAGTCTTCAGTGCCAGTGGTTGTTGTTCTCAATTCCTTGTGAAAACACCATCCGGCTGTGTTAAAAGCAGGGCTACAGCAGGTTGCAGTGTTTTCTTTATCCCCTTTGCACTCTTGCTCCTGCCACCTTCTTTATTCATTAAAAGGCGGATGATTGGTTTTGAAATCGATGGAAAATTCTGACGGATTGAGGCAGAAACGTCTGCTGTTGAAAGTTTAAATCAAGATAGATTTCACGTCGGGAAAATGTCGACTCCAGCTGCTTGCAAGGTCACTCTACAGTATGAAAACAGTTAAATGGATTTGATAAGACCTCCATTTGTCCATGGCGTCTGTTGAGATGTGTCCAACAGATGTGGAAGTCAGATGAGTCCATCCCCAGGAACAGGTGGGTGGGGTGGTGGCCTGACGTGGGGTGGCCGCTAGCTATGTTTACATGCACAAATTTCTCCAATCTGATCTAAACCTTGGGTGATTGTATAGTCCAAATCCACTGTTTACATGGACACTAAATAAAATGATCCAATCGTGACGTGCGTATACATGCACCAAGCGCTTAATCGGAATAAATCATCTGGGCATGCGCAGAGTTGTCTAATTTTCCGGAAATAGTTGTAGAAGAAGAAGCTGTACTCCCACCTTTCAACCATCAAGACGTTCAACAATCCTGAGATCTTTTTAAAAAATTCCAGTAAGAAAGTTTTGCTTCCCTCACACCATGTTGCTTGCCGATAAACGACCACCATCACACTAACGCAGCACCAGGAAGACAGGATCCGAGTGGGTGTGTACATGGACGGCATTCGGAATAATGTTCGGCATAAACCACCTGTCTCTTTCGGAATAAAATTTCTTTCCGAATGGACCGGATCGGATCGGAATCCTCCGATTGACGTGTTTACATGAAGCATTTTTAATTTCATTAGGCCTTTATTCCGATTATTTGTGTCCACGTAAACATAGCTAGTGTGAAGTAGCTACAGACAGATACTGTAGTAGCGCAACACAACAATCTGCAAGATGGATCTCAAGCAGGTTTATAAACTAATCCATTAATTAAATTTAAAAAAGACAATCAAAGAAGAGAAACCTTTTTTTTATTATTGAAGGTTTGCTACAGTTCAGCGTTTCGGCACTTGCATAAAATTCTTAGCCAGAGAAATTACAAGTGTCTTGTCTGTGAATCCACCACTAAACGTTCTGGTTCAGTTAGTTTGTTTTTATACCGTCCTCTTCATCATGCTGCTCGCATTTTGAATGACAACAAAAAGGACACATGGCAAGCAGCTAAACAATAAAACAAAATGCTAATT
Organism: Thamnaconus septentrionalis; assembly: GCA_009823395.1. Taxonomy (NCBI): domain Eukaryota; kingdom Metazoa; phylum Chordata; class Actinopteri; order Tetraodontiformes; family Monacanthidae; genus Thamnaconus; species Thamnaconus septentrionalis. The sequence goes on along the minus strand of CM020509.1, from coordinate 15,959,496 downwards.
TATAATGAAGACCACCCCTCTGCCCAGTTGGGTTGACTCCTCTTGCTGCTTGAACGCACCGACTGGATGGTACATTAATGAAGCAGCCAAGAATTAATTTGCGCAATTTGTGTTTTCAATCAAACGCTGCCGAGTTCCGCTGCACAGTGAGAAACATAGTTCCTCCGCTGCATGCTACTTGATAAATATGCAATATATATACGCGGGTGCATACCTTTAACATCCCGCTGTTTTCTTTGTATTGATGTTGCGTTCTGCTAACAGGCGGCAACATTTTTTTTCAATTGCGTGCTGAAATTACCAATTACTTCGCGGGGGAGTTGCGGAGGGTGGACTCCCATCTACGAGCCACTTCTAACATTACATTTCCTTCACATAACAAATAATATGCTCCTCGTCAATACAGAGGCAATATGTCAACAATAAAAGCAGCTACGCGTTCACCTCCGGCTTTGTTGGAGGCAGGTTTGCCCGATTCAGCGACAATCAGCGGAGCTAAATGCGAGACGCCTCCGACAACACATTGACATTCATTTTCCTCCGTTTGTTTGGATCCATTTTTTTAGACTAACCTGCCTCCCAGCGGTGCACAAACCTCACGCCCTCCGTATTCTCTCGGAGGAAGCATTTAACTCTTTGAACCGATCCGACTTTGAGCGTCTTCAAAGTCTGTCGACCTGACATGACTCCATTCGGCGCAAAATGATTTGGTGTGAGATGTCATGTTAGTCGGAGGCGCTCATCCTCCTGAGAGGCTCGGCGGAATACAGGAACAGAAGTTCACAAACTGCCAGAACAACAAAACAAAGAAGAAGATCTATGACCTGTTGCAGTGAAGACTTAGGCAGCTGCTTCTGTGCTTTACGACAAAGTGCACAGAAAAATCTCAATCTGTTTTTTTTTTGTGTGTGTGTGTTTTTATTTTTTTTTTTTTTTGGCTGAGCCTTGCAATCGACGGAGCAAAATGAGGTAAATCAGCAGCAGGGAACCGAGTATCAAAGGTCTGACGGCAAATAAGGAATCAATAAAATATGAACTTCCCTTAAGCAGAGATATATATGGAAAGGGGAAGAAATGTAATTGAAATGTTAAACTGGAAGCTTTGGATACATTCACGTAATGTTTCACTCATATTGTGGCGCCGTGTGGAGACTCTAAGTGTCTCAGATTTAATGTTTTTCAGGTCCTGTGTGAATGTGTAGCTGTAGCTGTAGCACCTGCACAAAACACAACCTAACATGACCTCACAGCTTTGTCTCTGCAGGTATTCTTCAGCTTCTTTGATGCACACTTGGAAAAATCAGACGTCATTCCGCTTGTGACAATAGGCCAGGTCAAAAGCTGCGTTTCCATTACAGTTTTTCGCAAAATAAAAGCGATGTTTCTAAAATTTCGACAAAGTAGAATTTCAATTTGCAGGTGTTTCCACTGAATGGTGAGAAGCAGATAAGCCGTAATTCTCCTAAAATCTCATCCCGCTTGATTTTAGGAGAATTACGTTTGCTTTTGTTTGTTTACATTTGTTTGCTGTCAAGAATGGTTGTTAACTTTTTCTCTTTGATTACTTGTAAGAAATATTATGTCTCCTCCTCCGTCCAAACATAACGCACCATTTTCACTTGAGGTGAACTGGTCACGTGATCACTGTACGTCACGTCAGGTCACGTGTAAATGCGAATAAAGTGTTTCCATTACACTTTTGCAATATACCTCTGTATCGATGCGTCTGTTAAACAACCTCATGAGAGCGTAAAAACCTTTTAGCGATATTTGAGAGTTTTTTTCCGAAGTTTAGCCATTTCCATTACCAGTTTTTATTGCGATATTTAGGTTTTGCACAATTCTAGGGGTAGTGGAAACGCAGCTATTGGTAGATTAGATAGATTATGGTTCTGCAATACCCAATATTTGTGTGTGTCCATGTCACACACACCCATAGAAAAAATTCAACAGGGAGAGTCATCAGTTCAGCACTTCCTGAATAAGACACTGAATAAGCCCCAGTGTCATGTGACGGGGAGACAGGGAAGAGGTTGCAAAGTGGCTGCGGGAGGAAACAGGCTGAGCTGACACCACTGAAACAAGGTGACCCGATTGATCTTGCCAATTAAATGCAGTGGATCACATGATGTGGGCCGGCTTTAGCTTTAGCTTCCTAAGCTAATTTGGACACAGAGGTGCAAAAGAGTGCACTAACAGACAAGCTTTTTGCACTTCTTAGTTCTCAGTCTATATTTAAAATGATCACGTTCAGATGGAGGACTCTTCTTATTTTAGTACCATCAGGGAAGAATGGGCCAAAGGGTCCATGGTCCACACACTTTGAGACATATCCCATTATCTCATCATTGCAGTGACTCAAATGCAATTTGAAGCCTTTTCCATCTCATGGAAGTACTTGAAAACTTCTTTTGCACAGGCTGACAAGAAAGCTGCTAAAAGCTTGAATTTCCATTATAGTGCAGTGTGTACCTACTCGGTTGAGTGAGGGAGCTCTGGCAGCTCCAACCAGAGCAGCCAGAGGGCTGAAACTTATCTTAACTCGGCATGTCTCTTGCTATATGAAACAGATTAACAGGTCAGAGCCTTGCATACTGGAGAGAATCCAGCCAAATTGGAATTGGAGAAATGTGTTTTTCTTTTCAACAAACAGCAACGATTGCAGTGCTGTGTGTTCATTTGTTTTGATTAGACCCATTATTGTTCCACTTTATGAAATTAATTGAATTACCCATGCATTCCAGTTAAGGGACAAATGAATTAATCAAAAAAACTGGCAAAGGGCTCCACGTTTGTCACTGCTCGTATGAGTGCATGAGTGAGTGTGTGTGTGTGTGTGTGTGTGTGTGTGTGTGTGTGTGTGTGTGTGTGTGTGTGTGTGTGTGTGCATGTGAGCGGAGCCCCGACACTTAAAGCAATATATTCTCTGGCAGCAACACGAGAGCGATTATCACAGAGACAAAAATGTCAGCGTTTCACTGCCACCAGCTCAGCGCCAGAACGTGTTCAGCACTATCTGCACGTGGCCAGCGTCAGGCGCGCGCTCGCACACTCTCAGCGGCGTGTTCTCAACAATGCTGACTAATTGTGAACAGTTGACATCTTGTTTACAATTAAAGATTAATCACTTGTTACCCGTGCTGGAGCTCAGCGTGGTGGCCTTGAGAGATCAATGCTCGGCAGCTTAACGCAAGCCAAGAGAGAAAACGGCACTCATTTTTTTCCCCCTCCCCTTTGGCTATGAAAGGCAGAGAGAAAAGCACCCCTTAAAGGGACAGTTCACTCTAAACAAGTGGAGGCACTGTGGATGTCAGCTAGCCCGCTGATCCACGTGACCATCCCGGAGATTCACAGAGGTAAACTATTGCAGCCAGAGGCCATGTTCTGCAGCGTCAAAAGCAGCTGAAGGAAGACATAACGTATCTTCGCACCGCTTGTTTGGTGTCATTCACGCGTCCGAAAGACTCAGCCGTCCAATTTGTGTTAAAAGCTCCCTGGTTTTAGCCAAACCGCCCTCTGCAGCCTCCTAAACAGGATCCGTGTTCACTGCTGAGGCAGGTTAGTCTCTTCATGGTGCCACTCAGGCAGTGACACCATGTGTTTTCACAGTGGAGTCCCTCAACATGATAGACTTTAACTCTACGCAATTGCGTATTTCTATAAAACACAGGAATGGTTATGTGGATATAGAAAATGGAACCAGAACTTCCGTCGTCAAGGGGGAGCAGTCCATAGATGACTGTTAAGTTTTGGGCAAACCTCCTAGTTAAGAAAAAAAAAAAACTAGGAGGGGAGGACCGGAGATGAAAGAGAACATCCTTCTTGTCTTTAATGCTATATATCAAAAACCATTCCAATCAAAGCGGCAATTTAATTGGATTGAAGCGCGACGGACGCGGCGCGCGGTCCAAAGCAACCCTGATTTCACATTCAAAGAGTGTCATGTACCGTCGTTACAGGGGAGAACCGAGAGGAGGAGGAGGAGACATCAATGGCTGTTTTAGAACATATCAAAGCGGCGGCAGCTCCGAGGACATGATAGGACAGTATACCTGTTTTTATCTCCCAGCGCTGCCCTGATGTTTTCTGATGCCTGCCTGCCTACCACTGACGCGGCCTTCAAACTATTATCTCTCGGCTTCCTTCCTCCTCCGACCCCCCCGCTCCCTCCCCAACCCTCCCTCCGCCTCAGCCGCCCCCCGGAACATAAAAACACTCCCCGCAAGTTCCTGTCTCAGCAGAAAATATTGCGCGATATAACGATGATGCGACACAGGAAGCGAAAAAGCGTGAAAGAGGCACAGGCGCGCGCGCACACACACACACACACGCACAGAGCATTTTGCACTCCTTAGTTCTCAATTTGTTTTTAAAATAAGCATTTTCCAAGGAGGGGAAAAAAAAAACACTCAGCTCTGTAGTTTCTGAGAAATACAAACGCATACAAGAGACAGATTATTACTATCCGGGCTAAAAGCGTGGGTGGGGGAGGGGGAGCGAGAGGTATGTTTTAATGGAGGCAAATTTAATCTAAGTACAGTGGCGATTATGCAAATTCCCCCGCGCGACAATGGGATCATCAGTAAGAGCGGGATGTTCATTAAGCTCAGCAAGCTTTCATATATGGATGTTTTGGCTTATACACAGAGCCGATTGCTCGGCAAGCCCACTTATGCATGACTTCGCCGTGAAAGTCTCCGCAGTATTCAAATGTGTCAGCCGCGATGGGATGCTATATCTAATGCCCCCCTCGCAAAACATATTAGCAGCTGCCGCCGCCGCCAGAAAATGCACTCGCCGGCAAGGCGAATGTGTGCGGAGGAGTTTTATTTTCTTTCTCTGCAAGTCTGGAGAACTTTAGCGTTTATTGGGGACAAAAGTGTTTAACTGCTTAAAGAGGAAAAAAGAGGACGGAGAGCTCCTGCTTTGTGGGGAACATGATCAAGATGGAGTCGTCTCATTTTTTGTTTTTCCTGTGTTGTGTGATGATGCAATTGTTATTGAAGGATTATTAAGTTTTAAATGACACACTCACCGACACTCCCTGAGACACACCTTGGGAGCAGCAGGTACATGATAAAGTGTCCTCAGCCACAAAAAGTAAGGAAATTTGTGTTTGGTAGATTATTTCTTTGTTGTAACAATGCTTGTTGGAAATAAATCTTACATCGTTGGAAAGCCTGTTTATTCTTCCTTTTAAATTGTGCCACACTTGTAAGGAACATGCATTTCTGGGGTGAGCTGCAGAGCTAAGTATCTGGGTTGTGCCCCTGAAAAATACAGCTGAAAGAAACAGCGTATTCTGCTGTTGCTATTGACTTTTTTCTTTTTTTTTCTTTTAAGCTTCTGGTACCCCCAGGTGCTGCCAATCAGGTGCCTGATTGGCAGCACCTGTGAGGTCAGTAGGTTTAGGGTTAGGGTTACGGTTCTTCCACACGCTACTCAGGCTCCTGTTTGTTAAATGAATAAATTGTTAGTTGCCACTTATGTCTTGTTTCTTCAAAAATTTTAATCATCCAATCTACCAAACAAGAGTCAATGGCAGAATAAACTGTTTGACTCGGCAGAGAAGATTTGTCATATTTTTCATGGGCCCAACCCAGATACTTAGCTCTTAATTTGTTTTCAAGAACCATTGTTACAACAAAGAAATAATGTAGCAAATATATATATTTATATGATTTTATTTTAATGCTGTTTCTCTCAAATAAAAAAAAATCATAAAGTCCCAAATGCATATATAATATCTAATTCTTCTCTATTCCTTTTAGATTTGTACTCATCCCTGATTAAATGTATTAAATTTTACGAATCTTTTTTTTTTTTTTTTGGAGAACCACAAGCCCCCAGCCTCAAGCATCCAAATATTACCCGCAGACAAAAGCACTTTGGCAATCCCGCCTTCTAAGCTTCACATGCAGGGTGCGCTCCTGTTCAAATAACGGGCACTTGATGATATTGTGTCTTACAGATCTGGGTCGCATTCAAAGATGTGGCATATGTTTCTGCCGCCGCCACGAAGCCGAAAATAAATTAGGAACTATTCTCTGTCAGAACTCATAGCGGTAACAAAAGTACATGAAGGAGGCTGAGGAGGGAGAGAAGTGACTCATAACACGCACACAGAGACACACAATCAAGAGCTGGGAGCAGCTGCAGTGGATCAACTGACTAAATAGTTTGAATTTCAGTTGCAGGCATTTTTCTTTCTTTTCTTTAAAGAGGTGCAAGTCACACTCTGCTGCGCTCTGGCTGTGTTTTCCTGACGGAACAAGGTGTAAACCAGGATTAATTGAAAAACGGGCCATTTTTAGATGTCGTCCCCCCCCCGTCAGTCGATAGCAGCAACTCATCTGAAGTCATCTATACTCATCCGGCCTCTGTGTTTCTGCCCTGTGCCGCTAACCGCCGGCTAATGAGACAGCTGACCCTGCTAGCTGAGGCAGCAGCGCTAAGCAATACAGTCAGTCACAGCGTCAGACACTAATCAGTTAATGGGCTTTAAAGGCTCGAAGGCAGCAGCAGCCTTGCCGGGCCGCTGGATTCCCTTACATTCCAAAGTCTTAAAAAAAAGCCAAAGATCCTTCCTTGAAAGCCTCCCATCTAAATAATCATCGGCCTGCCAGAACCACAGTTGCACCAATCAGCTTTATTTTTGAGCACAGAGAGAAGGTCGCGGCGAGACAGAGTCTCGTCGCGATGAAAGCAGAGAACTCGGCTAATAGGAAGGAAAAACAACTGGCACCACCGGCGGTAAAGGAACGCGACTGGCCGGCTTTGATTGTGACGGGCAGGTATGTCCAGGCGCCTTCAGAAGTATCTCGTAGGGTCGCCGCTCTTCAAAGGTCGTCCACAGGATAAATAAAAAAGGATTTCACTCTGTGTGTTGGATATAAAAAAGAGTTCCAGAATATAAAGACTACAACAACTGTCCTCCCTCCGACGCTTTGTCGCACTCCAGGTGATTATTATTTTTTTAACCTGATTCACTGATGTACCTGAAATACTCCTCAGGTGCAAAAGACGATTGCTTTACCAATATTTTATTACCTCCGCGAAATCAAATCATAAATATTAAACGTTTGATATTTGCCATCCCACGTCAGGCAGCTTCTGACCCAGTGAGCGAGAGCAGCGGTTACACACACACACACACACACAAAAAACCGCAACAACACGAGCACGTAACAGCGCTGACGAGGAAAAAAGGTGCAGGCGCGGTATTTGTTTTTTTCATAAAATCATGTTTGATTTTATTTGAGGGTTCGATTAAGTCTTCCAAGAAATTGGCATCGGAACTTTTTATGGAAAATTTATCGTATGAAAAACAACTTTTTCTTACCCGCATTAAAGTTTGTGCGCTCGCTGGAGGTGGTTTTAGCCTCCTTTTTAAAAACCAGAGCTGCTTTGCGAAATGTTTTGCCAAATTGCCGTGAGTGCAAACACTCAGCTCACATTTCCCTGGAGGCTTTCACGCCAAGTTGGGTAACAAGTTGACCTGTTAACATTGACAGGCCTGCACGGATGGATGAGGAGGACAAATAGTTCCTCGGCCTTAATGCGAGGAGACATAGCAACAATTCTGGTCTACTTCCTGGAATCCTCGCTCCATCCCTCTTACCTCCGCTTCCTTCAGCCGCCTCGTGTGACATCACTGCACTTTCCCCTCTTAATTCGCGTTGAAGCACTTCATGGAAATACAGCACCAGTCCTCTTTTCTGTTCTTTAACCTTAAAGCAAGTTTTCCAAAAGTTTCGCTTCAAACGCGCTTGACATTCTGCGGAGACGCACCGAGCGAGACGTCGCTGATGGCAGCTGTGCAACCATCGCTGCGAGCAGGCAGGTGTGCGTGTGATCTCATGTTGTGGATAAATAGTCCTGCAAGCGCCGGGAGGATTATACCGCGACAAAACCCCGGCTGAAATTGTAATTATGTCTGCAGTCTCCCACGTGGACCCGGCCAGTTGTTTGGCCAGCTTAAGTTTGCTCTCTGCGGAGGCTGCTTTTTAATTTTTCACGTGCGATAATCAAACCCATCACGGGGTGACCCCGCCGCACCGGCTCGCTCTCCCTCCGCAGCTCCTCTCCTGCAGCAGAGGCAGTGAGTCATCTTTGTATTTTGCGGTCACTAAAAAGCAAACCGCTGCTGCCGCTGCTGTTCAGGCAGCATTTCAGATGCTTCTCAGGGAGAAAAGGAGCATAAAGGAGACAAGTGTAGTCAAGCAGATGCCTGCAGGAGCTGGCAGCGCACTTTTCATTTCTGACCACCGTCTGACGAGCTGAGTGTGCCAAATAGGCAAAACAGACGCACATGGCCATGTTGTGAACTTTGGCGCTGTGTTTTTGGTTTCTTTTTCGGTCGCTTTTTTTTTTTTTTTTTTTTTGGTTGTTATTGTTTTTGGAGTGGCAGAAAGTTCCCCCTCCCATGAATATCAAGGGCACCCTGCTTCCATTATTCATAACCCAGCTGTTCTAAGGTGCCCATATTTACACTCATATTGCAGAAACCGGCGAGTGGTTTCACTTTTTAATATTGCGGCTGCTGCAGGACCAGCCAGAGCTGCTCTGGGGCAACGGCAAAAAAATGAAAGAAAAAAGTGCACACCAACCCAATGGGTGGCAGGCTGGTGAATTCATAAACAAGAGCTGGTTATATCATATTTGCTTTCTGAATTATTGAGCAGCGCTTTATGATGCCTTTTCACACTCCACGCGAATTTGATTATAATGTGATTATAAGCCGGCTGTAGTTCCTGGGGATGTCTTCCTGATTGGGTTATTCATACGGCTTAAACCCGCGGATCTGCGCTGCCGCTCGGAGGGACTTCAGAGGAATAATGAACAGCAGAATTTACCGGGGCCCAAAATCTCAATCCAGTGTAGCGCCGCCGCGATCAACAGTCATTACATGGCCACCAGCCAGCGGAGGCCCGGCAGATGAATAACACATGAATCCCTGTTGATGAAACATTGGAGGGTAGTTACCAGTGCCCAGCTGTCTCATAGAGAGCGCATTCAATGACAAGTGGAGCAGATCTGGTCCGAATATACAAGCCGAGCAGGTGGTATGTGAGCCTCGTGGCACCGCAGGGCGGCGACGGCTAACAGGTTCGAAAATGACCCGCTCGGGCAGCCGCGGGCGGACTGTCGCGCTGTCTCCTCTTCCCTAATAATCCCTCACATGGACGGAGGCTATTTGCCGCTCTCCCTAACGCAGCGATCCGGCCAATCACAGATATGTTATGTGTGTTTTTTTACAGCGCCGTCCCACCCGCCGCAGAGAAAATCATCACGCCGTGAGCTCGTTTATCCTGGGCACCGGTCAGCCTGACGTGGGGCGCTGAGCTCCCAAATCTCAGCCGGCACCTCTATGGATGAGAAAGCAGCAGCGGGGAGAAGCGACAGCGGGGGCGCGGGGGGCCGAGTCGCACATATCTTATTTATGGCATGTGGCCGGACCGCAGGGTGTTTGGGTTCGCCTGGAAACAGCCACACGCAGCCGTTTGTGTTCCATCACCGTCCACCGGGGGACACCTCCAGCTTCATACGCCGTCGTGGGGGCTGTAAAAACACATTTTGATGTGAATATACACCAAACAAAACAAGTGAGGGTGTGCGCAGATCCTGTCCCTACTGTCAATTCCACAAGGAAAAAAATAATGTCGTACAAGAAAAAGGGTTCCTTTTAACCAGATAAAAATCCAATTAACGCCCAGTGTGTGACATTTAAAGGGATCGATTAACAAGTAATGGAACAGAAAATATATATGTGTGTCGGAAAGACCAACAAAGACCCTCCAATTGGCTGCCACCAAATCACGGCGAGCTCACAGTTGGGCTTCAGATGTGTGATGACGCCTGCATCAACGACATTATTTTATCGACATTAAAGGGGTCCTAATATGGAAAACTGACCTTTTCAGCTCTTTAACATGTCTTTTTTGCATTACTGGCATGCCAACTAACACGCCAAGTACAGAAAATGACAACTGCTGCATTTCTCTACGGGCTGCTGCCGCGCTGTTCTGCTGTTTTGCTCAACTTTCAACGTAAGAAGTCGACCTGATTATCACAGTCATGCCTCTGCAGACTTTTTATTTTTAAATGTAGGCGAAGCTTCACTGCACGATAGCTAACAGCCTTTCAAGCTCTTCAAAGGCGGAGCCACAGATGGAACAGGTAGTGAAGGGGGAGCCTCTACAGAGCCTCTTCAAGCTCAGGGAGAAAAAGGTTTGTTTTGTGAAAGACCCGAAAGACCAAACAAACCAGGTCGGAAGTAGATAACCAAAATGAATTTATTAAATCAGAAAATGGCCATAACAGGGCCCCGTTAAAAAATAATGCAGTGCCAATTAACTCCGGCCTCAATATTGGAGTTCACTGTCTCCCCAGTTTGGCCGTGTTTTATCTCTACAGACCAGTAACCTGTCGCTGGTCGCTGTAGGGCGGCCGCTATCTCTTCATTACAGTTTAAATCCCCGGCAGTAGCAGGTCTCATGCAGAACAATGTCACACTCCTGTCCCGACACACTGGCGTTCCCTTTACACACAGATGCCACTCTGACCCCATAACGGCGTTATCGCCGCCTCTGTCTGTGGAATATTATTGGCCGACATCGGGAGCTGTGCGGCAGAACAGTGAGGTAGACGAAAGACGGAGCAAAAAGCCACATCCAGCAGGCGGCATGTAAGCAGCTTAAGTCCCACAAAGACCGATGACACTTAACGGTTGTGTCTTCACACGCTGGTAATAACTTGTAATATTTAATATGGCATGGGTGCACTAGTATGGAGGTTTCCAGACTGTGCTACCACATTTATACACTTGCGCAGAATGTGGCTCTGCTATCTGCTCATTTCAAGGTTTTCCCCTGAAATCACAGCTGGTAAAAGAAAGCAGTGAGACCAAGTCGGGCATCAGAAAACAGATTCATCGGACTGCTTCAGTTTCATTTCGGAGCTGTAAGAATTGCAGTAGCTTAAGTTTCTTCAGAAAAAAAATACAGCAATTTAGCAGACATATCAACAGAATGCTAATGCAGTTGGACAAAAGCCCTCCAAAACACTAATACTCAAACCAGTGAGTGATACATCCACAGAGGAGAAGAGAAGAGGGAATCTTCCAAGTCAAACAAGCCCCAGAACCTTCAACATGAGCACTGTGTTTATTATAAATTGCCATTTTGGATATAGACATGGTTTTAATTGGACAGTGATAATTAAAGCGTCATTATTCAAAAAGAAGAAAGATAAAATGAAGGAAAAAAATTGCCAGTGGGTCTACGGAAATTCCAACCATGTGCTAATTAGGAGGCTAAAAACCAGAAATAAATGAGGTCATTAGATACGATTCTGTTCCAGCGCTAAGTCGGGGTCGTTGATTGTGTCGGAATCCGGCGCGACTGCCAGCAGCGAGAGGAGGAGATTGTTGTGCATCAACATGTCAGCACAGGTTGGGCCAGGAAGCTGATGGATTATGGGAAAATGGGTCATGGCGCTGGGTGGCAGCCGGGCAAAGATGCAGAGGTGGTGGGGTTGGGTGGAGGGGAGGGGCACATAGTGGCAGGGGATGGTGGGAGTGGCGGTGGGGAGGGGGCGGAGCTGCGGCTCATTTGCATAGCCAGTGCTTAAGTTTTGTCGCGGTAATTGCTGTCGTCGGTGTTATCGTTGTCGTCGTTGTTGTTGTTGTTGTTGTTGTCGAGTCGCAAAAGGAAATAGAAAAAAAAAAACGAGCAGAGCAGGATGATGATGTCACAGACGGCGCCCAGCTAGCGGGGAAGCAGCTGTCTCATTTCGGAAGCCGTTCCACTTTTTTGGCGTCGGCGTCGGGGAGAAGGAGATGTCATCTGAGCGGAAACCCGTCTGACAGCTGAGAGTGAAATGAGGTGGCAAATCAAAGTCACATTGGAGTCGGGGACGGGTGTGTGGCGCCTGCCGATCCTTCAGGCTGACATCACCAGGCGCCCCACGCTGCACCCACCGCAGTACCAGCCCAGGTCGCTGCTCCCCCGGGAAGGAAATAAATGATTGACTCCACGGCAGGTGCAACAAGCGGGAACACCGGACGGCACATCTCTCTCCTCGTTAGGCTGCATGGCGGAAAGCAGTTTGTGAAGGTAACCTGTTAATAGGAGGTGTTGTCCAGGTGTTGAGCTCCAGGGACTAAATCATTTATTCTTTATTAGAAGAAATAAAAGGTTTTGAACTAGCCAGTAACTACATGTTAGGTTCATTACCTCAGCACACATGAACAAAAAATAAATAAAGAAATAATAAAACTCGCTTGCCTTGATTTGTTAGTTTTGTAATACAGAGTTAAAGCCAAGTCATAAAGAAAGGTAATATAAGCTCAAGGAGAAAAGCAAGGACACGTAGCATAGTTATAAATTCTTATGAAATTGGTCTTAAATAAAACATCTTGAATGTCTTATTAAAAACTAAAATACATCCTTGGCTCCGAAGGCACCTCTCAAATTTTCATTGTGAGAGAAAGAAAATAACTAAGTTTGTTCCCGGCAGTAGAAATGTGAAAACTTCATCTACTCACATATTTTTCTTGCTCCACTTTTCAGAACATGTCCTTGTGCTTTCTGTTCATAGAATCAGACTTTTGTCAGGTCATTGATGGCACTGATACCTCCCCAGGTTGGTGACGAAAGCCCAGTCCAGTCGTATCGGTAGTCAAAAGTAGCGGAAGGTTAAAAAAAACTTCACAATGGCTTCACTTCCACCTCGGCAGAAAGCTAAATACTGGCATTTTTGAAGGAAGCTGCAAGGGCGAGGGCTAAATCTAACACCTGCCCTGTGCTGCTTTTTGTTCAAGACAACTCTTGCCAACCGATATACCAAGACATCACATTGTTCTTGCTGTACCCAGGAGTTCCGACTCTGAAGTTAGGAAAAAAGGAAAATAAAGAAAGTAGGAAGCCTAGATTTCTGTTTGCGTTACAGCCCTCTGTAACAAAGTTGTACAGTGAAGGCCAGAGTGGCCACGTCTGAAGTATACAGACCTCTGGCCGGAGCAACTTGTGAATAAACAGGGTCTAATCTTGAGACAGCAGCAACAGGAGAGTATTGGGACAGGGGGGAAACCAGCAGGATGGATGGTCCAGCTCGCGGCCCGTACATTAGTTTTCATTAGGCTGCCCGGGGAACGCCGGAGATTTATAGGGCACATTTGCTTTACATTCAGACCCACAGGGTTCCAACCTGATTGCTGGACGGCCAGAGACAATGATCTGCTCTTGTTCAATTCAAACGCCTCGCTTCCATTTCCATAAATTGTCCCCTGGCTGCGTGAGAACAGGCGGCCTGTCACAGACGCCGGCCCCAGCTGGACTGACGGCGGCTCCAATCCCGTCGGCCGACCCTTTAACGCGCATCAGCGCCGACGGAGCCGCACCTCGACTTATTCACGAGCAAGGACGTGGCCGTTGCAAAAAAAAAATGACTTTCCTTTGGCAGAAGGAAAGAAAAAAGGAATAAATGTTGTTTCATTGATCTGCTGAATGACCCAGCCGAGCGGGGAGGTCACGCAGAGATGTTTGTCACAGAGTGGGGGGACAGGAGGAAAAAAGAGAAGAGGGTCATTTTCTCAGAATAAAAATAATCGAAGCGCTCAGCGCATTCGCCGGCGAGCATTACTCCCGGCCGCCATTGACTCGGACTGGCCTATTATTCATCAGACAGTGAGATGAAACAGGAGGCGAGAGACTTTTGAAATCATCGGAGCGGCTCCCTCCTCTCAGAAGTGACCGCTCCATTCGCGTCCCGCTCGCCTTGTGACTTTGAGCAATCACTCGCCGATTGTTATTCCAAACTTCTCGCCGCCTGCGAATGCGACGCGACCCCCCCACCACCACCACCGCCACCTCCCCTCATTTATGCAAAGCTATGTCATACAGCGCGTCCAGTGATTAATCTGAACTGGCAACGTGATATAGGATTTCCTCTCCAGCAGCGGGATCAATTGCTCCTTTCTCAGCTCGCCAAAGTCTCGGATTTCATTAACCCATTTAGAAAGTCTTGACCAGCTTTTTGTGAGTTATTATGAAAGGGTGCGGAGGCCAAACACATCCTTTAGCCCGGATAACATCCTCCGAGCTTTGGCATTTCTCCCTCGCCGGCTGTTAGGGTACAGAATGGGAATGATGATGATGATTTATACGCGTTTCGGGCGGCGGCGGATAAATCCCCGTGTTTAACCAATCAATAGCGCTGTGATCCATCAATTGTATTTCACTATTCCTGTCAGGGCTCCTTCTGCTCCTTCAAACAATATTTTGTATTCAGAGAGCCGGTCATGAATAAATGTTTTGCTTAGAAATTCCGAAGCTCCCATTTGGTTGGCAGCCATGTTACTTCAGACGTCCCACATGTTTTATTCATATTTCCTCTGTCCGGGCGGCCCCGTTTTAAAAAAAAGAAAAAAAAGAAAGGCAGACCTGACGCATTTTTGATCCCTCTGATGTTTTTGGATCGCTCGCACGCCCAAATAAAAAAAATGAAATGAAATAAAATAAAATAAAGGCCCCAACGCTCCCACCTCGCCGTCTCCTTCATTCCGGCCCTGATGACTGAGCTCCATCTGTTTCCACAACATTAGGCTGCGGCGCATTAGCATCAGCAGCGGAGTCTATCCGTTCAGGCCCGGCAGCCTGCTGCAGTAGCAGGAGGGGCGGAGGCGGCGAAAAGAAGCAGGCTGCAGCCGTTATTAGGTCTGAAGGAGGCCCGGCTGTGAGCCACTCCGCCCCGCGAGCCGCCTTCCTTCCTCGCACGTTCTCCGGCTGAACCCTCTCCCTTTTTATTCCCCGTCCCATCGCTGAGACCTGGACCGCCTGCTGCGAACACGCCAGGGGGGCGGCCTGTCTGTCTCATGCCCCGAACAACAACAACAACAGCCAAAAAAAAAAAGAAAAAAACCAGAGGAAGAGGAGTGAAAATCAATTCCTCATTAAGCAAATTTGTAAAGGCTTCGTCAGAAAGGAGGGGGAAAAAAAGGTGTTTCACATTTGCGGTGGCGGCTGTCAGCGTGGACGCGACCTTGAGAGCGCCAGGCGTCGCCTAACAAATAGCCGGCAGAGGAAGAAGGTGTTGCTTTTTTGTCTCCCCGCTCTTGACTGATCAGCGGGTTCACGGCTGGCCGGGCGCGACGGGGGCGAATCACAATGCAAATCGATGGGAGGGCCTGAATCTTCCCTGGATGGACCGAGTCGAGTGAGCGTGAGGGAGAAGAGGAGAGCAAATGACGCGAGAGGGGACGAGGCGGGTGGGTTGGGAGGGCGGGGGGGGCAAAAAAATAAATAATATAAAAGTGTCTGAAGTCCCGTCACAGGCCAGAGGAGGGAATGTCACCGTCTCCGTGTCCTCCGTCGGCGGCGGAGGAGTGGAATTTTCCACCCTCGCCTGCTGCTAATACATCTCTTCTTTTACAGATGACCACCTCTCCCCTTTGGAAGTGACACCCACAATTTATACTCATTTTCCCCGTTCCTCTCAATGGTGGGCCACCCAAGGGCTCCCCCCGCTCTGAGGCGCACCTGCCGCCACCGCTCTCAATGGAGTGAGCAGTCGTGGGCGAGCTAATGCGCCGCCGCCGCCCTCCCCTCCCCAGGTAATCCTTCAGAGGAGTCCCGCGGCCCGAGAGAAATGTCAGAGCGCTGCTGCGAGGATCAGTCTATCCCCGGCGTACCGAGACGGAGATATATCTTGTTTAAGCCCGATTTAATTTGCGCTGCTTGGCACCAGCGAAGGGAAGGGGAGGGGTTAGCATAGCGTAGCGTCACGGGCTGCGTTGCAACAGAGGGTTTGGAGCGGCGGACGCAGAGAGTCTGTCTTTATTTAGAGGATCTGGCTCGGGGACGGAGGCGGACCAGATGCACAGCGAGCCCAACCGACAGATGTAGTGGTCACAGATATTTCTCGGCTCAGATTACCACCTGCGCCAGCCATATGAATATTTACCGGAACGCCGGAGAGTCAGATGTTTGCTTCGCCGCTTCCGCACAACTCTATGTCGCCGCTCCGTCACATTGTTTGCGGGAGGCGGCTGGCAGCGTTTGCGAGCGCCGGGCATTGATAATTCATTGCACTCGGTTACGGGGCTCCAAACTTATGAATAAAACTTTGAGAGACATCCGGCCGCGCCGGGTTTTCACCTGCGTCATTGGTTCCCCCCACCGGGAGAGAAAATTCTGGTTCGACTCAAAGTCGCTCTGGTTAAAAATACATCGTGTTGTTTCTGGGTTCCAATTTTATCTAGTCCAAGAAAAAGTAGTTCCACTTTGTTGAATACAAGTACCTGTGTTGGTTGGGTACATTTTACTGAAGTGGACTTTGCGGAGACAATAAACAAAACATCATTCTAATCATCATTATAACTAGCGACTGATGGATGGATGGATGGATGGATGGATAGATGGATGGACGAATAGATGGATGGATGGATGGATGGACGAATAGATGGATGGATGGATGGATGGACGAATAGATGGATGGATGGATAGATGGGGATGGATAGATGGATGGATGGATGGATGGATGGATGGATGGATGGATAGATGGATGGATGGATGGATAGATGGATAGATGGATGGATGGATGGATGGATGGATGGATGGTTCAAGCTATTACCAGACTTTAGTGAAGCAGCTCAGTCCATTGACTTGACCTCCTGCTCTCCCTGGCTGTTTTGAACCTGGCTGAAATGAATGTCAGTATGTTTTCACTGCCTTAACCCTGCTAATTTACCAGGACGAATTCATTTTGATTGTCTGTTAATCTTTTGGTTCAATTTCGAGCATATTTTCCCTCCCAACCATGCGATCCTACCTTGGGCAGCCTCTTTGCGAAACTCCCCGTCGTCCCTTTGAATTTCACTTCACAGCAACACAAGAAAGTGGCATCGAGTGCAAACAAACGCTCCCGCAATGTCACATCAGCGCGCACCTTGGCGGTCATTAAAAATGCATTAATAACCCAGAAGAAGACCCTCGAGCTGTTGTTTGCATGGTGTTAGGGAGGCGTCCTCCCGAGCCTTCCACCTCACTTCGCTCTGATCCACTCTGACGGAGGAAGCAAAGGGCAGGAAACGGTTCATGACGTTCCTGGCCAGGGGATGAGAGGAGCACAGCTAATCCATGCGACGTGAACATCTTCAAAGCTGTAACCACCACACCAAACTATTTTTGAACTGGGCACAAGTTCATTCTCTCAGAATGAAAATATCCTGCCGTGGGAAATAAAATGCAAACACTTTCTTTTGGATTGAGCTCAAATCTTTTGCAGCAAAACACAAGTCGTCTCCATCTCTCCCAACAACCATGTAGTTCAAGGTTAGGAACATCCTGGTATCTCTTGTTCTGCATCCTCAGGTGGAGCGTGAGCATCAGGAGGCCTCTCGTGATGGCTGACGGGATAAAAGTGGTGAAAAAAAACTCACCTGCTCTGCAGCTGATTGATGTGAGATGACATTTTTATTGGGAAACCACTTTATTTTTCTTGAACATCATGATAAAGATGAGATCTTCATTAGGAGGCTGAGTGCAAACCCCTTCCGGAGTGTTTTGCCAAAAAATTTCAATTTGTTTTACCCACTGCTCTGTCACAAATTCGTGTCACAGCTGGCGCAAAGAGTTTTGATCCAAAACACTGAGCGGGTTTGGTGTTTATTATTATTTATGACGCAACCAGTCAGTGAATGAAGGGCCTGCACGCAAAGAGTTGGCGCTGGAAAAGTTTTCCTCCCTGCTTGATTATCCGGCCACGTCTTTTAATTTATCTGTTTATAGTGCGTTAAATGCGGCGTTAATGCAGAGAGGCAACTATAAGGCCGATCCATCTATATCTCCCATCCATCTAATGAGCGTGCGCAGGCATTCACCCTCTCTATTGACCTCTCTGTCTGGCAGATGGCTTGATAGACTAACACCAGTCTGCCGGGAGGATGGATAATGGCTCAACGCAAACAACGAGGCAAACAATCAGACCTTTAATAGCTTTTGTTTTTCCACTGAGTCAGCCGCCGCGGCGCTCCTCCGCTGTGACTGGCGGTACAGTGGTGCGTGCGCGCGGCGGCAAAACAAAGAGAGCCTGTCAGCCGAGGCGCACATCCACAGGATTGCGGATGGGTCAATAAGAGACGGCGGCGGTGGCGGTGGGGGGTGAATTGTTGACCCCCGTGAGTGGATGCGAGACGGGGACGAGCGTCCTTGGCGAGGGGAGCATATTCCCGCGCCGTCTCTGCGGCGAAAAACACCATTTGTTTGGCGCGGCGAGCGTCGTTTTTGGTGATGAAAACATTCCAGCTGGCGGGGCAACGCCGCGCGTTTCGCTTTTCTTGGACGGGGCAGCGGGACGCAATTTGGGAGCCTCGGCTAAACAGATAATCCTGTTACTCTATTACACCTCCATCGCATAGACTGGGTGGAATATTGAGCAGAGTGAGGAGATCAATCAGCACAGGATGCCACAGGCACGGGAAGAAAAGGCACGTCACCAAAGACCCTGTCACTGCTCACAC
The DNA here is from genome assembly GCA_009823395.1 of Thamnaconus septentrionalis. Taxonomy (NCBI): domain Eukaryota; kingdom Metazoa; phylum Chordata; class Actinopteri; order Tetraodontiformes; family Monacanthidae; genus Thamnaconus; species Thamnaconus septentrionalis. Next base: position 15,940,976 of record CM020509.1, on the reverse strand, counting down.
ATGCACACACATATACATCATATACCATATACAAACGTGTGTGTATACACATGATGCATGTACAGATGCATACATAAATCATATATACATAGTGTATACAGTATATACATTGATATACAGTATGCATATATATCTATATATATATATATATGTGTGTATGTATATATGTACAAATATATACATATACATACACGTATAAAGTATATTTACAATATATATATATATATACAGTAAATATATGTGTACATATATATATATATATGGCCCTGCGATGAACTGGCGACTTGTCCAGGGTGTCACCCTGCCTTCGCCCTAAGACAGCTGGGATAGGCTCCAGCAGACCCCCGTGACCCTGAACAGGAATAAGCGGGTATAGATGAATGAATGAATGATATATATATATATATATATATATATATATATATATATATATATATATATATATATATATATATATATATATATATATATATATATATATATATATATATATATATATATTTATATATCCATCTATATACGTGTATACACACATATGGATATACACACATATATGTACACACACAATTATATACATGTACACGTATATGTATGCGTGTATGCGCGTATATAGATGGATAGATAGACATCCATACCTTTTTGTGTTTCATTTCGTACATATGCACACCCTTTCACACACGCACACACGCACACGCACACACACACTGTACATGAGGACTTATTTGCAGCACTTTCAGACCTGTTGTCTGGGAGACTGTGCCTTGTTTGGAGGTGTTGCCAAAGAAACGACGGCGGCGAAACAAACGCTGTTTGCTGAAATTCCTTTTTTAAAAATCCATCTGCCGGGTTTGAAACTAGAAGAACGCGCCGCAAAAGCCGTCTGGGATTAATGCTTCCAATAAAAACTATCTTCCAAAGGAAAAAGGGGCTTTATTGATTTTGCTATTGTGTTATTAATACAAGAATTGGGCCTGGTTGTTGTAAATGAATCCTGGGATTTTCTTTTTATTGCAGTCCAGTTGAACTTTCTTAACCCACTGAGCTGAAAATTGAGCAGGACGAGAAGGTATAAGTCAGGGAACCACCTGCTGTATAATCACCGGCTAACCGGCTATGGGCCTCTCTGAAATTCTTGTAATCACTTTTGATTATCGGTGAAAGGTTAAGCCGATTCAATCTATCGGACCAATTTGCTGGTAAAAAAAAAATACAGAAACGATACAAAAACTGGGGAATTTGAGCTGTACCCTGAGGCGGGATGCGGAGGATGACAGCGTCGCTCACGGAGAATAATAGCACGTTCCGCAACAGAACATTTTCAGAGCAGTGGTGCTGCCCAGTGAAGCAGCAGCAGCATCTGGATGGGACAAGGTGGCAGACACGCTGCATATTGTGCCACCGATTAAAACAGCAGCAGTGCAGTGAGACACACAACACTGCACATCCCCGTCCTCCGACTCTGTCCCTCCGTCTCTCCTGCTCTCCTCCGCCTGTTTCACAGTGTTTGCGGAGAAACGCAGGGCGAAATCATTCAATAATCATGTCTTCCTGCTGGCCCCTTCTAATAAAAGTCCACAAACACAATTCCACGTCCTCCTATGACGCTCGTGCTTTTATTGTGGATGAATCATTTAGTCGGCCTCTGGATGCTGCAGAGGTTCAGGCAGTCTCGTGTTTCAGGGGACAGGTTTTTTTTTTTTTTTTTTTTTTGGGGGGGGGGGTTGCTCGGCACGTTCCCTCGATGTCAAACACATCACAGCCCATAAACAGTTTTCGTCATCCTTTTCTTCTTCTTCTTCTTCTCCTTCTTCTTCTTCTTCTTCTTCTTCTTCTTCTTAAGGAGCCTCCAGGCTCTCCATCCTCCCTTTTCCCTCTCCACTCCTGTGGATTCTGTTGAGAGCAAAGGCTGAGGTGCCGCCGCATGGCGTGATGTCTTCAATGAAGCCTGGGACACATCAGCTCCCCCCCCCCGCCCTTGCCCCGCCTCCTCCGGGACTGCATCTGTGTGAGGAAGCTCTGTCAGCTCACGGCCATCAGAAGGGGGTGAGGAGGAAGGCGGAGGATGGCAGAGGGAAGCGGGAGGCAGAGGTCACAGTAGGATCTGACAGAGGAGGGTGACACCGCCCCCCCACCACCCCCGTCCCCTGCCCCTTTCCCCCAGCCTCCCCCACCACGCCCCGACTGCCGTCATTTGGAATTCACTCACTGAGAAGCAGCTGTTACATCTTTTATTTGGTAGGGGGGACAAAGGGATGGTGGTGCTATTTTCATACGAGAGCCATTTTCCTAAGAGCGGCGGACGATGCAACCACGGGAGGAGATGGAAAGTGGGGGGGGATAAAACTGCTATTTGAGAAAGACGTGGACGGGCGACACGCAGCTGTCCGCCTGGAGCTCGTTTGTCTGCAGCGGCTGTTCTCACCTTGACAGCATTTGGGTCAAAAGCCAGCGCAGATGGAGAGAGCACTGGGAGGAGAGTCCTCTCCAACACTCCCGGACAAATCAATAGCAAATATCTTCCCCTTCTGTTTTTTTCCTGCTTCCCCCTCAAGACGGAACGTCGCTATTGGCACACTTGTTTATTTTTGAGCTGTATTTAATTAAAGCAAGCAGCCTCAGTTTAATAACTGTAAGACAATATCTTAGATGAGCACACTGAAAAAGAGAGACGCGCAGCCCCATTAGCATGCAGCGAGGGAAGGACTTTGTTTCTCTCTCTCTCTCTCTCTCTCTCTCTCTCTCTCTCTCTCTCTCTCTCTCTCTCTCTCTCTCTCTCTTTGGGGTCCTGTGAAAATGGAAATTGCAATTGGAGCCGCCGTTTTTTTTTTTTTCGGCCAGCAAACTCATTATGATTTTCTCGTTTGGCGTATTAATACACTGTGGGGGTAAATAACTGGACGGATCGCCAGCGTGTGGAATGCTGTTGGGCATATTCATGTTGTTAAAAGTTGGACGGCCGCGCCGAGAATTGAGTTTGCAGACGCTCAGGCAGCAGGAGAAAGTCAATGTGGGGTGGGGGGGACGGTCCAGCTGTAATATAAAAAATATTTTTTTTGATGTGCGCAAAAGATGAAGTTACAATTTTTTTAAACAGCCGCCATGTTATGAGTGAAGTTGAATGAAACGCCGGTCATTCTGGCGTCCCGCTTCTTCCCTGGACGAAGGCCAGCGGCTGAGACGAGTCGCTCCCATGAATGAGTCATTTAATTGAGGCGTTTTTATCTCATCGATGTGTCTTGGCAAGACTCTCCTCTTGGCTCGCGGCTCACAGTTAACAGTGACTGTTTCAGCCTCTTCATCAGAGAGCACTTCACTGACTACGCGCTGTAATTCTTGCTGCGTGTTTAAAAATATTTTTAAAACTACATTTCACACCCACTTTTGTTTTGTTATTTCTTTTTTTTTTCCAATCATTTCCTTCAACAAAAGTTGTGCCAAAATATTCAAGAGGCACTTTTGGTTTAAGGGCTTATGAAGGGAAATGAAAAGAAAAAAAAAACAGAAAAAAAAACAACTTCTGTCTGGTTAACAGCACAGGAGGACCATGTTGTGTGATGTGTAAGATAAGTGACATTTCGCTCATCCATCTTGCCAAAATTCAACAGAAACATTTTTTAGTCAGTCTTATGTTTGCATTGATTTCATTAGTTGCATCCAAAACCAAAAGCAACTGCTGCTCGCTAGCTGACCCCAAAAAGACAAAGAAGAAAGACAAGAATTTATTGTATGTTGTTTATGCTGCTGTAACAACAACTTTTTTTCTTTTTTTTTTTTTTTTTTGCCTTTCCTCTGTGAACAACATTGGTTCACTTTGCTCCAGGCTGATTTGGCAAGAATTCTATGTTTGGGTTGTGGCGAGTTAAACTGGCAGCAGCATATCTATTCTGGTCTGCTTCAATTTGTAGACAGTTGGTTTTCCCCAATCACCCTTTGCCTTTTATTTCCAAACACCCTTGATGGATCCCACTGCTGAGAATAGTGGCCAAGATCTGATTGTTTTGCACAAATATGAGCAATATCTGAATCTTTTCTAACGGATAGAACATAAAAGTTGTAATTTTTTTATTTTTTTTGTTCTTACTCAAAACGGAGCTAACCCACTTGTGGCCCTAATTACTATTAGATATGTATTAATTAATATATATATTTTGCAATGCAAGTCGTCACATATTTCATCCAACTTTAACGTCACTGAAATTTCATTTCAGCAAAAAGATCAGACTGGAGCATTAAGACCTGCAATGTGAATACAGCCTTATGAACACAGTGGCATTATGGGATAACGCAGAAGGAGAAAAGCAGTTGTGTTAGAGTGCAGCTAGCTGGGAGGTTACACACATTATCAGTGGATCAGGGCTTGGGTCCAGCTGGCCGCTAATCTTTTATGCCTCATCAGTGTCGCTATTATTTCATAACTTATCTTCCAATATCTTGGACCTCTCCGAGATAAGACACAGAGGAGATTTTTCAGTTTGAGACAGTGAGAGAAAGGATTACTGTGTCCAAGAAGGGCTCTTTGTGCATCATGGGAGGATTAATGCGTCATCAAGAGACACCTCTGGATACGACTGTGGCGTCTAACAAAACCTTCACATGAGACAACATCACATGAGTGAGCCCTGATGAAAGATACCAGTGCTTTAACTGCGGAGCAGCACCAGCAGGAAATATCCCGTTTGCATGAGTAGTAATTAATGAAGTGGAGGAACAGTGAGAGTGAATAAATGGGATACAATTAAAGGAACAATGGGCAAATTGCATGCACTGATCCTCCTCTCTGAACCGACATGAGGCTGTTGGAATCCTAATAGAAAGAGGTGGATTTTATGAATGATGTACAAGAGAGGTGTAAAAAAGTAATAATGATCACTGTACAAGGTAAGTAGACACTGTTGGATCCTGCCATTCTATGCTAATAGTAGTTACCCTTTTAATTATTGAAAAAGAGGGGCAGAATGAACGCCTGGCTGGGTGTGCTGTCATCTAACTTCCTGCTTTTTTAAATGAACACAATTTCTTTCTCATTTTGTAGCGAGGACAAGGTCTGGACCAGTTATAAAATCATCTGGGGGTTTAGTTGAGGCCACTAGACTGTCTTTTACCTTGAATATGAAAATTGAGAATTAGATTGAAAAAAAAAACAGTCAATTGGCCTCAACTTGACCCTGGTGCACTGAAATGACTTGGACAACTGAGAAGCCTCACAGACGGCTCTAAAACTATATTAAACAAATATTTGCCATCACGCCGTAAACTAAAATACACACAACTGAGGCAAACTGCTGTGCGCACTTGGCTGTTGACAACTCGGTTGGAAGCCAAAGCTGCTTTTGCCCTTTCTCCCGTTTTCCATCATCTGTACGGAAGGAAGGACAAAATCAATCTGAGGCAGTCTGCAAAATGTCAACCCTTCATTTATCTGCCCCATCAAAGGCTAAGCGACGGAAAAAGGAGTCATCACGATTAATTATGAAGCCCATTAAATGTTGATCTGTGTGAAAAGCCTGTCAATAGAGAGGGTTATTATCAGCCACCCGTGGCATGTTTTCCTGAGGGTGAGCGGTGCTTCTCGGACTCCTCTGTCAAAAAAAGAAATAAAAACACATACACATACACATCACCACCTGACATGAATAAGAACGGCTAAGATTTGCACCAGCCAAGGCAGCGGCGGCGAGTGTGACAGATATGAGCGCAGAAATAATTCACACTCTGTGCGATTGTGTTGTGGATGATAATAGAGTAGAAATAGCTGCTTGTCAGCCAACGCAATTACACTAAAAACATTTCCAGAAGGCATTTCTCATATTTTCCATCCGTTTCATGCCGACAGTAAATCATCATTTGGTGGCGAGCACTTTTATAGGTTCCCCACCGTCGTGGCAAAAGATGAAAAACGCTCCCGAAAAAATGAAGAAGGCGAAGAAATGGCTTCATTGAAAATGGAAATCAAGTTATGTTATAAATCTCACGCTGCCTGAGGACAAAAGAAAAAGACATGACGGGGATTCGGCGGTTCAAAAACCGATTTTTCATACATCACCTGCCGGGGGGCGGGGGGGCGAGGGGGCGAGGGGGGAAATCAGGTTTCATGATTAGTCTTCACTTGAGTGGCGGGTGCTCGAGCGCTCTCAAGATCATTTGGAGAGATAAGTGAATTAGTGCTCAGGGAGTCTGGAGAGACGGCCAGTTGACCAGGAGGTAGAGGGGCCACCCAATTAGCCGCCGTGTCAGCTTGATCCCTGCGCCCCGCTCGGCAACAGGGTGCAGCCGCCGCTAGCTTGTTAGCCCGGCTGGAGTCACATCAGTCGCAGGGAAAAAAACGCTCACCTCGTCAAAATGGACGCAAAAGGTCCTTGAGCAAGGCACCGCGGCATCATTAACACGCGCACAATAAGACAGTAAATGCCTGGTAACGACGCAGGGAGATGCTGGTGAGAGAAGCAAACGAGGAGATTTGACAGATGGGAGACGACGCCGCAGAGCGCCGCCAGTCCGTGTTTTTTTTTTTTTCCGCGGAGCCGAGCTACGGCTACCTGTCTGAGGTGTTCCTCGGCTACTGGGAGAACTTATAATAAAGTGTGAAGGCAATCTAATAACAGCGGGGAAGCTCCAGCCCCCTCGGAGGAAGCTTCGACAGTCCGGATAACTTACAACTAACGCAATATCTCGCAAAATGTGCAAGGAGGCGATGGTCCGCTTGCAGGTCCGCTTATCCATCTGTAGACACGACTGAGCTGTTCCAATGCTTCGCTCATGCTTTTGTACATCTGATATTAAATAGATAAGGCTAACTAACAAATATGAATGCATGAAATAACAGCGAAAAAAAAAAGGCTAAATGTATTTCACTAATGGCTGTTGATGCTAAAATAGCGGTGAGCTGCAGTTCTTTTTTTGGTTGTTGTTTGATAAATCAAAGCATCGAGCAAGATCTGAAAGCCATGGATTCATGAGAGAGAAAAGAAACTGTCCTTCAGAATAATTAGGTAATAGAGTGGCGGTGCTCATCACAGTAATTCGAGGGAGGTTAGATACATTTTCTTATTCATTCATTGTTTCGTCTGTCCATGAAAACAGGAGGATTTATTTAAAGATGCAGAGCTTTAAAGCGTAAAGCATCTCGCAAACAATGTTAATGTCAGTCTGTGTGTGCAGATGTCCCGCTTGATCTCACATCTTTCTTGTACCAGCTGTGAAAACACCAAACAACAGGCTGATCAATGTTGTGCGCCGCTACCGCAGATACGAGGCGGTGCAATATGGCCGCCTCCTTACAAGCAGATTCGCTCTTTATGCCAACATAAGTGCTTATTATTAGTAAATGAAAACACATGTTTATATTTAGTATCTTTATCTTCCTGAAAACATGCACATGTGTTGTTGTTGTGTTGGTGTTGTTTTATTCCATTTGATCCAAATACATTGCTTTAAATGTCACACATTGGGCCTTTAAATAATCGTCCAAGACGATTATTAAAAATAAAGAAAGAAAAACAGGCGTTGTTGTCTGTGTCTTATTTAAGATCAAGCAAAAATAAAGCAATGGCTGATTATAAAGGCCACTGTGATGAAAGAGGTGGAACCGGCTTTATGGTTCAGATAGTTGCAGCTGTCACTGCTTTGAGCATTTGTATGAAATAATCACATCGGACTAGAAAATATAAATAAATAAGAAATAAAAGCAGCAGTTATAAAACGTCGACCAACAACTGCAGAAATATTTCCCTCATCTTGTCCTTAATCCACCTGGACAACTTGTCCACAAAACACATCGGCACATGGCAACAACTGGCAGAGTGTCACTTCTTTTTAAGTCACGTCACCGAGGTTCCATCGTACAGCTGAACACTCCGGCTAGACCCAGATGAGCAGACGGCAACATCTGGACTCTCGCAGAAAAGGAAAACCTCTAATGGCAGGGAGACGGGCGCAGCAAAGCTCGTCCACACGACCACGTACAGGAGTCAAACACATCTGGGGTCAATAAGAGATGAGGAATCGGAAAAATCGTCGGTTTTGTCGTGCAGCGCCGACACTAAAGTGAAGCTCCAGGCTCAGAAGGAAAAAAGCGGAATTCTTTTTAAAACGCCTGGTCTCTCAGACAATGATATGCAAAAGTAAAAGGGTGAGGGGGGGGTCGTGAGACGCGCCATTATTCTTTCAGTCTGAGCAAACTGTTGGGAAACACAAATGCTGTTTATGGTTCAAAGCTCAGGCAAATAGGAGGGGAGACGGCACTCTTTGTTTTTTAAGTGCCGCGCAATTTGCAAAACGCAAAGTCACTCAAGTGGAAGGGTGTTTAAAATGTTATCAGTTTGCGGCGCTCAGGCAAATTCAGATGTTTATCTTATCACTGTCGATCTTGACTACCTCCCTCTCTATGAGCAAAACATATTTATTATTAATAATGTGTGATTGTTGGGCCTCCGAAGAGCGCACGCGGAAAGATAAAGCAAAGGCCCCGAATTAACGCAAACAACCTTGGAGATATCGGAGTTTTTCGCACACTCGCATTATCTCCCTTTTGGTTTCCAAAAAAACAACAACAAAAACATACTCAGATGACAGTTGTTGACGCTGTGACAACAAGGCAGGCAGTCAACTCAACAGTCTCAGTAGACTTCCAGGAAATAGAATTATTTGTTCAGAAATAACCAAAATCACGCAGGCTAAAAGTGGTGAAGCAATAAGTTTAGCCTAGCTTAGCACAAAAGGCAACTGACCTAGCCCCATTTAGTTTTTTAACAGTCAGATTCTGACAACGTCACATGTTGGTTGATGCCTTAGTAGAGTTTAACCTGCAACACAAGGTGAAACATTTCCTAAAGCATTACTACTTTCCAAATGGGGTCAACATTACAGAATTTAACACAGAGATGGAGAATGGATGTGCACCAAGTGGTCGGTCGCACAACATTGTGTATTTAATGTGATACTTGGTGTTGCAAGAAGTGAGTGTCTGTCAGGCTCATATTTAGCTTCTGGTTACAGCAACTTCCTTTATATGTTTTATGCTTAGGAATAAACATTTATGAAGAAACAATGATGATGGGTTCTAAAAATAAAAATGAATGCCCGTTAAGACAGTGATGATGTTTTTTTTTCTCCCAACAGCTCACATGATATTTGAAATTCTAAAACACTGAGAAGTTAAAATGAAATTGTACGCAACCTGACAAAATAATCATAATAATCAGATGAACCAGAGAGAAAAGTAATTACTTATGCAGTTCGGAATCATCTAGCATTAGGGTTTTTGCGGACTTTATAACTGGCTATTTTAGAGGAAATTTGTCCCATTACCAACCCAGTTACAGCGGTGAGTCACTTGAGATGACAGGAAGATAGCTGATGATCTCACTATAATTTGAGGTCTGGGACTAATGATTTTACAGCAGATTTAACTAAGGAACTCAACTCTTTCTGCCCCACCGACTGACAATATCACATCCACAGTATTTTTAACAAGTCTCTGCAGGAAAAAGATGTTGGACCTGCCGCTTGCTGTGATGGGGTTTTGGTTTAAACGTTTTTTAAACTTGTGCAAAAGGAAGAAAGAATAGCCCGGCGGTGCCCTATTCAAAAACTGTCACAGACATTCAAAAAGTTTCCCGCTAAAAATTGAGTGAATTTTTGATTTTAGGTTCTTTTCCACACTCGTACGTTGAGAGGTTGAGGGACAATTTATGTCATTATGAATTTAGTTTTAAAGCATTTTTGAAAGGATCTGTGGATTATTTGTGCTACAAAGGAATTTTATGCAAAAGGGTAAAGAAAAAATAACATTTTAACTAAATCACCGATATGATTCTGAAATCTAAGTTCTTGGAACAATGACTAAAGTCCCCCAGATAAAACTCTTCCACGTGCTCGCTGCTTTAATTCCTAAAGTAAACCTAAATAGCATCATTTAGTGCTTTGTTCACTGAGGGTAAAAGCCAGGGCCTTCTAAAATGCCACACACTGATTACCGAATGGGCTCATTCATTGGCTCAGAGCGCTTCGATCACTCTGTGAGGGGAACAGAGTCAGGGTGCAAATAAAGCCGCAGAACAGAGAGGAGTATGATGGAAAGGAAGGTAAGGTCTGCAAGGCGAATCGGTTTTAAACACCGTGCTGCATCCATCTGCTGGGTTTTAAACAGCAGTCTGGTGCCTAGAGGTGTTTGTTCTTCTCTTGTTTATTTATTTATGATGTTGTTGTTTAACGATCTCTTGTAGACATTCTTAATTTATGTCATCTAGCATTACATCTATACATCCTATCATCCATCCATTTATCATCTATCAATCATCTATCCATCTATATATACCGTATGTATATATATATATATATACATATATATATGGCCATCTATTTAACCATCTATCCATCCATCTAGAAAACAATGAACTTTGGAATACTTTGGAATATTCACAAAGTTTTTCGAACATGTCTTTCTGTCCATCGCGATACTCCACAGAAATAAGAATTATAAGATTATTTTGTGATTAGTTTGTTTTGGTGTGTTTGTTAAAACTCTCAGGGCCTAATTTCCAAAATATTGCTCTGCAGCTTCTTAAAGCACCAAATATGGAGCCTCATTTGCCACTGCTCTCCGTCTCCATCCCAGTGTCCCAAAGTGCACTGCACTAACAACATGACGGCGCCAACACTCCCGTTAGATTCTCGAAGATGCGATCCGTTTGCATCCTCGTTGCGTCAGACTGCAGAACTGCCGGCTAAATACGGCTTTCTGCCACAAACTCAGCAGGCGTTCTCTCTGATGGACAGCCAGCTCCAGGTACTAACAGATGAGGTGCAGAGCGACATCCCACTGTATCAGAGAAGAGTCACATCTGGGATGGCAGGTCTCGCTCAGGATGTCCTGTAGGCGTTCAGAAATACTGGCGTACAGACTGCGAGAGCGGCTGACATGATGTGAAGAGCAGCACTGAGGAAAGCCGACCTAGTCACCCACCCAGCCACCGTCAAGCACTGCATCTGCAGCACTCAGAGCTCTGGCAGTTGTGCTGAAGCTTGTTTCAGCCGCCATTGGGCCCAAAGGTGGAGTTGCACGCCAGCCATCAACTCTGAACTCTTGAGAAACTTTACTTAAACTGTAAGTTGATGCCTTGATGTCAAAAACCCAATTGAGTGTAACCTGCAACACAAGAGTCCATAGGAAGTGTTTCTAAAGTGGATGCAAACATTTGAAGGTGATTGGACAAACCATCCACGAACCATCTACGGCAGTGTTTTTCAACCATTGTGCCGGTGCCGCGGCACACTAGTGTGCCATGAATAAATCATATTAAATTTCACATAATGTTCTAAAAAATGTGCCTGAAAAGAAATGTAAGCCTATTTTCCTCCCAGGATATCAGCTTTGTGTGCATCTAAACAGGCCCAGGTTACACACTGAGTGGGTATAAATTAATTATGAGACTCTATTGTCATTATTAGGCTGAAAAGTGTCATTTTGAAATATTTTTTGTTTGGTGGTGTGCCATGGGATTTTTTTCAATGTGCCATGGCTCAAAAAAGGTACAAAAAGACTGTACTACGGGACCTGTATATGTCCAGAAATACTGCCGTGCAGATTGTAAGAGAGGCAAGACATGATATGAATCATTAATTCTGAGGACAAACTAAATATATTACTTAAACTGCATGTGGCAAAAAGCCACTTTTCCATTTCAGGCGTCTTCATACGGTTGGGCTGTTTTCCACAAAATGTTTGCAGTAAATCTCATTTAAATATGGGCAAAGAGCGCTGCTGGCGCGGCAGCTTGAGATGCACCTTTGCAAGGGTTTTGTGACTAAGTCTGTGATTCAAACCCTCTGGACATTAGCCCTGTCTGATGATGTCACAAAGGGCATTACCTGACTAAGACGTTTGCGAGATCCAGGACAGATCCAGGAAGTTGTTGCTTCTGCCGAGTTTTTGTCACCTTCCAAACGTGCAGAATGTCCAACAGACAAAACCTACGGAAGCTGAAACTGAGGCTGTTCAGCTGGATTCTGTAAACAGAGGACTAAACATCCTGGACAGCTATTTATCTTTATTGGTTTTTTTTTTTTTTTGGGGACAGGAGTCCTCTCACACACACACAGAGCTGACAGAAAGTCCAGTCAGTGTTCCTACGACAGGTGCCAAAAAAAAAAGTAAAAAAATATGTTTACTCCCTTTGCCTTGGCAACTCTGGCTGACTTACTCTACAAATAAAAACCTTGACGTTAACTGCATTCATTAATTGCAAATGTACAGGAGCCAGCCATATGTTTGGCAGTTTTTTTTTTTACTTTTACTTTTCTCTTATTTTTGTGTCACAGGTACAAAAAAATAAACCTGAATATTCTGTTTAAAAAAAAAAAAAAAAAAAAAAAAAAATCTGACACAAACATGCACGAGCGATGTCAAACCACTTCCTTGAACTCGTCCTTGCGGAGGAGCTGCGTTTTGGGTGATGATGTGCATTTCAAGGAGGTGAGCCGCGCGCTGATGGAAACCCCTCCGCCCGAGCAGGAACCTGGTAAATGTTGCAAAAAAAAGTGTTTACGCCTGCCTGCCACTTAAATGCCATGTGAGCTCGGTGTATTTATATCGTGATCATCCCGTCCGTGCCTGTGTGTGTGCGCACGCGAGCGAGCGAGCGAGCGAGCACCGCCGTGATGACAGCCAATTAATTCAACTCGTGGGCACCCGGTGAGGGGAGACAGTGATTTGCGGGGCTGCATTAGTCAGGCGCTGTGGCGTCAGGGAGCTCGCGCACACTTTTAGAGGTGACTCTGAGTGTGTTTGCGTGTGTGTGCGTGTGCGTGAGCGTGACCACTTGTTGTTGTCGTCGTCGTTCGCCTCCATTTTCTAGCCCGTCATCCCTCCTTCCCTCCCTCCTTCGCTCCTTCACCCTCGGGAGCCCCGGCATGAAACAACCTCGTGACTTCAGTGTACCGTCGTGCAGCGCGAGTGTCAAACTTCCAACGCGGCATTTAACAAGCGCGGCTGAAAAAGGCTATCACACGGTTTGCCCCGCCCCTCCCCCTCCACACACACACACACACACACACACACACTACACAGGCAAACACACTAAAAAACAACTTTATCGTGGTTGACATCCAGTGGGAGACGACATTTTTTCTCTTATTTTTATTCCCCCCCCCCAAAAAAAATAGATAAAAGCAGAAGTGAGGAGTCACGGGGTCAAAAGGGCTGTGTACAACTAATTAAAGCCTAAAAATGCGTTAGCGTTTGTTTGGGGGTTTTTTTCTTCTTCTTCTTTTAAACCTGACGGCCATCTGAGCACGCTATTTTTAGAGGTGCGAAGACGTTGGAACGCAGGCGCCGCTTCGCTCATTTGATCTGTTATATACGCTGTTTATGGGCGCTATTAGGCCGCTAATGGCCTTTGTTCTGCGACACCGTTTGCTCGCCGAGCGTCCCCGCGACGTCTCCGACGAACGCCTTCACCGCCGCAGCCGCAGTTCAGCGATTCAAGGCACCGCATTAAAGGCCCAGTGTGTAACGTTTCAAAGGAACCGGCCACCATGAAAAGCGAACAGACTTTCAGTTCGATACAGTCAAGAAAAATACATCTGTTGTGGTTTTTATTCGTTAATGCTAACGTTTAGTAACCGACTATACACAACATTTACTGTGGTTAGGCAGGCTCGGAGTTGTTGTTAAATGATGTGTTACAGAGAGAATGAGGCTCTCAGCGCACCTATCATAATATCCATAGCATGAGCCCCATTGTGTGGTATTGCTTTCATACCTGCCAGGTACCGCTGGCTAGCTGCTAGAACTAGCTAGCACTGCAGTCATTTGAAACGTTCACAGAGATCAACACTGCTTGTAATATGCTTTCTGACCAGTAGATGCCACTAAATCTTGCACTGTGTGACCTTTAACTAAATCCTTAGTTTGTAGCGTTCATGTTAAATACTAGATTGATGCATTTTTCTCCTGATTTAATTGCCGTGGAGGACAGGAATACAAAGAGCAGCATAAAAATTGTTTGCAAAATGTTTTTTTGTCATTAGGTGTTAAAAATCTTCTAGACTCAAGGCCAAGGCCACTTCTTGAACAGGGTCTCAGTCAACTTGATAAACAAGCCAGTGCTGCAGCCACACCACTCACAACTGCATCAAAGGGTGAAACAAACTCAGATTCCAGTGGGCTGAACAAAAAAAAAGGCAGGTGGTGTGTGAAAACACACCTCAGGTTCTGCGTTTGACCCCTGAGGGGAGCAGGGTTGCGCCTCTTTTAGACGCCTGTGGGTTTTAGATGTGTCTGAGCTCAAAAACACCAGGCTCAGAGGGTCAACTCAACATCGAACTTAAGAACAAAAAAAACAAAATACACATTTCAACCAAAGTCAATCTGCATCTGCAACAAAACTGTCGCCGTAAATCAACAGTTTCACATCCTGTCTGGCTAGTTAAAGCTAGTTCTGACCGAGTTTCACAGGTGTTGCAATCAAACGAGGACTCACCGGCATCGATTGGCAGTCGTAGTGAAATGTTGAATTTTCTACACCAGCTACGCTGACAACCGCAGCAGCTGTACGATGGGACCGTCTCATTTTGAGAGAGTCAGAAAGGCTGCATTTTCACCGTGACGCCCAATTTAACGGTTGTTAATCATTGTTTATGGTCAGACCAACGCAGCTGCAGGACTATTTTTTGTTAGTGCAGGCAAATACAAATTATTACCGCATAAACAAGCAGAAAAAAAATCATAATATCTTGTTATGACTGTCATCTGGACCAAAATGAAGTTGGATGTTGTTGGATATAATATAACAAACAAGGTCCTGACTGCTGTTCAGCTTAACTGCAGTGCACTTCAGTGTAACAGCCAGACCTTGAGTGCGATACTTTGCCACATGAACTTGGTTTACTGTGAACTCTGTGGAATCCGTTTTTAGTTTTCGTTTTAGTTTTAATTGTTCTTAAAATAATAACAATAATAATTCCCTATTCACAACACACAACTGTTTAAGAAAAAAAAAGTCACTTGTGCAAAATAAGCAGCAATAGCTGCGTTCCCATTACAGTTTTTCGTAAAATTAAAACGATATTTCTAAAATTTTGACAAAGTACAATTGTGAGTTGCAGGTGTTTCCCTCGAACGGTGTGAAGCGCATTAGCCTTAATTCTCGTAAAAAAATGCTCGTCGTGAACTTGTCACGTGACCCCGTACGTCACACCCGGAGACCCGTAAATGTGAAAAATAACTATCGATCCGATAAAAATACTCACCCTGGTATCGATACTGTCGATATTCAGACCGACACGCCGGTCGCTAATGACAACCCTGAAAGTTTCTTCTCGAGAGTCTCCATCAATGTGAGGACCTTCACCTTCGCCGCGCTCAGGAGTGGACGCCTCCACCAGAGAACGAGTGATGAGCATCACCGGTAGGTGGCCGGCGCTCCTCTTACAAAAAGGGGGCTATTATCCAAGGTCTGCGACTGACAGGCTGAAGGCCCTCCTAATGGTGCGGGATCACGCTGTGATTTACAATCTTTATATTTAACCAGAGAGAGATTAATTATGGCTGGCGAACGGACGGCTCCAGAGGAGGGAGGGAGCTTCTCTGACTGACATTGCCATTCCTCACGGCGCCTCCTGCCAGAGGACATTATATCTGACCTTGTGATGCCAGGCGTGCAGGGGCACCTCGCATTCTTCGCCGCAACACCTCCGCGGCCGTGTTCCTCGCTAACCTCTCCCCGTGTTTTCTTTCACAGGGACGCCCGCTCCGCTCTAAGCTTGCGGCTTGAAGCTGACTGTCAAAAACAAAAAAAACAAAGCCAAACAAAAAACAAAAACATTTCTTGTCACTCAGAATGCACGTAGCGAACACTTTCTGATGGTGCGCTATTTATCGTGGACGTGCCAGAGCAAGTGTGCCGGGGAATGACTTATGGAGTGAGTGTGAGGGGGGGGACAAGGTTTCGCCCAAAGCGAGAGAAGAGCAACGAGGCAGGTGTGTGATCGTGCCCGCCGGCTCGGTGCTGCCCTGCAGACGTCCACGGCCACGTCGCCACGTCTCCACACCTCCACATCTCCACGTCTCACGCGCCTTTTCTATTTTTTTCCCCCGCTCACGCGCTTTCTGTTGTTGTGATTGAAACCCTGCGTGTTATCCGTCACATCGGCTGACAGGCTTCTCCCTGGCGGTTTTCTCCTGCACTTAGCGTCAAGTAATTGAAAATAAAATCTTTTATTTTCCCCCCCACTTACAAGCACAGCCCAATGTGGTTGTTGGAGGCGATGAAACAGTAAAAGCCCGCTGCTAAAAAAAAAAAAAGTTAAATTGAGTCTTTTGTGCGAGCGAAAAAACAGCTCTTCTGACTCAGAATTCTATTTGAAAACTAGTGCTTTAAAAAAAAACTCTGTTGGGAACAAACAGGTGTGCAAACATTGGGGATTATTTGCTAGTTAGTTGTCAAGTCAAGTTTATTCTTTTTTTTTAAATAAGTTGACCTTCAACAAGTCACCTTATTAAGCACGAGCACTTAGCTTAGCTAAGAAACAGGAAACCTATTTTCCAGCTAGCTGCAGCTGCACCACTTAGAGAGAGACAAACAATACACACAGGATTTGATGACATACACAGACACTATGATACTGCTTTTAAAATATCCACAGGAAAAAAATACATAATTAAATTAATGGATGGATACACTGTTGTACCTATTTAGCATACATTGGCACAAGTCTAACAACCACTTAACAAAAAAACAAATAAACTGGCTGCGACTCACCTAATCTTTAACTTTTGTGTTGAACATTGAAAACAACACTGGTTCCTTGTTGCAACAGATTTCATCTATAGAGAGAATTTAGGCCGACGCGCAATTCAAGATCACGGTGCAGAGTGCAACCGGCTGGCGCTGCAGCTGCAGCTGCAGCTAACAGCCACCTCACGCACTGACTCGCACCGTGTACCGACGGGGGACAAGGAGAACAAGCTAGCCTGATGCTGTCGCAAGGACGCGGCATGCAAGGTGCAGGTGTGTTCCACTTCGGTTTTCGAAATGATTGAGCAATCATCACAACAATAAAAGCCTTTGAAAGCCTTTAGAGAAAAAAACTGCTCTCACAACGCGCTCCTGCTCCTTCAGCTTCCCCTTATTTTCTTCCACACCCCTCACCTTTGTCTTGCCGCACTCATCCATCTTTGTTTGCTGCCTCCCAAAGCTGGGGTGCTCACCTACAGCTCCTGCCGTCCCTCTCTCCCACCCCTACACGCCAAGAGCCTCACCTGCAGACTGAATAATCGCACAGACGAAAGGTGCTGATCATTTCTGTAAACATATTTTACCCGCAGCCGTCAAAATGAATCCCAAGAGTTTTTGATTTTTTTGACGCCAACATTTTCATATCTTCCTTTGTGTGTGTGTGTGTGTGTGTGTCTGGGGTAGGGATGGACAGGGGGATCGCCATGCAGGAGCCATGACTACCTGCGCTAATCCTTTAGCATCCCTACCAGCCCACATTACAGATGGAAATCAGTGAAGGGATTAGAGCAGCAGTCAGCCGCCGCCGCCTGCCGCCGCCATCAGCATTCCCCGCCATCACACCTCTCCACGCCGCCCTTGCATGACACCGCCCCCCACCCCCTCCGCCCCCGCTTCACCTGAATTTAGTGCCTCGTAAAGGAGCGATCGCACCAATTCAAAGTGCCAGCGCGGAAATGATTAGCGGGAAGGTGTGGAGGATTGCTCCTTTCATAATCAAGGCTATTTATATGTGCCCTGCGGACAGGCTGGGTCGTTGTCACCTAGTTAACCCTCAAGGCTCTTTAACACACCTCGCGCTCGCACCGGCAATGCTCCGATTACAGATCTCGCACCTGTAACTCAAAGCACTGAAAAAAATTATTATAATGATAGAAGGGGAAAAAAAGATACCAGTGGAGAACACTGCTGAAGAGATGTGACAGCGTCTCAGATGTGGGATCAAACTGAGACATCAGCCATTCTCAATCCAATTACATTAATCAACCGTAAAATCCCGCGCTGAACATTGATGAACGATTTTTTACTGCCAAATTACAAAGATCGGCCAATTATAATTGAAGTCGGATGTGGCTGTCACTACGGGTCTAATGAAATAATCTTGCCAAGCTAACCCTCTGACTGCGATCATGACAGCCGTTCAATGACTGTCGCTCCCTCTTTTTTTTTTGTTGTTGTTGTGCTTGCCGTCCAAAACGTTTTGTTGGCAGGCCTCGGTTCGGTGGTGTAAACTGGCTAATTACGTCTGTGTCGAACGCGGCGGGGAGAGAGCAAGTCGGGGAGAATAACAAGGCAGAGATGTGAGGGGGACCACAGTTCCTTTTTCTAAAGCAGCTTCACTGACACTGAAGACATTGAAGGTCATGTGCTTTCAAAGGAATGCTCGTTGAAGGCAGCCTTGCATGATTCCGTGATGTCCCGCGTAACTTCGCGGCGTCTCGGGCTGTGCAGCCACTTTAATTCAGTCCGCAAGGTCAGAGAGGTCAGTGGACAAAGTGTTGCTCATCTCTACTGATCTGCCACATGCTGCTCCACACGCACGCAAAGCCTGGAAACACGGAGCACTACTGCTCTCTATTGACCGCAGGCTGCATGACGCCCTGGCTGAAACGCCCACTGTTATCGCTGATTCTTTGTGAAAAGTGTGCACTCCTTGAAAAACCTTTAAAATTATGCAAAATGTAATTTACAAGTGTTTCCTAGCAGTAGAATGGGACTCCAGTCTGTTTCCAGAAAACGTCTGCTAAAATACATAGTTCTGAAAAAAAAACAGTTGTTTATGATGTAACAAAGGGCATGGACACCTCTCCAAAGTCAATGTGA
Organism: Thamnaconus septentrionalis; assembly: GCA_009823395.1. NCBI lineage: Eukaryota > Metazoa > Chordata > Actinopteri > Tetraodontiformes > Monacanthidae > Thamnaconus > Thamnaconus septentrionalis. The sequence continues at coordinate 15,922,137 of CM020509.1, read as the reverse complement.
ACTCCTCCTTCCACATTGTCACACCACTATTTAATCTGTGTCATAATGGTAAAGATATAAAGCACCAGTTTGAGTACGTTTTTTTTCCTTGCTGTTCTTTTTTGTGATGTCACAAAGGGCACTAATACCTCAGCCAGGTAAGCAACCAAACCAACCCAGTGTTTGCTCCACCCTCTGAGACCACATTGGGGTTTTTTCCCTTGAAAACACACTGCAGGTAAAACAAAGCATCTATTTAAGCAAGAAGATAAGAATCCTTTTTCTTGCAGAAGATTGTAAAACAAAGGGCTGAAAATGCTGTCCTTTTAGAGATCTATACAATTCTGGGAATGATTAATTGTGTTACGCTGCACCACTCTATCAAAAAGATTAAAAAAAAAAAAAAAAGGTCAGCAGGATACGGGTCCTTTAAAATGAACAGTGATATGTTTCACGCCATCACTTTTCGGACTATCAGCTTCTTTGTCCCCAGAGAAGGTTACAGGCCGGCGCGTCGCTCGGTGCACAATCACATCCAGGCCGCTATCAAGAAGGATGTAATCCCAAGTGAACTTAGCGTGGCCCTTATTATGATAAGATACACATCTTTATCCTGGCAAGTAAATAGCTTCCTGATTGCTGGCCGAAGCCAAAGCCTCCAGAGATATCTTCCTCTTCCTCCTCCTCCTCCTCCTCAGATATATCTCCATCACAGGGTTCCTGTCTGGTACAGCGATGACAAAAATAACCTCGTCAGCTCTGACAGGGTCATTTAGCCGATTGGACTGTGAGATGGTATTTAATTGTGATTTCCAGCTAGATCAAGATGCAAGATAACTCTTTATTTTACAGGGCAAGATAGCAGCTGTGATGTTGCATTATCTCCATCTAGTGGTTGCTGTTGAAATTGCACGGTCGGCTTCTTTGGCCCATGAGCACCATAAGAGGTTATTTGAAAATTAATTTTACAAATTAAATTTGCCCAAACCTTTTAGTTTCCAGTTTGAAGTTAAACAGATCTCTTTAATTTCTTTGTAATTTGAAAATACAACATAAATAGATATTTATCTATATATCTATAGCGTCTGTTTAGATATTCTGTGTCATTGAAATAGATTCTGTGTCATTGAATTAGATTTCACAACTCATAAAAAGTTAGGGATATTAGGCTTTTGAATGAAATTTCTGGAAAATGTAAAAAGCTTATAGTCATATTATATAATGAAAGTAGGTAATTTAAATGGATAATTCACTGTCACTTCTAACACTTGTTGGCAAATGTTCACATCTACTTGGGCTCGTGTGAACACCCCAGACAGTTTTCAAATTACTTGCTTTAGTATTTAAATATAGTGATTTGAAATAAAGTCACCCTCCATCCTATTTGGCACCCATTCAACTTTAAATTTCACTTTAAAAACACTTCCGGCCATCGCATTAAAGTTGACCACAACCACTGTAAGATGTCATGTGACCTTTTGTTCAGTTAAGTGTCGTATTGCTCTCATGATACCACACTTGTGTTTGTGATTGTGGTAAATCACCGAGTTAGAAAACATACTGGTACATCGGTTTAGAAATAGTGCGTTTAATGAATCTCATAAAATGGTGATAAAACAATAATTAAAAGGTATTTAACTGTTGTTGTAAATAAAGTGTATTATCTGTGATTCCCCAAAGGTTTTCATTACTGGCAACTGCAAAATAGCCCTCCATAATTAATATGGACTTCTATTGTAGTTATTTTTAATGTGCTTCAAAAACATCATGCAAGCACAAAATAATGGGGCACAATAGCTCCAGCGTCCGTTGCACAATGTAAGTGCTCATCCACCGCCGACAGCTTTCAGAGTCCCCAATGCTCAAGTGTCGAGGAGCCTTTCTTCTCCTTTTGATGGACGGGATCTATACAGCACACATTTTCCCTATCTGCCATATGGTGTGCTGGTACAAAAAAAAAAAAAAAAATCACTGGGAACGGCATTTTTAGCCTGTCATGTGAAGGACACAAATGGCTCATTAAAGCCAAGTCTTGTTCTTGATTAGGCAGTTAAACAAACAGTTTGTTAGATAACTAGAGCAGAGATGAGTCGCCTACTACGCCAAAGTACAATGAACAGAGAGAAAAAATGCTGATGATCAGGGACAACAATGCCAATTTTCTGGAAATCCCTTGGGCCCAATTATTAAAATAGATAGATAGATAGATAGATAGATAGATAGATAGATAGATAGATAGATAGATAGATAGATAGATAGATAGATAGATAGATTTTACTGTTTGTTTAATAGTCCTGATATTTACATTGATGACCAGTTTGAACAATATAACCTACAAAAGTAAACAACACAACTTGGACTGCACCGGGTGTAAATAAGCCCCTGTCCTCGTGTTATTTTCCGACCTACAAGTCCTAAGCCGTGTGTCTGGGGGCCGAGACGTGTGCCTTGTCTCGGCTCTGACCTGCGATCACCGGTGCACGGCTTTTGTTTTCTGCTTTGTTGTCTCCGTCACGCTGACTACACTCCTCGCCGCCCCGCGGCTCCGTCTACCCACTGGAACGCTTGTTTAAGAAAAAAGAAGGGCGGCACCCCGCCGAGACGAGATGAGATTTGACCCAGCGACGCGTTGGGTCCCATCTGACAAGTGCCGCTATTCTCGCGATAACAGGTCCTTGCTCGCGTGCCGTAGTGCTGCGTTTACGCCGCGCCGTTACCTTTACCTTAACCTTGCCGAGTTCTGTCCACCGTAGCCGAAAAGTCACCGCAAAGAGTCGCCGCCCTTCTCTCCAAGAGGCCGTCATTCAGCCGCCCACCGCAGATAACATTAACTTAATGAGCCGTCTCTTTAACCAGCGTATTACTTCCTCTTTTCCAAATTAATGAGGCTACTAATTGTCCTAATTTACGTTTGAATTCACGTCTCTTCTTCGCCCACCGCCGGTAGACGCGGGTGAATGCGTCTAATTACAGGGAAGGCGTCAACAGGTTCACTGTTCTCGGCGAATCGTTCCGTCGACCATAAAACACATGGAAACGACCTGTTGTCGTGAATTAAACAAGTCTGTCATTAGGACGTTTAAAGAGCGACGTAGCGAAACAGTGGTCACTTCATGGAAACTATTGTCAGGCAAAAGGGTAGAGGACAACGGAGGACAGCTTGCATATGCAGCTGTATTAAGTTCTACAGTATGTTACTGCACAATAAATTATAAAGACACCTTACTTTTGAGTGGATTCATTTTGATGTTTTTCTGCAGAGTGCAAACGTTGGCATTGTAATTCTTGGTTCACTTTTTCTTTTTTTTTCTTTTTTTCTTTTTTTTTTTAAAGTTTATCCAACAACAGTGCCAACCTGATTGGGCAATAGTTTTGGAACAATTAATTCCAAATGTCAACAGAATCAGCAGGTACAATGAAATTAAACCAGGAATAAGGCTTCAATTTTCTTTCAACTGGCAAACCCGTTATTTGAAATTAAGGTTAAATTGCTGAAAGACGAATAGACCCTAATTAGCGCAGAAATTAACATTTTCTTACAGTCATTTCAAAGAAATAATAGATTTGCCAAAGACTGTAACCAAAATTACACTGTGTCCCTGTCGCACAATGTGTACATGAAGTCGTAAGAGCCTCTGTGTTTTCCACTGTGGCTCTTGGAAGGTGCTTCTTTAAACAGGTGGACGATAACGCACCACGCATGGCAGAGCCTCAGAAATAGAATTGAATTAATTATAGATTGCTTGGGGCCGTGGCTTCCCAACTGTGGTTCCCCAGGGAAGAAATCGAGGAGGTTTTAAGATGTCCCCAGTGAAATGAGGACCAGTTTAATTCCACTATTAGGTCTGCTTCATTTACTGGAAATTAGAACAATGAGGTATTATTAAAACTGCCTCACTATTATCAGTCTCAGAAGAACCCGGGCCCATCCCCTATGCTACAGCCAGACGCTAGTCAGTGTGCACCGTGCAGGACGAGTGCCGCGCAATGTCACTGTTTAAATGGCTCAGTAGCAACCGCGGAACATGTGTTGACACAAGTGGGCACCGCTGCGGTCGGCTGACTGAGTTTAGGGTTGGGATGGTTGAGGATGAGGATAAGCTGTTGGGACCAGAGCCAGATTCCATCACCCGGCGTCATCTGGCAGCTACGAGTTGTCCAGTAGCACAGATTTTATGAGATGTTTACGAGGTGTTCCGTGTTTGCTGCCATCATGTTCGCCATTTTGTGACACAGTGATGTTATTTTTGATATCGCGGTCCTCCTTACAGTCTCGGGGAGAAACACACTAAATGGTTTTATCGATGAAAGCAGAGCCTATTAAGAATTTTTTTAGTTTATGTGTCACTAACTGGTGTGTTAACGTGTAATTCCTCTTGATGAGCCTCTAAATTCTGTCTGCATTAGTTCGGGCCGAGGTAAAGCTCCACTGGTTGCAAAAAAAACACCTGACAGTTGCAAAACCTTTGGGGAAATATAACATTATTCCGAAGGTTTTGCTATACCGCTGCACATATGAGGTTTGGAAAAAAGAAAGCTAACGTTGAGTTCAGACCAGAGAGTCATGAGCAGCTGGCAGCCGATCATTTTTCAATGGTTCGGGTCTGTGCGCACAATTAGAACAAAAGGCTAAATTTATGGAACCACTGATCATATGCTGATAAAGCTGCCGTGATGTAATTAATGGTACTTTGCAAACTCAAAGTAAAATTGAGGGAAAAAACAGAAAACATACATTACTGCTACAATATTTATGTAGAACATTAGAGGAGGGACATTTTACTTTAGGCCTTAAAAAGTGTCTCTACAGCTGTATTATTCTTAGAAAGTGAATTTGCATGATATGGGAACTTTAATTCATAATGTAAGCCCTCGACCATATTATAATGATTTAAGGTTATTTAAGCCAAAGCTTGGACGCTCAGACCCTAAACTTGAGTTCATTGTACAACCCAACTCAGAGTTGTCATCATTCTCCACTTGACACTCTTGTTGTCGCCCTGTCGGGACACATCAGTCCCCCGCCCCCTCGCCGCCACCACCTCCTCCTCCTTCCTGCCTGTCTCCTTCACCCCGGGGGGGTCACCAAAAGTTGACCTCAGAAATGTTCCTCACACCTCCTCGTCCCTCCTCGGCCACTCCCCCGCACCAGATGGGAAGTGTGGCCGCATTTTGAGAGCCTGCTCGCAGGGTTACAGGCTGTTGCGCTGGCAGTGGTGCTGAAGGAATGAAATATTCATGTAGCACCCTCCTAAAAAAAAAAGAAAAAAAGGAAAGAAAAGAAGAATGAATGAATGAATGGACACCCCGCGATGGAGAGCGTGCCGATTTATTTAACTAGGAGAAGGCCTCATTAAACTGCTGACGGCGAGGCAAGTCACGGTGATTTTCTTTACTAGACCATGACTTGCTGGTGCCGCTCTGCTCACACACACACACACGCACTCACAGAATGCCAGATCCGAGCCGACAACATGTCAGATCTCCCACCGGACGGCTGCACTGATGCTGCCTCTGAAGGAGAAGCGGCTCCTCCGCGGTAATTGATGACCTAATGAGTGATTAGCTTTTGTGTCAGGAGGAGTCGGCGTCAGCGTGGAAAGTCGTCTCCGGCATATGGGAGACGTGGATGACACTGCTCGTGACAGAGGTGCGGAGCCTGGAGCCTGTGCGATGTGCCAGGGGACAACAGCTGATAGGCACAGGGGCCACGTGACCATTCACAATTAGGTTACTAGTTCTGACTTAATTTTGTCCCCCCCATGTCGGCCCTGTAATAATAGAAGGAATAATGATTAAAAAAAAAAAAAAAAAACACAGCCATTATCATCACACTTCTGAACATTATAGGCTCGGTTTGCAGACATCTTGACTGGGTTACAGCCAATGATGTTTTGATCCCTGGCTCCCACTAAAAGATTCATAAATGCCTGGCAGACTTATCAGTTATCATGTCTCCGCTGTAGACAGGTGTGTCTCATGTCTTGCCTCCCACCTGTTCTTTTTATTATTCTTGAACAAATAATTGCGCGCCATTTTTTCCCCTCCCCCCTGTTTGTTTGAGAGCAAACCTCATTGCCAGCAAGTCCCTGCAGGAGGGACCGACCAATGAGGGTTGTTGTTTGTTAAAATGTTCAAAATGGTTTTCAGATTGGACCATGAGGATGATGGCTGAGGAGCAATTGTCTTCTTCTTCTTCTTCTTCTTCTTCTTCTTCTTCTTCTTCTTCTTCTTCTTCTTCTTCTTCTGTGCATCATCTGCACTGTGTGAATTCATCGTGACATTTTCAGTTTAAAACTTCCGGGGCATTTTTAACTTAACAGCCTGTCAGCTCAGACTGGAAATCCCCCTTAATTGCCAAAATAAATAACAGCACAAATTGAAGGCATTAATTACAGAGCAGCAGACACGCAGCCCAAGCGCAACAACCGCAAAGCTTCACAAGATCAAACCCTTCCTCGCAAAATAATACAAGCCACGCTCCTGAATGATTAATATGCCAGTCTCCTCCCCGTGCGACAATAATAACAGAGTTGTGATTGAGTTACAATGGACAATAGGAGAAGTAAGAAAAAAAAGACTTGATCTTTGTCTAATTGTTCCTTGACAGGGTGTGTGTGTGTGGGGGGGGTCCTGAGGCTGCAGGGAGTGACAACAAGGTGACCGGGGGGCCGCCTATAAAGTGCTGGCCGCTGCAACTTCAAACCACCAGTCACAGCCTCTCTGGCCACCAGGATTCAGTCCCTTGGCTGTGCGCGCGCCACCGAACAGGTTTCCCTCCCCATCGCTCCCAGCCATGACCGCCAAGGCAGAGCTCTCCAGCTGGCCGGAGTACCCGGAGGACTTCGGCCAGCTGCAGCAGCGCAACATGGCCTTCATCAACGCCAAGGCGTGGATCTCCCCGGGTTCCCTGCACGCGTGCTGCAGGAGCGACGTGCGCACAGAAGCGACCATCGACAAACTTTTGCCGGCGAGCAAACTTCCCGAGTGCCTGTCCGAGGCAGAGGCGGAGCCCACGCAGGCTGCGGACGGAGGCAAGGGGAGTCACTTTGGGCCCCAGAAACACCGGCGCGTCGCAGCCAACGCCCGGGAGAGGAGGAGGATGCACGGGCTGAACAAAGCCTTCGACGAGCTGCGCAGCGTCATCCCCTCGCTGGAGAACGAGCGGAAGCTGTCCAAGTTTGACACCCTGCAAATGGCGCAGATTTACATCACCGAGCTGTCGGAGCTGCTGGCCGGCGTGGTCCGCCCGGAGTGCAGGAGTCCCCTGCCGGGCCAGGCTGCAGACAGGAGGGGGCTGATGCACCACGGGGAGCCGGCGCAAACGCGCACCTCCGTCGGCCACCTCATCATCCTCGGACCGTCGCCTGAGATGGCATCGAATCAATCCGCAAGTTCTTGCAGCAGCGGCAGCGACGAAGAATCTTCACACTTCAGTGACATAGAGGAGTGTCAGAGCGCAAGAAAGTGACAGAAATGCACGAGTGACTTTTCTCCTCAGGATGGGCCAGTGGAACCAAATACTCTCATGACACTGTAAATAACCTGTTGTTCTTGGACTGTTCATGAAAAAGCTGAAAAACTTTAAGCAAACGACAACGACAACAACAACAACAACAACAACAACAACAACAACAAAAATGCTGGCTAATAATTTATTTTTCTCCCTCGAGCCAGGACAGAGTTTTTTGTTTTTTTTTAAATGCACTTTATGGCCTAAAAGCACCATGAAAGACATGTGTAGTGTCCATTTCTGTGTCAAAAAAGTTATGTGTTAAAAAATTAAAACAAATATTTTCTTATTTATGCATAGCTATTTTAAGAGCATAGTTTCGCTATAATAAATGGTTAAAAACACCATGCAATTTGTTTTTGTATTCCCCATTTTTTTGCCTTCATGCTGTTTTTTATGTCTCAAACGGGAAAGACATCTAAAAGGTCAAAAAACTGCCGGGTTTGACAGAAAAAATGAAAAGCCATCGTTACTCCTGTGAAGAATAAATAAAAAAAAAAGGTGAGTAAAGATTAGAGAGATTAGAGAGTAAAGATGGAGAGAAAATCTGAATGAGGTCAATTAGGGCGTTTTTAAAACAAAATAGGAAGCTATTCCGTTAATGAAAGACAGAGTTAGATGTCTTTTCATCTGATATTTTAGAAACAACTGTTTGTTTCAGGGGATAAACTGCACCGTCACCATAAGTCAAAGGGAAAAGTCTTTTATTTAAACTCTTTGGAACATTAGCATCGAGATGAGATGTATTCATAATGCACAATGGCACGACGCTTATGAATTCATGTGGGGGGCTGGGGGGGGGGGCAGAATCCACAATATCACAAATAATATCACAGTTATGAATTATGAAACAACATAAACGGAATGCTGATGCACATTCTGCTCGAAATCCATTTCCAGCGCACATTTGCAAGCCAAGATTTGATGCTTCCAGCTCCCAGAGGGCAGTTCAAAGAAATAAAACCCAATTAGGCGTTCATGGCACTCTATAACGGTTCGGATTTGCTCCCGCTATTCTTGTTAGCTCGCATTTCACTGAAGACCTGCGGAGCTGTGAAACTGGCGCTCCCCCTGGCCCTTGAAAATCAACTTTGTCAGCCTGTTTTTCATACTCTTTGAAGGGGCACTGACTGAGAGGCCGCTGCTCCCCTCCAGCTCTCAGTCGACCCACTCGTGAACGGCGTAGCTGTTGCCTGCAGGGGGCTGGTGCTGGGCATCGTCAGGGGAATGGGAGGCAGACGCGAGAGGCGGATTGGGACATTTGGATTTCTGCCAGTTGTGATAAATGCCGTCCTCCGCGGTGCTCTGCAGGTTTACGGCCCCCAGGGAATGGCACAGTCGATCCTCTTCTTTACCGTCCCACTCCAAAACCTCCTTGCTCACCGTGGCATACTGGATGGCCGAGGATGGCAGCCTCCCTCTGAAATTGACGGTGGCGTACTCAGCGGAGACCTTTGTGCTGTCGGAGGCCTCGGCAGGCCTGCAGGAAGACGGAGCGGTGAGCCTCCTGGTCGCCGGGGCATGAGATTGGTCGGCGGGGAGGCCGGGCGGCTCAGAAGAAGACTTCCTCTCCAAGCTGCAGTTGTCGATGATGGACTGGTATATCTCTTTGCCGTACGGGGACTCGAAGATAAAGAATCCTTCGCCTGACTCACAGCGGCGGCCCGCTTCAATGCTGAATCCTGCCTGCAACCGCAGCCAACAACAACGCCTCGGCGCATTAGTTTCAGAGGCTATTCTGAGGCTGAAACCTCAGTGGCCTACGTTATTTAAGTTATTACGTGGTCTTGTCTTCTTAGATCACAGTGGTGACTGTGAAGAGTTAACAGCTAATTCAGCGGCATCAAAAAAGTATCAAATGTAAAATAGTCCGTGATATCCGTATTAATGCTTCAGTGCAAAATAAGAAAAGAAATCTCTATAAAATGACATTTCTGCAGAGTACATGGCTGGAAAGACACGTGCGCAGTACGCGCAAACCCTGTCGCAACAGGAAATATAGCTGGTAAAATCATAAAGACGGCATATTATATTTAACTGTCAGTCGTTGTTGTTTTGTTATTAGTGGCTGTGGGCAAAGCCACACTGCTTGCTGCCTGGTACGCGTGTTACATCAAGCTAGAGACATGTTGGCTGTTACTTCACGAGCGAGGCATAAAGCATAAAGCCTGCGTGCAAATCGTCTATTGTCGAGAAACAACGCATATGACAGATAGAGTTACTAAAAATAAATCACTGTTGTGTTTTCAACGTTGTGCATTGACATAAAGAGTGCTATCACATAGCCCAGGAATGGAAATACCCATGATTTACTGATTTTACTCAGCGGGAATATTAAAAAAGATTTGATAGTAAGAAAATAGACAAAAAGAATTAACATTACCACTTTTTGCATTTGATTTGGTAGATGCTACCAAATCTTACATAACGGCCCTTTTAAGAAAGGCAAATGACACGAGATGGGAAAACCACCATTCTGTTAAAAGTACATATTTACCGGAACGACTCCAAATTTACGTATGCAGGTGTAGGGCCACTTGTAGATGGTGTTTCCAGCATTTGATTCCAGCAGCACCAAATCCTTTTTATTGATGGAGAGCAGATATTCTCCAACCAACTGACACCGTAGGGACGCCTCGGTGGTCAGGATGCTCACTTTGTACTGGTTCAAAGGAAGGGCAGGTTCTGGGCATGGGAAGACAGGGGGAAATGTGCAGCACTTAAATCATGGCAGAGCAACGAGAGCAGCGCACAGCAAGTCACCATAACCACCGTGTCATTTGCATTTCTAATACGAAGTCAGAGCCGAATCTGGAAGCGGGAATGTCTCGTGTTCAGCGTTCCACTCATCCCTCACTGCGAACTTTCAGCAGGAATGAGTGTCATTAGCAAAGGGACAAATTTGTCTGCAGCAGGGCTCGCTGACACTAATGCATTCCATTGTTCAGGGTTGAAAAAGTCTGGGACGCCTGTATGTACTTTAAACCTGTTTGCTCTTTTCATGTTCCCCTCAGCCAAATCATAAAACATCCACCACCGTTCGCTTCTCTTTACACTTAGATATGGACCATTTCCATAAATCATGGTGCCACTTTATCAATCTGGGCAAAAGTAAATGCAGCTGCAATACAGATATTTGATCGCCTTCCACCGGCCCGAGGCAGCCAGGCCTAAATTATCAGCACTGGTAATTAACAAAATACTTTTTATGTTTCTGTAATGTTTAACACACCAGTATGTATCCACACTGCAATTTCACACTGTGAATTATTTCATTTCATTTCATTCTGTTAATATAGGTGTTTTATACCTTTTATATTTAAGATCTTTTTTTTTTTAAACATATCAATAAATATTGGATGTAGAAGCTCTTTAACTGTAACATAACTGCAATAAATGGAATTATTATGGTCACCTATGATTTTTAAATTTACTGTTTCGCAAAGCGCACATAAAAATGTGATGCAGGTATCTAAGGTGACAAAAGCTCATAATTCACATTGGCTCGAGCCAAATTGATAAAGATGGAGCATTATCTTTTTAATTTCACAGGATAAATTCCCACATGCGTCGACGTGCCACTGATAGTTTGACGGTCGTTACCCTTATTCCAAGGCGCGTAAATGTCATTAGCCATCATGGGCTCGTTGTTTCCTCCTGTGAAACCCCCTGCTTCTGCCTCTCCAGGATCCTTCTGTAAACACGGCGGCATTGATAAGTACACAGCGGGACGGAGTGCGCGCCGGTCCCCTCTTATCGCTGTTTTACGACCACAGAGGGGCAAGACGCAAGAAAGGGACAGAGCTTGTGCAAGCAGACGAATTGGAGAAGTCAAGTGGCAGAAGTTACAGATACGGGATTGACTTCCCCATTGCGCTATCATGGAAAACTTTTGAATGTACCTTTCCCAAATGATAAGACCGTTTATGTAGGGCAGGAAAAGAAGAAGAAGGGGAACAAGAAGGTGGAGAAGAAGAAGTAGTCGAGGTGGGAAAGACTGGCACCTGGAAGGCATTGAGCCAGATGGCACTGAGCCACTGCTGTGTGTCGGCGGAGGCCATGATGTAGTTGCAGGTGAGGGTGTTGAGGTAAAAGGCCGTGCTGCCTGCAGGGCAAGACTCCTCGGGGGCCGTGGCGGCGCTGAGGCAGTCCTGGAGGCGCACCACAATCTTCTCCAGCACCTTCGCCACCATCACTCGCCTCTTTTTGGGGGAGGCGTGCGTGTCCAGCAAGGAGTGCAGCTCCAGGCGGCCCACCCCGGAGAAAGTGGGTTTGAAGAGCACCATCCACATTTTCCTCCACGTCTTCTGCTGCAGAAGACAAGAAAGAGAGGCGGCGGGTGGGATAAGTGCTTTTAGATGAGTGGGTTCCATGGAACATTTCCACATGGGGGTGTTGGTGCGTGCATGTGTGTGTGTGTGTGTGTGTGTGTGTGTGTGTGGGGGTCTTATGTTGTTATGTAAAGACTCCATTACGAGCACGCGCGGCATCTGTTTTCTAATGTGATCAGATGGCTCGGCGGCACTTGCAAAGGCAAACATCATTCATTTTAATGTTTTCTTTTCCTTCAAACCCGGCTGCACAGCCTGGGAATGTTAGTCAACACAACTTATCTCTCGAGACGGAAACATCTTAACGCGCCCATTGTCCGTCTGGATCGCTCTGATGTAGATGATCTTAAGATTTGTCGCATGGAAATCCAGGAAAATGGCTTGGAGACGCTTCGTAAATTGCCTGTTCTCAATGTTTTTCAATTAAAATGTCACGGCGCTCCCTTAGACTTCATCTCCCTCCGATGCCAAGCAATATAGAAATCAATTTTAACTCTTAAAGGGTTTTTTTTTTTTAATGTTTCTGTACAACTTGTAAGTATATGAGGTTGTCTGCTCAGTTGTCTCGCTGCATTAATTTTGCAGCTTCAGACCAATTAGGAGCTGCATTGTCTTGTGTGCCGTTGAGCCATCCAGCAGCCCTGCACCAAGTCTGCAGCTAAATTTACAGCGTGCGAGGGTGGCGGCACAAACCACACAGGATTTTCAGACCATGTCCAATTGATCCAGAATGCGATTAGTCACACTTTGGATCTGCGCACACTCCAAGAGGCTGTATTTTAAGACCTTTGTGAGGCAGAACAGCATCTTGGCTGGATTTTTCTTTCACATTCCGCTAAAGAAGATTGGCCGCAGATCGTGTTATGGACTAGAAATTGAAAGTAGGGCCTATATTGTGGTAATATCAGTAAAACTATTAAACAATCCTAAAGAATGTAGGATTGGATGAGGAAGGAAAATTCAAGTTTTACCCATAATAATTTTTATGGCCACCCACAGTCGTGGAAAAAAGTTTTCGAACGTCTTAAAATTTTTACTCAATTCCTATTACAGTCATTAAATATTTGCAATAGAATTTTTGTGTGCGTTTCAAAAGGTTTGACTGGATCAGAGGTAGACAAACAGATAGCATTTTGTTTACTACTAGTCGATGCGTCGCAACTGACGTCTTCTTGCGGAAACATGCAGTTCTGAGCTGGACGGAATAGCAGACGTGTAGCGTGTGAATAAATGTTTGGCTGAAATAAAATAAACTGCACTCAGAGACTTTAGACCAGGACTAACCATTGGGTTTATTTTTTGGCACTGAGAGCTAATTCATGGGTCCTGAGTCATATGAAGGGCTACCAGTGTGCTAGACTCTCCAGAAATAACAAACTGTCTGAGTTATATATTCTTATTGATAATCATCTATATGAGGATACTTATCAAGTTAGTCTGAACTTCTTCCCACCCCGCTTTCGAACATGAGAAACATGGCTGTTTCTTTCGTTGTTTAATTGACTTTCTTTTTTTAATTTTCTGTTTATTTTGTCTTTTTTAATTTTTTAATTATCATTGTTGTTTACCTGTTCAAAATAAATAGATAAATGGGTTTTCAATAATTATCGACAATGACTTAACAGTGTTGGATAAAACTGAATTTTAGACGCAGCTCGATGAGTTGTGAAATTTTTCAAACGGGCCTCCGGGCTACTCATGTCATCTTTGAGGTCACCAACCTGGTGACCCCTGCTTTAGACTGATTCTTAGCGCAACACGGTACATGACAAATGAATGAGGTGTCCAAAAACCTTTTTCCACCACTGTACTTCCTCTATTTTGCAAGCCTACCGATAACAAAAAAAAAAAAAGTGAGAAACGTTTAGAAAAACCTGATTCTAAGATTTAGATCAATGACTTTTCAAAATATTTTAGGGCACAACGACCTTAATTTCCTCTCGTCAACATACCTTAAAAAACTTGACACCCTGAAGATAGAGCGACCCTTCCTTGAGGATGACATCCATGTGCACAGCTCGCTCTGGTCAAACCTTCACTGTGGTTCAACACTCAGCTCTCAGGCTAGACCATACAGCCCCTGCTAAGTGGCAAAAATAATAACTATTTCCTTTACGTCATAAGCAGCTTTCATTCTGCTGTCTCTCACGTCCAAAGACTCAAAGTTTTCTATGTGAAACTAAAACACAACTACTGTCTCCGCCTTCCGTCCCTCTACTCTGAATCAAAAGTTTTGACACACGCCCCTCGCTAGGGGAAAAAAAATGGTTTCACATCCTGAGGTTTTATTTACAGTCAGTATCAAAATGTTACAAAAAGCCAAACAAAGACATATGACAAATGGGAACAAAACAAGTTTCCTTTTTGAAACAGTTGTCCATTCTACATAGCTGACAGTAAAAATATACTTCCTTTGTTCAGTGACATTTACAGTTTCCGAAGAAGTTTCTCGGGTTTTCTCAACATTTGAGGATCTCCCTAAAAATAGGCTCCAGCCGCCCTCTGTGACCTGGAGGTGCAGGTAGCATGGCTGAGCCACAGAGCAAGGATGGATCTTCCTCCACAGTGGAAAAACACTTTAGAAGTCCATTGAACTATGAGCCAGGTAGTCTTTCCGTCCGATGTTGGTGACCTGTTTGGTCTGCATGGCCTCCAGCTTTGGACAGTCGGTGATACGATGACCCAGACCACCGCAAAATGTGCAGCCTCTCTCTCCTGTGGATGTTCAAAAAAGAAAAAATGAGCAAAAAGAAAAAAAAAAGAAAAGGCCGCAGGCAAAAATGGAGACGAAAAGCCTTTTTTTTTTGTGAAACGACTCACCTCCGATGTCCAGCATGGTCTCGTCTCCGCTCTGGAGCACCTGGAGCACTGGAGGAACCTTCTGTTTGGCCTCGACCAGCAGGGCTTTAAGGTCCATCAGCACTGACTCGTCTGCGCGGGGGAGGGGACATGCGTCTTTTAACCTCAACTTTAAAATAAACGTGTGAAGTTCATGTAAGAACCAAGACAGCGTGTGGGAGTCGGCGTCATCTTGTGCTAAGAAACCAGCCTGAGTACAGATGCAAACCTGTTCATGTACATTGTGGTACGCCTGTGGCTTTTGTATATCTTTCACTTTTCCTTACCGCAGCCTTTATTGATGAACGTCGTGGCAATACCAGTCTTGCCCGATCGTCCAGTTCTTCCAATCCTGTGGACTAGAGGAAGAAAAAAAGGAATTTTAGCATTTAACAATTTAACGAGCCTCAGCTTCCAACCAACACGATCAGCCTTACCATAATTTTCGATCTCCTCGGGCATGTCGTAGTTCACCACGTGCTGAATTGCAGGGAAATCCAGACCCTTGGAGGCGACGTCCGTGGCCACTAACACATCCTTCTTCCCTTCTTTAAACGCCTCGATGGCTTTGGTTCGCTCCTCCTGATCTGGAAGACAGTCAGGCCGAGATAAGACGGAGCAGAGGTGACATCTGCTGGTAAGGTTGGTAAAGCTCGCCCCTGAGGAAGCTCGGAGGCTGTTTGCATGACTAAGCTGTTTTGAGCTGTGTACCTTTTCCTCCGTGGATGGCCACCGCCTCCACTCCCTTAAGCAGCAGATACTCGTGGATGGCGTCCACATCGGCCTTCTTCTCGGCAAACATAAGCACCTGGTCGCAAAAACAACGACAACAAGAAACAATATTTAAACATCTGATGCGCATTTATATTTTTCTTTGAAGGCTGTTCATCATAAAATGGGAGTGCACTGACAGGAGGGGATGTTTTCTGGAGACACTCGAGCAAGTACACCATCTTCGCTTCCTCTTTCACATATTCCACTTCCTGGAGACACAAACACACGTGAATTATTCACTGTGCATGATCTTCCGCAATGACGTTTAGAACTGAATGCAGTGAATTTCTCAGAGAAATGAAATTAAAAGTAAACACACCTGGATGACATCCAAGCTGGCTGCACCAGCCCGACCCACATTGATGGTGATGGGTTTCACCAGTGCACTCTTGGCAAAGTTTTGGATTTTTTTGGGCATGGTAGCACTGAAGAGGAGAGTTTGTCTTTGTCCCTAAAATAAGGAAACCAAAAGTTACATAAATGAGTGAAAGATTGTTCAACTGAAAAAGTGAAAGCCCAGTTAGCGAAACTCATTCATTGACAGGATGTGAGTTTTGGGAAAGAAATGAAGTAAATATGGGAATAATGAGAAAGATGATTGAATTTGCTGGGTGTGAAAAAAAGAGGCAAATGTTCTGGGCAGCAGATTTAAGTCAGACAAAGAAATTTAAATCCGTCCAGCTGGATTTAAAAAAATACATTTGCTGTTTGCTGACAAGTTTGGAAAAACAACTGTGATCGTCAGACAATGTGAGGACGACGAGCACGGTGCAGCGGGTGGACGCTGCTGCGGCAACTCACCTTGAAATAGGAGAAAATAGTTCTGATGTCTTCTTCAAAGCCCATGTCAATCATCCTGTCGGCCTCATCCAGGGCCAAGTAGCGGCAGATGTCCAGGCTCACCATCTTCTTCTGGAGCAGATCCATCAGTCTGCCAGGGGTGGCTACCATCATGTGGACGCCGCTAATGTCGGCAGAGAGAAGAAGCAGATTCAGACCGAGAACCAGCGGCAACACTTCAGCAATATATCAATAACTATGCAGTAAGAGTATTTTCTGAAGAGAATTAACTGACAAATCTATGGCAGTTTGTCTTCTAAACTTGCTTATGCACAAGGTTGAGGGTTGTACATATAAAATAAAATGCATAAATTGGCTACTTGAAGCCTGGAGTCTGGATCAAGGAAAGAAAAAATGAATTCTTTTTGTGCACATCTTCACTTTTACTCACTGTTTAACGACCTCCATCTGGTCCTTGACTGACATTCCTCCGATGCAGAGTGCACAGCGCAGCTGAGGCGCTCCCTCCTCCTCCAGCAGCTTGCAGTAGTACTCAATAATGCTGTGCGTCTGCCTCGCCAACTCTCGCTGGAGTAAAGGAGATAATGATATGCTTAGACGCAAAAAAAAAAAAAGAAAAACACTAAAATAATAAAATAAAAGAACAGTATTGCTAACAGTTAATGCCATCTGTTTGATTACAGAGCTACCAAGCTACTTAAGGATCTGAAATATGTGCAAAAAAAACTAAACAAGACAAATAACAGAGCTGCAGCTTGAAGCTCTTCAATTTTTGAGACCATTTTCTGGTTACCACACATTAGAATTTGAGCATTTTATCATTTTGTCTTGCATGTCTTACCGAGGGGCAGATGATGAGGCCGTAGGGCCCCTCCCTCTTGTAGAAGGGCAGCCGCTTCTCCTGCTCCAGGGAGAACATGATGATGGGCAAAGTGAAGACGAGAGTTTTTCCAGAACCCGTGAAGGCGATGCCAATCATGTCCCGGCCTGAAAGACTTAACACATAAAAACAATGTCAACAGCAGTGTTGCTGTATACAGCAAAACACTTCACATCCCCGTTGTTTCAGTTTATATTTGGTTTTTCTCTTGTTTTGTTTTTTTTTTGCACTGTACATGATAGTTTTGAAGTCAACCAGGTCCTTCAATTTGAGTTCTCTTAGTTTAACAAATACCAGATTTTTTTTGATTGTCTGTAGGTAGTTTTATTTATAATTCTTTCATCCGATGCCAGTAGTATAGTAAGTGTCCCCTACCTGAAAAAGAGATGACAGTAATTTACTTTGAGCTGCCATCTATCACTTTACAGCTGGTTTGAAAAATCTCTCATGGCGTGTAAAATATAAAACATCCAACCTTGCGCTCACACTACTGTCAAACAATGGGAACAGTCTATAAACTGTACTTACACTGTGGGGATTCCCTGAATTTGAATTGGTGTGGGGTGAACAATGCCCTTCTTTTTCAAGCCTTTCAGAATCGCTGCAGACAGAAAAAATAAAAGGGAACAGATTTGTCGTGAGTGGCTCCAACATTTTGGACCTCTCCGCATGCTTGTGAAGTGCAGAGAAGGAAGAGTGATGTAACCTGGCGGAAACTTCATCTCTCTGAAGCTTTTGATGGGGAAAGGGATTATGTCTCCGTCGACCAGGATGTGAAACTTCTTTCTGACGCGATCATGCCGGGTTCCTGGCATATTCAGGATGTAGCGAGGGGCATTCCAGCTTTAGGGAGGATTTATGAAACATTTATGAGCAACAACCACAAGAATAAAGGAGGCAACAAAAGTGAGAAGCAGATGAAGTACCTACCTTGTTTTTATAGGATCGTCATATATGATACCTTTGGCCATTTCTTTCACAGACATCAGAGCTGGAAACAAGGACAATGGAGAGACACTGAGCTGCTGAAATGTTTGGAACTGTTTGGCTGGTACAATTGTTCAGCTGCATATCGATAAAACACTGGATATACGCCCCTGCTACTGTCATGGTGTGCCTGATAAAATGATTGATACATGTAATCAGGTCCTCTTTAAAGAATTCTATTGTTACCTCGTCCCTCTGCAACACTCTCAAGAATCTTCTCTTCCTCTTTGAGCTGCTTCTCCTTCGCCGACTCCTTACGCGCTGTAGATACAAAAAACAAAAGCAGGTGAGCTTTAACAGAACCTAAGTTTAGTGTATGGTATATAAAAAAATAGACTGCTTTAACACACACCTTCTGCTTTTTCTTTCAGATGCTGATGCTGGTCCAGCAGACTAACATTGGAGCGAGGGCCAAGACCCTCATCCTCATCCCTCTGCTCCCCCCCGCTGTCTTTCTGCTCCTCATCCACTGCCTTTCCTCGCAGACGCAACATCTTCTGCATCTGTTTGGCACATACGGTCAAAGAATATGTAGTCAAATCGGTACATCAACATCAATTTACATCTAATGGCTCACATGAAAGTTTCCTGAACTTTAATCTGTAATAAATGAAAATGTTAACGGTCCAATAATATGCAAAATGTTTGTTAAGTTTATGACAAGCGTTTAGTTCATCAGTAAATTCCACAAATGAGAAAATTATCACTGATTTGCAGAAGATAGCAAACAGAGGGCTAAATATGGCTGGCAAGTCAAATTGAGAGAAGCTGCTCTGCTGTGTCCCGAATGAAAAAATAATGATCTTAAATGGGATATCATATGTGACCTATGAGGTGGGTTTACTGGGTAGTAGAGGCAATGTGCTGTAATAAAAGGCGAAACATCTTCTAGGTCAGTCTGACATAAGAATAATAAAATCAATTCATTGAAATGCTCAATCTAGACAAATACTTACTATTTGCTGCTTTCTTATCTTGACTGGAACATATGGAACATAGTCATCATCTTCTTCCGATCCTTCTGAGCCGGATCGTTTCTCGTCCCCATGGGACCTCTGAACAAAGAAAACAATAGTATTATTCTGACTTTTACTATTTTTGTTAGCACTGCTGGGGTTTTGTGATTGAGGAGTTTGTGCAATGGTATCATGAACCACAAGTTATAAAAATGACGATTAAACTCTGATTTTGTTTTCCATGTTGAGCCTGGTTAGCCAACATGGAAAACAAACTGCTTTGTGAATACTGGGATCTAAAAATACTAAAGTCACACGAGGAATAGGTTTGTATAGTTAAGTGAAAAGACAACTGAAAAAGGAATAGTGCTCTTATTCGATTCCCGATCTAATTTATACGGATATATAGCTTTAACCGCTCTTGTCCTATCCTGTAGCTAACCTGTTGTAAACAAGTATACGCATTAGGACGGATGCTGCATTATATCAAATTATTAGGCCAGCGCCATTGAACTATGTACTCGAATAAAGACCAGTAAGTAGTCCGCAATATTTAAGACCTTGGATTAAATTTTTATGAGAAGTTCAAGCTTAGAGTTAAAACGATGCGAGTTATATTCAGGCTCAACTAGCTAGCTAACTCCAGTTCGAGTAGCTTCACACGGCTTCATAACGCGAACTATTTGAAAAGAAAAAGAAAAGACTTACCTTTTTGGGTCGGTTTTCTGTCTCCATTTTATTTTAGAATACAAGACAGGATCTGTTTTGGAACGCCGCACAATTGCCAATTACAGACACAGACAGTTCAATAACTGCAGCTAGCTTCGACACACATGTTTACGACACAAATGACGTAGCCGGGACAGGAACGGAAGAGCGCGAAGGCCAAAATTGCAACCTACGTGCCTAAAGAAGAAAATGTCGCGATTCAGGAGGATTCGGTGTTATTCTTTTACAAACACACGCCACACTCTCTTTTTATTCAAAAACGGTATTGTTTTTAATCTTTCTGGATGAAAGATTTTCACAGTATCAAAAGAGATTTTCTTTCTTTTCTTTTCGTTTTTTTAAGAAACAAGCCAACATACACTTGGCTATTGTGATATAGTATAAATCTACATTCCAAACATTACGGTAATACTAATTGAATATAACCTGGAAACATCAGAGATGGTGTAAGAAACAAAATCCCAGCACAATAAAAATTAAATGATCCATTTCAATGGTAGCCGTTGGTTACTGGTGTGGGCCTTTGTACCAAGAGCCATCAAATTCCCAGGGACATTTTCCAACAGATTATTCAGGTTTGGAATTGGAATACGCAGGTTGGAGTACAAGGGTCCACCATGGTCACAGTACAGGGAAGAATAGCAGTATGGATGAAAAAAAGTATTTAAAACACACAATCTCCAGAAATGCATGACGGGAACTTAAAAAGAATAAGACCAAAGAAAATGCTGAGAATGCAGAGGAATTGACATATAATGCATATAACAGCGTGTGACAGTCTCACTGTGGTGAATGCAGCAGTGTGACTGTGTGACCGTTGGGATTCAGTCAAGCAGTGAGAAATCTGGTCAAGACTCTTTTGAGCTATGAAAGGCAAAGCGTGTGCCTGCTTATCAAATTAGAAACGAGGCACAACAGACACTGAAGCAGAAGGAGCAGAACATTTAGAGAACCGGAGAACAGCAAGTGTCTGTCTGTGCATTGGAATGTCACTGCACAAGCTATAAACGTGTGTGTGTGGCAAGTGGATCAAGTGTCAACCGCTTTGGAGGTCAAATGAGTTCATAATTAAGCATAAATAAAAGTATTTAAATTAAAGACAAAATTCATATACTGGCATCACAGCTCACATGTGCACTGCAGCTTGCCTGTCAGTAAAATCAATGCAATTTATTGGTGATTTCAGGAGTTGTGGGTGTTTTTCTTTGAATGAATCTGAACCCCAAAAATATCTGCTTGTGATCCCTTTCAACAGTTGCACAGCAAAAAAAATTGCAGCCCAGTGTCACCAGGAGTGGACCAGCAGTGCAAAATGTGATCCACGATTAGCACCAAACCAAACTGATCGGAATTCAGACGTCTAACAACGTTACATGTCTCAGCTTTGTGATAAAAACATTTATTTCATGTAAGGTAATTGTTTACATACTACATACTTGAGCACATGGATGCAGTGGACAACAGATTTATTTTTTTTTCCCCATTTTTTTTTTTTTTTTTTTGCATCTCTCGTTTAGTGAACATTGCAGTAATAGCAAATGGTAGAGGTGGCCTTTAAAAAAAAAAATGCGTGCAGGCTTTTAGCCACACGTTTTGTCATCAGTCTTCTGGAAGAAGAGTACATTTTGAATCAAGGTCCCTTGGCTTAATAAGGAAGTGAGGAACAGAGGGAATGAGAGAAGGCCTCAGGCCAAACTGGGCTGGACTGGAAGAGTTTGTGGTGTGGAGTTCTTTTTTTTTTTTTTTGACTGGCTCCCCGTCCGAGTTATTGAGCTGCACTAGAAGGAACCTTCTTGAGGCTGAAGTTTGTCCAATTCACTGCTACCTTCTGGCGAGTCTGTTTTGCAGAATCAAGGCAAAACCTAAAAGGGAAGTACAAGCAGACAGACAAGAGGACAATGAACCACAATAACAACTTTGGATTTTAACACTTAAAATCTCAGAGTGCAACAAAACGAAACAATTAAGAAGCTGAAATCAATGTCAAACCTATTTTTTCACGGATGGTCCGTACACATTATGTAATACAAAATTATATTTTTCTTGTCATGGAAGAGACCACAGAATATTTTCTCTCATTGCTGGCCCATACATATTTTTGTTCTCGTTTTGCCATCTGTCATGTCGCTGCACGTTATGAGGAACCTCTTAAGACTCTGTCAGTGTAAACAGACGTCAGGCAAGTTCAATATTTGACACGCCGCAACTTATTCCGCAAATGTGTTTTTAATTTGCCAATATGCAACACAGGAGTCAAACAAAACAAAACCCAAGCAAGCGTGAAAACTTGAATGAAATTATTTTTTTCAAAATGCCATTTCATTTAGTGACGTTTCCACAGTTCCATTCTTTCTTTCGCATAAGACTGGAAACCCAGCAAGTGTTATATAACGTCAATATAACGAATGACTACTTTCCCCATTTTCCTGACGCTGCCATCTCAGCCTACCTTTTGAAGTACTCCACTTCTCGATCGGTCTCATCCATTTCTGTTGGATCCACATCTTTTGGCAGAAATACATCATCTGCGGGAACAACAATAAAGACCTTAACATTAATCTTGCCACAACGGTTAAAAATTACTATTTAAAACTGGAGTAATAGATAGATTAGTTTACCAATAGTACTGCTGGATTTTTCACCCTTGTTTTTGTTCTTCTTATTCTTCCCCTTGGATTGCTGCTGCTGCTGCTGCTGCTGCTGCTGCTGCTGCTGCTGCTGCTGATGGCCGTTTGCTGCAAAGGAGTGATTAGCTTTGTTTTCCGATTCCTGCTCGGCGCGACCCCGTGTTTCCGCGTCACCTCTGACCCTCTGCATGTTCAAGACGGCACCGTTTGCGGGATGTTTGGTCGATCTGCACTCCTCGGCTTTCCTGGGCCCGTTCCTCAGGTTCTCCGGACAGTGCTGCGGCTGCTTGCCACCAGGTTTGGAGCAACTCGACATCATCTCTTTGCAGTCGTTGGTTTTCGGCGTTTCATTCGAGGGAGCGGTTTTGGTTGGTTTGTTGGAATTTTGTTCAGACAAGAACGCTTCCAGCTTCTGCTGCTTCTTATTCTTCTTAGACTTCGGAGCGCTTTGAACCGTCGACTTGGGATCGGAGATGTCCTCCTTTGACTTTGCCGTGGCCTGGTCACATACGGTGGAAGAGCATCTCTCTGGGGACCGAACGTTAATGAGCTTTGACAAAGTTGGAGTGGTGTTCAACCGCAAGATATCCTTGGTCGCTGGAGGCGGCGCCGAAGTCGCGGTCGTCGAGTTAGCAGGAGAGACGGCGTGGTTCGGGTCCTCCCATCCGTTAACCAGGTCCAGCTGGTTCTTGAAACTCCCCAGAGAGAGCGGGGCCAGGTCGAGGTCTATCTGCTGCAGGTCCGAGGAACCGTTAAGGTGGGACAGCAAGTGGTTGCCCTCCAACGTGGCCGCCTTCTTTGGGAAGTCGTTGACGTCCAGGTTGAGGTCGTACATGCTAAAAGAGGCCCGGATCGAGTCTTTGATAGTGTTCTTAATCTCTTCCAGCCGACTGGTGAGGAAGCTGTTGACGCGCTCGAGCTCTAGCTGAGGCCAGTCGAGCAACCGACTGGCTTCCGAGCCGTCGGGGAGAGGCTCGTCGGCAGGCTCAGGTGGGCTGGAGTGGGGGTCACCGCCAGCAGCGCCCGTGGAGCCCTGCTGAGCTTTTTCCTAAAAACAGACACAGTACAAGCCTTATGGATGAGACACAATCAGAGCTTTGTGTTGTTTTTTTTAGTCTGCATTCATAAAACCACTGAGAAGTATTAAGGATGCAGCATCTAAAATGTCTTTACAATAACTGACTGCTTAATTATTAGCAGCATTTTGATCAGATGATGCTCTTCTTTGCACATTAAGTAAAAAAAATATCTCACCATATAAATGAATCAGATACAACACAAAATAATTATGAAGTTGAATGAAGTGGGGCAAGGAAGTGTGAAACCTAGGGCTGTCAAACGATACTTTTTTTTTAAAATCGCGATTAATCACAGTTAACTATGACGATTCTGCGATTAATCGCGATTTGAATTGCATGAGTAAAATTCTGTTATTTTGCATTTCAAGGCAGTTTTAACCCCATAAAGTAACGTATTGCTTGCCAGAAATCAGCAAGAGGGGCCGACTACGGGTTAGTAAAAGGGACAAAAAGGCTTACGCCGGGTTCACACCGGACACCGAAGCAGCGTTGCCAGCCCACTCTTTTGCTCTCTTTCGTGTGTGTGTTTGTTTTCAAGGTCTCTCGCACTGTTTAAATACTGACAAATATAATGTACACAAATATGATCGCATTTGTCAATCACGGGAAATTGCTTTTATTTTGAAACTTTACTACTCACGTTTGAAAAAAAGTATTGCATTATGGATTGCATTTAATTAATCGCGATTAATGCGTTAACGCGGACAGCCCTAGTGAAAACACTCACCTTCTTCTTTTGTTTGTGCCGCGCCCTCTTGGCAGCCTTGGCACTGTTGACAGGTTTGGGCTCGGAGCTGTTGATGAAGTCCAGCAACTCATCAACGTCTCGGTTGTCGATGGCTCCAGCCACCGTCAGCTCCGAGTCCTGACGCTGAGGTAGGCCTTCCTTACGCCTGGTCAGCCGAGAACGGAGTTTCTCACGGATCTCGGCGTAGTTCCGGCTAGTTGGTGCTGCGGGAGGCTGAGTTTGAACGACACATGGCCAACGTTATAGGTTATGAAAACAGAATTATTAGAGACGCTCTGATCAAACTGGCTCTACATATTCTTAACATTAAATGATACATTAGTTAATTTTCTATTTAGCTGGTGGCTAATGCATTAGCGTTGTTCTTCTCATTGTTAAAAGCCATTCATTTTACTTTGTTGGCAGTCTGAGCTACTTTAGGACACCAAGTCTTCAGCTTTGTAACACAGCTATAGTATTTAAGTTTGTGTTTGGCTGCATTCACACCGGAGCCAACACTGTGACAGAACCAGACAGCCTACAGTGGAAGATTCCCTATGTAATAAATGTTTAAAGACTCCATGTTTGACATCTCATTGAAATGTCGCTCTGCTTATATTAATATCAAATCACTAAATAGTAGGTAGTTAATACACACACACACACACACACACACACACATATATAAAAATCATGATAAATCGCAATTCTCGATTAATTGCGATTAATTGCATCGTAGCCCTCTGAATCCGAATCAAATGGAATTGTCGGGTACCTATCGATTGCCACCCCTAGTGATCAACCCCATAGACCCAAATCAGACCATTCTGAATAATCAATCAGATGTAAGTATTTATTTCAAAAAGACGTTGCCAAGTACCGCGTTGTGGCCAAAGAACTCGCAGTAGCAGCAGTCGCAGTACTTCCCGTCCTTCTGGTTGGTGGAGGAGGAGGCGCAGGAGCTCCTCTCAGAGCTGCTGTCCTCGTCCTCCCCCTCCTCCAGCTCTGACGAGGGGTGACACAGCGTCCCGTTGGTCATCTTGTGCCCCTTGCACGCCTGATCCCTGTCAGAAAGACGAAGAAAAAGACAAAAATTCAATAGAGATTTTTAAATGTTTTTAATCGTCAGAAGCTGGCGGAATCATTTCCAAATTTGAAAGGAAACAAGATGTCGTGGCACTGACCTGCAGGTCCCCGTTGTCAGGTGGCTGACGTTGGAAGTGGCCACCGTCGCTGCGCTGTGTCCGTTACACGGGTGGTTACAGCCCATGATGGACGTGCCCAGTTTGCTGTGCGGCATGTTCACGGCGGGAATGTGGGAGTTTTTGCACGGGCTGGGCTTGTGAACCGACGTAGGGCTGTCTGGGCTGGGGGAGCCCAGTTTGGCCGAAGGGTTGTGAAGGTTTGGTACCAGCGGTGAGAAGGACGTGTGGGCGGCTGCTGCTGCTGCGGTGCCGCCGGACGACAGTGTGGCGGCGTGGCTGTGCTGCCCGCAGCTGGGTTTGGGGGGTACGAGTGAGGAATGCTGGGAGGACAGGCCAGTTGGACTGTTGGGGGGTACCGACAGGTCTGTGTGTTGGTGGTCACTGGGATGGAAGGCCTCACCTGTGTGGTTAAACATAAATAGATAAATAAATAAGTGAAAATGATTCATACAAACAAGCCTATTATCTCTTCCAGACCACAAAATCTCCTTCAACGTCTGACATTTATCATTCTGGGAGCTTCTCCAGAGATATTATAATGACTTGGATGAAAACAAAGAACACACTGTCCGAGGAAAACAGTTGCGTCAAGATTTGACTTCCACTAATGCAATAAAGTAGTCCACTCTATGCGGGGGACAGAGGGGGGAAACAAACTTGATAAACTTTCTGCCAGAATGATGAAGAGCCAAGTAACAATTTCAATTTGTTAGAAAAAAAAAATTATGGAACTAATCACAATAAAATAATTCTCTCTCTCTGAAATTTGACATAATTTTAAAAGCAATTATCTTGAAAATTGGAGGTTATTTCAACAAGAATTGCCAAAATGATTGGCCTGCGAAATTATGTCAAATTTTTTGGGACACCCTGTCTATTTAAATTGATTTGCTGCCAGATCTGGGAACTCCTTCCATCTCTGGCTGTAATGCAATGGAGTCTTTAAATTAAAATATTAAAAGAAAACAACCAAATGCACAGTCAAAAACCCAGTGATTATAGAAATAAAAATGACGGTAAAAAGAAGAACATAAAAGCTGATGGATTCACATTCGCGCTGCGAGTTAAAGGTTGAGCTGAGGTCGTGCTACCTGGTGGCGTTGGTCGCCGGCACATGGTCTTGTAGTGCTTGGAAGTGGTCTTGCAGAGGTCAGCTGAGGTAGACAGGGAGTTCCCAGCAGAAGACCCGTTGGTGTTTTGGGATGACGGATGACTGTAGGGGCACATCTTGTTGCCCGATGTTTTAACAGATTTCCCAGGTGCTTCGTGAGGTCCCCGCTTCTCGTGGCAAGCTGCTAAACCTGCACCGGGGAACAGGGAAGAGAATCAACTTGAGCACGTGGTAATAAATGCACTTCCCTTTTGACAAGGGTCTAGTCTGAATCGAAATAAAGACGCAAAAATGAACAAGAAGCAACAACTTTGGTTAGATGTTCATTCTTAGGCTGCAATAACCTCCACTTAATTTAAAGTGGCACCTAATTTTTGTAGATTAATGAGTGTTTTTATGAATCATCTGATAAATTTGCACTGCTTAATTTGTTCAGCGTGTTCCACAAAGCGTACCTAACTGACAATCACTGCCATCTACTGCTTTCCAAATGTGCGCTCATCTTGAGCCGTGACCAAACGTAAGCAAGAAAGCTGCTGTACAGTTAAAGCGAAATGAGGGGAGCCTTCACTTGTCTGTGCTTCCCAGTCCGCAGGGGATACTTCCCAAACTAAGTGTGGTGCAACACGCTTTTCTGCGCTGCAATTCTGGCTGTCGGCAAAGTGCTATAAATACTTTTATTTCAAGTTAATGTTTGTTGGGCATGAAGGTGTTCCGGCACAGGCAGAGCAATAGACGCACTGGCTGGGTCTGACAGCCAGGCAAAGGCTTAACGATGCTTTCACGTGCCTACTTCAGAGGACGTGGCGCAGGTGAATTAACAGCAAACTGCATCATATTGAGGTCACCTGTACAAGGTATTAACAATACTACTACTTTGATAATTACAGTGCAGCTGATGCATTTGATCTGGAGGTTGAGAATGCTTCTGAACAGCTGATGTTGGCGAGAGCGCGGAACGGTAAAATGCGGACATGAACAGTGAGCGGATGGTAGACAGATGGCCAGATGTCAAGGTTCAGCTACTACTGACTGCTTTTTTTATTCCATGAGTTTAGCTGAGTTTACTTTGTAGCAGTCAGCCACAATAACCTCCCCCAGGCATCCTTGGCTGCTCCAAGCGCAGCAGCCAAAAGATGGACAGTCCAGATTAAAGTAAGAATCTGCAGTTTACAAGCTACTGTGTATGATTTGGTGTGAATGTAGCAAAAGAGTTCTTATTTTGTGGGATGATTAGAGGTGTGTGCAACTATTTGGTACTTATAAAGTCAAACAGAAAAGAAGAGATAAGCGTTCAATGAAGCTTATAATACACTGTATGACTATATATGTATGTATGTACGGTAAGAAAATTTGATTAAAATGAATCAGAGCAGCTGAAACACATCACTACAATTTAAAAATAACTGATGGGTCTTAAAATTACGACTGTGTTGACACATTATTGTCAACCATTCATTCAGAGTGCTGTTAATCTTTCTGTCTTCTCAAAAACAGCATCTGATGAGAGAACCAAAACAACACAATACGCATTGAGCACTGAGCGACGGAGCCAACTGTTAACCTCTAAACCAACACTTAGGTTTCTGACTATTCAGAATTTGGTGCAACCTTCACAGATTACCTCCACGCTTACAATGCGGCGACAGACCTTGCTGCTGCGAGTGTGAAGAAGGGTTGTGGTTACAGTGTTCTCCTCCGTTGGTGTGGGCAGAGTTCCAGAGACCTGACAGTTTGTGGGCTGACAGGAAGGAACTGGGGTCCCAATCCACAGTACTTTGCTCTGGGTAACCGTTTCCACAGCTCTGAGACTTGCAGGAGGAAGAGTGTGACAATGGTACCTGGGTTGAAAAAAAAAAGAGCGAGAAAAGGAGATTAACATGAGGGATTGTTGGTCTTCTGGCATACTTTGCTTACAGTGACACTGGCAAACATGAGCAGTAGGTGTAAAGAAAGGCCGTTTAGAGAGCTTATGATTTAAAATATCCACAGCACACATTTCAAGAGAACAAAAATAATGTCACACCTGCTATCAAAAAACATGACGTTTGTTGTGTGCGGGTGTTTTTTGTTTGTTTTGTTTTTCTTTTATGTCTGTGAAGCTGTTGTGTGAGGGTCCTGTGTCTAAAACAGTTTTTAACTGTTATGTACAATTGATGAAATGCTGAAATAAAAAGTTAAAAAAAAAAAAAAAGAAGCTGCCAACCCAAACAGTGCTGGTATGTATGTGAAGACACAAACAAATACAGATGTTAAGACTTTGTGAAATCAAGTATTGTGATTTATTGCACTCCCTGATAAAAACGTCAAACTATTCAGGCAGAATATTGGGCACTAGAATATTAAACGCAGCCTTTAAGTTTCTTAAAGTGAGCCTCTTTGACGATTGGTTCATGCACCATTCACTGAAGCTCCACAGAGATTTCTTCTCAGTGTGTGTAGCATTGTAAAGAAATCTCTGTGGCTGAACTCTAATGATCACACATACAGCTTTGTTGTTTTGATGGTGTTCTTGATGGTGCCATTATTGCTGATGATGCCGTCTGGTATTTTTTCTTGAATAGATGTTTACTAGAGTGTCATACTTAATATTTTCCTCCCTACTAAGTTTCAAGACATATTCTCTCCTCCCATTTTTTAAAAACATCTAGAACCCGATTGTACAATGTCAGACAAGAAAGTTTTGAGCGCTGTCCTCATGCCCCACGCTTCGCTACCTCAGGTGATAAAAAGCACCAAAGTTTTAATGATAAATTAATTAAAAAACAAAAAAAGGTGACATTGCAAAGACTAATGACCCACATCCACCCTTTTGTATTTACCGGAGTCGTCTGTTCCTGGCTGCTCCGCCTCTCCTCCTCTTCCACACTCTTGCAGCAGCTCTGACAGATCCACAGGGGAACTTCTCCCAGCAGGGACTGGGACAGCGAGGGCACAGCGTCGGCGAGCTTACGGCCAGGCGCCTCTCGCAATAAGGCCTGGGAGAGTGCGGGTACGGCGTCAGCCAACTTTGTCGCGTGGCCCCCCGGGAGCCCATTCGCCGAGTTTGGGCCCCAGTCCTTGAATTCACGGTGACACAGGAGGCAGCATGTGTGCATGGGCTTGGTAGAGAAGGAGACAACAGTGCGAGACAGTGAGCAGAAGGCTATAGATGTACCATGTGACCGGTCATGACCAAGTTGTTGCCTTCAAGGTATACATCTGTTTGAAAAATCAACGGTTTTAAAGCATTAGTACTCTGTCACCCCCTTCCTGTAGCGTAAGCAACGACCCAGAAAGAGCAGGAATACTTCTAGAAGTTCACAACATAGAGTAAAACTGTATTTGGAATTTACATAATTATCATAATTTTGCATTCAACTAAAGTAAATGTTTTTAAGTTGTGTTTTTTTATTTACAAGTAAAAGAGATTTATTTAGGGTCGTACGTTTTATTTTGTTAGCAATGGATTCAATCAATAACACACTGTGAAGCTTTAACTGCAATGTCGTGGAAAAACGTTTTGTTTTTTTAATTCACACTCAAAGTAATTTACCGACAGAATACTATAATAGCCAAGGTATTTTGTGACTTGTTAAAACTGCACAGAAAGCTGCTTTATAGACTTGGTCTGATAAAAAGAGCAACACCAACACTGAAAATGGTGCAAAGTCTGCATTTTTGGGTCAAATGCAGAAAATAAATCACTTTTCTTAAGCGATATCCCTGGACGAATGCGGTCCTGCTGCAATTGGTAACAGTTCACAAGGCATCCGCGACTGATGACGGGATGTATTGAAACTTTTATAGTGTGCTCTTCAAGATTGGAGGACAAATCTGGCATAAAAACTTGCGCAAACGTACTGATGGTGCAGGGCGAACAACTCCAAGCGTGCGCAAGAGTCATTTATACCATAACAACAAGCCCGTTATGTCTTTTAGCCAAGGGAGCTAATGAGCTAGTAGCTACTTAGCCGCTGCTGTCTGTGAGTGAGTGGGCTGTCGATGCATTCAAATGCAACGCTGAGCAGAAAGCACGTTTGCAGCACGCTAGCTAGTGACGGTAGCCCCGGCTAGCCCCTTGGCTAAGGGTAGCTGAATGGATGAGGAGTTGTGGACCCAAGAAATGCGACGACCTGTCCGGGACACAATGTCAGCTGTCCCACAGAGGCAACGGGCAAGAGTCGCAGAGACACTGACTAAAAACCCGCTGGTGTACGTTGCGGAAATGAGCAGATTATTTATTTAATTACAAATCAAACGACAACAGATGAACACATCCACCGCCACAGTGGTTACGTTAATGCACACATTACAATAGCTTTCGAGTAGCAAGTGATTGCATAATATACATCAAGTTCACATCTGCAGACTTTAAATTGGCTATAATTGAACAAAAGCAATAAGGGGGCGCTTGGATTTGCAGAACGGTTGCTAGCTCGGACGCTGGGGAGCAGTCTGTTTTAAAAACAGTGATTGGCTCGCAGCTAGCTAACCTACCTGGTTCGCCCTGGTTGTGGGCAGCCTATCCAGCCCAGCATCTCCACCGCCACCGCCAGCTGCATCGCCGGGAGAGACTGGGTTCTTCGGTACAGTCTGCTGTCCAGGCACAAGCTCCTTCTGGCCGACCCCTTGCTGCTTGCTTTTCTTCCTCGCCATTACAGCAGTGTTTACGATACGCTTTGGCCAAGTTTGCAACAGTTTTGATGATTCGCAGAGCACACTTTCGGTTCCTCTCGGACCTCAAAACGTTCTCTATCTTCTCCAGTCAAGACAACAGTCAATATGGCGGAGGACTGGCACACTCGGGAGTTCATAGGTTAAAGATACTGCTGGCAACGCGGCTTCACTCCTGCAAGGACAATACAATTGAAACGTGGTACGGGCTTTGACGCCAGTAAGCGCCATGTTTAGTGAGGACAATCTTCTCCTCCCACTTTCTGCGTGTAAAATAGAAACAAACGTATTTCCTGCTAATTGGGGTTTACAGAGAAAAATGCTTTTGCGTGACAAATTCTAATAATTTTCTGTGTCGTCCAAATATGAGATGTGAATTTCTAAGCTATTATTCCTTTAGTCTTTTAAGCAGCACACAATTACACAGGTCTAAATTGTTTTAATTTTGGGGAAAAGAATGGACGTTAGAGCCTCATAACTCAAGTTAAATATGAATTTAGCGGATAATTGAGGAAACACAAATATAATGCATACTCCACAAAACAGATTTACAACATACTCACTAAACGAAAATAGTCGTGAATGATCTTGCACATTGGTATCAGGAATTTCATGCGTTCTACCTTTGGCTGAAGTACATTCATTTATTTATTCAAAAAAGATTTGTCTGGGGGAAAAAACAATGAATCAGACTGATATATATCGTTGTAACTCTAGTCCACAGAAAACCAATCGCGTTGTTTTAGTCCATTTGTTTATTTTTATTTTAGTATTATTATTGGTATTATATTAGATATTATGCAACCTTTAAACTATTGTCAATACTGTCATTTGAGAGCGAGAGGAAAGGAAAGGGGCTTGGTCATGGATTGTCGATGACGTCTCACGTTGCCTTTCTTGTCCCCAAGTATGCTCGGCTATAATAGAACCGAGGCTGGGCATACATAAACCAAGTTGCATCTTAACTGTATCTATTTAATCCAATCTAATGCATAAGCAATTTGAAATATTGTTTAAAAGTAAATAAATAAAAAGAAACAATCCGCAGACAACATGTATGCCCATCTGGCATTCTATTCAGCCCTCGAAAGTACGAAACTCGAATCACCGATGTCCGTGAAGGCACCCAGTGTGGGCGCAGGGTGCCGTGTCCACAACCCTCAGACAGAGCTTCGTCTACTTCGGGCTGACGTTTGCACTGCTGCCGCTTGTTTACGCAGGTTATTTTATACCAAAAAAATAAATAAACAAACTACAATGGAAGGAGGTTTTTGCAACATCCAGGTGCTTCTCCGGGCTGCGGAGTTTTTGGAGAGAAGAGAGCGAGGTCAGTATTTCATGACATCTGCCTTCTCAAAGGGGGAAGAAGTTGGTTATTGTTAAAACAACAAAATGCACTGCGAACGGGGTTCTGAAAAGAAGCTTATATCGTGCGTGCAAATGAATGAGCCGTTGCCCCTGTTGAGTGTTTTGCGATCGTTCAATCCGGGTTGTTCTCACCGAAAGGTTATTTTTTGGTCTGTTTTCTCCCTTTGACTCAGTGACCTACATATCGCTGCTATCATTGTACTCAATGGCGCCAATCCGGTCCAGTTTGAAAATGAACCGGCCGCGCTGGCGCTTTCACTCGCAACGAAAGCGAGGCAGATAAAAGCTCCAGTTTCGAGATCCGGCTAGCATTGTGCACACTGTGCCGTCCGTATTTGAAATTTCTGTCAAATTGGGCGCCGAAGGGGAATTGTATAGTAGTGAATGGTTACGTATGATGGCGCCAAAACCCCCAGAAAACAACGTCCAGCTGATTGTGACGCAGACCGCAGTCCCGTTTTGTTCTCCTGCCCCAGGGCAGGAAAATCGCATTGACTTCTGATTATAAGCAAACTATTTACCTACTATCCCTTTCACCTTTCATTTAAACTGGAAACCCAAAGGAGACGTAATATGCCTCTTTCCAAGGAAGGCAACAACAAAGAAAAGCACAAACAATATCCAAACTTTCACAATAAAAATAAAATGGGACAGCTATTCAAAACACCGCCGACTCGCGAGAAAGAGAACCGCGGTGCATGTTTCTAACAGCAGTTTATGAATGTTTTCCCTAAATCTGGCAAAGCAAGCCTCTATTTTTAATTTGTTCTCTAGGTCACATGATACCACGCCCAAGAGGCAAGATTAAAAAAAAATAAAAAAATTTTGAATAATAATAATAGTCACTATTTAATAGTACACCTACTTGAATTGCTTCCAGAGAAACAGCTTTACAATCAGAATTATTAGCATTTTGTGCATTCCATCCTCACATTTAATGTTCCTCCCCTCCCTGCACAGAGGCGGAACACGGCTATGCCTCAGTCCTGCCTCTGAGTCCAGACCACCCTGACAAGAGAAGCAAACACAAGAACAGGAAGATGTCTGCAGGTGGGAATAGGTGAGTCCCTGTGACTGGTGATAACTGTCACCGGGTGTGGCTGCAGAGGTTTAATAGCGCTGCCATGAGCGTTGGATGTTAAAGACTGTCTGGTTCTGTGTCCTCAGGTCAGTTCACAACGAGCTGGAGAAAAACAGGTAATTATTATTATTTTATTTTTAAGGGACGGTGGGGGTAAACAATAAATACAACAGGTTTCTCAGTCATGAGTGAATGTTGTGGGAACATATGTGCAAGAAAAAAAAGTGGTTTTGTTTGTTTTTGTGCCTTGCAGACGAGCTCAGCTCAGGCACTGCCTGGAGCAGCTCAAGGAGCAAATCCCGCTGTCGTCCGACTCGATGAGGAACACCACCCTCAACCTCTTGAGGCGGGCGCAGCTGCACATAAAGGCAAGACACTTCTCCCCAGCATCAAGCTGCTCCTGCGACCGTAAGGCGTGAACATTGCGTCTTAGGTTTTGGTTTCTCTTTCCTCTTTCTTCAGAAGCTGCAGGAGCAGGACGAGCGAGCAGAGCAGCTGAAGGGCCGTCTTCGCTGGGAGCAGAGGGAGCTGAGGGTCCGGCTGGAGCAGCTGCAGAGAGGCTCAGAGAGGATGCGCAACAACAGCCAGGGCTCGGTCATGTCGTCGGAGAGGTCCGACTCTGACAGAGGTGAGTGGTTCTGGCTAGAGATGTAACGGTATGAAAATTTCACATCACGGCCAAAATAATCACGATTATCGTTATTATCACGGTATTGTTGAAATGTGCTCAAAATGTTGGGGGGGGGAGTACTTAGACACACACTAAAATCATTTAACTGAGTTTTATTTTGAAAACACAAATAAAAAAACAAGAACAATTCTGAAGCAGCACCTGCAATAAATAAGTAGCAGCGACCGAAACGAAACACAAGATGCTGTTTTGCGTGCACAGAGACCTGCAGACGCGACCTGCCAATCGCACCAATAATATGTTGTATTTTTACAGGAGTAACGTTAAGTAACACTTAAAACTTCACTTTACTTTATTGACAGACTATAGGAAAGTTTAACAGACAAACTAGACATTTCCACTATTCCCCTCTAAGTCCCCACATCATGCGTTCAGCTAAAAGTTATCTTAAACTGGCTGTATAGTTGTGTGTGATGTTTACAGAGATGGCTCATCAAACTGGAAGTGTTTCCACCCTTCGCAGGGACTTTTTTTTTATGGCATTTTCTGCTGACAGGTTGACAGGTTTCCAAAATGTGGCTTTGGAACTTCAGACTTAAAAATCTCAGCAAACTTCGGGATTAAAAATCTTGTGCACTGAACTGCCTTCCGCCATGTTTACAACCAAAGATTGTACACTGCGAATGTGCACCTGTGTCTGAGGGACTGCTGCTGCTTTTCTGAGCAATGAGCAGTAGGTTTTCAAACACGGTTTTAATGGTCATTAAAAGTTGAAACGGTAATACTAACCGTCGGACTTTTTACCGCTGTTTATCATTTTACCGGTAATCGTTGTATCCCAAGTTGTGACTCCTGACTCCAGTCGCAGCAATGTACTAGTTAGGGTTTGTTCAGACTCGGATTGCTTCAGTTAGCAAGACTTGGGATGATGCTCCCATAAAACTTCATCAAGGCGTACTCAAACTGTCCTCATTGTTTTCTAAATCAAGTTTTTATTTGAATAGAGAACAGTCTGCATGATGGCAGGATTTCAGCGGGAGCTGACTGACAAGTTCATAATTCTTTCAAATTAAGAGGGCCCATATTTCACTATTATCATTTACAATAGTGAAAGTTTAGTGCAGTGCAAGGAAGAGAACAACAGGGCAAGGGGCTACCGTGCAGAGTTCCACACCCGTCAGTGGCAGTTGATCAGGCCAGCATATAAAGTCATAAACAAACAAGGCAATAGGGAACAACGCTTATCAGTGAACAAATGACAGACATTTTAACCTCCGATGTGAAGTTGTCCCTCAGATGTTGCCGTTTTTTTTATTTCTTTTAACGCTAATTGACCTCAGAGACAAACTTGAAGCATTACAGAATTTCCCACTACTATATTTTTATGGCTAGATGTTTGATGGGATGTAAAGAAAGTAAAAAGATCGTTTCTATGTTGAATTTAATGCAAATCAAATGAAGAACTGAAGGTGCCCGAAAGAGCTTGCATGTTGTGCAGTGAACTTGAAATTAAACAAGCAGGTCTGGAAAATGCTTATTTATTACTAGTTGTTAGTCAAGGGCTTTTTCTGGACTATGTTATATTCAGTTTTTATATATCCAATGTGTACAAACCAGTCAAAGGAACCCCTCATCCCCCTGAAGAACAAAAAAAGTCAGTGTATAAAATCTCTACAAATGATTGACTTGGTGTAAGAGATGTTCCAGGATGGTCTAATAGTCAAGGGCTTTTTGACTCAGCGGTCAAAGAGGCCTTGAAAAAATGGAAATTAGAATTGAATTCCTGGGATTACTGCCTTTTTATGAATCATGTTTCTTGACCTATTTAGGCCTATGTTATATTTATGTGGTTTCTTTATAATAACAGCATTCACTTTGACTCAAACGTACATGTTTGGCTGTTTCCCTAACAGAGGACGTGGAGGTTGACGTGGAGAGCATTGTGTTTGAGTGCGTGGACTCTGACGGACTGGGCATTACGCACAACGAGGCCGACCACTGTTACTCCAGCATGGACAAAGCCTGGCTATGACAGCCGCATGGTAACTAGTTCACTGTCGGGCGACGGCACGGAAGAGGAGAAAACATTCCAAAACAATAACAGCAACAAGATTGAGGAACAGGGAGAATGGACAGTCATTTTACTGTACAACTGAGCACATTTATTTTTTATTTTTTACAGGAGATACTTTTTTTTTTTCTTTCAAAATCATGTCAAAAAATCAAATAATAATTTTACTGGTGAACTTTGTCCATTTGCACTGAATAGCAGTAAGAAAAATCACTGGGATGACACAGACAAATCTTTACATCTATTGTTTTCTGGCATCATCCTTGTGTTGCAGTTCCCCCAAACCCTTTTTCAATTATTTGTCTATAACAGCTTGTTAGAATCCCAAAACTGGGCCTAATGTATTGTTTATCACAGAGTATCTTTAAAGGGCCCTGGCTTGAATCAAACTCCTCCTAACATTCTTTACACTTTACAGGCACTAACTCTCTATTTATTTTCATTTTCTTCAAACTGTAGCAGCTGCTGTGAATCAGCCCTCCAGCGGGCGTCGAAGGCAATTGCACTGCCGACTCACAAACGCAAGAATGTCAAATGAAACAAATGAGTAATTACAGTGACGGGTTACTTTGGGGGAAAAAAAATCACTACTATGCTTGTCAGGGAGGGACACTCTATCCGTCTGTTGACTCGGCATCGTTGCTCCGCAGCCGAGATGTGAAGACTTTCGAAATGTATCGATGGAACAACCTCGTGCGAGTCGAAGTGAAAAGGCGTGAGTACTTTCACATCGAATGGCAGGAAGCGACAGCTAACCAAAAGCATGGGTGATGGTGGTGGAATCCAGTAGCAGCTCAGTCTAAACTGCTTTGACCAGCACGCACTTAAACACGAATCTGCTCGTTTTTTGTTGTTTTTTTTTCCTGTTCCTGTCATTGCTACATGAACTCAGTCGTATGTACCGATTTCTTCTTCTTTTTTCCCCAACTCATCTGTTGCACAAAACCTCACATTGCACTTGTTTGGTTTGAGAAAGATCATGGGTAAAACAGAGCTAACTGACCGCGTCTCAGCATTCACACTTAGAAACTCGTTAACTGACAAATACTCAGTCTGCACTTGATCATGGGCTGATGCAAAGACAGTTACACTTCACTGCCAACTCCATGCAGCATATTTCGGCTAAGTATTCTTTATCACTGTGCACTTGTGTGCTTCTGCATTTGTCATTTTGAATGATAATGAAGCATGTCACCATTCGGGCAAGTCGTGTCTAATAATTTGGGGATTTATGCTGCATTTACAAGAGTGTATTATATTCATTGCTATGTATTTAATGACTGAAGGTGCTTTTTTCCCCCTCCTTCACTTTTGTATATGCAAGATGCCTTATTATCTTTTATTTTTTATGTATGCATTCAGCTGTCTTTCCGCCCAGTAATATTATGTAGCATTTTTATACTGGTGTAAGCTTTTTTTTTTTCTTTTTTTTTTTAATGAATAAATATTTTCTATATTTACATGTTTTTGTGAGGGATTCATTTAAGGAATCTAGGAATGAAAACATTCAATACTATTGCACTATTGTTCCTGCTACTTGGAGCCGGAGTCTGGTTCGAAGGAGGACTCTGGTTCTCATTGCTGGCAGTAAGTCAGCCTTGTTCCCAGTGCATGTTGGACTCCGGCAGGGCTGCCCTCTGTCACCGGTTCGGAGAATCTGAGAATGAGAATCAGCACCTCCAAGTCTGAGGGAGCTTGAGGGCAATGGTTCTCGACCGGAAAAGGTGGTTTGCCCTTTCCGAGTCGGTGGACAGGCCCTGCCTCAGGTGGAGGTAAGCCGAAAGACGAAGCTCTCGATTTACCGGTCGAACTACGTTCCTACCCTCACCTATGGTCACGAGCTTTGGGTAATGACCAAAAGAACAAGATTGCTAAAACAAACGAGGGATACCGACTCTGATACTGGAGGGACTACATCTCTCTGCTGGCCTGGGAACACCTTGAGGGCCTGCCATATGAGCTGGAGAAGGTGACTAGGGCCAGGGAAGTCTGGACATCTCTTCTGAGACTGTGGCCCCCGTGACCCGACTCCAGATAAAGCGGCTGGATGGATGTTCCTGCTACTATTATTTTCAAAATATTAGAAGCGCTTATATAAGTGCCGTCCAGCACATTCTGATACAAAAACATCACAGCACCAGGGTTACAAAGAAACTATTTATTGACAATATGTTATTTGATAAAGAGCACATTGTTGCTTTAGTTGCATCATCAGACCTATGCTGATTGTACAATACGAGATGTCATTTCTAAACTTACAAGGATTTTATATTGTAGACAAAAACATAAGGTACTGCAACCATGTTACAAAATCAAAGGGTCCAGGTGCTTTTTTTCTGATTGGCAACAACAGTCCCTCCTTCCATTACTGAACTCCACTTTCAGTCATTCTCTGCAGGATGATTAAGGTGTGATTAGGTGAAATTAATAATTAAAAAAACACAATAGCAAAAGAACATACATACATCTGAGGTAAATCATATGTGGATTTGTATTAAATGCTATGCAGTATTTTGATCATAACTTAATTGAAATTAGACATACTGAGAGGAGCAAAAAGCAATGGGCACAGAAGGCGAGCACAGAGGGCGAGCACAGGTCTGAGGAGCAGTAGCAGGGTTGGAAAGTTGACACCGACAGCCATATGAAGCTTTTCCTACAGTCTCTATCTGCTGCAATTACTGAGACAGTCTGTCTTGCAAGTGATTCAGTGTAATGCAAACAGTGAGGCTGAAACAGGCTTTTTGAAGCCAGCGCAGGCCTTTCATGGTCCACCCAACACTTCGGCGAGAGTCTTCCTCATAGAGGCTTGACTGATCAGCTAGTTGTACCCGAGCAAAAACAATGAGAGATGGGCGCAACGATAAATCTGTCCCACTGACAGCAGCAAAGGAAGCTACGGTTGTTCTTCACACGTATTGTTTCTTCTGCGCTTGTGATGCCAGGTCTTTGGCCTTCTCTTTAGCTGCCAGCGCCGTCTCTCTCGCTCGCTCCGTGGCCGTTTCGGCTAATGTCCTTGACCGAGTTTCACCTGAGGGGGAAACAGTTGCAGTTGCGGTTGAAGAGACATGAAGTGCAAAAAAAAATCAACAACAACAAGAAACAAAAATATTTTTCCTCAACACTTGCAAACAGAATATCTTGTATATATGTCAACTGCTTTTTTTGCATATTAAGGAAGCACAAGCATCAATAGAGTATTATATAGTATCATTACATAACATAAAATACATTTTCATTTTTAGTTGGATAAAGTCAAGAAAAGATGAAAGCCTTGTACTTAAATTAGGTAATAAAAACATACAGAACATGTCCACTCATAGGGAGCCACCCACAGCAGGCTAGAACAGACCTGCTCAGGGCTTGTAGATTTTACCCTGACCTCACAGCTTACGTAGAGAAAAGGTGTGAGATCAAGCATTACTGTTGTAAAAGAAATATGCTTTCTAACTTTGACATACTACTAAATCTTTCACCCTGTGCTATTAAGGGGCTAGTTAACTCAAGTGTTGCTTAAAAAAAACCTACCTTGCATTTTGGCCAGAACAAATTCGAAGCCCTTCATGGTCTTTGAAATACTGTTTTTAAACCTTGCGAGACCAAATTCCTGAGAAGACAAAGTGACAGAGGCAACAAATATGTAAATCAACTGTGATGTCCACTGACATTCGCCAAAAAAAAAGAAAAGAAGCCACCATTTGACAGCTGAAGTCTTTCTTGGCAGTCTTTGCAGACAACCTGAACTTGAACCAGCTGCTGTATTTTCACGTCGTATTATGTTACCAGTTAGTGGATGACAGATCATCAAGCCTGCCTTTGAAGGAGAAAAAAAGGTGTTCCACTCTCTCCAGACTGATAAGTGTTTTCCACTTTACTGACCTGAATACCCCGAGTGAGCCCATAGACATTGGAAGAGATCCAAGCTTCTCTTTTTATATCGGTCCAGCTGCCATTCTCAGGATTAATTCCATACTTGCACCGCTCCTCTACCGACTGCGGGACAGAGGCAAAACAAATACAGGCATTGTGAAGTCATGTTTTAGGGTCTATGCGTCGCAACGCGCCTATCGTTGTGGTACCATGAGGCGAGCGTGGCTGATGTTCCATGTGAATGTGGTCATGGTCCTTTTCTGAGGGTCTACAATGGAGTCCTCAATAATGTATGCTGAGCTGGCCATGTGCTTTGGGAGGTAGCGCTCCATCCAGCGAGGCGCTCGACTCGTTTTGGTCAACAGGCGTCTGGAAATGAGGCAGTTTGTTGGGGTAACTTCTCGGAAAATTATGTCCTCCGTCAACACATGGTTACTGTGGGCACAGAGGGGAAGATCAAAGAATAAATACAGTGTTTTATTGCAGAACATATTTAGATTTAAACTATGACACTGAATGTTTCTCCTATCTCTGTGCCAATTCATGAATGTTACTTTTCAGAGTAAAAGCATATTCCTGTGGTAAACTTTTTGGTAAGAAGGGGAAAAAATCTGCAGATTCTGCTATAATTGCAAAACAGATTTTGATTTTCAGCACGTATTTTCTTTTTGTGATAAAACTCACAGGTTGCTCCACACTAAGTCCAAACTAAGTTGTGGACGCAAATAATTTAATTCACTAGATGCAGAGAATTGCTCTGTAGAGCAGTTCAGTGTCATTAGCGTCTTTCAAGTGTGTTTCACTGGTCGTGCAAGGGATACTCTGTATTCAGGAATACACGACAAAACAATCCTTTAATCAGATGTGTGTGTTTGGTGACATTGATAAAAGGATCCAAATTCTAGTTTGGTTACAGTTTACTGTCTGGATGCAGTGACTCTGTGCAAAGGCGTACTGGGATTAGTGTACTGGGAGGTGATCCCATATATTATGTAACACTGTTGGAACAGATAAGTGCACGAGAGGAAGGGTCAAGGTGGCCAGAGCCAATACTACTCACCTGTACGGGTTGGGATAGCGTTGCCAGAAAGCGATGCAAACTTGGTCCCATGAGCTTTTCAGCAAGCCCATGCAGCAAAAATATTTCACCATTGTTCCGTGTGTTTACACAAGACAATACCCTGTAGACAGGCATAAATGCAAATAAGTTAAACTAGTTTTATGATCATACACGTTAGCACGGCTCAAGTGAGGCCAGTATGTAAAAACACCGGAGTGACACCGGGGGTGAAAGAAAAAAAAATAATCACTACATGATCTTATCTTCCTTTCATGCGACACAACCATCAGTAGTACAAGGCACACTTTCCAGAATGATGTCTGTCAGTGGGTCAAATCCCGAAATAACCACGCAGAGACACTATCTCATTCTGGGCCTCTACCTAATAATGTTTTTAAGACGAGGAACAGCTATTCTGAAAACGAATATCATCAAATAAGACGTTGCTATCAACTGTCACGTCCGCACTCCTCTGCTTCCTCTTTTAGCATTAGCATTAGCTTAGCACGATGCGAATCTCAACTATGAATGAATGGGACAGCTATGCTTGAGATAGCAAGTCCATTCCTTTTCCATCGCGTATCACAGTCAAAACCATTTACCTGTATGACGTGAACATTCAAAGGAGAAGTATATGCATCTTATACTCCTGTCGCGCTGAGCTCCACGGACAGCTCATGTCAAACGTGCGGCTGACTGGGAAAGTGACGAGGAGAAGGTCAAACATTTGAGTCACATCCGGTTGGTAGGCGCGTTTTGATACTCTCTGCCAACGCTAGAGGGCAGCATGTGACTGAGCGAAGCCTTGTAGCACTTGGGGTTTCAATTAATGGGAGTCGGGGGAATGAATGTATATTGTTAACGTTGGTTTTTGAATCCCAACATTTATTGATTTCATATCATGTTTTTAATGCATAGAGAAGGAAGCAAAAACGTAAGGGCGCAGGTTTACATGTTTCTCTTTGTTAAGTGGTTCTTGTAGTTACCCCCAAGAGATCCAGGAGGTAGAGGCATTGCTCCACAAGTGAGTCACCTTTAAAGCAAATTCATTTAAGCAATATTTTTAAAGCCAGATTATGATGTATTCAAAGAATTTGTGAACTTTGATTTATCTTAAGAAAAAAAAACCTCTGGCCTTTGACCTTGAAAGAACAGGTACAAAAAACGTGTCAGTCAGTGTCTAATGTATATAAGGGCCTGCCTTTCAATAATGAAGAGGACATAAATCAGTGAGGCATACAGCAAGTATTGTGAGTCAAAACAAGAAACACATAATTATTAATAATAAATCACACCACCACAATGTACACTTGTTCATTAAATGCTTTATTGGACAACCTGCTGTGTTTATTCTCAATTTAAAAGAGAAGAATCAGGTTTATATGTAAGAGCTTTAGGTAGCTGTTTTATTTCACTCTGTAGTCTTTCCACAAACAGAGATGTGTTTAGCAGCAAAAATAGTAGTTAACATTTTTATTTTATTAAAAACAAAAGACACATGCACCAGTTCACAGGCGGTCTTTCCCCAAAGGGTTTGGATAGTTTAGCAATTTACAGTATTGCACACATTCTTTAATTTTTATAATGCTGTCTTTTTGATTTTGAGACCATCTGGCAAACATTAACGATATTCACATCTTAATTTTATCCTTCATCATCATCATCATCATTTGAAATAATGGCAGAAAACCAAATTTCACCTGATGGGTAAATCACCTTACAGAAGTCTGCTGTGCGTGGCTTCTAGTTGAGCCTTGTACCTGTATTCACAGTGAGAAAAGCACAAAGGATATTTTAGCAGCCGCATGTATTTTGTCATTTGGGAATGTGACTTC
The DNA here is from genome assembly GCA_009823395.1 of Thamnaconus septentrionalis. Classification (NCBI taxonomy): domain Eukaryota; kingdom Metazoa; phylum Chordata; class Actinopteri; order Tetraodontiformes; family Monacanthidae; genus Thamnaconus; species Thamnaconus septentrionalis. Next base: position 15,879,028 of record CM020509.1, on the reverse strand, counting down.
TTCTCAAGAATTTTTTGGCACCCTCAAAGCAGCTGCACACATTCCTTCGTTCCCTGAACATAGGAACCAAGGACTTCTTCTTGGAGCTTCGCACATTTTTACCCCACATTCATCAAAAGCGTGGAGGCCGGCAGCACAGAAGCTTTTCCAGGTGAACACAATTAACTCCCCGGTTGGACAGAAAATTAGCAACAGCATCCATTGTATTCTTGGCAAGTGGAGCAAATGTTATCCAGTAAGACCGCTGGAAATTAGATTAGCAGTTGGAGTGAAAATGTGAAATCACGCAAATGCTTTTGAAGAGTCAGTGAAATGAACAGTCCTGCCATGTCACAATTCCTACACTGCGCATTAGACAACATAGGCCATTGATGGAGACAATGCAGTGCAGAATTCATTTGACACTGGACAATAACAGTTCTGCATTTACGTACTTTACACTTTACAGATAATTGACACCCAAGAAAACATCCAAAACAGATACTTAAATAGGAACGACAATTTTTTTTTTTTTTTTTTTCTCCCCATTGGAACCAATCACGTAGGAGACAGAGCCTTGAATAAATCAATTAGCATGCACAGTCTTGAACCCTCTCTTGAGTGGCATCGACAGGCTGAAGCTCTTGACTGCTCTTGAACCACATGTGCGACAAGTCCAAGTTGCGTTCGTCTTTAATCAGTCGTATTCACCGGCCTCAAACTCAAACGGCGGTCGGGGGGTGTCCGCCGTTGCGGCCGTTCAGCGTCAACCCTCGCAGGGAGCGCGTCCTGAACGAGCCCTCCGGGTGGAACGAGTCCGGCTTATCCTCGCAACGCAGCACCATGAGGAAACCGTTCCTGTAGTTTTTATTCATCCAGCCGTACAGCAGCGGGTTGGTGAAAGTCGAACACATGGCCACGATGTGGAACACCGTGTAGATTAGTTTGTACTCCTTCAGCCTGAGCGCGAGGTCCAGGTCGCTGGCCAGCTGGATGACGTGGAACGGCAGCCAGCAGATGGCGAACACCAGCACCACCAGCGCCAGCATCTTGGTGGTCTTCTTGCGGCGGTTGATGCCGTCGTTGCGGCTGGATGGGCTGACGTGGTTCTTCAGCTTGACCCAGATGCAGATGTAAGCATAACTGATGATGGCTAACGGGATAATGTACTGCAGGAGCAGCATGGTGAGGCTGTAGATGACGCCGTCCCTGCTGGTGCCGTGGGGCCAGTTCTCCGAGCAGACGGCGATGTGCAGGTTGATGGACGGGATCTCCTCGTGGCGGTACTCTCGGAAGATGGCCAGCGGCGCGGCCAGGACGGCGGACATGGTCCAGGTGACGGCCATGATGAGGAAGCTGGAGTGCCAGGTGAGGCGCCTGCCCAGGTGAAAGACGATGCAGCGGTAACGCTCCAGGGCGATGACCGTCAGGGTCAGGATGGACACGTGCACGCTGAGGGCCTGGGCGAAGGGCACCATGTGGCACAGCACGGCCCCGAACTTCCACTCGTCCAGCAGCGTGTAGACAAGAGTGAAGGGCAGGCAGAGGGTGTCCACCAGGAGGTCCGCCAGAGCCAGGTTGGCGATGAAGAAGTTGGTCACGGTCCGCATGGTCCTGTAGCGGATGATCATGTAGATGACCAGCGCGTTCCCCAGCAGGCCCAGCAGGATGATGAGGGAGTAGGCGGTGATCAGCGTGATCTGGACCCCCAGGTGCTTGGTGATGTCAGTGTGGAAACCGGGCGGGTACAGACCCATGCTGTCGTTGGGCAGGATCAAGGAGTCGGCGTTGGGGGCCTCGGCTTCGCTCGAGCCGTTGGTGCTGTCGGGGGGGCTCATTTTACCTAAATCGAGAGTGGGACTATACAGACACCTGGAGAGAGAAGGAAAATGATTTCACTGATGGGCCAAACAGGTGGCAGAGAAGAGGGGGAGACACATAAGTCTATACAACAGTTCTGAGGCTTTTAAAGTACGGCTCTTTTCTACCCGCAGCTTGGTTTCTCGCCAGTGTCAGCTCCACTGTGGACCATCCTCTGCAGGTTCCCCCAACAACCAAATTACTTTCTAATACCGAGATAAGAGCGCTATCCACCCCTCGCCGGCTCCACAGGCAGAGACCGCCACCTTCCCGACATGAACGCCTCACCAGGTTAAAGGAAGAGCTCCCAGAAATTGATAAATAGGTAGCAGTACCCCACAGTGGGACTGTGTATGAGCAGCGGAGGATCCGGCGAGTCACTCTGGCTCTTTGCAGTAAAGTAGGGAGTAGAAAACACATGCAGGTGACATTCACCTTTTTCCCTTTTCAAGCACGGAATGAATTGCAAAAGCTCAGACTCAATTTAACTTTTGATGAAACGCACCGCTTGGCATTTAATTTTTAAATGAATTCATTATTTCATTATCGTCTCTGAAGCATAATCCAAAGAATGGTTTGGATTTTAAAATGCCATACTGATATAGAGGAAATTTCATTTTTCTTAAATGGGGGAAATATAAGATCGCAGTCTGAAGGATGAGATAATGCTGTAATGAATGCTGCCTGATTAAAAGAATAATTACCGCTGATTGGTTTGGGAAAGTGGATGTTCTTGGGGGGAGAAAAAATGAAAAACGGAATTTGCTACAAGTGTAAAATCAGCCCTCTTGTTCCAGAACGTTCCCTCCTGAAACAGACCTTATTACCGCTGACAAACATTTACACTGAAAATGTCCTTGCCGGCAGCCTTGTTACAGGCAACCTGGGCAAAGACTAGATTGGTTTCCAAAGGAGCTGGATGCTTTAAAGGCTGAAGTAAAAAAGGAAGACAGCTTATCCAAAGCTACAGTGAAGGAGGCAGACGGCTTGTTTGCAGTGTGCATCTCATTAAGTGAATGTTGCATATTATGCTTAAATTCTGCCTGGGACACGCATTGTTTTTACGTAAATACTACTGTTAGGATACTTATAAATTGATAGTTGTTCTTAATAATTTTACCCTAAATCTTCTGTTGACTACAGAGGGATCAGCAAACAACAATACAGGCTTTTTATGTCCCGCCTGCAGCTCAAGAAAAGTGCTGATTAAATTCACTGAAAACAGTCCAAAGGCTGTGAAAAACTGTCATTTGTATACGTGATTTCTTTTTCACGATCCCTGAGATTTAAAAACAAGACCAGAGTGTGCATTCATGCTTGAGCGCTGCCACTTCCTCAGATCTCTTTATGGAATTACTGAGGCAAAGAGGACATCGGTTAGTGAGAGGGCATCACTTTGGCGACAGACACTCTGGACTCTCTGGGGATCATTCGGCCCAATTTTTTTTCAGCCATTGCCCACACTTTAAGGTTCACACAGGTCTTTGCCTTCTTCTCGTGTTGTGCACAGGTGCCTCCATTTACCGTGGTGGGAACAATGCAAATTCTATTTTTTGCTCCACCGTTTTGACGCTTATTTAACATGCTCTTTCTCTGGGTGATTCTACATGAATCATCAGACATAATGTTGTCTCTGCAACAGACTAACAGAGGTTTGGACAACAAGTGGGTGCATTCCTCCTACCCTCCACGACGCCCCCAGAAATAAAACATAAAAGGATCAGGGGTGCACAAGAGAAGTGAGTAAAGAAGATAGATGACATAATGAACGCACATAACAGCTCTGTGACCGAAGGCGGCTGGCTGGCTGGCTGGCTGGCTGGCTGCTCCAGATCTGCAGACCTGCACAGAGCACTCGCTGGCCGGGAGTGCAGCCCGCCTGTGGGAAGCTGTCACCACATGTTGGAGATCCATCAAGTGGACTCCGGGCGACGTGTGCACTTTACGAGGCGTCAGTAAATTTGTCAAAGCAGCCTCTTTCTCATCGGAGATGGCAGCCAGTGACTTGAGGCGAGCTGGAAACTGTAAACATACACCTGCCGGAGCCGAGATGGATGGAGGGGAAGCTACAACTTCTTCTCAAAGCTATTGAATCAGAATGAAGGGCCAAAAAAAACACCCCCACTCAATTGCACCCTCATTATGCGTAACTCCTAGATGGTTTCTTCAACTTGGTGATGGTTGCGCATCCGCCCTGCACACAAACAGACTCCACGGCTCATCCACAACCCCGCTCAGGCACAACACGCTGCGTAATTTAGACACTTGTTCGTTCAGATCCCTTCCTTTTCTTCTTCTTCCGTGTTATTAAAACGACCCCCTCGCATCCAAATTACGCACATGTCACGGTCTCAGCACCAAGTTGCGCAGTCACAGGGGGGGGGGAAAAAAAAAAAAAAGAAAGGAAATCAAGAGCCATCGCTTCCAGACAACATCAGGAAATCAAAGACTGCATGGGTCCTTTGGAGCCTTTGAAAATAATTCAAATAAAATAAATGTATGAATGAACCAAACAGTCATTCACCCACCTTTTCTTCCTGAACCTTGTTGTGCAGGCGAATTGACTTGAGCCGACAGTAGTGGGGATCCCGAAGCTCCTCCCAGGCTGCGGCGCGTGTAGTGCGCATCTTACGGCTGGAGCGTGCGTCCCAGGGATCAGCTCCACTGGATCCTAAACGAGCGTACTCATCAGTGCCAGCAGCAGCAGCAGCTGCAGCAGCAGCAGCTATAGCGACCTCCCTCCCTCCCCCCCTCCCTTCCACTGGAGATGTGCGCAGCAGCGACTGGCTGCGCTCTGCAGACGGCATCTTCCAGCGTGGCGTCTTTATCGTCTCTCTCTCTCTGCCCCTCGAGCGCACAGAACCCAGGTTGTCGTTTGGGTCAGGGCGCAGATGTTTTTGTTTGATCTGCATTGATGATTCACTGATTCTGATGATTCATTAATGATTCTCCCCACTCCTCCCCTGCTGTTGAGCGCTGTAAAACATTGCTAAACAACTTTTTTTTTTTTTTTTTTTAAATTACCTGTTTGCTCTTTGATTGGCACGCAACTCTGGTGACAACGTTGATCAAATTACAGCCCGTCACAGAGAGTTTATATTGTTGTGCCATGAGACGATATTATTTGGAGCAGCTGTCAGATATAATTGATTTCCAGGCAAGACAATGAGGAGACAAATCTCCCCAGAGCGCCTCTCTGTGAGATCCCATTTCTTCCCAAAATAGATTAAGCCCTTGGTGAAAGGGTTGTTAAGCTGCGGGAACCGCATGGGGCTCTTTGGGTGACAGACCGTTTGGACGTTCAAAAAAATAAAAATAAAAAAAAGCTCGGGCTGCTAATTAAAATTCATGTTTTTCGGTGCTCCTTCCCTGTCGTTCACCTGCGCTTCCTCCCCTGTCGAGTTTTTAAAACGGATGACTACATAATGCTTGCGGGCCTGCGGCTTTCATACTTCAAATGATGGAGCGGGGTTCTGGAAGGTTCAGAAAATTAGTTTGGAGATGTCAAGGACAGCTCTCCCAAATGACTGCGCCGTTGCCCACGGCACACTGGAAAAGGGTTAAATTGAGAGCCCTAGCCAAACAGACTGGGAATATAAATGAAGATAAAAAATTCTATGAGAGAGTTGACCTGTAGGGGCATCTTGTGAGTTCTGGAATTAGTGCCGGGGGGTCACTTGGGATGTGATATATGATCAGAAAAAGCCGGTACTATACAAAATACTCCTCACCGATTTGTGTGAACAACATCTTTAGCCTGTGAGCTAGCGCCACAAATGTTACTTCACCTTGTTTGTTTTTCTCGTTCCACTTCTCAGAATGTTTGCGCACACTCCTGGAAGGCGACTCTCGGTGACATCACGCACAGTTTCTGCTATCTCTCGCAGGTTAGTGACAGCAGGAGTTCCTTCCACCCTTGTGGCAGCCTTGCTTTCATCGCCTTTCAGAGCCGGGGAAGCCACAACAAAGGATCTGGCTATGAAGCTGAAAAATACGAGCGCCTTCGGGGGAGGCTAACAATGCTGTTTTCTGGAGATTTGTGGCCGTCTTTCGGTAATTAACGATGCAAAGCTGCTCTGGAGTCCCAGATTAACGGCAGCGATCCCAAAATGGTTTAATCTTGTTTTGCTTTGAGATTCATTACTACATGTAGAGTGTGCTAATAACAAAATGTCTATGATTTATTTATCCATAGTTCATATGATGCAGGACCAGAGAGACATGAACACACATTTGTATAATAGAGTAGCAGGGATTATGTTTCCCTGTTGTCTCATTTTCGGTATCACCCCAGAGCTATTAGGAGTTGCTTTTCTTCCTGCAACCGGACAGCATTTGTCAACTTGTGGAGGATCGAATTTGGTGTTGCAATGATTGGGATGCGGGGGACACGGTGGCGCAGTGGTTAGCGCTGCCGCCTCACAGCAAGAAGGTCGTGGGTTCGATTCCGGGGCCTGGGCCTGTGACCTTTCTGTGTGGAGTTTGCATGTTCTCCCCGTGTCTGCGTGGGTTCTCTCCGGGTTCTCCGGCTTCCTCCCACAGTCCAAAAACATGCATGTGAGGTCAATTGAATATTCTAAATTGTCCGTAGGTGTGCATGTGAGTGTGAATGGTTGTTTGTTTCTATGTGGCCCTGCGATGAACTGGCGACTTGTCCAGGGTGTCACCCTGCTGTCGCCCTAAGACAGCTGGGATAGGCTCCAGCAGACCCCCGTGACCCTGAATTGGAATAAGCGGGCATAGAAGATGAATGAATGAATGAATGATTGGGATGCTGATTGACTCAGCAACAGAGATTACGCCCATTGATTTTTAGCAAGCTGCCTGTGTGCCACAATTTGCTTGTTCAATTATGAGAGCCGCCCCCTTCCTCCTGCATGGGCGCACTTCACAGTCAAGGTCGATGTTCAACTGACATGCATGATAACAGCTCGTTGTCCTTCTCACAAAGTTTGCTTATCGCCCTCATAGGTCCCTGAAAAGTTCTGAAGTATTTACGTTGTGACCGTGTAGAAATCTCTGCTCTACTGCTGGAGTTAACTCTAAAGTTTCGACCTTGACATGAGTTTTTCGAGCAACGAAATATGCCTCTCTTGTCTGTTAGTGAACTTGCATGAAGTGAGAACAGTCAGTCTGTGACTCCTTTTGCTTGTTTTGTAAAAAAGAAAATGTTGTCAAAAAGACGCTAATACTTCTTTTGGCGACCAACCACAGCCTGATACACCTTGAGTTTCAAATAGATAAGATCTAATAAGTTAGCAGGAGTGAGGTTGTCAACAGAGGGTTAATTATTGTGTTGTCTGGAGATCTGTAAAGACCTCTGGGTGCTTAATTGTGCATTGCTGCTGGAAATGGGTATAAATGTGGAAACTTGGAACCTATGGAACGGCATTGCTACTCAAAGAACATCAGTTTGCAGTCAGTCAGCAATTCTCTCACTGTGTACAATTTCCCAGGATCAGTCTCCATCTGATTGTCTTCTCTGCCAGGCCTCTGCAGAAGCTCTGGTGCCGCTGACCTGATGACATGATGACAGGCTGTGGTGTCCAGAGCTCACAGCAGCACGCATACATACTGGGAGGATGGCTGTGTGTGTCTGTCTGTCTCTGTGTGTGGGCTGTGCATATTAATGAATGTGAGAGATGGAGGGTAAACAAATGGAGACATCCCATTCACGCCTCTGTTCCTCCTTGGCTCTGGAACTGTTGATCCTAAAGGTTAAACTCGGCAGGCACAGATAATGGGCTGCTCATGTATTGTCTCGTCTTTGTGGACCATTTTTGAAGCATTTTCAAGTCTGAATTGTTGTCTGAACTGGCGCAGAGATGGAAATGTTCTTTCTTTTAGAGTCACATGCACTCGCAAACATTTCAGCTCGCACACAACTTTCTTTTAAATCTACAACAGACTCACCAGAAACTGGATCCTACTTGTTCTTCAACATACATCTCTAATTTAAGTCTGGGGATACGCAGGGATCCTGTGAACTGCAAGGAATATTCCATTGTTTATTCTTTTAGAGTCTTGAAATTTCAGCGTTTAAATCTTATACTTGTGTTTTTTCCACAGAAATTGATGTCTCTCTGGTTTTATGTGGGCCATGTCAAAGAGGGTTTTCTATCACCGATAATAAAGTGTTTTCAGATTCTGCTTTCCCCTGCCCTCTATGATTCTTACAAATGTCCAATCAATTAGGAATGACGTTGATGAATGACATGGGAATGGTGTCACTCGACTGGGTCATGACAGTGAGATAACACACACAAAGAACAAGGAGTGGCCGTGTGTGCTAGTACATAAACCGGACATGGTGTAATAACCACACCGCGTCTGAGCTGTTGTCCTTGCCAGACACTGAGCTCCTGCCCTGATCTGTTGTCCTGTTTAGACCCTTTTATCTTCCAAAGGTGTACGCCACTATTTTCTGCATCCTCTCCAAGACAAATCCGAAAGCCACAGAAAACACTATCTTCAAAAAAAGATTAAATCTCTTCAATCCTACTCTCCTGATGCTCCCAATATAATTTTGGGAGATTTTAATCACCGTAGCTGATCAGAATCTGAACAGTTTTTATCAGTATGTTGACTGTCTTACGTGTCATGGTTCCATAATGGAAGCTTGTTTGGCGGGTGCTGACCTTGGGGCCTCTGATGGCAATAGAATGCATCTTCAACCTGTCTATAAAACTGTGTGGAGGAGGAAGACGATGCACAGAAGGCAGGTAAAGCTCTGGAATGAGGAGTCGTCTCTGGTCCTGCAGGGGTGCTGTGATTGTACATCACCGAGAGATGATGTCTGCAGCTCTATGTTATTTGGCAAAAACAATGTTTTTCCCACTACCCTTCCAAAGTTTTTCCCCGGTAATAGACTTTGGGCCACGGTGTGATTCATGAAAGGAGAAATGTTTTTATTTTAAATTGAAGCTGCGCTGGGTTGTAATAGCTTAAAGGAAGTATGGCATTAAATGGGCGGAAGTAATAAGTATATTGCCCTGACTGGGTTTAATTCTGACAAGCAGTTGGTGGATGAGTGTGTTAAGATTTAAAAATTACATCCTCACTGACATAGTGAACACACTAATGGACATATAATATAATAGTTGTGGTCATGTTCACGTAGCTCGCGCTGAACAGGTGTGCAGAATTTTCCATATTATGCTCTATACTATCCCTCCAGCAACAAAGTTATAGAAATATTCCATTATTGTCCCTGTCCCCAAGACAAAAAAAAAAAAACATTCAACACTTATATTAATAGTTTCCACAATCATTTCAGGCCTGTAGCGGTGACATCCTTAATTATGAAGACTTTGGAGAAGTTCGTTAAAAAGGAGATTTTAGTGCTGGTAGAGGAATTATTGGATCCCTAAAATGTGCAGACAGGCCTGGTAGAGGTGTGGAGGATGCCACTTTCACACTGTTACATTTTCTCTATCACCACCCTAAGCGACCAAAAGCTCAGACTGGGCTGTTTAAATAGACTTTTACTCTGCTTTCAACACAATTCACTCACATCTGCAGAAAAGCAGAAAGCTTAAACAGTCTGAATACTGGCCTTCATAACTAACAGGTGCCGATGTGCCTGAACGGCAATTTAGCTTTACTGTGGCCTGTAAATTGCCTTTAGCTCATATGTTGCTTTGTACATTGCAGCAGTTTTTGTATTTCTGTTGTTGCCCATCTATGTTTTGCACAGCATGTGTGTCTGACTTTGTATGTGCATCTTCCTGGCTGGAAAACCAATTTTCCCTGCGCAAGTCAATACAGATGCTCTAACTTTGATTTTGACTTGACTTTACGGATAAGAGCAGTTTATTCTGCAATGATTTAAAATATTGATCCAGGTTGGAGCAAAGTCTACTGAGAGGATGCCTGGAGCGAACACTGTGCGCGATGCTCAGCATGAATTTCAGCATTTCTCCTTCATTTTTAAGGAATATGCCAAAGCTTATAAGAAAAAAGGACTTGACACAAAGCCTGCATCACTGCTCGAGCTGTTGCCTCTTGTGCAACCGAACACAATGAAGAAGTAATAGTCTGTGATGCACATGTATTTGCCACACCGCTCGTATTAAGGTCACAAGCCTTGGCAATGTTTTTTTAATGAAATGTTAACTTTTTGCCCTTTGCACTGCTGGAAGATTGTATACATGATCTGTAAAAATGTCAGTGGATAGCTATTTTGCAAAAGCTGTTTTCATTGATTTTATGCATGGCCGGATGTTCATTTCGATCTAACCCCTGGATGACCTATTCTAAGCCTGCAAATGAGAAATCACTGCTACTATTGCCATTTGGAGAAAAAAGCAAAACAACAACAAAAAACATCTTGCTGCAGTAGAAATGTTAGATAATAGAATAAAATAAATGTACATATGTGTGTGTGTGTGTGTGTGTGTAGAACCCTGACTTTAAAGACGTATCTAACCTTTCTATAAGCTCAAGCTCTACATTTACCTTAATTATAGCCTGTTCTAGAAAAAAATATCCTGCTGAGGCCTCAAGTATCATGTAAATGGATTTTGAAAATTAATCATCTGCAAAATGTTAGTGTCGTAAGTGCTGGTGGGTGATTCAGCCGTGAAGACCTCAAATTAAATGTTGCTTTTGATGACAGGAGCCTGTGAATCACCGTGACACCGTGAAGAGTGTTGACTGCAGACGATGAAGAAGTGGCTGTGGGCGGCTGGTGCCTGACACAAACCAATCAAAGGCGGGCTTGTAGTTCGCGCATGCGCACAACAGATGAACGTTCTGTACCCGGACAGCAGCAGCAGCAGCAGCAGGGGGGAAGTTCTCACGGCGTTTCGCCGAACAACAATACAAAGTAGGTGGACAAAAGGCTTTAAACAAAGTCAGGCACGGTCAGCGTGTCGATGTTTGCTGACGGTTTAACTTGATCTAGTTTTGAAAAGCCGTTTAAGCGCCGCAAGACCGAAGTTTAACCGTTCGCGGCCGCCATGGAGGTCAAACCAAAACAAAAACATCAGAGCCAAAAGAGGTTCGCTGTTGCTTTAGCTTAGCCGCAGGTCCTGTGATGTGTCAGCTGATCTCTCCCCCCTTGCACAATCTGAACAAGCACACAAAGTAGGAGCGGCTGCAGCTTGTATGTCTGTACATTGTTCGGGATAAGAAGGAGTTATTTATTTATTTATTTATTTATTTATTTATTTATTAATAATAAATCCTATAAATAAGGGGTGATAACCTCGTCGTCTGGTGAGGGAATGATGGATCATATGACAGTCGAGGGGAAGAGTAACAAGTAACTTTTGCTGTTCTAATTCTGCTTCTTGACCGGACCTCTTCATCTGCTCGCCTTTCTCAGTTTTTCGCCGCCAGGGCTGCGATTGTCACACTTGACCATGGCCGCTGCCACGTCCTCCAGAGGCAGCCTGAGAGAAGACCTGACCTGCGCCATCTGCTGCGACCTCTTCCGGGAGCCCGTCATGTTGGCCTGCATGCACCACTTCTGCAGAGCCTGCATCTCCCGCTACTGGAGGGGAGCCCAGGGCCCCGTCAGCTGCCCGCAGTGTCGCAAGGAGTTTGACTCCAAGCACTTTCAGACCAACTACCTGGTGGCGGCCCTGGTGGAGAAGATCAGGGCCTCGCTCTCCGACTCGCACGTCAAAAACCTGGAGGTGAGTTGGCCTCATCCTGTTGGCTGCTTGCCACGCCCTTAGGCCCTGGTCATCTGGGTGGCGTCGCCGCGAGTCGATAATCTCGAGCAAACAGCATCTGGTGCCAAAGCAAACTGATCCGTCTTAAATGACAATGGTACATTATATGACTTATGTAAGGTGAAGTACAATTGCATAGAATTTTTCACTCCACATCTGTGTCTATTTCGCCGTCGCTCCACCCTGGATTCGTTCCGCCATGCACGGCTCAGAGCAAAGTACAGCTCCTCGCTCTCTTTTGTACTCCGCTGCTTGACAGGGCACATGACTTCCCCACAGTGAGTGAGAGAGAGAGAGAGAGAGAGAGAGAGAGCTCTAATGCACTCCAGTGTTCATAGTGGCCACTTAGTTCTAATCCTTCGCAGGATTTTTGTAATCCGTCATATCTGCACTGCAAGTTATGCATTTACCTTTTTTGAATCCTCTGAAAAACAAATCTTCAAATCTCACTTTAAGGGGATACCTCTTGCAGCCATTAGCATGCTAGCTTAGCTCTTGGACTGGAGAAAGGGGGAACCCAAGCCAGGATTGAATTAGCCCGGCCCATCTCACTGATTAACATGCCATGTGAGGCTACGTTTGATTGATAGACTGTTCAGCCATAAATTTCAAAACAAAAATACAGTCGGCCAAGTTGTTCTGCATGTGAAAGTAAAGAAAAGAGGACAGAGCTGCATTATGTGTTACTTTTCAAAAAAGGCACCGTCGCAGCCGTGCCAACTGCCCACGTCTCGCTCTGATTCAATCTGTTTTCTGCTGCATAGAAAGAGCTGCAAGAGACCCTGGACGGCCATCGGCTGGCGAAGGCGGATTTCATCAACAGCATTCGCAGGGACAAAGACAAGATGGAAACCATAAAGGTAGACCAGCACGTACGACTGGAGGGTTCCGTGCACTTAGGAGATAAGAACACACCTGTGCCTCCTTAATGGTTGTTTGCAGTGTCTCACTGTGCATGTTTCGTGGTATTTGCGCATGTGTTAAGTGACTGTGCTTTGATATGTAAAACATAATGGTCTCACACTTGGTTGCGCAAACAGCACTCCAGACGTTTCACTTCACTTCAAAGAGGAACATTTTGAGATGTTAATAAGATACACAGTCCAATCTGGACATAACATAACAAAACATAACAGAAGTTATAAAATATCAGCTCTTTGTTTATTACAATGTTGAAAATAACTCTAATTCAAGTTAATGACTAAGTCCACCTTTAAAGCAATTTACACTCAATCAGTATCCATCCTCATTCAGAGGAGGTGAAGTCCAACATGTAACTTCCTCTCCCATCAATATTCAAGGAGCGGCAGAGACTTACTAGCTGTATTTCCATTACCTCTAGAATTGTGCAAAACCTAAATATCACAATAAAAAAACTGGTAATGGAGACCCCTAAACTTCGAAAAACCTCTGAAATATTGCTAAAAGGTTTTGACGCTCTCATGAGAAACACTTTTTTCAAATGAACATGTCACCCAACTAGAAAATGGCGTGTTATGTTTGGTCGGAGGAGGAGACAGATTATTTTTTTACAAATAATCAAAGAGAAAAATATCGCAACCATTCTGGACAGGAAACAAATATAAACAAACAAACGCAAACATAATTGTCGTAAATCTCGAGGAACCAGATTTTACGAGAATTACGGCTTGTGCGCTTCACACCATTCAATGGAAACACCTGCAAATTGCAATTGTGGTTTGTCGAAATTTTTGAAATAATGCTTTTATTTTGGAAACGCATCTGCTCATGATGCAGAACAGGCAAACAAACCAAAACGCCTGTTTGAGAAACAAACTGTCCTTAGACAAAACCATTCCATGGACAAAGGACATCTGAGATGTCAATTCAAAGGGTTTAATGACATCACAAAAGTGACACGTTCCCTAACTTTACTTAGCATGAAGCATGAGGAATGTGTGACACAGCTGGAGTGCTTGGCGCTGGCGTCGCCGCCTTGACATTGCAGCGATCCGTCTTGCGGATGGCGCCGTCATCCGCTTACATATGCAGAATGGTCCTCCTGGCTTCAAGATCTGCTGATGTATTCACACTTTCTTACATTTGTGATGCAGGTCCAGCTGCTCGTTACGGCAGACGTTATGCAGAGCTATAACGACCCAAGACACTTAGTGACGTATGATGTAGCCAATGCAGAGAGAGGAAGAAAAAAAAATCCAGTCGAAGCTGACTGATGCATTATGCTCTGAGATTGATGTCGGTGTTTTTTCCCTTTTGCCGCGCAGAGAGTCGGGGAAGATCTGCAGGCGCGCGTCAAAGGGGAGTTCCGAGCTCTCCACCAGATCCTGCACGACCAAGAGAGCTGCCTGCTGGAGCAGCTGAGGACGGAGCAGCAGGAGGAGCTCGACAAGGTCCAGCGTCACCTGGAGGCCGTGGAGACGGCCGTCAGGGAGTTGGAGGAGAACATGCGTGTGCTGCAGAAGGCCGCCGCCACCGCCGAGAGCGCCGTGCTGACCGAGGTGAGGCGGGGCGGAGAGGACATCAGGCTGCGGGTCCGCGCAGGCGGCGTCTAATTGCCGTCTTACGCTGCCTTTCAAGATAAGATAAATAAAACACACAGCGAGCGGCCTCGTTCAAACAGCGTACGCTTTTGTGGAGTCCTTGAGAAAAAGTGCCACGAACTCAAAGGCAAACACTGTTGGAAAACTTTTCACCACCTCAAGTGTTTTTCTGACCGATAACGAACGCTTTCTGCCTGCCCACTTAGCGTTTGTCCACTTCTGTTTAATGTTGAGAAAGTTTTTTTTTATTTTAATGACTTTTCTCTGCCTCCCCCTCTCGCCCCCCTTTCATTTCTTTTCTTCGCAGCTCCCACCACTCAGGTAAGCATTTATTTTGCTCTTAGCGCTGATGGGGGGCTTCTGCCGGTTTCATAAACTGTTACATTCACGTCTTATGTCGCGCATGTTTTCCATAAACATCCCTGAAAAAAACTCTTCTCCGCTCTCGTCGCCGTACAGGCGGTGCGGGCCGGTGGACGCGGCGCCGCGCTGCGACGTGGACGCCTTCAGCAGCAGATACACGGCGCCGTTACAGTACATCGCCTGGAGGAAGATGTTCAAGCATCTAAAGCCAGGTAACACTCTGCTCTGATGGCGCGCCATTAGATGCACATAATAAGCTTCGCCTCTGAAAAGCCGAGCCCAGAGGAGATTACAGAAAAATGACAACCGCTAATGGCACCAGCGTTCCTCCGTATGGATGGGTTGCCAACGTACCACACTAGCTGCGTTTCCATTACCCATAGAATTGCACAAAAACTAAATATCGCAATTAAATACTGGTAATGGAAACGTCTAAATTTCGAAAAGCCTCTCAAATTTCGCTAAAAGGTTTTGACGCTTTCATGAGGTGTTTTTTCAGACATATCGATACAGAGGTATATATTGTAAGTGTCGTGGAAACACTTTTTTCACATTTACACGTCACCGGACGTGACGTACGGGGTCACGTGACCAGTTCACTTTAAGTAAAAATGGCGCGTTATGATTGGACGCAGCAGGAGACAGAATATTTTTTACAAGTAATCAAAGAGAAAAATATAGCAACCATTCTTGACAGCAAACAAACGTAAAAAAAAAAACGATCACAAACACCACTCTCGTAAATCTCGCAGGACGAGATTTTCCAAGAATTACGGCTTCACACCATTCAATGGAAACACCTGCAAATCACAATTTTACTTTGTCGAAATTTTAGAAATATCGATTTTATTTTGCGAAAAACTGTAATGGAAACACAGCTACTGTCGAGCTCCATTACGGAAATAAAAGCATTCGCGGCTGATGATGCTCGCTAAATTTCCTCCCTCCCTCCGTCCCGCCCGCAGGCCCCTCCCCCTTGACGTTTGACGCAGACACGGCGCACCCGAGCATCCACCTGTCTCGGGACGGGACCGCCGCTGTGGAGTGCGACGCCGCCCCGCTGCCGGCCGACCTCGAGCACGGCCGGCGCTTCGTCCAGTGCGTCAACGTCCTGGCGTGCCAGGGCTTCCAGTCGGGCCGCCACTACTGGGAGGTGGAGGTGGGCTCCAAGCCCAAGTGGGACCTGGGCGTGGCCTCGGAGGCCGTGGACCGCGGCGCCCGCATCAAGCTGAGCCCCGACACGGGCTACTGGACGCTGCGCATGCGCAACGGCCACGAGTGCTCGGCCGGCACGCAGCCCTGGACCCGGCTGCGGCTGGGCTCCGCCCCCCAGCGGGTGGGCGTCTACCTGGACTGCGAAGAGAAGAGGGTGTCCTTCTACGACGCCGACAACATGAGCCTGCTCTACTCCTTCTCCAAGGGCCCCCGGGGCAAGGTCTTCCCCTTCTTCAGCCCCTGCGTCGGCGAGAGCGGCCAGAGAGCCCAGCCCATCCGGCTGCTGCACCACCCGGCCGTCGCCCTGTCCTGCTGATCGGGAGGGGAGGGGGTCCAGGGACAGGATCGATACAAATTTGCCGATGTGAGAAGATCATCCAATTGACCGATGGCGGCAAGGATCAGATCAGATCTCACACGTTAGGCTTCACTTTCTCCAGAGCCTCTGAACTCTGGAGGGATGAAACATTTGCCGTAAATACGTAATAATGTTGCAACTGTTGCAGAAGAGAGAGGAGCATAAATCAAGTGAGACATTCACATCAAATATTCCTCAGTTTTGGCTTTTGAAGAAGGTCACACTTTCGACTTTGTAATGCCGTAACCAAAGAGGAAATGCTGTCGGAGGAGTCCAGATTGTAATCGTCGCGCTGCTTGCATTGATTCCTTGTATTAGAACAGTGTGGGGCCTGTCAGCCAGTAGGTGGTGTGATCACGATGTTGATTCCAATCAGTAAGACCGAATTGTGCACTTTACTCCTAAGTATTACATAGGACCAAGTATAACTGATTAACTTTAGACGGTAATCTCCTGTTGATTTGCTGTTGTGCAATGTGATGATTTTTATTGTATCGCCTGGAACTGGAAACCTGTTACGACACGTACACATTATTTTTAATGCTTTAACCAAGTAAATTGAAGCTGAAATGTACTTTTCTGTGGCTTTGTGTGACTCTCTGTCGCAGCCCGTCAATTAATACACATCCAATCATTTCCTGGCGGCAAACTGTAAAACCTGCTGACGCAAATAAAACACAAGCACTTTTGCTTTCTCAAATAAACAACGGCCTTTTGATCCTGCTCCCGCAGCTGTGACCACGGCGCACTTCCACGACCTCACTCCAAATAATCAAGGATGTTATTAAGCGCCATCAAAGCCGAACGCGCAACCGTCGGGCTGTTATGAATCGCCGAGTCGTCTCTGGCACTTGGCGAGGGCAGACGGGGGGAGGTGGAGAGAGGAGGGGGGGGGGACCGGCGGTTATCTCCGCAAACACAAGAGCAGCGGCGTCCTGTTTCCTCCCCGGCAGGTGAAAGGTCGGATAAACAAGAGGGACAGTCGGGATGCCTCTGGGGCGCTGGGAGGGGGCGTGCTAAAGCAGGAAGCTACTTCCTCCTCGGCAGATATTGTCAATGCAGCGTTGGACCAGAGGGGGAGCAGCGCGGTCAGAACGGGCCAGTCCAGCGTCCCGTAGCTGCACAACATCCACCGACTTTGTCCCGCAAACGAATCAAATGGCAGCAGCCTCATGAATATATTATAGCGGGAGCTCTGCGTGAACATGTTCAAGAAGTGATTTTGTAGTTCTGTGAGTGCGTGTGAGGAGTTTTGGGGGGGGTGTATTCATAGGCGGTGGCATAATGAGAATTTTTTTTTACCCAACAGAATCTTTTCAATTTCGGCGTACACCTGCAATTTTGAGAGCCTATAGGGTCTCCCACATCAACGCTTTTAACTCGGGCACAACGCGAGAAAACAAAGGCTGCCCATGTTTTATTCATCGACGGATGCGAGAGGTGGATGTCAAAATGCCTTCTCCTCGCCTCGGCTCGCTAACAAAGGGACAAATTGCTTCTTTCTTGACCTCTGCCCCCTGTCTTTTGTAGGTGTCGCAGAAATTCGTCTGACAGTTTTTTTGCATTTTGCGCAAGCCCGAAAAACAAAACAAAACAATTGGACTAAGATGAAAACGTGACCTCCGCGGTGAAGGACAAAGGCCAAATATAAAGTGAGAGGGATGTTTTGACAAATCCAGAGAAAAATGTAACTTGCCCTCCAGTGTCGGGAGTTATTTAGCATTTTTTTGGAGAGTGTTTTTCTTTGCGAGTGCAGAGATTTGTTGTTTTGATTTCCCTTCACGCCACTCTTGAGCTCGCACTCGTATACTCTGTGTCGGCAGAATGTGAGGGACACATCCAGCGTGAAACAGCACGAGAGGCAAAAGTTAGCAATGAGGTCGAGCAGATTGCCGAGACTGATATTTAGCAGATATTTATGAGTTGCTGGACGACCCAGCAGGGGTGATTTAGAGGAGGGTGAGACTATTAGAACCTGTCTGCTGGCCTGAGTAATGAGTCTGACTCACTGTGAAATAGCAGCGTTTTTAACCCATCTGCGGGTTGTTGTTGCGAACACATTTGTCACGTAATCTCTATATGGTTATAATCCATCAATGGTGTAATTAAATGCCATGTTTTGTCGGCGAGGGATTATCATACCCCACACGCAGTGTTGTCAGGTTGTAGATGAGGGAATTAAAAAAACAACAACAAAAACAAAAACTCTGGCTAATTGCATTCATAATTACACAAAGGGAATAAAAAGCCTCGGGGTTGAACATTTCCTGCATCGCTGTCAAAATTCGTTTTGATGTTGTCGAACGAAGCTGTCCTGTTGTTCGGTACTGGGAGCTTCTGAGCCTGCGACAAAGGAGGAGAAGAAGAAGACGAAGAAGAAGAAGAAGAAGAAGAGGAAGCAAAAGAAGCATCACAGAAAGAGCTTCCGTCCGCCAGCTGCAAGTATTTGCTTTATGGCTAATTAGCTGATAAATAATTCACGCGCAAGTTCACAGCGGCCACCGGTCTTTGTTCTTCTGCTCCGCGGGATGGCCGTCGTCGCCTTTTGACTGATTGGGAACATTAACGCTCTACTGATGACAACTTTTGACGTTTTTTAGTCTAAACATTTACAAAGAGGAAAGACGAAAAGAACAAAAAACTCTTGAGCATCGACGGCGACTTCAAAGACAGGCAGTCGGAGCGGAGCGTCTCCTCTCACTTCAACGGGTGAATGGGGCGCGATCGCATGCGTGTTCCACATCCTTCCTATGATGGTGGTTTAATGTGCAGTGTAATGTGTTTCCTGACCTGCGGATGAGGCCTGAATTTTTTAGTGCTGGCATTTCAAGGACGGGTCCTTGAGCCCTCGGTTGTTTTCTCCAGAACCGGCAGGATTATGAGCTGAAGCCTGCTCATCCAGCGCAGCAGGGGGTGTGAGGCTGGTCGTGGGGGGGTGCGCTATCCTGCGTGATGGGCTATTGTTTGTTATCGCTGCTGAGTAAATGGCCTTTCCAAACACCCGGCGTGCGCACTTTATTATTTTATTGGCCGCTCCGGCGTATTCACGTGCTAACGACGTGCTTCTGTTTTATAGTCGTAATGAGATTTGGGTCAAGTCCCCGGACCGAGCTCGGCCCGGGACCATCAGGATGATTTAGTGTGTTTATTTTCTTCTCAAACCGACCGGACCGGGCTGAACAATATAATTACAATCGTTCAATCACAACGTTGTGTTTTAAACGGGTCAAACAGGTGGCCCGTCATTTGGGATACAGGCGGGCAAAGCGCTTGCCCACAAAAACAAGCAATCATATTTTGATTACCCATTAGCGTGGAAACGACTGAGGCTAACACGACCGTACTGAGAATAAAAGATCTCTCTCCCTGACTGACGTAACCAAAACCTGCTGACGGATGATGGGTGGGCTGTTGTCTCTGCAGGGGTCCTGGGTCAGCTGGAGTTATAGTTGCTGTAATAGATTTCAAGGGGTAGAAACGGCCAGCTATTGATTTTACTGCTTACGCCTGGTGCAAGAAAGCAGACATGTCTGATTATGGGTTACCGGCTGGAAGAGGCCCCTCCGTCTCTCTTACAGGTTCTAACTGGACCTTGGTAACCTCGCCCAGCAGCTGGATCGCTCACAATCCAATTCTTACATCTTGCAGCTGGTTCCTGCAAGCCACCAATGGAAATTGTTGAAACAAGTTGCTATCCAGTCAACTCCTTTATGTACTATGGCAAAATAAGGGAGCAGCTGCTGCTGCAAGCTGCCCTAACGGGACCATAAAGTAAACAGGAAGTGACTGCGAGCCTAGCTAATGCTAAAGGGGCTAGCCTGCAGTTTTATCAGAGCTGTATTATGTATCGCATTAAAAGAACAATAAAAATGGCAGCAAAGGCTTTCCTCAGTGTGAAATTGCCACCAGGCAGGAGTGCAATGTGATGATATCTGAATGTGAAAGGCAGAAAGTCCAGCCTGTCACCTTTCTTGTTCTGCCCCCCACGACCTCCCCCTTTCCAAACTGTCTGTGGGCTCTTTAGCAGATGGCTACGTGAGATAAATCCAGGAGTGCTCTGCCAGTAAATGAAACTGCGGCTCACCCCTCTGAACCGTATTGATTTTTTTTGTTGAGGTGTGTGCGCGCGCTCAATGATGCGTAATGAAGCGCACCACCCCTGACAATTTTAATAGTGTGCGCGGTGCACGGGCTTTCAATTTCCCTCCCTCCAAATCTCTCCATTAACAACACAAGTTGGCTGACGGAGCTCCCTGGGATGGGATGGTGTTTGTTTGCCTGCCCCCCCCACCCCGTACGTTTTCGTTCACACTCCAGGGCTTCCCAGGGGAGGATCAATGCTCGGAGAAGGACGGGGTTAACAGGACTTGGACAAGGCTGGAAGAGCCGCACGCTTCTCTTTTATTGGAGGCATTGTTACGTCTGACCTGTTGGAAGAGTTACAGCCTGACTCGCAAACACGCGGGCTGCTCCCAGGGCATGTCAGCTCAGCTCCAGTTTCTGCGTCTAACAGGAAAAAAAAAAGATAAAACCTCACCCTTTATTTTCCTAGACTGTTAGAAGGGGGCAAAGGGTCGGATAGAGTTCCTGCAATTAGGCACAGCTGAGAAAAACACAGACAAAAATATCATGTGATGGTCTCCAGATATTCCTCCTCGAGGCTGCGCTGGGTCCGGCGTGTGTTGTGGCGACAGCTGCACTCCCGCTGCGGCCCACGAAGAGTTTCTGATGGCGCTGGGATCACCTGCC
The DNA here is from genome assembly GCA_009823395.1 of Thamnaconus septentrionalis. NCBI lineage: Eukaryota > Metazoa > Chordata > Actinopteri > Tetraodontiformes > Monacanthidae > Thamnaconus > Thamnaconus septentrionalis. Next base: position 15,858,302 of record CM020509.1, on the reverse strand, counting down.
GAGCCATTTGGATGTCAGAGGACGGTTGGAGCGCCTCGGGGAAAGATGGTCGTGGAATTAATATCGATGTCACGCAGCTGGGAGAGCAATGGAGGGAAATCCAACACACACGATCACACACACTAAAGCCCAACACAACACCATTTAGCGCAGGGGTGGGTAAACTTTTTGACTGGTGGGCCACAATGGGCTCTGAAATTTGATAGATGGGCGGGAGCGGGAGCAGATGCATGGAGTGTTTATGGTGACCCACCTCATAGGAGAAAAAAAAATGGAATATGTAGAAAACACGTGCTTTAATGTAGATTGAAAATGAACAAAAGCGTCTTTGAAGTCTCACGGTGTTTAGGTCTTTATTGAAATGACTCCTAAAACACTCAAAAATGGGTGAAATACAGAAATTCTATGACTTGCTTAATATTACTATCATTTCTTCAAGTTTGGCGGGCTGGATTAAAAAGCTTAACGGGCCGCACATGGCCCCCGGGCCATAGTTTGCTAATCCAGACATGGGCAAACTACGGTCCGGGGACCAGATGCAGCCCGGTAAACTTTTTAAAGTAAATTATTAAAATAGCTCTATTTCATCAATTTCTTTCAGTGTTTAAAAGTCATTTCAATAAAAAAAAATAAAAACAGTGAAACACATTATTAAAGCACGTTTTCTACCTATTCCATGATATACTTTATTCTCCTAGGTGGGTCACCCAAAAACTCCATCCATCTGCTCCTGCTCCAGCCCCTCTGTCAAATTTTAGAACCCATTGTGGCCCACCAGTCAAAAGGTTTGCCCACTCCTGGATTAATCTGACGTAAAAGGGCATTTTATTATATTTTATTTTCATTTCAAAGGGATTATTGCACGGAGGTGGGTTGGGGGGGTCTGTATGTATGAATTTTGGGCAGACGCCTCCCACACGCACGCACACACGCACTAAGAGGACGGCCGGCCATGCACCAGCCCCCTCAGTCACGAGCAGAGGAAAGGGAAATCGGTGCAAATCCCACTCGGTTCCTCGTGCATCCCTGGGACAAAACGTGGAAAAAAAAGACGCCTCCCTTCTCTCCAACAGACTTCCCCTCCACTTCTCTTCTGTGCTAAACTCAGAGCAGGCGTCTATTGGCGGGACGATCACCTGAGCTGAGCTCTTCTTCCCGCCTCTTTTTTTATTTTTTTCTTTTGTATTTTTTATTTTTTATTTTTTTTTATGGTTATTGTTGCTATCGTTTACCACCCTCTCCAGCTTTCAATCAAAGCTCCTCAGACTCCTCGGACTGGGGTGACTCTCCCTCCGCAGCCCAAACTAGTGCGTCTTCTTCACCTCTGAGCGAAGTGCTGATGCGCTTCTGGACCGCGGATCTGGAGATGATGATAGACTTGACGTTCATCTGTCGGACTTGGATCGGAATAGCGTACGCCTCAGGTGAGCAGACCCGCAGCGCGGTCACACACACACCCACGCGTGCGCGCGCGCTCTCTCTCGCAGAAAAGTTTGGAGCGAGAAACTTTACGCGCTGCGCTCGTGCGCTCGGCTCGTCATCACTGCTTAAGTGGACCAAGTTCGATTCTGACAGAAAAGGTGAAGATGCGGTGTCGAAGTGATTCATTTTGAACAGGACATTTAATTCGGCAAGCCACGTGCTTTTTTTTTTTTGCACTCTTGTTTCGTTCGTTGCTTATATATTTATTGCAAATGGAACGCTAATTCATCACTCATGGCCCCGCACCACCTGAAGTTTGCCTCTCCCGTAATGGAAGCGGGGAGGCGCCCCGACAGGCATGCTGATAGGCACCTCATAGGAGTAGTAGGAGGAAGAGGCATCCGATGCAATTAGCTGAGTTTGCTAAGGACGCAGCAGCTAATCGGTGATGACGAACACGGCGGCAGAGTTAAGGGACGCAATTTTGGGGGGATTTTTTTTTTCTGCAAAGAAAACACAGGGGCTTGTGTTTAGTATGTAGGTCACATTTTGGGGAGGCAGAGTGGAAAGATAAGGAAGAGGAGGAGGAGGAGGAGAACTCGACAGGGCTGACATGTGGAGGAGGCTGAGGAGGCAGAGGGCGATGGTGTGTGTGTGTGTGTGTGTGTGTGTGTGTTTCCATCCCCTTTTAGATATCTAAGTGGTCCATTCATGTTGTGAGGCTTATGTTGCCAAAACATTAGAAAAAGTTGACGGATGGCCTCTTATCTTTGGTCCAAAGTGAGCGCGGACTAAGAAATCAAACTTTTTTTTTGTCTATCTTTATTTTATTTTTTTTTCACCAAGCTTGCAGCGTCAAGTGTTTAATGTGGGGGCCCTCTGACTGACCCTCTACTGTATCTGGGCTGATGGGCTGAGGTCATTTACAGTTGAGAAGCCAAAGCTGGATTTGTTCTCCAGGCTGCTCTTCACAGAAAAGGTGTTTAGCAGCTGTTGAGGATCACTCAGGGGCGGGGGGGAGGGTCAGCTGTGCTCCCATACGGCTTATCGTACATTCGGGGGCGAGAGGGGGAAACTACGCAATCGGGGACGTATACATTTGGAGAGGAACAGAAAAACACTCTCACTCGCAGGGATGGAATGAGGACTAATGGCATCTGAAAAAAAGGCATTTCAGGGAACCATAAAGACCTTTGTTCATAGTTGATTTTCTTATGTGTGACCAAAGGTGTAAGGCTGAAAACTGGCTTGACATTTTCATGTCCCTTCTGCTGAAAGGTGACGAGTCATAAGAAAGATGTTTACAGTCAAAACCACTGCTATATGCAACCACAACGGCCCACCTGTGGTCCTGCCAGGACACATGCTTCATCAAATATGTCTGTTTGTATTTAATCTATTCCATTACTTGTGCCCTCAAAAGTCTGATATCTGTTGAAGTCGGCGTCAGTTTTCTGTTTTGTTTTCCTCTTTCTTCTCCTTGTGTGATTTGGAGCTTCAGCCGGCGCGTGGGGGTTGTCTCCAACATCGCTCTTTTATTAAAGATGGTTTCATGTCTCCTGCCTGCGAGATATGGAGGAGCAACAAAATCCTCCTATCTGCTGCACCTCCGCGGCGCGCAAGCTCTGAAGCGGCTCTGAAGCCACGGGTCAGTGGCTGATCGCTGCTTCTCAAAGTTCCCCCTCCAAAGTCTTGAAAGTTTTTCAAGCAGAATAGAAATGTAGCTTCTGACACTTCTGCCGCCACGCAGACACCCGAATGAGGTGTTTTCAGCCCAAATATCTATTTGCAGCCCTGTAATAGCTCAACCGTGCAGGGCCCACCACTGTCACAGTTGATGCTGCCCGCGGAGGCGCTCCGTCTCACAGCTATCCGGGAGGCGGGGGGGGCATCAATTTCATATCAGAGAGACACATTTTTTTCAATTATGGCCTTTCAGAGTGTGCCTGTGTGATGGCGAGCCACATTAGGGTAGAGATGTTGGCCAGAGAGTTTTGTCCCAACACCGTGTACAGCAGCTCCTCGCCAAGGAGCACTTCTCATGATGTAATATGTCAAAACTTTTATTTTTAAATCCTCAAAGTGTTTACAGCTGAATATAGTCACAGTAAGTTCAGCTGATGTCTTGGCTGTTATTGGAAAAAATGGCTGATGATGCATTTCCAAAAATCTGTGCCATGTTATTGTACATTATGTTTCGCACTTAAAAGATAATTATTTAATCAGCATGAAAAATGTCGTAAGATGACCTCTTGATATTTTGCATAGCTTGAGATGATCAGAAATGTTTGTATTATTGCACACCAAAAACATTTAAAAGAATTAAAGCACTGAGGTTTCCTGCCAGATTGTAATTACAACCCTCAATGGGTGATTTCTTTTTTAATTTAATAAGGAAATACTCAATTTGATGTAAAGAATCTCCGGTTGAGCCTCTGACATGTGGCCGCTGTGTAGCCAGTGGCCTATTTTAACGGGTCAGATTCCATCAAAACACCTTCTGGGTTTACAGTTAATCCGCCAACAGTCTGATTAATGCAGATGCAGTTCCAAGATAGACAAAACTGAAAATTCAAATGTAGCAGTCAAGCTCAGTGACTCTGACTGACTTGAAAAAAAAATTGCAATTTAATAAAATTTTGCATCTGCAGAGATCTAATTTTCTAAAAACTTGATCTAAATATATTTTGACATGTCTTTCTTCTCCAACAACTTATTAACCCTCGTTACCCCCAATTTATTTTTTAGCAAAACTAAAATTCCTGGCTTAAAAATTAATCCTCATAGTGCGATGATGAAAGAGTCGGCTTGACGTGCTCCCAGACTGAGGGCCAGCTGACTGCAGACGTGCCGTCCTTCAAGTTCAAGGGTCCTCTCAGTCTGATTTAAGACATGAAGGAGTCGTTCAAAACTCAGGAGTCTTTGTATTGACTTATTTTTACTCCTTATAATTCCTTGTCTGTATTGATTCATATCATGGTATCGTATATGGCAAGCTAGCTATAGCATCTTCACTTTGAGAACAAGTGATTCTCACCCTTTGTCACAATGAAAGTTTATCGATTCCTGCTCACTCTAGGTGACTCAGTGACTCGAAAAACTCAAAAGCCAATCCTCATTAGCAAATTTCTTTGATAATCTTGAGTCAGGAACATTAATTGAGTTTTCCGTCACTACCTGGACTGCCTTGAAGAGAAAAGAAATGGATCAACTTCTTTTTAGGCCAGTGCTGATGTGAATTGTCATTAAGGCCAACTGCCCTTCGCTGATGAATTCATCTCTGCGTCTTTGTTTGAGTAATAATAACAAAAACAGTAATTTGACAAACGTTCCCCGTCCCATAGGCCACATATTAGCACAATGAATCAGCTTTTGTCCGAGTCTGAGCTCTCGAGCCAAATGATCTTTGGCTTACTCTTTGGTCCTCGGTGCATAATGTTGATATTGCTTTTCGCAGGGTGTTTTCTGTACGCATACCAGCGCTTGATCAGATCATCCCCCCGAAATTCGACTCTCAACTCTGGGTATTATTCTAGTCGTCCACTTATAGAGGCCGAGCTGTCTCAGCCAACAATATCCCCTTATTCTCAGCGCTGATCTCAGGATTCACACTCGGGACTCTGAGGAGCAGACCCTAGGCGTCTGTCCCTCGGTATCTTGTTCTATCAGCTGGAGGGCGGCTCGGATGATGGAGGAATGTTGCCGTCGCTCCTGCTGTTTGGCTTCAAGTTTAAATAAATGGGGAGTCCCGTACCTCACTCGTCACTGGCGAGGGGCAACGAGGGCCCTCGGGCGTTTTTAGGTTTAGTCACTCACTTTCTCATCGTGCTGCAGTAGGAATGGGCCAAATACGACTCCAGCTGAGAGATAACCTCTGTCAGCAACAGGAGTCGAAAAAGCCAAATATGTGTCTGAGTTGGTGTTAGATGGTTGATCGAAACCATCTGCGGGCAATCTTTGTTTTCATACGACCCTTCACGCATCGTGTGCCTAGTTTTAGAAGATTTCAAGCTGGATAGAGTCGGAATCGATTTTTGAATTAGGCATTTGCCTAGCGCAGCTGTTTATGCAAATGAAACGATCTTTGAAAAAGAATTAAATGGAATTAATTTTTTTCTTGGCGGCAAAACAAGTATCTTAAAGTCTTCTCCTGATTCACAATAGATATGTAAATTGGAAGGCAAAGTAGGGGGCGGAATAAAATTTGCCTTGGGTGAAACCCCTTGTTTTTCAAAATAGCTGCGAAATACACAGATCACAAAAGTCACACAAATTCAGCATGCTATTATGGTTTACATCGAAGGTTAAATGTGGAAAATATGGAACCTTTAAGATGCCTGACAGCAGTGCGTTCCCAGTACGAATCCTCGCGTGCTCATTCCATCAATCAAAGGTGGCGTAGCCCTACGCAAGCGTTGCTAAAACAGAGCGGAAGCTTCACGACTGAACCCCCAGCAAGGTCCCCTCTGTAGTTGACCTGCCCTAAACGAGAAGGCTTGATGGACAATTAAGGAAAAACACAATTAGTGCCCCCTCATTATGCAACTTAACAACTCTCAGATCCAAAAGGACTCTCAATGTTAATGTCTGAGCAGCCTGAACGACTGACACTATAAAACAGTTTCTTCTTCTTCTTCTTCATGCTCTGCCAACAGAAACAACAGCCAGAAAATTACAGCTGGGAGTTTTGCTCAGCAAGTGACTGAATATACTGCAACGTAGACGTTTACAAAAGGGTCTCCACAAGTGTTTTTTCCACGACAGAACTACTGTATCTTGACATGTGAATGGGAATTCACAAGAGTGAAAAGACCCACTGCTGTGGTAATGGGCAGATGCTGTGAAAAAAAAAAAAAAAATTGCTTCTTGATGGTTGTTGCGCGGCCGCCGGCGCGCACACATACAGAGCCGTTTGACAGGAAGTTCGGAGATGAAGGCTGTTTTTTTTTTTTTTTCTTTCTTTTTTCTCCGAGAATATCGCAAGAAGCTCCAAAGTGGTGCAGTTGCCAGGAAACGAGCAGCGTTTGGAGAAGTTAACCGCTGACGGAGCGCCACTGCGGCTATTAGCTTTAAATTGCCTCGCGGTTTTGCAAGTGTATCAAGTCACCGTGGCAGCGCTTTCTCAGTCCCAGGCACCTCTGGCCTTGTCATTGGAGGTCGCCGAAGGGTTCATGGGAAGACGTATTTTGGCAAAGCCCGAGGAAATCACTCGCTTCCCTCCCCTTTGGCATTCAGCGCCGTGATAGTCGACCCTGCCATTCTTACTTTAACCTTGATTTCTTTAGCGCCCTGTGCAACTATGGTGGTTATTAAGTGCACGGCAACATCGGGACACAAAGCCCTGAATGCACTGGGAATTGGGCTTTAGGTGCAGTAATTGCCTATTGTTGGCCTGTTAAAAATATATGTATATGTCTCAGCGGGTTTAGGCAGTGCTCATCTTTGATTTTTTTCCCCACACTCTAAGCAGTGTTTATCATCTTTCAGAATTACACGTCACAGCTCGGCGCCGTGGACAAAGTATGTACCAGATTAGGATTGGCGCCCTTCAGTTATCGAAGGGGGAAGGATTTCTCCATCATAAAAACGATGGCACGCACAATCCAAAAAAAAAGAAATTAAAAAAAAATGGAGTGCCACAGAGGAAGCTGCTGTGTTGTCCGGTGTGCCTGTGAGTCAGGTACAGGAAGATTCAGTCAGGGACGGAGGTTTTAAACATAGGAAGCTGGCCCAGATGGCCTGTCGCAGTGTCCCTGATGCGCCACCCACCTCCACTACGGGGCAGGATGTTGGAAAGGCCTCACTACCCCCCCCACCCCCCATCCCCCCTCCCCTAAATTGCAAATGGGGACAGGGACGTAGTGGATGTCATCCTCCTCCTCCGTCCCGTAACAATGAAATCAAAGCCGGGCTGCCAGTCAGTCGGCCGCCTGGCTTCTGCTCAGCCTTGTGCCGGCGTGACAGAGGAAGTGCGCCGCACTTCTCTCAGACAGACAGACAGACAGACAGACAGACAGGCTGACTGAAAAGAGCTGGGAATGGGGAGCGGTGGCCTGAGGGCTGGCTGACTCCACATCCAGAGAGCAGGTCTGCTCCGTGGCCTGCGTGGCCTCCCCGGCCCCTCACCGGACGTGCGGGGCTATTTCAGTGCGTCTCTCAGCCTTGGATCTCTGCCAGGCTATGTGTCACTGACATAAATGTGGCAGCGCTGTCACCTTAATGTCGCTGTTTACCCTCTGAACAGCTCCAAAGCCTTTTCCTGCCAGTGCAGCCGCTGTCTTGTGCAAGTATCTTGAAAACCTTCACGTTTTATTTAAACTACAGTCAAGGAAAAGCCAAAGTTGAGCTTCTTCCAGAAGTGGGGTTGCAAACAGAGTGATTTTAAACTTGAACACTTCCTCAAAAGCCCCAATCCAGAGTCAGTTTACCAGTGTTTTCTAGCCGTGTCTCTATCGTCTTTGAGCGAACTCCTCAGAAGTCCACGTTTTACTTCTTTGTTGTCATGTTAGAGTAAAGAGATGCAAACAAATGCACAAACTTAAGCTTAGAAGACTCAAAAATTCAAAAATCAGACAAAACTCGCTCAAATTATTACTTGTTGCTTTCACTCATTTCTTTAAATGCCTTTACATCCAGACTAAGAGCACATGAGACAACCTCCTCATCTTGTAACTGTTCTTTATAATATTATTGTAACTGCTGATTGTGAATTGCTGACAATTTTAAGTTTTGCTGCCTCTTGGCCAGGACTCCCTTGGAAAAGAGGTTTCTAATCTCAATGGGACTTTCCTGGTAAAATAAAGGTTAAATAAATACTCCCAAAGTAGATGACATGATTAACCGTGAAAGACGAAAGCCAGACAGCAGACAAAGGGAGAGAAGGACTATTTCTACAAGAAGGGACGAGAACACAGCTGGGACCAATCAGGGGCTGCGTAGACAACGAGACGCAGGTGAAGCTGCAGGTGAAAATCTGACACAATCCCAGAAAGCGGAAAGTAGGACAGGAATGCAAAGACTATCAAAATAAAACAGGAAGTCCAGACATATGGATCATGAGATTTGTTTTTGGGCTGCAGTCTTCATAAAAGCTGTGACACAAGGGGAACAGATGGCTCTCCCAGGTTACAACTTCTGATAATGTGGGAGCTTTATTATGGAGTATTCAGTTGTTTATTTCCCATCCTCTGCTGTGTCAGCTAGGTTTCCACCCACAGCAATAGCAGCAGCAGCGATGGCGAGCTCGACATTAGAGCTACGCAGACATTTTTCTCAATGTTTCGCAATCATGGTTTTGAATGCAGACCACACAGGGTTTGCCAAATGCAACGTTTTCAGAAAACTATTTATACAATCAGCCGCGTTGGGTTTAATCGGGCTTCAATCGACAGCTGGGTGTGGTCACGCAATTCCTCATTTCAGACGGGTAATGTTAAATAAATAATCAATCCTGGCACTTTGGATAAAGGTGTGATGAGTTACGGGGCCCATCGCAGGGCGTGAGCACAGTGCGGATACAGAGGCAAAAGTGTTGACTTGGAATTTTTGGCGTCAGGCGTCTTTTTGCATTCCTACAAACACGCGCGAGTCCAAACGATCCCATGCAAAAAAAACCCACAAAGCCGCGACGCGCGAATCCTCCCGATTGCTTGTGTGAAAGCTCTTCCCTCCACCGTGTCGCATCGCCCGTTGCCAACCTGTCTCTGAGAAAAAAACAAAAACAAACTCCTATTTGTTTCCATAAGGCTCCTCTTTTCCGCTTCCCGTCACGTGACCCCCATCGGGGACAAAACTACAGAGGAGCGAGGAAGCACTAATGGCAACATCTCATTTGCCGTCCATGAAAAGGGGAAGTGGGAGAAGCGCAAAGGCATGATAAAGAAAACAGGAAATTCGCCCGGCGCTCCCTCGGAGGAACACTGTGGCGCCTTTTCCACGCAGATTTCACAAGGTGCAGATTTTTCTGAGCCCTCGTCTCCAGCGCCGACACCTTTTTTTTTTTTGATGCTGCTGTGTGGCGTCCGCTCATCAGGGAAGCTTTACATTTTTAACAGGCTCAGATTGCGGCGTCGTTGCCTCCTTCCTGGAGCTCGCGGTGTCTCTTTTTATCTCTAGTCAGCAGGTGTCCATAGGCTGCAGCGCAGTGTTGCCCCCAACCCCCTCCGACGAGTACGAGCCAGTGGGCTCAAATGGCTCAAAGATGTGGCGCGCGGTTGAGCAGCTTCCCCAAAAAAGAAATACAAAAATAAAGGGAAACAAAAAGTGCCCCACATGGCATGAAAGCATCACTACTGGTGGTCTGCGAGATGGATGTTTTTTAATTACTTTCTGTCGCTCGCTTGCAGGGAAAATGAGGGCCACACCGGAGTAATGTTGTGTTTCAATTCAGTAATGGTCCAGGGCAACGTCTCTCTCCCTTCTTTGGAGAAGAAGCGAGCTAGTGGCCAGATTGTTTAACCCTTCGCAGGGTTGCTCAGTCAAACAAAACGGAACTTCGTGAGGAAGTCAGCAGGGGTTGTAAGAAGTGAAGTTTTATGAGTTGACTTTCAAAAGTTGTTCAATCCGAGGCCAAATCGGAGTCGTAAGACGTTTCCACACACTCTTCACTATTTAGAATTTATTTGAGACATCATCTTAAGCAGACAGGAATTTTTGTTTCCTTTTGGACATTGGTCATGATGAGCGAATGACTTCTTAGTAGTCAAACAGTCCATGACAACTTCAGCAAGTCACTGCACAGAACTACGAAACGACTTAAACCGACCTAAAGATCTTCCGTGTCAGCGAGGCACGTCAAGGCTGGCGCAACGCAACAAGCTGTGCCGACAGGAGACAACAGCGCTTTGAAAAATTCAGACTCGCGCCGCTCACAGGTGCACGTCTGGCTTGTCAGCCCTGACGGAAACACACAGCGCCAGCTGAGCCAACGGCACCCGTGTGTCTCTTCAACCTGGATGATGCTTTTGCGCAATCACTGTCACACGGCTGGCATGTTCATGTTTGAGGGCAGGACAGCCAATTTTTCCTTTGGCCCGTCGGTTGTTGTTTTTTTTTTTTGCCCAATGAAAACAAATTCACTGAAACATTCATGTCGACTTGGCAGAGCCGTCTGGAGCCGTTTCAGCGCCATTCTCACAGCGCAAATGGGTTTTTCAGGGAAATCACATTTTGCACCGAACTGTGAAGTTCCAAGGACGCGTTCAACGAACCGGCGCTTTCACATTAATCCGTATCAAATGACAGCCAATAATATTTCCTTTGGTTGGATTGTGGGTGACAGAGGGATCCGAGGTTTCTGATGTTAAGAGCACAATTAGCTGAATGTCAAGACCCTGGCTGCAAGCTGATGCTCTAGTGTCATAACATATTAATGGATTTTTAAGCATCCACAAGCATGAAGGATTTAATACATCTAAATGTGTCCAAAATATCTTTGCTGTTGTTCATAAAATTGTCGTTTAAAATATATTTCTCTTTATTATTATGTTATTTTTATTTCAGTTCGTGGAGCCTTATCTCGGCACCACCAGATGAAATGTTTTTGGGAAAGCCGACCGCAAATACAGTTATTTTAGCTATCAGTTTTCCGTTTTGTAAAGTGGTTGCTGTAAACCAATCAGCATCCAAGTAAGTTTGCAGGTCAGACAGTCATTAAAGTTTTGTTTGTTGCAGATTGTTTGCAACACGTCCTCCAAAAAAGGACAGTCAGTGGTTTTTGGACGTTCTATCTAATCAGATGTGCTGCTGTGTTTCATTTTTCTCTGGCCTCACAAACAGCCAGCAGCTATCTTAAATATTAACTTGGGGGAAAAAAAGAAGATGTGAGACTTTTAAAACCTGCTTGTGATGTTTAATCAGACAGTGGTGGGATTTGTGGTGCAGCTGCACTGGCCATGCCTCTGGCAATTTGCTTTGACTTTGTTCTTCTGCCTGTATTTTTAAAAAGAATAAAATAAAAAAACAAAATATCCCTGAGAAATTGAAATATTTAAGTATTTCAGATTAAACATTGACTTAATATTAGTAGTTTGCTGCAAAAGGTTCTGGATACTTAAATGGGTCCAAGGTTGTATGGGTAAGGAACCTAACAAAGTGGCGAGAGTGTGTATGTCAAAATCACTGGCAGTTGTCACCACAGGCTCTTTGGCTTTGTCCCAGGACCACACACTCTTTTTTGTCTGTGATATATACATAAAGTATGTATATATGTATGTATGTATGTATGTATGTATGTATTTACTGCCAACACTTATTAATGGCTGCAATAGGAAACCTTCAGTCTCAAAAGATTAGCAAAACAATTGGAAGTCAGCACTGTGTGAAATTGGAAAATTGCATTGCACAAATGATTAATTTGAAAAAGAAAAATTTGGATAATCGTATGGCAAATAATATAAAATGTAGAATCGAAGCTCAAACTCAGCAATCAAACAGTTCAACAATCTAGTTCAGGCACGAATGAGTCGTCTTATTTCCGCTGCAGCCTCAAAGAGCGCAAAAAGAAAAAAAAATCAAACTCCTTGCCCTGGATGTGTGTCAGGAATTTGTTGCTGAAAAAAAAAATCCAGTTCTGACCAGGATGGAACTCTGCACATGCACAAGGGAGCGCGTGGGCGACGGTTTTAAAAAGAAATTGCAGCATAATGCAGTACATGCAGCGCATAACAAATGCATGAGGTGTCCGAAAACTATTTCATCCGCCACCGTACTTCACACTTCTCCCCGCTCCACCGGAACAACCCTCACAAGTGCTCTGAGCCACGTCCACCTTTTTTTGTTTGCTCCACTGTCCAAACCGTATTCAGACGAACGAGCTAACAGAGTGACGGTAGTCATAACAATCGGTCATAAAAGCCAGTGTGAAAAGGTCACACCATGGAAATGGTGTTTATTGTCGCCACAAGGTCCGCCATTGGGCACGGGCCGGGATGATGTGATGTGTTTGCTTTTCTCTGGCGCTCGCTCCGCATATCTGTACATTACTGCGCTGTGTGCTCTTAATTATGTTTTGACAGAATGTCAACTGTGACTAATGGGATTACGCATATATTTTTCAAGCCATTTACCCAGCCGACAGATTGACAGGCCCCTCAGTGTCTGGTGTCTCGCGGTGCGGAGACGCAAGACGCGGGCTCGACGATTTTTGGCCCGAAGATCAAATAACAGTCCTTTGGGTTAGAATCATAATCCGCAACTTGACACTCAGTTTATTGTGTTTGAGTCCAAATTGGGTAAACTTTCAACATGTTACTTTCGGGATGTTTTAGTTTGAGCTGATTGGACAAGTTTGTGGTTTTACCTCCGGTCAAGCCAGCAGCAGTCGCTCGGTAAGCTTTTGTCGAAATCTGCCCGGCGGCGAAGCCTTTCATCAACCTGTGTGCTCACGAAGAACAAAAAAGAACTGTCTACATGAAGTTGAAACAAATCAGTGCTTTTCTGAGGCCTTTAATCAAGCGGATCGATTGCGCTTACGACACCCACGGTATTTACTTAATTCAGAAATTCCAAAAGGATGATACTGAAGAGCTGAAGAGAAGCACCACACATCTTTATTATGTTGAAGTATGAAAAGAGGAAAAAATAAATGTTTGCAGCTTTGGGGCAGCGTAAGTAGAGATTGACTGACCGTGGTCTTATGGGAAGAGCTGCTGAATATCAACTCATTGGAAGGTTCAGTGGGGGTAACATGGTCACCTCGTTGAAGAGATACCACACAGCTCTTTTAATCCCAAGTCACCTCTCTTAATATGAGAGACAGATGCAATTATGTCACCACAGACCTCAGATAAAGAGAGGAAAAGCCTCCTGTCACATGTGGTCCTGGTTGGCGGGGTGAGCAATCGGTGAGGCATAGAAAAAAAGGACATCATTTAGGAATTGAATCTCTTGAAAAGACAGTTTTTCAAGTTGTTTCATTCCAGAGCAAGAAGCCTGAATTCCAAAGATTCTTTTCAGAGACCAACACAACAACTCACCAAATAAGTCACATTAAAGATGACTGATGTGGCCTGACAATCCAGATGCTATCACTTCTTCGCTATGGGCTGTAAACTTAGAAGGATGCAGACGACTCTTTTTTTTTTGCCTTACTGCGTAAATGCACCGTTAGGTAAGTTGTGACAGTAGATTAACGACACTGTGCAAAGCCCCAAACTGTGTTTTTTTGTGTGTGTGGCTAAGGTACCATTGCTTAATTGTGCAGCTCTCAGAATTTTGGCAGCGTTTCGTCTGACTGGGTGCAGACTTGAGTTGGCTGTCATCATCCGCCAGCCCCCGTCGCCAACGCATCAAACAGTGTGAAAATAATTAGAGCTCAAGTAAAATACTACAGACGGGGAGTAGCTTTCCGATACTAACAAGACGCTCCGAACACAATAGGAGCTTCAAACGCTTTCTTGTCAGCTTCGGGTTTCACCCCGGCAAAAAGCCACGTCTCGTCTCTCGGTGCGTGCCGACCAGTCATGACATTTCATAAAGATTTATAATTTGCATCCTGTCTGTCAGCGTGCGATCTCATGACTGATTGTGAGGGGAAACATCCATCATGAAGGCCCAGCCGGGATTTTTTTTTTTTTTTCTTCTTTCTCATTCCGGGTGTCTCCCTGAAAGAAAAACCCTGTAGCAATCCATCATGGACAAGTTGAGGAGACGGCAGAGCGGCGGTTCCGAACCCTGGTGGGGATAGAGCGTTGAAAACAGCTTGTCCTTCATCTGAGTCGTACGACTTTTACATACTCACATTTGTTCCGACCTTCCGGCTGTTATTCATTTCCCCTGAGGAAGTTCTTGATGGTGAAAACGTAAATCACACTTTTACTTTTTTTTTTTTTTTTTTTTACCTCCAAATGCCTTATTGAAGTTTGAATTAATTAAATTCATTGGAGGAAGCGAAAACAAGGCGCTTTAAATAACATTTCCAATCCCGCTGAAGGTGGAAGCGAGCGGTCGTGGCGAAGCACCTTGAGAAGAATTTCTGGTGGCAGAAAAAGAAAAAAGGTTTTTGACTTTGGTGCAGTTGTGTGTAATATCTACAAAGCCATGTGGGAAATATCTTTCTCATTAGCAGCTAAATGCTCCCTGGTTCACCACCTTTTTGTCTAACTTCCGTTGTTTGGAGCTGAGCAGGCACTTTGCATAGGTTACGGCATATGGATATAATAAGGAGCAAATTCTTGGCACGAGGCCACGATGATACCAGACTTTGGCCTGCTGAGCCAGCACTCTGGCTTGAGCTCCTCACTGGCCTGGGAATAAAATGATTGAGTTGTGTGGTTCTGATTGGACTGAATTTATAAACTCTCTGCCAGGAAACTCGTTTTGTTTTTGTTTTTTTTTCCAATGGAGTCTCTGTTCATCTAATGTGAAATACCATGAAAGTTGTTATTTCTTTCTTATTTTTGACTAATAGGTTGTTTTAATACACTGTCGAAACCAGCTTCTATAAATCTACATTAAAAATGTGTTCACCGACTTGCACCGAGAGTCCAAGTTATGAAATCTCAATCATTGACCGCAGAGAAACCTCAGAACAGCAGAAGGTGTTTTCAGTCAGTCAGTCTCTGACCTGAATTGGATTCCATTACCAACCGTTTCATTTTAGCTTTGGACAAAAACAAAGAAGCAACTGTGACAGAGCTGCCCATAAGGTCTGCAGAAGAAGGGGGCGAGGGAGTACAGGATTTGACCGTGAGCGTAGCTGCTGCTAATTGAATTAGCAAACTGAATGAACTAAATGACTTGTTTCCACTGAAAGAAGAACAAAGAACAGGACAGAAAGCTTTTCTTGGTTGACATTTTGTCTTTTCACCCTTGGCTGGCTTTGGCAAGAGTTTAATTAAACCCTGTAGTGAATCTCTGCTAGCCACACTGGTAACGTGGTCTTCATAAATCCCCTAGCTGCAGCTAACAGGCTAAGCTGGCTGTAAAACATGACTGTGATAAACAGAAAGGTCATCCAATCGCTTTCCAAGTTTTGCCACCTGGTTAAAACAGACGTATTTGTGCGATAAAGCCAAAGGCTTTTGCTTTGTTCCATCCCGGTGTGCCAGGCGATCACACTGTAAATCCACACGACCACATTTTGATCCACATTTTGGGCTCGAGTTCATTGCAGAACCCTGTTATTGCACGATGTTTGCCAGGAATTTGTTTCAAAGCCTGATACGCTTTCCGTAAAATAAACAGCTCGCGAGGCAGCTAGATTCCGTCCACCTGATTTTTAACTTAACGGACTGAAGGCGTTTGTTGTTGCAGGAGGTCAAGAACACGCCTGGACCGTTCCCTAAAATAGTGAAGGTGTGAGCTGCGCTGACAGGAATTTCCTTTCACACTCTGCCCATGTCTGTGGAGCCTTCGGAGGCTCCCTGTGTGGCCTCGGACCCCCTGATTGGATTTACGGTATTTCTCAGGTGGAGCGGACAAAGTGGTGTTGTGTTTGCCGAGTGAGCGGCGATGGGACCGCGTTCAGCGGCATGTTCACATCTGAGCTGAGACAATATGTTCGGAACACTTAGCTTCTCCTCTGGGGTTAGAGTTACAAATCTCTGAAAGAGCGAGGAAGGAATACCCCGCAGGGAGCCGAGCTAGGAATGATTCACCGACTTCCCGCTTGGGCGTTTGTTTGCTGTCAGCGTTACTGGAAGAAATTAACATGCGTGCCGTGCCATGTTGTGCAGGGCATAACTGCGCACGATATTGACTTTTAAAAGCAGAGCAAAAGGCAGAAGGCGAGATGGCGCTTGGCGCTTTTGATGCCTCGGCAGTGATCCCGCCGCAGCGTGTTAGACATTCGAGCGTTGCTCGGATGTTTAACTTGAAGCCGTAATATACGACACATATCAGGATAAATCCGGTTTTTCCTCGTTTTGTTTTCCACATCGGAGATTAATAATGCTCACATTCCCGTACTGTAGATAATCTGCTGCCAGCAGGTGGTGGGACGGACGTGGCGACTCTTCCGATGCAACACAACTGGAGATACAATCATTTCCATTCCTTGCATTCCTGTTTCTCATCAAACTCTAGTGCGTTATCCGCGGTGCATCTGACAGTTCAGAGATTCATCTGTACCACAGAACTGAAAGGCCCAGAGGTTTTGAATGCAAAGGGGGTGGGGAGGGAGGTCCTTCTTCTTTCAGACGTTCTTTTGTCAAGCCTCTGTGGTCTTGAGCCAAACTGTTTATCTCAAATCCAATGGCAGTGGAAAGGTCGAATGAAAGCACAGGCTGCATAAAAGACAAAGACACGAGAAACATAGAATAGAAGAAGAAGCTCTGGAAAAAAAGCCTGTGTCTTTTTTTCAAGGGGTCTGCTGAGGAAAAACTACCTGTGGAAAAATGGTGCAGGAAGTCTTTATTTCTTGTCGAATTTGCCGCCTTAGGAAAGTCCTCCCAGCCCCTTGTTAGTTTAGAAAGTTTTATCTTGTGGTGCAGAATTCCATCAGGAAAATGAAAAATGCGCAATGCAGAAAAGGTTTCATTGATTCACTTTCTTTTTTTTTGTTTCACAAACAACACAAGCAGCTTTCTGGATGTAATAGTGACAGCAACAAGGAGCAATTAAAAAGATTTCTGTTAAGAAGGAAAACAGAGAGTTTGACAAGTGTTGATCGTTTCTTTCTTCTTCTCGTTCTTCTTCTCGTTCTTCTTGTCTTTCCTGGCCATGAATCGAATAATTTTGAATTCAGCAGTCCTTGAGTTTGAATGCATGTCGTGGCTTTGTTGTTTCTCTGCAAGGACTTTTGTTCACCTTTCTGTGGATTCTATTGTTGTGGTCTGTGATTGTTGTGTTGTGGATTAAATGGACAGAAAGGTATAGACACAGTAGTGCTTTTTCATGTAGGAAAACTTCAACACACTTCAGTTTTGTTACTTCTAGTTTGAGCGTATTTGACTGCAGAGAAAATCCACTTTGTCTGCAAATTAATATTTTTGCATAATTTTGTAAACCTCTCATTTGTCGTTTACGCACAAAATAAACGCAACACAAAACAAAGACAAAATATCAACATTTAACACATCCCGAATAGCAAGCTTAATAGGTGACTTTGTAAATGGGTGTGACTCCCTGCACTGTGCAGTAAGGAAGACTCAGCTTCATTGGAACATGAATTCGATGTGTGTGTGTGTGTGTGTGTGTTTATCTCCCCTCAAGCACCCTTCAGCATCACAGCTTCTAATAGACCTTCACTGTATTCATTTTACCGCTCTCCGTGCTAACCACTTAGCGTATCTCCTTTTCGGCCAACACATGCTAATTGCGTAGCGGGCGGGAAAAAGCACCTGAACTTCTGGGATGCTTGCGGGTCGTGAGCGACTGTTATGTCGTGCCTTTCCCTGCCGCCGGTGTTGCTTGTGTGATGCAGCGCAGGTCATTGATTTAACAAACTCGCGCCCATTCAGCCATAGTGCAGATTATTGATTAGCGTTTTTGAGCAGCCTGAATGGAGGCTCCAAACTGTTCAAGTCGCTGCGGTTTGCTCCCTGCTTGAGGTTGTCGGGCCGTTCAAAGCGCCACATGCTGCTCACACGTCAAACAATTGGATTTTTTTATAGACTCAGGCTCTGCTGTGAAAAATGGCTGTGGCTTCGGGTCCACAGAACGCACCCCTTTGCGCCGTGCGTGTTTCCAGCTCTAATGATATCCAGGTTGGGTGGGCATCATGTGACACTTTTATGTATGATGGAATTGGAGGTCTGCGGCGCTGATAGCACCCTGTGGGGACACAGGGGTGATAATGAAATCCCCCACCAGTCACATTAACCAAACACAAGTCAGGGACGCAATAGGGACGCATTAGTCGTAAATCAAGGCGAAATGGCCCATGTGGCTGTTTCAGAGGAGCGGCGGGGCCGAGGCGTGAAAGGACCGCGCTTTCTCTCGGCGCTGCGCAGCCTCTAAATGGGACCGACGTTGTTTTCATCTGAGCGGCTCTTATCAGATTTCATATTCCTGGCGCGAGATTGGACAACGTCCCCGCAGCTCTGCCACGTTCACTTGTTCCAGAACGACTCGTGTGAAAATGATTCTCACAGCAACCCGCCTGCGTTCGCTCCCCCAGGTCTGGTGATTGGCATTTCTATGACTCCGCCCATCCTCGACGGCGGCAAAGGGGACCTCGTGATTCCAGTGCGCACCACGCTCACCATCACATGCAGGTAAATGCGCGCGTCCCCCGTTTGTGAGATTGTCTTCGTCACCTGCCTCCATCTGAAGCTACGTGCTCTCTGCACTCCCTCTCTCTCATGTCCTTGCTGTGTATCAAAAAATGAGCTCTGGGTGTATGAATTTCAGATTGAATTTCAGAATTGTTGTGAATCTGTTGAAAATTAGTGCATTTAATCCAGTAAAACAATTAAAAGTTGTTTTACAAACGTTTTATTAATTGAAAAAATGATTTCACTGTTATTCTACATGTAATTAAATTACATACAGAATAACCCCTTTTACTGCAAACTATATGACTGAAATAGGTTATCAATAACAACACATACAGTACATCATAGTGCAACATAGTACGACACTTTCTTACTTGCTTTTATGGCTGGGGAATCAAAGCCTCGACAAAATAACACAAATTTTGTTTCACAGTGCAGGGGTCAATAAAACCAACGTCTTGTTGTTTTTTGTCATAATTAAAGCAACTTTACATGCCTCAAGCTTCTTCCCAGTGGTCAAAGGTTTTTTTATTTGTCTCAGCCTGGCACCAGAAATAGAATAGTCCTCCCTTGGGTAATATGCAGGGCAAAAGTCAAGGCATAAAATAAAATTTATCAAAAAAAGTATAAAAGTATCAACAAGATATGCAATCAGAGCAATGCGAAAGAAGCGTCACTCCAGTCAAAACTGCTCTGTAATCTAGAAAATAATCATATCCACGACTAAAAAATGTTGTTCCGAATGTTTTCTAAATTAGAATCAGTGCAAATAAAAAGCAAAAGACGAATAGATTTTCTGCATGTTTTTGAGGAGAGTGTTAGAATATAAAAACACCCTCTTCTGGTGATTAGAAATAAATATGTCCAACCCAGTTTGCACAAAACTAGCACTTCTGACGTAAAACTGTCACGTCAAATCACCAACACATTTCTTTAAGAAGCAATTTATTCCTTTTGGGACTGTAGGATTTTCGAAAAACCTAATTCCCTATACAGCCCGACCTTTGGTTCCAATTTGAAATCCACCCATCTAATGTTAAAAACACACAGAAATACGTTCACGTCCACAGAGATTTTTTTTTTTTTTTTCAGCCTTCACTCGGCGGCCAACCCTAATTGAAAGTGAGTTGTAGCGAGATATGAAATCCCTCGAAATAACCATCCCTTTATCCGTATTAAATCTCTGCCCGCTGCCAAGTCTTCATTTCATTAGCCGTTTTGTTTCTGCGGCGCAGGGAAAGAACCGTCCCTTCATTTTTAAAAAGTTGTTTGCTCGACGTTCTCATCTGACAGGTGCTTGTCAGGTAAGCCCCACTTTCGGGATTTAGCCATCACAGAGTACAGTTTTCTCGACAGAAATGAAAATGCTAATCCGCTCCGGAGCACTTTCTGCCATTTCCATTCCGCTCGTTATGTCCACTTGTCACATGTTGGCATCTGTACTTGCGGTTGACGGACGGAGGCAGGTGGTAAGAGAATCTGACAAACATTACGATTTCCTACGTTTTTTTTTAACGGTTAGATCCAAGACAGACGATAATAGCAGCACAGATGACATTTCAATCACCATCACATAACCGAAAAACGCACGTCACAGCACTAACTGACATAGCTAGGTACGTTTGCTGGTTGGCAGTTAGCAAGGTTCGCAACCATGTTGATGGCATTAGCTCACCGGTGTAATGATATATGTCATTGAGAAAGGGACACATCTATCATTACCCATTCAATGTACTTCAGCTATAAAAAAAAAATAATAATAAAAATGTTTAATGCTAAAACACCTCTGAATGTGAAGTAGTTGAAGATTAAAAAAATCTCTTAATCTTCATTCCACTCCCACCATTTGACTACCTTTGCTGTTCAGTCTGAGTGCACTTCATATATTAGTATTGGGTCTAGACAAACACAACTTGCAACACACCTGTTGAATAGTTAATGCAAACCAATTTTCTTTTTAATGTCTTCCTGTCTGTCGCATCAGAGGACAACACACACTGGCGTGGTCCTGGCCTGATGAGACGTTGGAGGTACAGGAGATAACCAGCCGTCAGCACCAGTTAGCGTCCACCAGCAGCCCGGACCTGAGGGTTGCAGTGGTCAGCGAGTGTCCCGGGCAGCCCAGCAGGCCGTACTGCAAGAGGCTTTCCCTGCTGTGGGCTCAGGCCAGGGACACGGGATACTACAGCTGCTACAACAAGGATGTCAAGAACGTTGTCGTCGGCACCACCGGCGTCCAAGTTTACGTCTTTGTCAGAGGTGAGCCGCCTATCCTGCGATTCAAACCCCGTCTGTACGCAGCACTTTCAATTTGAAACAACACTCGAAAGTAGAACATAGTAGACAACACGCAAAACGGTCGGGTTTCAATCAATCAATCCATCAATCAATCAATCAATTTTTTCTTGTAAAGCTTCAAATCACATCCAACAGAATCCCAAACCGCTTTGGACAATCAGAGGGAAAAACCAACTGATGGGATCTGATGGGGTTTGACAACATGCCCGTTGCATATGCGGAGAATACCTGAGTCGCTCTGATGATACAAATTGCCTCCACAAAATGCCACAGTTGGATGTGACAACAGTCAGCAAGGGATTCTACACTCTGCATGCAAACAGCCCATATAGAGAGGAAAAAAAGAGAAATACTGATCCAGGTTTTCAATCCATCTTTACCCTGTGATAAAATAGCAACTTACACGTAGTGTTGCCGACCTTCACTCCACACCGGCAGGTATCACACTTCCAAAAACGGGGTCGGCCTTGATGGAAAAGCAATTGGATAATTGGTTGTTTTGGTGTCACACCTGCCTGAGTGAAGTCTTTCTGCTCCGCCGGGCTGTTAGCGCTGAGTTTTCCTTGGGTGCCTCACAAGAAAATCACAAACGTCCTACTGAGGCAGATCCGCTGTTTGAGCAAGACTGCAGCATCAAAGCAGCCCCGGCATTCTCTGGTGCTGGGAGTTGTTGACTTTGCCTCTGTGACACGCTGGAAGCTTGAAAGATTAATGTTTGTGGGAAAAACGGAGATTCAGCGTGTTTGATGAAGGCAGAAGCAAGCAGCTTGCTAGCTTTCCTAATTAGAGTGGTACATATTAGGCGTGTGCGTAGAGGCGCAAGCAACTCTCATTAAACCCACCCACTTCAGAGTGGCAAAATAAAATGGGTGTTTTTTGCTACTGGATGTTTTACAGTGTGCAAAAAAAAAATATCCTCAGAATAAGTTTCTGCAGCTCACTCTCAGAGGAACCAAGCTCCCGGCTTTACTCATTAGCTGCGATTTGTCGTTGTTTGTTTTTTTCTGTGTTTCCAATAAGAAGATTAAAACGCAACTCTCTCACGTTCTCACACTGACACCGACTCCTCTAAGCTCATCATCCCCCTCCCGGTGCGGAGTAAAAGCCCAGAGGGGATGGAGAGAAAGGGACTGCAGATGATTTTCTTGTTCCTGCTGACCAATCATCTCCTGGGAAATCCCTGTTTATTTCCACCGACCAGCGCTGCCCAAACTGCGTCCGGAGAGCCAAGCGGGAGTCTGATCAGGATCAGACGAGCGCGGCAGCGGTAAATGAGACCCAGCATGTGGTCAGATCAGAAGAGATGCTTGTGGACCAATTGGGACACCCAAACCCCGTGACAAACCGCACACTTTCCTCTGAACGTTCAGGTGAAAAAAAAACACCTCTCCTCTGCACTCCCAGCCTGGTTCATATACCGATGCTTTTTTCCCAGCTTGGCCGCAGGCAGGACATTCCCTCGACCAGAATAAGTCTAATAACTGCAGTGAGTGATTGCGGAGATCTGAAACTGCGGGGAAATTGTGTGCATTTCTCTTACTTGTGTGTATCTAGCCTGCCGTGGGGCAGACATATAAGCGTCTCAGCAGGACTGATTATTTGGCTTTGGCACTAAACTGAAGTCAGATAGATAGGGCGAGATACAGTTCCCTTGTAGGGGGCGTAAAAAAGAGAAACAGGAAAAAAAACAAAGTAAGATAGATAGATGTGGGAACGTATCACCACTGCCAGCTGAGCAGAGAAATAAGCTTTGTGTTTTACAGTTTCCATAATAGATGGAGGAATTATAAAAACAACCCAGTGTTGTCCTTCTGTCATAAACTTAGAAATTTACAATACAAAGATTTATTTTGAGCAATGATTTTGGTCGGAGGCATGCTGTCAACTATTTTACAGGCCTTTATTTTTGTATTGCGGTGTATTGTGGCCACTCGTTAAAAAATCTCATCGGAAGTCCGGTGTCCAGTTCTTACATCCATGGTGTTTCCATTTCAGTAGAAAAAGTAATTTCAAGTCAGTGAATCAATAGAAAATGTTTTTTTAAACGAATAACAATCACATAGTCTTGCTTTGATATGACAACGGCGTCGTAAATAGCGTGTGCAATGCCCTCCAAAGCCGCTGGCGCTACTTTATTGCCCGGACGGCGAGCCACAAGCTGTCAGTAAAGAGGGAAACATCAAGGTGTCGGGAAGAGACGCTCGCCACTAACAGGCGGCTTAGGGTTAAAACCGTGGCAGCCAGGATTAAAGCCCTCGGCTGTCAGTTTCTCGGCCGCGCCTAATGTTATTTACGGCCCGGTGACAGACCGGAACATTAAAGGTAATCATGATGGACTCGACGACACGCAGGCCAGTCTTTGGCTTCGTCATGGCGCCGCGTGATGTCCGAAGAGTTCGAACCACCAGTAATGGCATAATTACACTGGTAATAGCCGCCATTATCCCGGCTACTGGTGTGAGGATTGTCTGCTTACTCTTTTTTTTTATTATTATTATCATTTCTGCATCCAGACCCCGAGCAGCCCTTCCTCAAGAGAGGCGGCGAGGGCGGCGGCAGCAACCTGGAGACCATTTTGATCACGCGGCTGTCCACCCACGTCACCGTGCCGTGTCTGGTCACCGTGCCCGATCTCAACGTCACCCTGCAAACGGTGGGTGTCTCTTCTGTTACTCAACCTGAGGCGGTCAAGTGGGGGACTCATGACTAACCCTGTCGCCGCAGTATCCCACGACGCTGGACAGCAACAGGATGACGTGGGACAACAAGCGAGGCTGGACCATCCCACGGCAGGTCATCGAGAATGTTCCCCTGGTCCTGTTTATGACATGCATGGCGGTGCTTCAAGGCAAAGAGTACCAGTCGGCAAGCTACCTCATCCACGCCACAGGTAAAAAAAAAAAAAAGAATGTGGAAGAAAGAATCATTGTGGTGGAGTGTTGGCTTTTTCTGGGTTTCTGCCAAAGGGTGAGAAGAAAGAAAAAACTTGGCTGTAACCCAAACATTCACAATTGCGGCCGGCAAAAACAAAATAAAGAGTGACAAGCCAATCACAGCCAACAATAGCAGCAGGTCCAGGAGGTTCTCTGCAACAAGCAATGAACTAGAAGCCAATTTAAAGGATGATTCCACGGGAATATTACAAGAGAAATAAGTGCCACCATAATATGATGCTCACGAGTCGACCTAATAAACATATAGTCAAGCTTTCCCTTCTTTAACCTCCATTTTATTCCTCCTCAATGGCAAATACTTCAAATGACCTATGAGGCCTGCTTACTAAGATCTTCGTGCTGGGTTCCTACATCTTCATCAACGTCCAATTCAAAGACCCAACACAGCACACTAAATGTTCTGTAAATGAATGATGGGTTCAATGTAAAGCTTTGGCTGCTTTGAAAAGCACTATACAAATCCAATCCAGCATTATTATTATTATTATTATTATTATTATTATTATTATTATTATTATTATTACTTTGCTTTTCTGGCACAGATTCATTTTCAAGCACTCAATGACAAGTTTACATCCAAACGCGTTATGCCCTGACCGTAGCTCCTCTCTCAAATTCACTCTTTTTTCCAATTATATGTTTTTTATTCTGTCTTTCACAACATAAGGGCTCTCACATCGTATTGCACAGCAATCCAGTGACTATGCTGATGCGTCCAAATAATAAATTAAATTGTTATCGCACAATAAATTAAACAGAAAAAAAAAGTTCTTGTTTGAATTAGGCTTAAGCCGCTGTGCAAGGGGAATTAAAAGTGCAGACAGAGCAGAGACTCGCTCACCTCTCACTTTGTAGAGAAAACCAGACCCGCTGCTGTCGGGTCCAAAAGTAACAGGAGCTTCGGACAGTGCAGGTCCACACTCTGCGCTAATGGAGCGTTGAGGCAATCAGAGAAGCGCTGTCTGCTGCACAGTCCCAGCACCACTGAGCTTTTTTTTTTTTTCGTCTTTTCTTTTTTCCAAAAAAAACAAAAACTCCAACATGTAATTTCCAGCAACTGCAGAGGGAAACAGGGTTTAAATATCAGAGGCAGCAGGTTTGCCCTGCACTTTTTAAACACTCTTATCTGTCTTTCCCTGAGGTTTATTCCATTTTAATTTCCTCCAATGATTTAAAGCTTGACACATGAATGGGCAAAAGTTCAGGCCTGTGACAGACACTTTCTTTATAGTAGGATGACTCCTCCGCACCAAAGGAAGGTCACTTCCTTTGGTGCTGCGAGGAAGGAAAAGCCTGCCTCTTTTTGCCACCACTGTCCCACCGTCTCTTCCTCCCCCCTTCCCCCCAAACCCTCCCCCCCTCCTTTTTTTCTCTTTCCCATACAGGAAGTCATGTTTACAACGTCAAGCTGTTTCCTGAAGACCCGGTTGAGCTGATAGTGGGGGAGACCCTCGCCATGAACTGCACTGCGCTGGTTGAGTTTGACACAGGAGTGGACTTCCAGTGGTCCTACCCCGGCAGACCGGTAGGCGCATCAGTAGGTCGGCGGAATGACGTTAATGAATGAAAAATCTGAACTTTTGGAACACGTTTCCCTTCCCCCCCGGCCAGACAAACAGCTTGGTCGACATAAAGACCCATCGGGAAGCTCTGTCGCAAGCCACAGAGGCCGTGAGCATCCTGACCATCCACAGGGTCAATGTCACCGACACTGGCCTCTACTGCTGCAACGTCACCAGCATTGGCACCAGGCAAAGCCAGCAAACACAAGTCATTGTTTATGGTAAGAACCCGAGTTGCGTTTTTTTTTTTGCTCAGAGGAACGTCGTCCGCGCCGACCTTTGTGTGTTTGTTTGGGAGTGGCGACAGGGCTGCGCTGGGCGTGGTGTCGTCGCTCAGCATTGTGTTGGAGTCCAAGCAGGATCTGTGAGGGAATCTGTAAACCGACGATAAATTTGTACATGACCAGGGCAGCTTGACACAAGGCTGAGGTCATTTGCAAGCGGTGGAGCTCGGCCAGTTTAGCCTCGGGTCCCCCCACCCTCAACAATCAATGAGAAACCGTGGCCGGAATCGAGGAGAACTGCTCGTGTTTATTCAATGAAAATATGGTGCATAGAGAATATTGCAGTGTGACAACACGCAGAAAAAAACAAGTTTAATGGGGAACCAAGAAAACCAGATGATGCCATGGGAGAAAATATTATATATTATTATATATAATAATTAGCAAACTAAAAGGAAAAGTTAATCTGAGGGTTTCAAGAATATTAATGTCACCCAGCATACTCAGCAGCCCGGTATTAACAATGCTCAATCCATAGCAAACCATTGATCATGAGGATGTTGCAACATACATAACACTTACTTAAGTGACTTGCTGCTTTCATGGTTTCATGCACAAACATGAAATGAAGTCCAACCACTGAGAAGCAGTTTCAAAAAGATGAGAGAGACCACATGAAGATTTTGCAGGTAACCCAGTAGTTGTGAATCTCTTTTGCGGGGCACGAACAAGAAATTGGGATCAGATCTGGTAAAAAATAAATAAATAAATAAATAAATATATATACATATATATATATTCAGTCTTTGGGTTTCTTCAACAGATGGGTTGGCTCAGGTATCAGGATATAGTTGTGTATTAGTGCTTGTGACGATCACGTGTTATCATTCATTAAACTTGGTTCGTTGTACATATATATAGGTGTTACAAATTATTCCATACAATGTGGAAACCTGTAGAAGGCAGGGTTTGGAAAACCTGCGTCTGTTTCGGTTGCCTAGCAACTGGCCCTGGCACCGAGGTTTGCCACACGGGGAAAACTCCTTGTTCGGTCTGAATGAGGGTTGAAAGAGATTGCACTCTTAGCCAGCAATACAGTATCTGTAGTGCAGAGGAAGATTAGCCTCTTTTCAGTATAAATGTGTCATGTAACTCATGACCATGTTAGCATTGCTAATGTAGCGCCAATGATAGCGTTTTCCGGTTTAGAATAAATCCAGCTGCAGATCAGAGATGGATTGAATTGCTGCAGGATGGTAATAATATTTTAGGTTAACATGGATGTGTGTGCGGTTCATGCGATAGAGGTTTCACTAAAACACAAATAATATTGTACGTTTTATTTGTTAACCTAGTGGGGACCTCTGACACATTTTTTTTCCCAGTCATTTATTGAGATATTTCAGCCAAACCAAAATCATGTTATGACAGACCAACGCTCTCATCATCCACCATCAGCCCTGGCACGACTCGGCTTATTTTAGACTAGACTGAAGGCGGCTCTGCTGGAGCAATGCCAGAGGTCACTT
Source organism: Thamnaconus septentrionalis (assembly GCA_009823395.1). NCBI lineage: Eukaryota > Metazoa > Chordata > Actinopteri > Tetraodontiformes > Monacanthidae > Thamnaconus > Thamnaconus septentrionalis. The sequence goes on along the minus strand of CM020509.1, from coordinate 15,831,157 downwards.
CCACTGAGCCGGGGTTGCATTTTATTGCTTTTAAATGAAACTAATGAATAATTCTTTTGGTGGGGTGGGCGCAGGAAAAAAAATAAGACGGCCTTGCTCTAGGGATCTGTGCCACGACAAATCTATCAATTATTTAGTACTGTGGGCTTGACAGGTGTTTCTGATTCCTCCGGTGTCCCGCAGTCACAGTGAGGCGTCTATAAGCAGAGGTCCTGATGTGACACCGGATCACCGCTTGAATCCAGAAATATCGGCAGTGAGCGGAAGCTCCCGTCCTCCGCACTCGCAAAGTTCTCACCCGTTGGGCCCACAGGCAGAAAACATTGTGTCATAAAAGGAGACTTGTGTGAAGTTTAAGGTTTGATCCCAGAGATACCGTGTTGACTCCGCTTTCAGAAAAGCCGTTCATCCGACTCACCCACAGAACCGGGCCGGTGGTGGAGGCCACGGCCGGCCAGAAGTCGTTCAAGCTGCGGGTCAACGTGTCTGCCTTCCCCGCTCCTGAAGCCCAGTGGTAAGGAGGAGCGACGCCATCCTTTAAATCAAAGGCTTAGCTAACTTAATCACCGTTAATGCATCGTTTTACCGGATTAACGCACCGTCAGAGCTCGCAGGCACAGTTTCCGGTTTCACTTTGAAGTGCGTTTGTGTGTGTGTGTGTGCGTGTCTTGTGTTTACAGGTACAAAGATGGAAAGCCGATAAACCAGCTGAAGATAAAACGGATGAGGATGCACCTGAACCACGCTCTGGAGATTAGAGATGTTTGTCAGGAGGACTTTGGGATCTATACAGTGGTGCTGAGGAACAGCGCCGCATCTCTGGAGAAGAAGCTCAACCTCACACTTGTCGTCAATGGTAACTAGTCCGTTGAAGTAGTAGAGTGGCTCCTTACACAACTTACCATTTCGAATATGTTTAGTTCTTCCTTGTAAGAAGAGTAAGTTTTTTGTTTGTTGATGTCTTTACTTTTCTTAAAATGCTTATCTGAAGACAGTATATATGGTTAATAACTGAAGATAGGAATCAATTTTAATCCTCAGAATTTCAATATATCCATCCATCCATCCATCCATCCATTTCCAATACCCACTTCTTCCAGAGCTCAGGGTCACTGGGGTCTGCTGGAGCCTCTCCCAGCTGTCATAGTGCGAAGGCAGGGTGACTCCCTGGATGAGTCGCCAGTTCATCGCAGGACCACATAGAGACAAACAAAACTCTTCGCACTCACATACACACCTATGGACAATTTAGAGTTTCCAATTGACCTCTCATGCATGTTTTTGGGCTGTGGGTGGAAGCCGGACACCCAGGAGAGAACCCACACAGACACATGGAGAACTTGCAAACTCCAAACCGAAAGATCCCAGACATCAAACCCACAACCTTCTTGCTGTGAGGTGGAAGTGCTAACCACTGCGCCACCATGTCGCCAACTTTAATGTATTTAAGGCTAATTCAACTCCAAACTAACTGATCTTGCACAGCCTGTGCAGCCAACCAAACAGGCCTGTACACAACTTTTTGCCTCTCTCTCTCTTTTTTTTGTCAGTGGTCCCGCAGATTCACGAGAAGGAAGTGGCAGACCCATCCAGTCCGTATCCCAGCGGCAGCAGCCAGACGCTTACATGCACCGCCTTTGGTCTCCCCGCTCCCAACATCAGCTGGCAGTGGAGGGCCTGGGGCCCCTGTGGCAACAGCAGCGCTCAAAACAAACAGTGAGTCGACAAAGTTTCCTCCCAGATACAAATCATGAAGGAGGAATATATTTAGCGCGCTGTTCACATCCAGCGAGGGTGCAGATAAAAACGTAACCTTTAAATGGGACTGGATTGCTGAGACCGTGCGCAGCAGATCCATCTTTAAAATCTTCCATCTTGATCTTTTTCATCCAAAAATGGGTTTTTGTATTTTTGGGTCTCGCCACATTTGTCGATAAGAGAGAAGGAGGAGCGACAGCCCCGCGGCTGTGAGTAAAATAGGAAATTGTGCAGCCTTGAATGAAACAATACGTTCTGCAGCGACACAAGAGGGAAACATTTTTATATTAAAAAAAAAAAAAAAGAACAAATAAATGTAGGGAGGTTGGGTCTCTCCTTTATAATAACAGCACCACCTGGTAAAGTAGAAAATGTTTCAATATAGTTTTAAAGGGTCATTCTACCCAAATTCTCACGTCTGTAAAGGTTATTCAACTGAATATCCAAAACACACTTCTACTGTACTTACACTTAAGGTTTATAACATCTATGCAATTCACACTGGGCTAATGGGAAAGGCTATATGGTCTGTCTTCCAAGAATATGGAAAATTGGAAAATGGATTGATGGACAGATGAGTCCAGATGAGAGACCAGGTTCGAGTTTAAACCTTCAGGGACTCAGAAGTGCAATTATTGAACGGCACAATTCCAATTCTGCAGAAACAAACTACTTCAAAGAACTGAAGCCCTTTCCCCAGTCAAATAGCTGTGAATACATTTTATGGATGTTTTATTGATGTACATTTTCAATTGGCCTCCCTCTCTCAACCGCTCTCTGAAAATATACAAATCCCATTGCAAATACGGTATGTTTTCCCTGTGCTCCTGTATGGATAGAAAAGAGAGAGAGAGAGAGAGAGAGAGAGAGAGAGAGAGAAGAGAGAAGTGCTATAGAGAAAACAAGGCAGGTAGCAAATGGAGCCCATTTATCCACGACGTGTTGGAAGTGACTTCTGTTGTTGAAGTGGAAGGCGAGGGAGAGTTAGCGAAGAATGAGGTGTGGAGGAAAGTCGGCGGAGAGGAGGGAAAGTTAAATTGAGGAACACGGTGCGTTTGGCGGAATGTGGAACAGAACAAAACAAACTGAAGAGCAGGATGAAAGAGGATGTGCGAGAGAAAAGCACTGTGGACCGTGGCTGATGCCGCTCCTCAAAAATCAAGAGTACGAAAGTCGAGACCCTGGCCCGCCACTCCTTCTCTGCCGAAGACAAAACGGTCAAGGATCCTCCGTTCAGCCGGGAGGAGTTCCAGCTTCTCTCTCCTCACCTTGAAACCAGGGCCTTCCTGCCAAGGCTCTCGCTCAACAAGTTTTTCTCTGACTGCATCCTCCTCCAAGGCTCGGCTCTTATTTATGATATGCTGTTCTTTTTGACCTTTTCTATGTGGGCTCAGAACAGGAGTGCAAACAACATGGGGTGAAGGCTCATCCTCCCTTTCACTCTGAGACGCACAACAGAGACAAGCTCGCAGGATCAGGGTTTGTCCAATGTGACATTTCATTGGCACTGGCAAGTTTTCATGAGGCGTTTTGCGTTGACCTTATGTGGAATATATATTGAGTTTTGTTTTTCTCAGTTGGTTCCCAAATAAACACTTTTAAACATCAAACACCAACATCAAAATTGTCCATACAGTGTATCTCCAGAAAGCAGCAATCCACAACAATAATGCTTAATTGTAGCTTCTTGATAAATCTGATGCTTAGGCCGCGCTCAGACTGCCAAGCAAAATCCGATTTTTAGCAAATCCAGATTGAAACCGGATGGCTCTTTTGTAGTCTGAACAGTCGCAAATCACATGAAATCCGATTTTGAAACCACCTTCGGGAGGTAGTTTCAAATAGATTACGCGTCTCAGTCTGAACAGCTCCAAACACACCGATGGGTTTTGACTGTCCATGACGTCACTCTACGCGACGAAAGACCCAATGCACCAGACCAGAGAGCGCCATTCCAGGTGCGAACGTAATGGAGAAGACAGAAGAAGTAGAAAACAGCAGCAGTCCCTGGACAGAGGAGGAAACTCATTGCCTCATCAGTCTGTGGAGAGATAGCTGCATTCAAGCCAAGATCCAGGGCATGTATTGCAACAAGTCCATTTAGTTTTTCCAGCTGTCGCAATTATTTGACATCACACACTACACGCTACACTGGACGACGCCTCCTCTCCGACGTCGTTGCTACAGCAACCTGTCAGATGGGTCAATAATGTGGCCCAGTCTGAACAGAGCCAGATCCCATTTGGACACTTGCTGAAAAACAGTGTCGACAGTCAGCATGAAAAATCGGATTTGAGAAGGAATCTGATTGGAATCTGATTCGCCTGCAGTCTGAACGCAGCCTTAGTTGTACCACATCTTTGAAAGGTGGCAAAACACAGCTGACCATGACATGGCAGATTTAAAGGGCAAGATAAACACCAGTGTGATTGTGGTATCAGTGCCCTTGTTGACATCACAAGAGATAAAAGTTCCAGAAGAGTCTTTTTGGAAAAAAAAAAGAAGTGAATCATCCAAAAAAGTATTAATAGATATTTTTAACATTTCTGAGGAAACTAGATATGCACATTACTGATTAAAAATATTTGTAAAGGGATTTTTTTTCATAATGAGAGACCTTTAAAGTTTGAACAATCCATCAACGCGGAGCAGGATGTGAATGTCAGCAGCACTCCAGTGGATAGGCGCTGTAATACACGTACAATGGTGGAAAGTGGATTTATCCATTCAGTGGTGCAAATATTATAACTGGACTTCTTGGAAAGTGGCGAGCGGATCGATGTGAGTGTCGTACAGCGAACATAAAGCTAATGTCAGAAGGCCGTCGGTACGGCTTTGCACTTACACCTGTAAATGGACGGAAATAACCTGGCCGACTCCATTTAAAGGTGTTCAACTCACTCCCCCTTCCCACAATGTGCACTTTGTGCACAAAAAAGTTCCCGCAGTAACACTAAAACCACTTTGAGCGTTTCAACTCGCTCAGTTTTACAGGCAGTTTCAAAATACACGTCATGATGGACAATAATTCCTGTACCTTCCACCATTAAGCTTCTCTGGGATGTAAACCGAGTACCGTGCACGAATACCAGCTGCTCTGTGGTGTCACAACAGATGTTATTTGGGCCAAGGGAGGTTGTTTGCACGCTGACATGCTCGGCATCAACTTCAACCACGCACGTTGTCACGTGTAGAAACTACTGATTATTTATTAGATATGCAAAATACGACAATGATGACGGGAGTAGCGAACGTAAAACCAAATGTAATTTCACGTTTCATTAGTTGCGCTCTGTTTGCGCAATGGATATACATGGAAGAAATTGATACCATATGTTTTCCATTAGTTGCCGGGACTGTAAACATAATTGCTAATTTAACACCGAGCTGAAAATGATGTAACTTTGTGTGTGGTTGTGTGTGTTGTGGGGGGATGTACAAAGACCCGAGGTGCCGTCTGGCCTGATGTGTATGACTTCTCCCTTGCTATACACTCTGTCTGCTCTGCATGCCAATGGGAAGATGTGTCACAGGCTGACTGCTGTGTGTTTTCGCCCCAGGGGCCGGCGAGACAGGAAGGGCCGCAGCGACAGCGCCGACTGTCAGAACTGGCAGGATATCGACCCGCAGAACTCCGTCAATGAAATTGAGGCCATCGAGACGTCGGCCGAGGATGTGGACGGCCGGCAGAAGGTCCGTATCAGTGGTTGTTGTGATCGCGCTGCCGCCTCCGCAGTTTTTCCCAAAATTGCACGAATCATTTTTACTGTAGTGCAAAAGAAATTCTGCAAAATAAAACCCGAGTGCCGCAGGATGAAACCAAATCGCTAGAAGATCGAAAGCAAAACAAAATTTAAAAGCGCGATCAATAAAATTTCAACCGTCCACCCAAAAATTCCATTGAAAGAACTTCGACGCCAGAAGGGGAACTTCACTGTGTCTTCCAGGCCCCCAGGCTCCAAGACGGCCGCCCATTCATTTCATAACTGAAAAATATACAATGGAAAGATTTGCTTTTCAGGTCACAGAGGTCCTGTCAGACGTTTTTTAAGGCCTTTATTCTTGTATTGCGCTCTATGGGAAAAATGCTTTTTGGGCACATGGGATTTTTTTTTCTGCATTACCATGAGTGGCCAATGGGAAAAATCGGCACGTCGCCATATTGCCAGTCTGGTATATAGTTCTTATAATACAGCCATGGTGTCATCACGCTGCTCGTGGTGTGAAATGGTAGTTAGTGCTGAGGGTCGCAGGTTCGACCCTTAGCACTGGGGCCTTTGTGTGTGTGTGTGTGTGTGTGTGTGTGTGTGTGTGTGTGTGTGTGTGTGTTTGCATGTTCGCTCTGCATGTTCAGCAGGTACTCCGGCTTCCTCCCACATGTCAAAGACATGCAACATGAGGCGAATTGGGAACTCTAAATTGGCCATAGGTGTGTGTGAGAGTGTGTGTGTGAGTGTGAACTGCTGTTTGTCTTTCTGCGTGGCCCTGTGATGAACTGGTGACTCGCCCAGGGCGTGATCCCGCCCTCACCCCAAGGCAGCTGGGAGGTCGGCTGCAGAGGCAGTAATAGAAAAAGGATGGATGGGTGGATTCAGAAGTGGACCTCCTGTGCAGCCACACGCGTGTCGCACAGCGGCAGTTTGTTCACTTACGACAGAAGCCCTGTGTATTCTTGTGTGTGTGTAAAGTTACTACAAATGCCACAGGACAGAGTGAAATGAGCGAAATGTCAGGGGGACCTCAGCGTGGGGCCGGGGTCATCGCTGCGTCGGCCTCTTGCTCGTAAATGGTTCAGCAGATTGGAAAATGTTAGCAGCGCCTACATGAATACATTCAAGTGGCAAATGGGTTAAATTTCAATATTAGGTGAACTGTGCCTTTGATTAATACTTAAAAGCGACAGAGAGCGAGCTCTTGCTTCGCGAGAATTTTTGAACGCCACGGTTATGATTGAGACCCTATGGCAGAATATAATTATAATAATATAACACAAGCGCACTTCATGGTGAACTGTGGTGTTTTTTTTTGTTTTTTTTTTATGTAAGCGTCCTAAATTCTGAGCTCCATAACAAAATTTGTCAATCAAGGAGCATTTCCACAGTGGAAATATTTAGAACAGCCTTCCTCTGCAGACTTCCCGTGAGGGCTGCTTATAAACACACCCAAGCGCACACACACACACACACACACACACACAAATACCAGCGCATTAATAACCAAGGCTAGGGAATTAACTCCAGAAGAAACGGGGCTGAAATTACCAATGTGTTTTATTCACACCTGATTGAGGTTGCGACCGGCACCAAAACCTGTTTCATGTTTGTTCAATAAAGAATCACCTGAGAGCGGACCGAGCCGCCTTCCTCTCGTGTGATGTGCGTTTCCGCTGCGGAAATTAAAGTCTCACCTATCTATTCACCCCCCGGTGCAACCTCTCACCCCCACCCCCACCCCCACCCCCACCCCACAGATAGTGAGTCGGCTTCACATCGGCAACGCCAGCATTTCCGTCATGTACAAGTGCTCCGCTGAGAACAAAGTGGGCCAGGACGAGATGCTGATCTACTTCTATGTGACCAGTGAGTGTGCTTGGTTAGAAAGTACTTCTTTTTTTTTTTTTTTTTTTGTCAATTTCCCTGGAGTAACAGTCTTGCTGAGGATTTCTCTTCATTTCATTGGAAGTGGTGATGTTCTTCTCTGTGCTGCCTGCTCTCTAAGACACAGCAGGTCTAAAAGTCACTAAGTTATGTCTTCTTTTTTTTTTTTGGAAACTTTTTATTTTGAAATCACAAGCTTTAATTTAAGTATCTGAGTGCCATCCAATGTAACGGATGTAATAAGCGTGGCTTAAAATTAACTTATTTCTTTTTTTTGCCTGTTTGTTAAGTGCAGAATTTGAAGCAACAAAGTTGAAAATTTGGAACCCTCTCTCTCTCTCAGCTGCATCACTCCTCTGATTCATCGCACATCTACCCAACAGCAACAGCAACAACAACAACAACATCAATTGCATGCTAGGGCAGTTTTGGCTGCACCCCGTTGGCACAAACAAAAAGCAGCCAGATTAATTCTCAGTTTTAAAATTCTTACTCTGTGCCAGGCTAGTAGGTGTCAAGCAGCAAAGTAGTGAAGACCAAAATAAAACAAGCTATGCAAATAAGTATCTTGAGTGATTTATTTACATAAACATGTCACTTAAATTCTTGACAATAGTCAGGTTTTCACTTTTAAAAAGTTTTGCGTTTGGCTGAACAGTCTGTCTGGCCACTTTGGCTTGGAGACACTTGTTACCACATCAGTTTATGATTTAATGTTGCTTCTCCACCAAACATTATTAGCATATACACCTCATGACTTCAATTTTAGACATTAATCTTATATTTTTTATAAAATTTTAATCGATGCACTGCACCGGAATAATTGTCTCTTCATTGGCATATGTGCATTTCCACTAAATCCAATTGGCCCCAGCCTGGACCTTCTCGACCATCGGTTTCTCTCTCTCTCCCCGGGGCGAAGTATTAGTTCGAGGATATACACAGCAGCCGCTAATGACCAAAATGAATCCAGATGAGAAAGGAAACAAATAGCAAACACCAGCACGCCAACTCGCGGCTGCAACGGCTCACGATGCGTCCATGCGAAGCAATACTTGGAGATACTGTACAGTGAGCTAATTATTCAGCCCAATCATTACAATGTGTTCAATTTCTATAGGAATCCCACACATAATCCCACCACCAGCAATTTTAATTGGCTGAATGTATGTTTTTGGCCAGCTATTTAAAAATTTACTTTTTCTCATTTCCAGCCAACTGCTACTTTTAATTATGTATTTTTCTTTTTGTTTTAAGCAGGGCTGCAGCAAACTATTAGCGTCTTCACCAGGGCCGTCTCCAGCACAATAGAAAACAATAATAAAAAAAAAAAAAATCCCTTAGTTGTTCTTTTCAGAAAGTTCGTTCTCAAACAAGTTTAGCAGGAAGCTAACATAAAGCAGTTTTGTAGTTTTGAATGAAGGCTGTAAACAAAGGACAAATCAGGCTGCATTCTAAAGATCAATAGTTCCATGTAAAGCTACAGTTTCATATTTTAAATAACTATATATGAGGTTGCGTCACTGCAACCTGAAATTAATGATAAAAACCTAAAAAAAAAAAAGGGTGGAACGCATCCAGAGCCGAACTTGACTTCCAACCTCTGCTTGTATATTAAAGCCGTCCCTGAGGGTTTCAGCGTGGACATCGAGCCTTCGGAGAATCCCCTGGAGCAGGACAAGGTCTCCCTGCGGTGCAGCGCTGACAATTACACCTACGAGCACCTGCGCTGGTACCGCCTGGACCCGCTGGCCCTGCAGGAGGAGCAGGGCAAGTACACGCACGCGGCGGGCCTGGACTGCAAGAGCGTGCACCAGTACGCCCGGGCGCTGGACGGCCAGCTCTCCTTCCTGGAGCCGTCCAACAGCTGGGTGCTGGACTTCACCGTGCCTTCGGTCCGGCCGCAGGACGAGGGCCACTACGTGTGCGAGGTGCAGAGCAGGCGCAGCGGGGAGAAGCAGTGCCTGTTCCGATACGTCTCAGTCAAAGGTGAGCGGGGCCGCAGACGCACTCAGAGAGAGGGGGAAGGCAATTATAGCGAGCGCGCTAAAGCCACTGCAGGAACAGCACTGATAGTTTGCTGCACACGGTCACTGGAGGCCCACGCAGACTGATAGCCACACTCTGACAAAGCGGAGGGAGCACTTAGAGTTAGCGCACATAGCAGAAAAAACGCAGGTGGGATGCTGGAATGTGCAGGTGGTGACTCCCTCCAGACAATTTTCTCCAAGGTCCCGCTGACCTTTTCGTTAGATGGAAGCAAAAGAAGAAGAAGAAGAAAAAAACAACTCACAAGCAACTTTCAGGGAGACGTTCATGCCTCGTGAGCTAGGCAAAGGGAAAAGAGCTGATCCTTGGTAGGCCATGTTTTATGATATTCATTGGTCTGTTTTTTTTTTTGTTTTTTTTTTTGGGTTTACATGCTGTGCACAGCTGCGCCCCCTAGCGAGAGAAAAATAAATTGGGTATTTCCATTTTAAGAAGGAAAGGATTTCCTGCAAACAAGCTGACTCAACTTTTAGGAAGAAAAGACCACACTGACCTCAAACTGAGTTAAAATCAGATTTATTTGGCTTCTGTCGCACATTTCTTTTTTTTTTAATGAAAGCATGAAAGCATTACGATGACATTTTAAACAAAGGTTCGTCCCTGGCAGCAAAACAACAGAACCTCAAATTAAAATTTTACACAAATCCCACTAATGTTCCCTTTCGTCTTCAAACATTCCTTTTTAACACAGTTTTAGTCGTCCGTCGGTGTGTGTGTGTGTGTGTGTGTGTGTGTGTGTTTTCACCTCGGGCAGTTTGGGACTGTGGGGACTCCAACACCGCAGAGACTTTATGCTTCATTCATGCTGCGCGTTGTTACTGTGCAACAACAGCCCGCAGGACACATGTTCATTTTAATGGATTCCCAACCTACACACACACACACACACACACACACACACACACACACACACACACACCCCAGCCCACTTTTCAATCCAAGCGAGATGTTTCGTCGGTAAACATTTACACTTTCTCTGAGCTTTTTTTTAGCCGTCCCGAGTAAAATTTTTCTCCCTCCGCTGTGTGTGTGTGTGTGTAGCCCTGGAGGCGCCGCGCTACAGACGCAGCCTCACCAACCAGACGGTGAACGTGACCGAGTCCCTGCGGATGGAGTGCGATGTGGAGGGCCGACCCCTGCCCCGCCTCTCCTGGTTCAAAGACAACCAACCCCTCCAGCAAATGTCAGGTGCGTGGAAACACCTACACAGGTGACACGGTGGCTGTCACCAACGCTGCGTCTCTCTCTCTCTCTCTCTCTCTCTCTCTCTCTCTCTCTCTCTGTCTCTCTCTCTCTCTCTCTCTCTCTCCCTCTCTCTCTCTCTCTCTCTCTCTCTCTCTCTCTCTCTCTCTCTCTCTCTCTCTCTCTCTCTCTCTCTCTCTCTCTGCGTCTCTTCTTTCTCCTGCTGGGTTCCTTTCTTTTTTCCTTACCGCAGCAGGATCCAGGCACACACACACAAGGATATACAGCCGCCCACCCACACGCACACACATAGTATTGCGCAAGCAATTTCAAAGGGAACCCGCGATAAGAACACATGCATAAATACAAACGGAGGCCTTGTAGCCCCTGTGGGGCCGTCAGGCGGCGGCTCATTAGCTTTCTCAACACGTGTCCCTCTCAAGAGCCCAGGCAGAGGAGGTGGCAGAGGTCGAGGTGTTGGGGCGGGTGGGAGGGGCGGTCGTCCGTCAGGAGTTTGATTGACAGCTGACACTTTGGCTTCGCCCAGACGGCTTGATGGGACACATAAGCCTCTATTTGGAGCGACGGGATTACTGTTAATCTCTGCCGAGATCCCAGAGGCGCGACGCCGTGGAAAGTTTGGGGGGGGGAAAAAAAAAAAAATTAGATATAATATATATATATATATATATATATATATATATATATAAAAGAGCCTCTAATACTGTTGCTGGATTTTTGCTGTTTTGAGAGCTCAAGAGTGTTAATGGGCCTGTTTCACTTTATTTATTCTTTTGTGTCTGCATGAAATTATTTTTTTTTTTTTGGCAACAAATAAAAAGAGAATCGTGATTTAGCAGAAGAAAGCCAGCTTACACAAAGACCCATCAGGAAAAAAAAAAAAAGGAGCCAGAGATTTTAGTGAGGATGATTTGACTGGTCCCCACTTCACCTCATGAGTTTATTATCAGATTTTATGGTGAAGGCTGAAGTTTAGAAACTGAATAGAATTGAATGGAAGTATGAAGGTCAACGTATTCACAAAATTATCAAAACCACCTTTTGTGTGTCTGTCTCTGTGTCTGTGTGAGTTCCCATAAAGAAGGCCGTTATGAGGGCCAGCATACACTTTCAACCAGCAGCTTGACGACATTAAATCAATGTGAGGACATTTCAACAAGTCCACACTATTGATTTATTCTTACATTTTCACCTGAAGTAAAATAATCTAAGGTCACAAACACTATTTATACATACACTAGTGCAATATTGTGTATAGTGCATATTTTTACTCTGCATATATATATATATATTTTATATATATATATATATTTTGTGTTACACCAACATTCTACCTCCAGATGTCCTATATTTTTTATATTTTTATATTTTATTCTTATAATTACAAATGATTGCTGTACGGAGCCGGGCAACAACGTTTGGTTGTAGAAAGAATCACTGCTGTGTTTCTGTTTTTCAATTTTTTCTAATGAAGAAAGTTTTAGTCTAAGTCTAAAGGCTGGGATTAGAGCAGAGGTCAGGACGAACCTTGAAACAGGAAAAAATTGTCGTCCAAACAAAGTCACAAAGATGGTGGTACCAACATGCTCATGCACGCATGTGCCCGTGCGTGTGTTTGTGTGTGTTTGTGTGTGTCTAACAGTCTTTGCGTCTCCTTGCAGGGGTGCAGCTGCAGGACTCCAACCGCACGCTCAGCATCCAGCGGGTTCGGGAGGAGGACGCAGGACTGTACACCTGCACCGCTTGCAACCAGCGCGGCTGTGTCCACTCCTCAGCCTCCATCCAGGTCATCGGTAAGACAAGCGACTTTCACACACACTGGCACACACAAGCACGCTCAAGCTCCGTGACACCTGAATCCAACTGGCACACTGTACGGCGTGCCGACAGCTCTCGTCCTTGAAATCCCAGTTGCCCTTGAGCTCGAATCTTCCCGCCCAGACAGATCCGACTTTCACCCTCTCCCGTGCAGCCGGAGTTCTGTCGTGCCCGCATCGCTTCTATTAAATCAAATCAAATCAAATCCCACTGGCTGCATTGTTTAGAATAAATCATTTCAGAGGGCTGCGGCTTGCATGTGGTGTCATGATGAATGGCTTGATTGCAGAAAGAGCCGTCTGGCATGTAAGGATCCAGCATGTGCAAGAATAATACCCGGTGAAAAATACTCAATGGCATGGCACCCCCTACAGCTGACGAAGGGCACAATCATCAATCATCGATTGAAATGGAGGGTGCGTTACAGTGTAATTAATTGTCTTCTCTGCCTTCTCTCGTTGTGTCGAGGCTCCAGCGACAAGGCCAACGTGGAGATCGTGATCCTGATCGGGACGGGAGTCATCGCCGTTTTCTTCTGGGCTTTGCTCATTCTCGTCTTCTGCAACGCCAAGCGGGTCAGAGAGATCAACTTCTTTTCACTTTTTTTTTTTCCTCCTCCCCCTCCTGCGTCCGTGATAGAACCTGACGGCGGGGTAACAGAGGCTCTTTAACCTCTGGAGCAAAAAAAAATGTAATAAAAAAAACTCCCGTCCGTCAACGTTCCGGCCACAATCCGCACGATCTCTGAGACTGGCTGCATTTTCTCCTCGGCTGCTTGGCGAAATGGGAACATTTCTGCCTGAATGGGAACAAATGTGAATCTGCACATTTTCAAACTTTATTGAACAGAGAGTCCTTGACTTCATGTAACGCATTGACTCTCTGATTAAACATCTCCAAGTGGAGAAAATATATACATATATATATATATATATATTTCAGAGATCTCACTACAAGATCTCATATCATTAATTATCTCATCTATACACACGTCATGCACGTAAAAGTCACTTATGAATGTGACGCTCTGATTGATTTGATGCTGGCTCGGGAAATAAGCAGAGCCACATATTGAGCCTCGTCTGGCTCAATATGTTGAGGAAGCCGCATTAACAGTCATGTCCATGTAACACTCCTGCTCAGATGACAGCGCCTGCAAAGGCTTTGAAGGAAACGGCAATTACCAAAATTGGATAATACTTAGTGGTGAAGTGCAAGACGAAAATTGTCAAATTCTTGTGGCCGAGGTGGACCGAGCGGCCGGCGCAAATGATGGTGATTGTCACGCCGTCTGTAAAAAGGGAAAGGGGTCAAGCTGTTGCTCACATCATTAAAATATGAAAAGGAGCCACTGATGAAAAAGACTTCCGTCACCTCTGCGTGTTCTGCTTTTCAGTGGCCCATCGCTGCCGAATCTGTCTATAAAAAAATTACAATTCGGAGGCGTTCTGAGAAGATACCGCGCCTGTTTCCTCGACACAAAACATCTCGGTTCCTGCTTTCAAAAGATAAGACGTGTGTTTGGTCCCACACAGCCTCCCTGCATGCAATCTTTTCCGCTTTGCCTTTGCAGTGTTCCGTGTTCTCCACGTGTTGTCTTTTCCCCAGCATTTCCATTAACTCGTCTTCCCCCTTTCATGTGCACAGGTCAACCCTGCGGACATAAAGACGGGCTACCTGTCCATCATCATGGACCCAGGGGAGGTCCCTCTGGACGAGCAGTGTGAGAACCTGCCCTACGACTCCTCGCAGTGGGAGATCTCCAGGGACAGACTCCGATTAGGTGAGCCGCCGTCCGAAGGTGGCGACCCGTTGATAGGTCACGTTGGAAATCCTACGGACAAGGCTGAGAGCAAATGGATGGATGTGAATTTCTTTCCATCTCCGGAATCTTTGACGGTAACGACTTTGGACCACATCCAGTCGGGCAAAGTGCTGCCAAGCTCGAGTGCTAATGTTAAATATGCCCTCATTCCCGCGCGCCGCTCCTGGAAAGGGGCCTTGAGGAGAAGCATCTGTTCCACTGACGCAGCTCGTGCCAAACGCCTCAATTGAGATTCTAATTCTTCCCCCCTTCTTGTCCGTATAGACGCCAGATGCATTTACATTCCGCAAAAACAGCCTCCGAACGCGGCCGCCTGTGCGTTCCGCAGGGAGCGGAGCCGTGTCAGCGGTGATCAATGATCACGGATCTCGTCTAGCGGCTTTTCTCTTCTGTTCGCAGGGAAGGTTTTGGGTCACGGCGCCTTCGGAAAAGTCATCGAGGCATCGATCTACGGAATCAGCAAGAGCAACAGCTTGGACACGGTGGCCGTCAAGATGCTGAAGGGTGAGGGAGGGCTGTGCGGTGTTTTCTGAGGCGAGGTTTGCGGGGGAATGAAAAGAAAATTTGATTTAATGTCAATTAGTATGCCTGTTCTGTAGCGAGGTGGGATAAGCAGAGAATAATGAAGGCGATTCGGGCTTTCAGACGGAGCCACAGCCAGCGAGCACAAGGCCTTGATGTCGGAGCTGAAGATACTGATTCACATTGGGAACCATCTGAACGTGGTCAATCTGGTTGGAGCCTGCACCAAACCAAACGGTGAGCTTCATTGAGGAGGCATCTCATGAACCGTTGATGGTCATTACACGCAATAAAGTTGACAGACTACCCTCTAGTTGCTAATCCCATAAGAAGTTTTAAGTCACTTTGTCACATGCAGCCACTTGAAGTTTTACACAAAAATTGCTGAACATGGTAATTCCTGAAAACCGAAACATTTGGAAGTCAACAAAGACACATTATCTTCTCATATTCCCCGGATTTGAATTTTAAATTTCACGGCGTTCCAGCAAGTGCACTGCAAAGGATCAACAAGGAGTTTTCATTTTCCCTCAACCCGATGCAGGAAGCTCGGCTTGGCAGCAGCGATGGGATGGTTTCCAAACCTTCGGGATGTTTTACCTGTACATCCTGTCTGTCTGCCAGACTAGCAACAGCTCCAGCCGCCCCATTGGTTGAGCGGTGGAGGGGTCGTTACACATGCATAACTGGCCCTTGGCACTCCGCGATGCGCCGTGGTGTTTTGCTATACTTTTGCCAAAGCCGTGAAAACACAATTTCCAACCAGGAAATTGCTTTGCGTCGTTGTTTGCTCTGCAACTGCCAAAAAACCTTCCAGTTTTTTTTCTCTTAAAACTGTTCTGCACTGCCAGGTCAGCACGACCAGCCCTCAAAGTCGGAATAATTTTTATCTTTTTTGTGATCTACACACGCTGAGCCGATAACTTTTCATGTTGCGCCTCAATCAAACAGGTCCTCTGATGGTGATAGTGGAATACTGCAAATACGGGAATCTGTCCAACTTCCTGCGAGCCAAGAGAGAGTTCTTCCTCCCCTACAGGGTAACCAAAAAAAAAAACTTGTTTAGTGGTTCGACTTGCTGTGCTCGTCATTTCGTTCTGCCTCAGCTCTTTCCCCGCTATTTTAATTGTTAAAAACCCATCGCACTGCCAATTAAACTGTGTATTGATGTTTTTCTCCCTATTCCATTATGATTTCAAAGAACTCCTCCACACTGTTGAACTGGAGACAGCAGAAAAATGTATTATTCCACTTTCATACTTTTGATACTATTTTCCCTCCAGAAAAAAATGCCTCTCCAAAAAGTTTTTCTCTCTTCTGCTGTGAGATTGCAAAGATTTGAACTGTCAGACGCACTGAACTGTGACATGGCAAAGGACATTTCAATTTCTATTAGGAAAGAAAAAAATGACCGGCTTCTGTCTGCCCTTTAAGTTTTATTTTACGTCTAGTAAAGTTAGTTTGAAACCCTTGAACAATTATTTATTTTGGTACCTTTCTCCTCAGGACCGCTCTCCTAAAACCCAGAGCCAGGTGAGACGGATGATTGAGGCGGGCCAAATGGACCAGAGAGTTCGGCAGCCGCCCACTCCGCCCTGCAGTCCTCAGGGCCCGCAGACCAACGCACCCGCTCACAATCCAGCCGTGGAGAAAAGTGAGTCTGTCTTAACTCACGCAGAGCAAATGAGCCGACTTGTGCTGCGGGCGGCGGTGTAACTTTGCCTTCTTCTCCATCTCCTCGTCCACCACCATCTTCTCCCCTGCAGTGGAGGACCTTTGGAAGACTCCCCTGACAATAGAAGATCTCATTTGCTACAGTTTCCAGGTGGCACGCGGGATGGAGTTCCTGGCGTCCAGAAAGGTTAATTGTCAGCGTTACTCAGACAATTAGTGAATGTGTGGGCCGTTGTCAGCTGAGCTCCGCTCCAGAGGCTTGCAGGTCTGTGGCCCGGATCATTCTGCTTGGCAGTCCTAAGTCCACTTACTTAATTAGCTAAGTCAAAATGAACCACAGTGGGGGACAGAACAATCATGCATATTTATTCAGGGCGGGGTTGACCCTATCTGTTGATCCAGGAGAAGCAGAAAAATGTGACATTCTCCAGGCACACCAGTATTCATTGCTGCATTTTATCATGGCCGCTTCCAGATTTAATAGATTGATTTTGGTTTTGTCCTTCCGACAATAAACAAGGTTTTTTTGGCCTTACAAAACAAGTGTTTCTCTCACTCAGCCTGAAGAGACTGTTGTGACCTCTTCCCTCCTCCCCTACTTGTTCCATCTGTGGCTCCACCTTGGAACAGTGATGCAGAGCTGTTTTTCACCACAGGACCCCTATTATAAACCTGTAGTGCATTTTTGGCTATGTTCATTAATTCATTTAATCAGATTGTAGTATAAATTAGTTAGTAAATAGTAGCATCAAAAGTATGGTCAGAAGTTCACAATTGAAATTGATGTGTTCAGTCAATAACTTGAACGCCTATAAATTGTAGAACTAACTTTACCAATATCTTCTAGCAATAATAACCAAGAACACACCTAGTTCTTGAAATAATTCCCATGTTGTGTCACAAAGGGCACTGTTGCCTGCCAAAAAGTGAGAGAAAATACCTACAGTCACCTCCTCATTCAGTTTTCCACACCAGCTCGTCTGGCACCAACCACCAAGTCATTTAAATCCCCTTTCTTCTCTTTCTGATGCTCACTTAGAACTTCAGTACGTCGTCTTCGCCAGTACCACTCGCCTAAATGCATTGACTTGGTGCCATGCCATTGTCCATTTAGCTATTTGTGTTAACAGTTAAATGAATATTGCACCAGGTGAGTGCGTGCGATACCTGTAATTTAACACGTAGCGCAGCTTAATACTAACGTGTTTCAGTCAATTTCATGAACGCGCGACGACAAGTCGAATCTGGTGCATTTGTGATATCGCACTTGAAAGAACCGCTTACATGCCCAGAAACACTTAATTGCACTTTTCCCCAGTGCTGCGGCGTGAACGCTTGCTTTCATGAGCCTTGTGGTTCTACCTTGAACCACAGTGTCCATCAGGATAATTAGTCCTCACGGATGCAGTTCACTACACAGCAATTCCGCGAGGAAGAATCTGGGGCTGAACATCTTTGTGGACATTAAAGAAGCGTCATCTGTTAAATAGAAATGTTAACGTTGTTGTTAGCACGGTTCTTAGCACTGTGTTTGCAAACCCACAAAGCCTCCTCAGCAAAGCCCTTCCCCCCTCAGAAACCCACTCCCAGACTCAGAGAGGGTTTTTTTTTTTACATCTATACATTGTAAATATATATTATATATTATATATTATAGTTATATTACTGTCAAACTTAATCTTGGGCACCGATCAGAGGTTTACCAGACTTAAATGTAACACACCAATCACCTGTGAAGTCGTAGCCCTCTGTGTGTGAGTGAATGTGTGAATGGTTACTTCTCCAAATAAGTCGAGGTCACCGCCTGAGTATGCAGTCAGGCGGTTTCTAGGATTCACTCTGTGTTTATCCTAACAATGATGAATTCAAAATGAAACGGCTGAAACAGTGCTGGACTCCAGGCAACATGTCTGTAAGTGACCAGAACCAGTCATCAGCCTGCAGCCAGGTTTAATTCTCAGCTGCATGAATTCTGTTTCTGTCTCTGTGGTGCGTCCAGGGCTCAGCTGGTTACTATTTACTTGGTGTTTTTCGGAACATGCGTAACCTTCAACCTTTTAGCATGAAAGAGGATTAGGGCCACGAGAAAATATTACAGGAAGGATTTTTTCATTTTTCATTTCCACTTTTAAGTCAAAAATGTCGTGAAAAAAGTCGATGTTAAAATATGAAGACATTTCCTGAATGAAGTACATATTTTCTAAATAAAGTAGACATTTCCTAAGTAAAGTCCACGCAAATAAAGCGGAAATTGGTCAGTAGACTGGATGGATGGTGGATAAAACCAGTTAGCCACAGTTAAAAGTAAACTGCCGGAGGGTGTATCTGTCAATGTTCATCCACAGTAATCAGGAAACTAGCGAAAAGGAAGTGCTCCACTAGACTTGCGCACAGAGCCTTTCGACTTTATCCTCGACATTTTGACCGACTTCACGTTGACACTAATTGCAAGATTTTGATTTTATTCACGGAATTTCAGGTTTTTTTTTACGTCTCACAATTTCGACTTTGATCTTGAAATTTCAATTTCTCTACTTGTAGTCTTCCGTATTGTAAGGCTAAATATCACGGGAAAGGAAAAAACACACCTACACATGCGGATACACATTTGTCGTTGTCCTTCTGAAGACTCGTTTGACGACCATTCATGTTCCGTTGTTTTGTTCAGAATACCCACACACTAGTCCTGAACACTGTGTCTCAACCCAACCTGTAAATCACCTCAATTCACGAATCGAATCAATGTCCTCGCTCTACAGGTCGAACACGCTGGTTCCTCACAATGGTGGAAGAACAAGAATCAAAGAAAACACACACACACACACATACGCGCCAGACAGATTCAGCGTGTCTCATCTCAAAAATAGGAGATCTCTGGACTGTGACTCAAATATCAGAGGAAAGCGAGGTGGGAGCAGTCGCTCAGACCTGATGTATGTATGTGTGTGTGTGTGTGTGTGTGTGTGTGCACTGGTGTGTATCGTCCACAGTGTATCCACAGAGACCTGGCAGCCCGGAACATTCTCCTGTCAGAAAGCAACATTGTGAAGATCTGTGACTTCGGCCTGGCCAGAGACATATACAAAGACCCCGACTACGTCAGGAAAGGCAACGTAAGGCACCGCCGCCCGTCACAGAGCCGCTTCACATTTCTCACCAGGGTTTACTGCCGCGCACGGTGCTTTCGCTCCTTTTATCAAGTCACCCACACAAGTTGAACCGCCGGTGCCTCCTCTGTTTTACGCAACGCTCAACGCTCACATTGGTCTGTTTTTGTCAAGGCTCGCCTGCCTCTGAAGTGGATGGCCCCCGAGAGCATCTTCGACAAAGTGTACACCAGCCAAAGTGACGTGTGGTCCTTTGGAGTTCTCCTCTGGGAAATCTTCTCACTGGGTAAACACCAGTGCGCTCAGTTCCCTCGTTCCAAAATAAATTAATAAAAAAATGTTTTTTGTGGCAGAAATAGGAAACGTTCGCTTGTTCTTTCAAACACATTCAGGAATTTGTCAATTTTTCCAGTCTGATACGTCTCACCGTCTTTCCTTTGCCAGGTGCGTCTCCGTACCCGGGAGTGCAGATCGACGAAGACTTCTGCAATCGACTGAAAGATGGCGTCAGGATGAGGGCCCCAGACACCGCCTCCCCTGAAATGTGCGAGCAGCCTTTCAATTTCCCCCTTCCCCTCCATCTGTTACATCCAATTCACCTGACGAGCTTCCCTCTGTGTATTCAGTCTTTTCTGAAAGATAATTAATATTACAGCCCCCCCCCAAAAAAAAAACAAAAACCTCTTTGTCCAGAGTTTAGCACTGGAACACCTTTTTTTCACTGATTTGCTGAAGAAGGCTTGACATCACTTTTTTTTCCCCCCTCCTCTGCTGTCGTGTTGCTGCCCCCCGCTGGCAGATACGGCATCATGCTGGCGTGCTGGCACGGCGAGCCCAAGCAGAGGCCGCCGTTCCCGGCGCTGGTTCAGATCCTGGGGGACCTGCTGCAGGACAACAGCCTACCCGTAAGTCGTCCACGCACCGGAGACGTTGGCTCAGCGGCATCAGTGTCGCCTTTTCATTCTTCAACCCGATCACTCGCCTTTTGGCCAGGATGTGAAGGACTACACCCCCCTCAACCAGTCCCAGAGCTCGGAGGACGACGGTTTCTCGCAGGCTTCGTCGCGGCCTCCATCCGAGGAGGAGCTGAGGCTGGCGGCCAGCGCTATGCCCAACAGGTACTGCCATGGCAAGCACTTGATTTAACATAAAAAAGTCATTTAATAATAATGAGAAAGATGCAATCCCAGACCTCATCTCACTCGTGTATCCAATCACATGATCTCCTAATTGCTTCGTGCTAAGGTACACACGCAGTACGTTTGTATGCACACTAATTTAATATTTTTGGCGGGGGGAGGGGGGGGGGCACTACTGCGATTAATCCATATCCATGGCTACTGGAAATGGATATTACACTGTTATTACTGTTTATCTGGGGCTGTATCCCTAATCAGATGGCTGTCATGAGAAGCACTCGGCCTCTTTTCTGCTGCTCTCCTGCTGAACTGCTTGGCGGTTGTCACAGCTCATTACTCTTGAGGTGTTTTTGAGGTGTAAATATAGAAAGCTCTACGGATCAGCGTCATTCTCATATGATGTGGTTATTGTTTACATGTGACATTGTGAGTTTATTTTTATTATTTCAACATACAAACATATCACATTACGACGTGACTTTTATTGCTGTAACGATACACTATAGATATATTGTCAAAGTGTGAAGATTATCGAGTTATAACCCAAACATTTGACCAATTAGACGGAGAATTGCTGCAGTTATATTTAGAAATATGGCCTATTTAGGTGATTTGACGGTAAACGCTATGGGAACCTGCAATTATGGAATCAAATCAGCCAGGATGGTTATCATGTCACTGACACGTTTCAATTTCATGGTGTGACAGCACTATGCGTCTCACTCGACAATGTTCTCAAAGCGCTAGAAACCTCTCGTGTGTCTGGAGACTGCTCCCTGAAACTGGACCTGTGTCATTGCACTCTGAGCCACCTGATGTGAAAGTGCTGCTAATTTCGGAGGGGGCGGGGGGGGAACGCCCATTCTAGGGCCAGAGTGTGCTGCTTTGATTGGCAATTTTAAAACGGGCGCCAGGCTCATATATTGTGAATAATGGAGCCGTGAAGGTCTGCTCGGAGATTCTTTTCTCCAAGGAGAGTTTTTCACCCGGCACCTCGCTGTGGTCGTCTGTTTTGGATGTGGACTGACTCCAGAGTGATAAGAGAGGGTCGTTATCAGGAGAAAGTGGAGCTGTGCCGACTGTTTGGTCCCACCGCGGGGGATGTATTTTACTTGTGGCAACATGTTGCACAACACCGGTTTTATCCCTTTATCACCCACAGCGTTCTCCTCCAGGGTGACTTATATCTGGGACACTCTCCCCCGCTGGACTGCTCACATGAACATATGATTGTTTTTTTGTTTTTGTTTTTTTGTCTATCTATGAATATTTAAAGAAGTTTTTTTTTTTTTTTAATATTGAGATTTTGAATTCCATCACGACACTTGGCTTGATACATGATTTATTACTGTGATATATTGCAGTGATTCCAGGGAATGTATGAATTATCATGTATTAATGCGACCATCGTTTCTACCTTTGGGGACCAGGTATTATAACTGTGTGCCCTTTGCCGGCTGCGTCTTTGTGGCCCCCTCCAAATTATACCAGCCCAGGGTGAAGACATTTGAGGAGCTGCCCCTGGAGGTGCACCCTCAGAAAGCCCCCCAAGTGAGCTCCTGCCTTTCTCCACACGCCAATTTATTCAAGCCAGCGGTGACATTTTGACAAAATTACCGCTTTGACTCTGAGCCGGTTAATAGACGCCACGTCGACTTCCGCAGGACAACCAGACGGACAGCGGGATGGTGCTGGCCTCGGAAGAGCTGAAGAGGATTGAACACCAGCAGAGAGACGCCGCCTCAAAGAGGTTTGTCTTTTAAAAAAAAAAAATGATGAAACACACGTACAGTTTTGATTTAACGAACAGCACGACTGCAAGGACTTTTCCGTGGAAGAGCCGATTCACAAAAAAGTCTTTGGAAATCAATAGAAGCGCCCATCCTGTCCCAACATGTCGCACAGTCAGAGGTGGCAGAAGTATGCAAATATACCAAAGTAACCCAGAGCAACCCTAAAATAATCTCCCTCCAAAATTTGATCCAGTACAAATGTCCCAACATTTGTGCAAAGGTACAAAGTTGTCAGAAAAAGAAAAACCTGAAAAATCACTCCAAAGATAAGTTATCTGAAAGACGATGACAATTCAGCAACAGTACCGTCAGGTGTACACAATTACTGATGATTTTTCACAGAAGAGCGCCGAGCCGGCAAGTCACCTTCATTGGGTCTTGTATGGCGCCAAATGAGAAGCCACTCTGATGCCTGTGTAATTTTAAAATAATTTATAACAGTAATGAGGGGTTAATCAGCACAAAACGACAAAAGGACACGGCTCCCCACTTAGGCGGAGAAAAACGTGTGGGTTTTCCATTCTTGGATATAATTAAAGAAATCGCCCTCCCATCAGGGGATGCATCTACTAAAAGAAGAGAGTGATTAGTTGTTAGTGGCTTTTCTCTGCATCTCGCAGCCGTGCACTCTCACATGGAGACACATGGTTTTGGCTATTTTGAGTATTAATATTCCTGCAAAAATCCATTGCATGACATTAAAGAGACCCGCGGACTGTGCTGAAATATAATAGTCATCTTGCAAAAGGAAATAATAAGTCTTTCTGGAAAGCTATTACATTATTCCATCAGGCCCGGCAGCACCCCAGGGTGCCCGCGGAGGAGCTGGGATGCCTCGCTCGGGGAGTAGGAGGCCTCGCCTGCTGTTAAAAGATCTACATTTCAGACAAGCATTAAAAATGGATGAGCGAAAAGATGAAGCGAAGCTACGGCTGCTGCCACAGCGGGAGGAAATAGTTTTGGGCACCCTCAAAATCCAAAAGCCTCAAATGTGATGTCACGTTTGCAGAAAAATCCTCGTGTGTGTTTCAGAAGTTGTGGCTGCTTTCCTTTCTTTATCGTTGACAACAAAAACGTCATTCTTTTGCTTGCCGCGGATGTGAGACAACTGACACGGTGCAGAAAACAGAATAACACAGCGGGACGGAAAATGTTACACAGCACTGGGGCTGTTAATGATTGTCAAACAATAGGAGGTGGGCAGATGTAATTAATTGCCAGTGATCAGGGCGGACTTTAGAGGTGGGGAGCCTTCATAAGGAGCAGGTGTGCTGACGAGCCGCTCTTTGTTCCTCTGAAGTCACACTTCTGCCGCTGCTCCTGAAAGCCATTCGATGACAATGTGTTTGTGTGTTTGTGTGAATACCTGTTGCCGCCTCGGCGGGAACTGTAATTTAGCCGCCCTTTTAACTACCGGATGCTCGCTACCGCAATTATCCATCAACACACCCATTTACTCATTGGACCAGACAGACGGACCCTCACCACAGCAAGGCTGTCTGCCAGGCAGAAACTCTGTGGGTTGTTTTTAGCTCTCAGGCCAGCACCATTACTGCTCTTCAGCTCATGTGTCAGTTACTGTTGAGAGTACTTTGTTTTAAGTGTCTAGTATGTAAAGTTTGGCTTGATTTATGATTTTTATATTGGCAAAAGCTTAACATACAGCCCATAAATACGTTAATAAAAGTGTATACTCGCAATACAATAAAAGTAATTTTTTTTTTCTACCATTAGTGCTTTTTATTCATTTTTGTTACTTTGAATGGCGCTGAAAAGTAGGACGTCACTTCCTCGCCGTCAGTACAATAAAATTAAAGTTCATTCTGATTGTGCTTCCTTTAAAGAAGGCAATTAATCAATCAACAGTATTCTGACTAATGATAATAAAACAAACAGCTGCCGCCATGAATCGTAAATGACAGTGCTGGACTTCCTGCCCGGCCCCCTTTGGCAGAGATGCTAATTTGCTGTGTGTTCTGCCCTTTAGCCGCTTCGGCAGCAGCAGCAGCACGGAGCCCCTCACGGCGTCTCGCTGCTCCCTGGAGCGGGACGACAGCGCCGGCGGCTCCCTGTACCGCCGCGACTTCTTCAGCCAGCTGTCGGGTCAGACCTTCTACAACAACGAGTACGGCCACCTCTCCGAGGAGGGCTTCTGCGACTTCTTCGCCTCGCCCGACGGGCCGTGCTTGGCCTCCTCCAACGTCTGATCTCTCCTCGGAGACGCAGCCCGAGACAAGACTGGGACGTTTAAAAAAAAAAGAAAAGAAAAGTAAAAAAAAAAAAAAAAAAAAAAAAGAAAGTGTTGTGAAGGCTCATAACATCCCCCCGAATGACACGTAAACAGTCATTTATGATAGGACTCAGGTTGGAGACTCTCGGGCTGCTGCCTCAACATGGACTAAATCGTACGTTGCCTGAAGTTACTTTAAAAAGCCACTGGGTGGCAGTATTATGACAAAAAACAATATTTTTCATCCATATGTTTATATTTTTTACCTTTTTATATAAATATATTCTCTCCTCTTTTGTACAAACTATGAATTATATTTGGAAAAATAAAGAAAAAAACAACAACTCTTCATGTTTCCAGTAGATGACTTTAGATTTTATGTTGTCATGTTTAAATGTCCTAAATTGTCCACAGTTTTAGGCCTTTTTCTCGTTCAAGACACCAGTGAAGCAGCCTCACATTATAGTAACAAAAAATATGTATACATAGACCTAATTAATATGAAATAGTGTTGAATGTATAGCAGTGTAGCCTTACTTGTTTGACCTTTGAAATATTGGGAAAGAAAATAAGACATGGTGGAGGTGCTGCCAGCACCACTAAGTGGGAGTTTTATCAGTACCATTTGTGACATCACAAGGAGCTAATTTTCCAGGACTGTGTGTTTTAGCACACACTTAGACACTGGACAAGCCAGGGACACATTATCTGGATAAAATGACTATTTGCGGCTCTGTGTCACCTGGCGTGGGTGAGGACGAGGTGAGCAGGCACCGAAGTGACGGAGGCAACAATGAGGGGACGCGACGCGGGGTGAACAAGGGAGTGAGTCACACTCTTATCAGAGCAGGACGCAGGAGGGATGACAGCTTAACACCCTCGGACACCCTCGCATCACAAACGACAGGCGACGAGGTGTTGATATTAGCAGTTAGCGGAGGGTAATGAGCAATGTCCAGGGTGCAAAGTCCACCCAGCACACACACACACGGAGAGAGGGGGGGAGAGCAGTCATCAGCTCATGTTACAGATACACAGCTATTTGAGAGAGGAGTAAAAATGTTGCATATCCTATGTAGCAGACGTCTTTTTAAGCAATTTCTTACATCTGCACTGTTAAAACGTTTAGCACAATGTTATGTTTTTGTTTTTCTTGTAAGGACTTTTTCAGTCCTTCGTTTTCTAAGCGAACATAAATAGACAAAGGAGACAGCAGTTGGTTTCTGGCACCTTTATTCAAGGGACCCCATAGATTCAGAGTTAAATGAGACGGAACAGGAAATAAAACGCCTTTACAGTAGAAAAACAGTTCAGGACTTTCACCCATGTGCTCGACCCCTCAGGTCCTTTCATAACAGGACAGTAGAAATGTAACAAAAAAACAAAACAAAACTCCCTTTCTATATAACCCCTTTTTCATTTTAGTTACAATGGTTATAATGCTAAAGGAACACAAGGAGAAATCTATGTACAATGTTAAAAGAAAAAGAAAAAAAATGACAAGTATCGTTATTAAATATCTGCCAGAGAAATTTTGTGTGCATTTTAGAATTGTTGTATCCTGTTGTCAACTAAATTCTTATAGTTCTTGTACTCTGGCAACTGGTATATTGAAAACGTCATCCTGCTGAAGCATCCAGTTCTGTGCACGTGCAGCATGTGGCTTAATGAGGGTGACTGCACTAAAATAAACTGCACTTGGAGATTTAAGAGCGACTCTTAACGCGATACAGTACATTACAACTGCATGAGGTGTCTGAAGAATTTTTCCACCACCACCACCATATAAGAAAACGAGAATGAAATGAGATGGGACTGTTGAAAATAACAGATTCTTGTTCAGAGTAAAGCCTCTTCAGGAAAACTACTAAAGCAGTAACATGTATGAGCAACGAGACTGTAAGTTTACACCGAGGAGGAGGAAAAACAACATCACGTGACACGAAATGTGGCTTTGAATAAAGTGAATGATGCAAATCCTCTGGAAGGCCCGGGTCACGTTACCGATGACTTCCTTTGGCACCGACGGATGAAAATTGGAATGGTGTTAAATTTGAACATGTGTGGGGAGCTGAGCGTCAAGTTTCAACAGCAACGTGAATATCAGGGCGCGTTAAAAAAAAAACAAAAAAAAAAACGACAAACAAAGCAATTTTTGGACTTCATTTTTCAATCAGTATAACTCACAGAATGCAGCCTTCCAATGAGCATCCTGGTTTAACCCCCGACACGCACACACATAAACACGCACACGCGCACTTTACTTTGCACTTCTTCCCTCTCCCCTCCAGACACTGGAGACGGACGGAAGCGGACATGTGATAGTCAGCAACCACACGTCATCGCAGCACGCTGAGAGCTCCCTTCAGTAACAGTGAAGCAGCCTCCTGGTTAGATCCAGCGCCCGGGCCGCCGCGACCACCACGCTGGCTGTAGGATCTCGAAAAAAGAAGACGTGTGGGCGGCGGCGGCGGCAGTTGGGATGGGCGAGGGGAGGGGAGGCGGTGGATTTAACTAACAGGCAAGCAACTTTACATTTATAAATAAAACGAGGAAAGAAGGAAGAGGGTGCGGAGGGGGAGGGAGAGCAGGGCGTGGAGGCCCTCATGACATTTTGCCAATCTGGATCTTCTTCCAGGCCTCTGAGGCGGTGAATATGCACGAGTCGATGATCCCCGCCACCGTGAACGTCCCTCCGACGATTGCGCAGATCTGAGGGACGAACAGCAAACGCACAGAAACAAAACAGGAACAACCAGTCAGCGATTCAAAGTCACTTCTTTCTTTTTTTTTTCTTCTCCATTCAGATCAAAGCGTCTGATAGCCGATCAGCTGCTTTGAATCAGGACAGCGCAGCATGCTGGAATCCAGTGGACGGAAGGTTGACTCACAACCTTGAACCGTGACTAATAAGCAAACAATAAGGGCCCGTCATGAGTCGGCGCCGCTCAGCTGCAAGTCCAAACGAAGTGGCCGCAAGTCAGGAGGAACCTTTAAAGATGCTGAAGATGGCGAAATATGAAAGTGTGAATGGATTTAGACTCTGGCAGGTAGCTTTGCGCGCAGCTGCGATGCTAAGCTAAGTCCTGGCAGAGTTTTTGAGTCCAAACGAGAGGCTTTTTTAACCCCCGACGTTGACGTCAGACTGCGCGCTGAGCTCACGTCGCTCGTGATGAACGTGCACGCTGACATCTGCTCTTTCTCACAGGAAACGCAGCTTAGCATTAAATCTATTTGAGGAACAGCTTTCTTCGGCCATCAAGAGTTTAATATACGTTCCGCTTTTAGCCGTTTGACTCCAGCGGAAGCGCTCTACACTCCGACGCTACCATAATGTTTTTATTGATTGCTTATAAACTGATGCGCGTAAAAGTTCTCGGTCAAGCAGCCTGCCAAGAGTGAACCAGAGCGATGCAAAGTGCCCACTTTAAAAACAAAATATGAGCTGAAAAGAAGGCGGCTCGACTCGTAAGGCTTCAAAGATGGAAATTATTCCCAGGATTTTGAAAGTTAAAGTTAAAAAAAAAGTTAGTGGTAAAGGCCTTTTACACACCAGATGCAAGTTCATTTCTTTTTTCTTTGTCCCTAACCGCCCCCTAACTGCTTATTGTGCGTTTTTCTTTCTTCAACAAATTACGTCCCAAAATAGCAGAAAGCAACTTTTAGAGTTTTTTTGAGAAGCGTTTAATGCGCCATCTGATCATGATGTGAAAGACTTGCTGTGTTTCAAGAGGTGGTGTTGGTTGGTGTCAGTGTGTCTGTGTAGCGCCCCCAGCTGTCCCACCTCAAGCCTGCATACATCAGGAAGTGACTGTGGAACTTCTGCACTTGCTCCTGTCCAAAGACCTGTTTCGCTGCTGGTGTGTGTGAACAGTTTTGCTCTTCACCCCGAACACCCAACCCCCGCCTTTTTAACCGCTGTTTATTGCCGTGTGTTTAGACGTCGACAACAGCAACCAACCCACAGCTCAAACAATCTGCGGGACAAACGGCCGAGCCGCTGGGCTCCCTCACCGTGGTGATGAACCGGTACAGGGGCTGCCTCCTCTCCGTGTACTTGACCGTGATGGGGCTGAGGTCGTATCGGAACCAGATGGCCGGGATGATCCTGCCTGTGTGGCTGTAGGCGACGTACTCCTGCACCGGGAGGGGAAGAAGAAGCGCGTCAGAGAACTCGTCGTCCTGTTGGATCGTCCTCGGATCGCCGCCGTGACAACCGATCCGGCAATGTTTAGGAAAAAAGAAAATAACCCTCTCGGGCCATTTGTGATCTCATTTTTTTTTTATCTCTAGCGGTGGCGCTGATGAGTCAGTCGGACATTGTTTATAGATAAAGTCACCCGAAAAGTCATAAGTGATTCATAAAAAAAGAAGCTCATCTTGGCCGGAGGAGCGCGGTGAAGTCAGCTCGCAGCGGGCTGCAGAATGCGACTTGCGTGATGACTTGCGCGTCGGGGAGTTTATACAAAACACATTTCTAGTGGAAGCTTCAAGTATACATCTGACAGTGTTCATAAATCCAGCGAGCGGCTGCGGGGGCCTGGGGCCGGAGCTCTATTTACGCCTTGGCAAGGGAGAGTCGGCAGCAGCAACGGCCCTCGTCCCTGCTCGTCCTGCCGCCGACTGTTATGACTCCAAACTCCAGCTGTCAGTCAGCGTCGCTTCTAAGAAGCCCGTTTATGGTTTGTTGACATCTGAGCGACGAGGCTTCCAGTCACCGCCGGGCGGCGAGGTGCTGAGCTTTGGCTTCCAGGTGAGTGCACGAGTCAACACGGCAGGTCGGCCGCCCCCGGGGGCCCCATATGTTGGGAGAGTCCCACGTACGGCAGCCGGACGGACGGACAGACGGAGCCGCTCGTGTGGAAAAGCGGGGAAAGGGAAGAGGAGGGTCGGCGGTCGGGGAAGCACCTTGTTGGCCACGGTGTACTGGTAGGAGAACCTCTGCCGGCCCGACAGGTCCTCGTACACGGTCGGAACGATCTTCAGGATGTAGTCGTGTGAGGCCAGAGCTGCAACAGGGGAGAGAGTTTGTTTCACAATCAAGCCGACAAGCTCTTCAGCGCTCAAAGTCCAAAAATGGATGTGATCTTTTCTCCGTTACACAACTGGCTGAACTTTTTTTTCCTTTTTCTTTTTTCGGGTCATGTTTGCTTTTTAAAGATGCAGCGTCAGCACCGGGTCAGCCAGCCACTAGGTGTCTCCACTAATTACGTCGTTACTTGTCAGCAAAAAAACGCGAGGCGTACTTACGGTTGGACGCCAGCCGGTCGGCGCCTCCCAGCGCGTTGAAGGCTCCTTTTACATTCTGCACCTGCGCGACAAAGAAACAAAAAAGAAAACACAATGACGCGGACTGAAACGGGTAAGCTAGCAAACCGCGGCTCTCGTTTTCGGTTTTATTTTTGCCGCAGACCTGAAGGCGCTCGCCGAAGGCCAGCTTGTGGATGCTGTGGGTCATGTCGGGGCTCTGCGGCTGCGCCGTGGCGCTGTGCGTGGACACGTGGAAGTTTCCCGGCACCTAGCGGGGCGAAAAGCGAGAAAACGTGAGAGCGGTGCGAGGAAACGCATTTAGGGGGGCACCTGCAACGCATTTAGCTGGGCAATTAACCTGCGCCGACTGTGCGCACGCACGCATTTAGCTGGAAACTAAACGGCGCTTCACTCCCAAATGCTTCACGCATCCCGAGATTTTCCGCAACTGCTGGGTTAATGATTTTAAACGCGCTGGAAAGTCTGACGCACGAGGCGTCGTGAGGACAGACAGAGGACCGCCGCAGGTCCACAAACACGCAGCGCCGAGCACTCGGGTCTCACTTTGTTGATGCTGAACTCTCCCTCGAAGCGACAGCCGTCGCCCTTGTTGAGGGGGATCTTCATGGAGTTGTCGAT
Source organism: Thamnaconus septentrionalis (assembly GCA_009823395.1). Lineage (NCBI taxonomy): Eukaryota > Metazoa > Chordata > Actinopteri > Tetraodontiformes > Monacanthidae > Thamnaconus > Thamnaconus septentrionalis. The sequence goes on along the minus strand of CM020509.1, from coordinate 15,800,553 downwards.
GTGGCCCACCTCGTGTCGGCCCATCTCGTCCTGGATGTCCAGACCCACCACTGGAGGACAAGGGCGCAAGATAAGACCGACAGATAGGAAAAAGCAAAAAGAAATCTAACCAAGAAAAATGCCTCACATTTTTTCTTGGGCTGTTCCAAACAGAGAGACCTATGAGTCAACGGAGGGAAACGAAACAACTGACGGCGGCTGATTCATCCCCTTAAATCATCGTGTAAAAATATCAGGGCCATCACTGTTCCCGTTCATGGTGCAAAGCTTTGAAAAACTGAGGCAATCGCCTTGGACATTAAGCCACAGTTGGCGGTGACGGGTGAAAACGCTGATGGAGGAGGAATTCAAAGGGTTAAATTCGTACGCCGCTTGCCAAGCGACTCATCTGTGCGTGAAAGCACAAAAATCATCCTTAGAACTTCAAGAGAGACGCTGCCATTAAGAAAAATTAAAGTTGATTTGTACATCAAAGACTGATGGTTCTCAGAATTAAAGAGGCACATCCTCATTGCCCCCCCCCCTGTTAAAGGTCCCATTTGATGCAAAATGTAAAGACAGACAGAATGAGTAAAGTCGAAGTCCTTGACCTCATTTGCTTGCTCCATTTCTCAAAGACTAGGGCTAAAAAACAACAACAACAAACGCAGTTCAGCCCCTTTGTGACATCACAGAGGGCACTTCTACCTCTCTCAGGTTAGCGACCACCGGAGTTTGTTACTAAAGCTCATGGCTATTGTGTTTGTGTCCCCTTCCAAACATGTAGCGTAGCCATGGGCAAACTACGGCCCGCGGGCCATATGTGGCCCACTAAGATTTTTAATCCGGCCCGCCACACTTGAAGAAATGATATTAATATTAAGAAAGTTATAAAATAGGATTATTTCATCCATTTTTTGATATAATTTTTCCTCTTATGAGGTGGGTCACCAAAACACTCCATTAATCTGCTGCTGCTGCGGCCCCTCTGACACATTTTAGGACCTATTGTGGCCCCACAAGTCAAAAACGTTTCCCCAACCTTGTTGTAGCGGGTCAAACAAATCAGTAGTTATAGTTAGCAGGAAGCTAAAACCTAGCTGTGCCATGGCGGGCGGTAACCAGAGGGCTAAATATGCTGTTTTATGGATTTTTCTTTTCTTTTTTTTTTTTGGCGGGGGGGGGGGGGTATTTATGGATCAGTAATTCAGTCAAGTTGCTCCACTGGAATCCAGGATGACAAATCCAGCTATAATGGGGCTTGTTAAAAATCCTGCTCAGTGTCCAAAAACACCCGGCAACAATGTGTTGCTTATGGTAATGGACCACTTTCTGGATATGTATTTCATATCAGAGCCTGTGTGTGCGTTGCGTTGTGTTTTGACTGGCGGCGCAGACACAACCGTCTCTGGCGGACGTGTGTTAAAACTCCGACTTGACCTGCGCTGCACCTCTGACACTCGAGGCAGGTCGGCCCCGCCGCTCCCTCCTCTCGTCTGCCCCCGGTCTTAAAATACATGGCAACAAATAACGAGTTAAGATGCAGCGGGCTGGAAGAGCCGGCGAGCTGCTCCTTTCTCCTTTTTAAGACATTCAGAGGCGTCAGAAAGCGGCCGGGTGTAAACTGGATCTGGGGTCGTCGTCGGGCGGAGGTGGGGAGAAACGGCGGCACTATTATTGCACTATGTTTTTCCATGAAGTCACAGTTCAGGACCTGCCAACCTGTAAAGGTCAGTGGGAGGAGCTGGGCCGACGGAATGGAACAGCAGGGCAGGTAAAGATAGAAGGAAAAAAAAGAAGAAAAAAAAAAGAAAAAGTCCATGATGAAACAATGGTTCTTCTTCCAAGTGATTCCATGACGACACCGTTTTAAGCGCCGCTCGGTGCCGAAAGAAACATTTCCGCTCTGTTTTGGCGGAAAGTATTTTAGGAGGCTCCAGTTTTCTCTGGAAGCAGGGGAAAAAAAAAAAAAGAAAGAAAAATTCTCCAAATCAACAAAGCCAGTACACAGGATGATCAAGGGCTTCAAGTGGAAACAGCAGGACGCTGCCTTTGTTATGGAACGCAGCGAACACATGGTGCACAGCTGCCAGACTTCGCAAGGCTCACAAGTCTCGCAAAAATTTGAGATTATATTTTTCACACAGGCGGTGGAGGTGAGGGGGAGTGGGGTTGTGGGGGTTGTCAGCCTTTCCATTTTTGGAGATCCCTGGGAATCGCTGCGTGTTTACTTGTGGCCTCACTCGCGCCGTGCCGTCCACGCGGACGACTCGTCACAGGGCTCGTCGTGTGACGCTACCTAGTAAAATCTAATCTGCTGTTAATCATCAACCTTGGAAACTTTTTTTTTTTATTATTAAACAAAAGGTTCCATTTTATATTACATGTTAAAAAAAAACTAATTGACCAGTGTTATCTGACAACTACGTGTCTCAGAGACCTCGGAAAAGTTCCTCCCTTTCTGCTGCTTCGGCCGCTGCTCACAGAGCGACAGGTTCGAGTCGTCCTCGTGGAAATCAGATCCTGTTGTGATGTCACACAGGGCACTGACCTCACGTCAGGTTAGTAACCACACCACACGCCCGGCCTGGTGTGTGTCGCTCCCTCCCTCTGCCTTGTTTTTAAGTCTCGGCCGCACGTGTGAAAGATCTGACGCTGCATCAGTTTAACAGGGGGCTGTAAACACAGGGCAAGATAGGTTTGCTTTATTTCTTCCTGGTTCTTAGATCTCTGTCGTTTGTTGTTGTTGTTGTTGTTGTTGTTGCTGTTTTGACTTTTTTTGACCACTGCTCCACTGGAGCCCAGAATGAAGACAGATTGAAAAAAGAAAGGAAAAAAATGAAAGGGAGATGATATGGGACCTTTAAAATATTGGTTATTACAACAGTAATATATGATGGTTTATTTTGTATCCATGATCTGCATGTGGAGGTGAATTTGCTCAATATACACGGTAAATGCAGAGTAAAACATTCACGGGAAAGCAGAAATTTTGCCTGGTGCAGCAGCTCCGACCAACACGCCACCACACGCTGCGGTAAACAAGGCGCTTTTACGATCAGAACTTCCGTTCCAATCCAGGACATGGTTTATCTTTTTCCATGTTAAACTATGCCAATCTAAACGATAAGTTATATGGCAGTGTAATTCTGCCATATAATGGAATACACTAAAAACTGATGAGGCAAGACTTCTGCTGCCAGAAAACAATGAACAAACAACTTCCAATTCTGACAAGACAATGGTGTAAAAAGGGAAAGTCAACAATCAAGTGAGCGCTTTGGAAAAGAAAATCTCAGTCAAAATTCAATTAGCATCAATAAGATTCAATTAGTCTTGTTTTTTTTTTTTACAGTCATTTGATTCAACAGCGGCACTAAAAAAAAAGAAACATTCCAACCACAAGCAAATACATTAGTTGTATGTGTGTGTGTGTGTGTGTGTGTGTGTGTATGTAGTATAAATACTCACAATCACAGTGTAAGTTTGGCAAACTGATGTTTAAACTCACTTCTATCTTCCCACCACTGTCCTTATCAGGATCATCCACATAAAGTTCATTTACGCTGGCGGAGGGGGAGGAAGAAGAAAAAGGAAAGCAAAGGACACGTTAGACAAAGTGGAGCTCTGTTCAAACATTAACTTTTCTCTTTGATTTTCACGCGACACGAGACTTTAAACCAACACAAGCGTTAAAAAGAAACTGCAAATGTTTTTTTTGTCTGCGTTTCCCAAATTGCGCGACCAGCGACATTCGTGTGTCTATTTTCAGCCAGTTCCCTCATGTCACGTCCTCCCTAAATCACCCCCCCCCCACACACACACACACACACACACACAGACCCTGTTGCATACAAGCCAAGACGCTGACGCAGGCACAAAGCCAATTTCCTGTGAGGGAGCTGGCTCCACTCACCGGGCCCGAGCAGACTGCATCATAATGGGATCTTTCACCTTTATGATTAAGTCTGATTCTGGGTCTTGTTTGTCTCAGAGCGACAGGGCACCTGCGGGGTTGTGTGGCAACCGAGAAACAGCCCCGCGGGCCCATCGGCCGGGCTCCAGCCACAGGATATTGCAGGAGACACCTACATTTCAGTGGCGATGAATCCCGTCAGCTCAGACAGGAAGAGGAAGAGGATGAAGACGCAGCAGAGGATGGAAACTGCGGGGTGGGGGACGGGGGGGGAGTGGAGGGGGGGGCAAAAGCGGGGGAGAAAAAAAGTTACAATCAACATCTTTGAGACGGGTTTTTTTCTTCCTTTTTCTTTTTTTTTAAACATGACTCCGAAATTACGACTTTGAAGGAACGTCGGGGAGCCAAATGAGCCGTCTTGTTCCAGCTGACCTAAAGGCCGTGACGCTAATGAGCTCAGCAGCAGCTGCAACACATTTCCCCTAAATAGCTCCCTTTAATGAATGGCGCTAAAGGTGGCCGCGGCGGAGCTGTTCAAACACCTCCTCCGCTAATTACACATTAATGCACGGCGCGGCGGGCGGCCGTGGAAGGGAGGTGAGCTCATGATAGCGGCAAAACAACCCGGTCTGGGGCGTCAGCCGCAACACACACAGGAAGCACATTCCCAACGTCAGCCTTTAAAATAAATATGATGTCGAGACCGAGCCGGGATGAAATAGCTGGGTTGGTTTGGAGGTCGCGAATTCCACCCGTTTTATACGTGTTTGCTTTTCAACCTGTGGAAATGGCTTCGCATGAATAATGATCCAAAAATATGTAAAGATAGAGTGAAGAAGAAGGAGAAGGAGAAGGAGAAGAAGAAGGAGAAGAAGAAGGAGAAGAAGAAGAAACCTTTATTAATTCCACATTGGGAAAATGTTACGGCAACAATACCATAGAAAGGAATGGAGATTATATAGATTAACCCTTTAAGCGCCATAATTTTTTCAAGAAAATATTCAATTTTGATATCAAGATTTCAAATGGCTGTGACTTGAAATTGGTTAGAGATAAAGCCATACTGTAATTGAGAAAAAGCTTCAGTAAATCCAAACTTTTTGTTTGTTTGTTTGTTTTTGGATCACAGACTAGCGGTCTGTATGTCAGATCCTTGTCTCCACAATACCCCACAGGTTCATCAAAATGTTTTATCCACTTTTGTTTTGAGCACTCCTGCTTCCCCCACCACGTCCTCTCATCCTCATTCGTCGATTACTCCCACTACACCCCGGCCACGCTGAGGTGAAGCATGCGCTGCTTGGTGACTGTCGTGGCGCATCGACTCGCTGCCGCTGCGTAAAGACGCACCGGCAGACTCGCTCTCACGGGACGACTGAACATCATCGTCAGAGTGCGAATATTCCTCTTCGTTATCTGAGTCAGACGTTACTTGACGAAGTACTTCGTCAACGAACAAACCTCTCGGCAATGTATTCTCGGTAAAATTCGCCGTCTTTCTCTCTCTGCTCCCACTACAACCACTTCCTCGTCTCCTCGACTGAGGCTTTCTCTCTCTTTATACTCCAAAATCTGAATATAAACCCCCCCACAAATGCTGCTCAGACTGAAGCCACAGGTGTCTGCCATCTCCTGGTGTAAAGTGGTAACTACTTTTAGCACCATATGTACAGCTATGGCCTGTTTAATTCAGCAATGACGCTTGTCGCAATTTTGCAACCATGGCGCCTAAAGGGTTAAAAGAAATAAGGAAATAAAATAAAATTAAATTAAATTAAAAATTTTATAGGCTAAAAATCTTTTAGCCTATCAGGGAAAAACTTTAGACAAACAGCACAGTTAGCCCTTTGTTGCCAGCCTAACCCACAAAAATGCCAATTTTTTTAGGAGGTGACCTTTAGAACATGACCTGATTGGAAGTTATCACTAAGTGGGAAAAGTTGCTGCTGAGGTACTACTGACCACCATTTGTTGGTTGTTTGTTTGTTTGTTATTGAGTTCACGCTTGTCACATGACCCGTGCCATATAATTCCAACTGACTTGGTGACATCATCAAGGCGTGTCCTCCTACTCTGCCACTTCCTGTAAAGGATGGACTTTTCTCTTCCTTGGGTAGTTCGGGCAGGCACACATATTATTGCTAGAAAACATGAATTGAACTTTATTTAAAATCTCAAACCTATCAGCCGCCCCAAAAATATTGTATTCACAAAACTGAGGCGCAGAGGAGCCGCTCTGCGCCAACGCAGCCAACGAGCTCTCTTACTCAGCAGGTGAGACGTGTTTGTGTGGCGACTGTCTCCTAGGATCATCACACGGTCACATGACCCAAGGCAGGCGGGCTGGCAAAGGCTTCGCTGTGGCCCGGCCCTGTGGCTGAGGCTTTAAAGTGAGGTAATGTTTAACCGACAAACAACGAGAAAAAAAAGGAAAGAAAAAAAAAGGGTGTGTCGCTATGACACATGGGTCACCCATGCAGGTTCATACAGTACAGTAATTCTCGCCAGGCTCCAAAGGTCAAATGCTGGGAAGGTGTTATTTGGGATCAGCGCCGTGGCCTGATTCTGGTTGGAAGCTCATGGAAACAGTGACAGGCCGGATGATTTACAGGCACTTTTATGTAAGAGTCCCACACATGGGATTAAGTGGGTTTAAGAAGTTTCATTCAAAGAAACAAACACAATTATGCCGTGAGGCGGCTGGAGACCTCCCCAAATTAGCTCAGCATGACCCAGATGCCAATCAGCACGGTGAAGACAAAGGCGTGTTATGACAGAAAGAAAGAAATTAATCCAGCGGCAGACGGGGTTAAAAAAAACAACAAAAAAAACTGTAAGGGCTCCCAGAGCCTGCTGTGGTGGAAAACAGAGCTGTCACTCATTGTAAATACCGCAAAGAAAAAAGAAAAATAAATTGTCCTCAAAGGAATGCGGCCCTAAAACAGAATAACAAAAGCAGACGGGGGGGGTCAAATAGTTGACCTTTTGTCAGGGGGTCTGTTTCTGGTTGCCTCAGAGCCAGGCCAGGCCAGGCCAGGCTAGGCCAGAGTGTTGGCCTCCAGGCCCGGCCGGAGCAATAACGCTTGTCTAATATTCCAAATAAACCCCGTGCCCTCAACCCCGAGACAGCGGCTGGAGACAGGAAGGGTGTTGATTGTGTACAGGAAGAACTTCCATCCACTTCCTCAATGGGTGGAAACTCGAGTGCGTGTGTTTGGCAGGAGCTCAATCTCTGTCGCCGCCATCCAGGGAGGCGCTTTTGCAGCCTCAGTTCGCCTGGGCTTGCTTTTGACATTTCAAATCCACCAGTCGCTCGTCTGTTGACAAATAAATTTCCATCGTGAGCACATGACTGAGGAGATGAGAAATGTGTCAATGGGGGCCTTTTGTGCTCCGTCAGGCAGTTAGCCACGGTGAGCTCACCGCTTACACAATGACTTGGCGATGACGAGGCGGGCGCTGACAGGAAAAGCGTCGTTTGGGCGCTGATGATTTCTCAGGTGCCCGAGGATAAGTAACGACACGATCATTTACATTCTCCGCATGCCCGTCGGTCGAAAACAGGCACGGCCCCTTTGCTGACTGAAAGCATACCTCCACTCTCGGGACACGCAGGTACTTGAGTTACAGTTACGCCCCTTCCTGAGGAGGTGCACTTTGGTGAATCTGTGTCCCCAGAGCGGAGCCTGGCACTTTCCATTTAGCTGCTAAATGAAAGGCCTCAAGTGTGAAAGCTCGCAAAAAGAGCTAACTACTAGCTTGTAGGTCCTGCTATTATAACTGAGTGATTGGTTAACGCTACGTCAGAGTGGACAGGAATGACAGAAGGCTGTTTAACTCAAGACATATTGACGAGTGTAAATAAACACAAGGCTTATAGACCGACTCCATTTGTAAAAAAACAAGCTTGGCAAGAAGCTTTTGACTTACAAGCTAAAGACGCCACTGCCTACGTGTTAAATATGAGGAGTAGCTAGTCATTTTAGCATAGATACAATTGTGAGACTTGCAGTGCAGCTAAATACCAATTAGCTGAGCTTAACCTATCTCATCCTCAACAAAGAAAATTGCTGGTTTGTGCGAGCAAAACGGTTAAAAACATTAATTTACTGGCATAAAAACTAGCTGGATCGCTGGGTTTTCCAGTTCTTAATCTGACTGACCTTTAATTGAAAGTGATTTCCATTGATTCCATGACTCATTTTCTCTACAGAACGGACATTCAATCAACTTAAAAATGTTGTCTTCGCTTTAAAAATGACTTTCTTTGAGCTTTGACTATTTAGGACATTCCATCTGTTATGTAAAAAAAAAAATAAATAAAAGGTTTTTATATATTGCAGGAAATCTAGTAGTGGGTAACTAGGTCCAAATTAATGCTGCAATGAGAAGCAATATTCAGGGTTAAACAGTCAATGTGGGTTAGGGGTTCGAGGGGACTTACTGAACGCTCCTGTGTATGTGGGCTGGGTGAGATCTTTTGGCACTTTCCTGTAGATATCGAATCTGCGGAGAGGGAGGGGTGAAAAAAAAAAGCAGGGAACAAAAACAGAGAGAAAGGGGAGTCAGAGATTGAAAAAAAAAAAAATACATTGAGGAAAGAGGACATTCTGTACCCATAAGGCCGTGCGTTATTACGGAACGCTGGTGGAATGTTAGTTCTGGACGGCCGCTACTGTAGGTCCTGAACGCCAGCCACTAAACACACACACCACTCTGACTGAGCTGCACCTCCTTCTTGACAACGTGCTCTCCGTCATTCTGACCAAGAAACCCCAACAAAGGCCTCTGAAAGACGCAGAGATGAGGCATTCAGAAAAAGAATCAGAAAAAAAGAACGGCAGGAGCGCCATGACCAGCGACATTATTTTGGGAGAAAGTGAAATCCGGAGGTTAGACGCAAGAAAAAGGTCACGGCCGCAAAAAAAAAAAAAATCTGCTCTTGTGAAATGCAACTGTCGCTTATTTTTTTTGGGAGGGGAGCCGAGTTTGGCAGGAGCGGCGCTGTTCGGTAACTATTTGGGTTTTGCGAGTTCTTACACATGTCCTTTTTGGGCAGTGAGAAGTTTTTTTTTTGTTTTTTTTTTTTCGAGGCTCACAGCCGAACGCCGGGCCAAACTCCGCCCGCTCCCTCCTTTTCGCGAAAACACATCTGTTCGCGTTTTATTCCGCCGGCGAGCGCTGCCAGCGAAAACGAGCGCGAGCTGATGCAATGTGGGACGCAGGGGAGGAGGAGGAAGTGGAAGGGGAGGGCTTCCTGTTTGACGCCCCCCCCCATCCAGGCCAGCAGCTTCTCCCGTTTGGCCGAGCCGACGGCTTTCAACTGGTTTGTTTTTATCCCGTCTGCAGCTCCGTCTCTGATCCACGTCCACGAATCTCATAGGCATTAGGTCACCGTGTGCTAATAGCAGGCCTGGCAGCATATAGAGGGCAGACGGTGTCGGGTGGGGTGGGGTGGAGGTAGAGGGGGGGGGGGGGGCTCTCAGGGAGGGTCGGCCTCCAGAATAACTTTTTTGCACACTTCCTGACTGGCGAGCTTTTAAAGTGCTGAGGTCGTGTCCGTTTCCTGCTCACAGCTGGCCACTGCCCCGACTTCCTGAGACAACAAACGGGACGGAGCCAAGTGGTCGACACCTTTGTCGTGAGAAAACCTCGAAAGTCCAGTTCTGCTGCCTTTGGATCTTTTTCAGCCGGTGGCCGCGGGAGGGGAAGGCTAGAAATGATGAACCTTTGCCAAATAGCGTATAATGAGTGTGTTCAGGCGGACACACATCACATATTTAACAATGTTGGTGGTGTTTTTTTTCTATCATCCAGAGTAGGTCATACACTTTTTTTTTAATGACATACACAATGTGTACAAAACATTAGACCATTCAAACAGACATGGGAATGGCAGAATTAAAAGTGAGCTCAGTAATGAAGCACTTTGTTTATGTGTTCATTCCTGGTGCTTTTACTCTTTAGACACTCTGCAGTCTGGTTTATAGCAGGGATGTTAACAATTATTCGATTATTGATTAATTGTCAATTAAGAATTTAATCGACTAAATTAAATTAGTCACAATTAATTGAAATTTTTTTACACTTGTTTTTTTTTTGGTAAATTGGATGGCATATATCTGTATACCTAGAACAAGTTACTTTTAAACAACTTTAAAAAAAATAGTTGGAAATGTTTAGGGTGTTTTTACTGTTCTCTAAGGTAAAACTGGGTCACATTGGACCCTCAACATTACTTAAGGATTAAATAATGTGTTCTTTAAACATTTTTCATTGTGAAATTTAGATTATCAGGAAAAATTGCAGCTCATCAAATAATCGTTAATCAATCAATAAGGTCAATCAACAAACGATTAATGAATGAATTGATAATTTGCATCCGTAGTTTGTAGCTCCAGAATTTGGACCCCATTAAGGTTTTGTGTCCTCATTTGATTTAGGCCAAATTCATTTATTTTGAACCATTATAAATATTATGGAAAACATTTAGTTTGTCTTTTCTTTTAAGCTTTTTTGTTTTAAGTAAATGAACTGATGTGTATCTGCTCATTTGGGGATTTCTAATGTATGTATTTACCTTCTTGAAAATAATTCTATGCATGTACATACAACCTGAGCTGTTACACACAATGAACAGGAATTACATTCATCATGTGACAACTACACAAAACACATTTTTAATATTAATACTTTTTTATCTAAATGTTCAATATCTCAATTACATTCCATCATGTCTACTTTTTCACTTTACTCTGACACATAAGGTCTCAGTTTTGCTTCATTTCCCTGTTCAAACAATTTGTCATCATGAATATCACGGTTGACTGTAGAGAGTTCACTCTTGCGGTTCATTGCGAGTAATTTCCTGAATTTCGGTCAGCGTCTCTCTCACCCGTCACTTCCAGCAGCAGCCCCGCCGACTGTAAGCGCTCTGACTTAAGAGTACGGGGTGTACCAAGACAGAGAGTTAACCAGAGGTAAATTAACCTGGGCTTTCAAATGACTCATCACCAGCGTACTGGCCTGGGAACCCGAAACAAAAAAGCTGAGGTTGTCTTCATGTAGGTTTCTATTTAGTCATTTGCCTCAAAATATGCATCTAGCGTCAAAGCAGTAAACAGCCTACAGAAAGAGTCACCTGACAGTGAGTGGCCGTCCAATGGGCCCCCTTGATTTAATTAGTATGGGAGCACAGGCATGACATCATCAGTTTAGCCCAAAACAACGCTTCCTGTGTCAATAAATGTCCTAAAAGTCTATCAATCCGTGGCGTAAGTGGCTGCTGGCTGTTTACGTCATTAATCACTTTTTGAGCGAGGAGGCGCCTGTTGACTGAAGCAAACCTTTGTGTTGAAGCAATGTTAGAATGGACTACAAATATATATCAAAACAGGGTTGTACGCTTACCTTTTGAAATGGTAGCGCTAGTGCTAGCAAGTTAAAAATTTCAGTAGCACAAAGAAAAATTTAGTTTGTGCACCCGGGTGGGTTTATTGTGAAATTAATTTGAACCAGGAAATGTAGTTCTTTAATAGTTGAATTGAGATGGATGCTATACACATAGAACTACAACTCCCATGGAGTAGTTTTACCAACAACGGATGGTTACTTGTATAGGTCAAAACAAAGCAATACTAGTTTTACCACTTCATGATCATGTTCATGATGCCTGCCTGCGCAACTCAGCGGATACATATTTCTCTCCGCACGGGATGATTTTTTTTCGCAAGTGCGTTGAAAACTGTCGCACTGTACTGCCCTGCCGAATGTGCAGGGTCAAACTATTTCAAAGAAGAAATGTTTCTGCTTGGGTACAAATCTTTTCAATCTTCTTCTTTCAGTCCTTAATATTGCTTCTGTTCAACCTAAAGGGTTGTATTCTGCAGCAAATACCTAATTTGATGAATAACAATGTACATACTGGCTCCTTATACATGTGTATGGTATGATGAGACAAAGAAATACACGTTGAAATTCTTAAATAAACTTGCTGGTATCAAGTGCAGCTGAGGTGGAGATTTCTGGGAACTCAGCCTGTTGCGTGATGTGATCTGCGGTAATTTACACTGTGACCGACTGACAACCTCGCTGACTTTCTTAGTCCATCGAACAAATTCTAGCTGTTGCAACTCAGGCTTTGTATATGATCAGGGCACCGGGTGGGTGAAACATCCGAGCAGGATGTGACTGCTCGGTGACACACCCACTCTGACAACACCCGCGGACTCATCCCGCAGACTGCAGCCGTGGTGTAAACGACAGTTACACCAGATCCTGTTTGTAGCTAGCGTTGTTCTTTCTTTACTGTGACACAGCTGAGGTCTGAGAGATAAGATGCTGTAAGCTCTACTGCAGGGCGCCTAGACCGCTCACAGCATCAGAAAGTCATGTGTGAGATCAGTTTTTATCCTGCTGCCATGAGCATCCAAATTCTGTTTGCACAAACGAGGGCAGGTCCTGTTTAATATCAAGAGTGATTTGAATTAGTATTAAGCCTAATATTGAATGTGTGTGTGCCTGTGTGTGCTGTTTTGTCCTCTTGAATATTTTAGCAATTCTTACTCTGTAGCACAAACGACTGACCTCACAGTCATCGTCTACTGCGACAATGACAATAAAGTTAAATTCAATTCAGTTCACTTCAGTTCACTTCAGTTCACTTCAAGTCAAGAGAAAGACAACTTCTAGACTTGTAGAAAAATCAGTGAATTATGGAAAGTTTGGCATGTTTTAAATGAGTTATTACACATCATTTTGGGGTTTGATTGGGTATTTTTATTGTTTGTTTTGTATTTTAGGGGTGGGTGACAGATAAATGAATTCTTTTTTTCCAGGTGTGTGACCATATTGCAGCAAACACAAATATGTCTGAAGGTAACTACAAAATGTTGTGTACATCGTGAGTAGAGCACCATATCCCGGGAAAGCTTGTGAGCATGCTTTATAATATAAAATATTAAAAGGTAATAAACACTTCATAAGTATACGTAAGAAGTACTTTTATTGCAATTAATGATTTTCAGCATTGAACCAGTCTGCATCATTTGATGCTTCAAACTACTGAGAAGACTGTTCGCAGGTAATAACATCCTGGCCATTTGTTTTGATAGGGTGTGTGCCCTATTGACACTTGAAGGTGTGACGAAACTGGTTGTGTAGTAGTGGTCCAAGTGTGCGCTTCTGCGACGACTGTAATCAGTTCTTCACGGTGTGAGGGCGACTGTTCTGTGTTCTGGACACAGGTGTTTTGTCTTTTAAGTCAGCATTCAACGGGAGACAGAGAACACTGTGCTGCTGACATCACTCATTCAAATTTCACGGCCGTGTGGGGGGGGGGATGGATGTTGAAACGTGCACATGCGCAGCCAGAATCAGGATTCAGGCGCACGTTCTCGAGAGCATAGCTCATCATCATGCCACCGTCTCAAAGAAAACAAAAGAAAAGAGAAGACAAGAAAAGAAAGACAAGAAAGAAAAACACTCCTTCCTCCTCCCGAGACAGTGAAGCCCATTCACGAAACAAACGTGAATAACTTCTGGCACAACTTTGAGCAGCCCCTCCAGCTCAGGGATGCTTTGCCAGCCGTTATTTCATTCACACCTCCCAGACGTGTCGACTCTCCGCCGCCAAACCTTCGTCTATCCGAACCGGAGTGAAAGGAAGCTTCGTACTCACCTCCTCACATCGAAAGGCATGATGCCGGTGGGCTTCACAACGGGGCTTTAGCGGGTGAAAAGCCACAGGCAAGGGGGAACCATTCAGCTTTGCCCTCGGCTACCGGTTGTTCGTGGGTACCGGGTTGACGTCACCTTAGCTTAGGACGCTTTGCAAAAGCCGATTGGTCCAACGCTACTTCCGCTTTGCTCTGATTCTATTTCCGCCGAGTTCGCGTCGTTGTTCTCTGGCTTGTGTGCAACAATTATTGAACTACTTTGTTAGTTTGTTGTTGTTTTTTTAATTATTATAATTAAATTTAGAAAAATATCATAATGTCATCGCAAAATATTTTTTCTCATAATTATCAGTCTTAAGATAAATGAACGGTTAACCGTTTGACAAACAGATGATGATTTGTATGTAAATATTAGCTTGCTGAAGATGCGGTCAGAGTTCTAGAATTTATGATTTTTTTAACATCAGTGTTTTAGGTGTTTTTCTATCAGTTTATGTTGTTTTCACTTGCTCTGCTTAATGTAATTTTATAATGCTCTATTATGCTTATGCTCTTCTGCGCTGCACTTTTCTTTGATAAACTGTAATGCAAGACAGGAGCATTTCTTTTAAGAAATACGACTTAGAACTATTGTTCCTAATGTGTCATTTAATGATTGTACCTTCAGTTTTAATTGGAACTGGGCTTCATGCGGAACCAGTGCAGTAATGGATAACTCAAGTAAAATTTGATGATTGTGATCAATGTCAATAAATAAATCTCAAATTTTGGAATAAACATGTATGACAAACGAGCATAAGTTGCTTTGGTTGGTAAAATTGTGCTCACTGTTTCATAAAATTAGTGTTATACATGAATCAGTTGCACTGAAGCTTGATATCAAAATATTTGAATTTTAAAGCTGAAAAAGAGAATGAACATTATTTATGTAACACAAACATGCAGTTATGTTCAGTTAAATTCATCCTCTGTATTTGGTCTCTTACTTTCTGAGGCACAGAAGCACAGGGATTGATTGCAGGCTTTTCTGCGACTAAAGAGAGTAGTGTAGATGAATAGTGTAGCTGCTGAAGTATCAGCCGTTTATGAGAACTGGATGGCAATTTTAACTTTAAAACAAGTAGCATGACCGTCCTAAAATGAAGGTGTAAGAGATGTTCTACTTTTAAATCTGAGAGGCTTTGCCAAGAAAAAATGCACCAGTGCCATGTGTTGATTGTGGCTTTTCGCACCAATAGGAAGATTTGAAATGATACCAACTGGCATTACAAATGGTCCATTTGTGATCAACAGTCTAATTGTGACCTCCTGTCCAAATTAGATCGTTGGTATGTCTTATCGCCTTCCCAGTTCGGTTTGTTTAAGAGGCCGCCCCCATTAAAAACACTTTCTTTGGGCAGATGAATACTTGAGGTAGATTCAAGAGAGGGAAGAAATGTTCCATGTCAACAGCCTGGCAAACAAAGAAATTTTTACTTTAAGCATCTCAAACCAATTTTAGCCAAGAAACCGATATAACTAACAACACCACACGGCCTATGGAGATTCGACTGCTAGAAAAGAATGCAAAATTTTATCAGCACGGTAAAGTGGGTAGTGCGGTAAACGACTACCCTAAAAAGAGTTTCATTAAAATTTTGTGGAAACTTCTCTTTATTCCCACCATCCATAATTGATACTTTGTGTTCTCGGTTAGAAATGTGGGTCAAAAGTTTCTCTTTGCTTTTCCCCATTTTTTTTCTCAATAGATATATTTATATGTGAAATGAAAAATTCTTGCCCCCAAAAATGTATCTCGGGATTGACCCTGTATTTTCCCAGTGATGGTTCAGCGGTTGTCTATAGTTACACTGACAGTAAACAGGCTATCATGACGATGGCCTGGCTACAGGAAATGGTTTCTGTCATCCTCTGTTTCACTTCTCTTTCTGGATGACAACTGGTTGGTTACGCGCCATAATTATGGGAATCAAAACAGAGCATCGTCTCGGCCTCTATTTCAGACACAGGCCTTGTTAATATTCTTATTTTTTGCAGTGTATCACTTATAAAAACACCATCATAGTATTTTTTTTAAATAATAATTTATACTGTTTTTATAAGTTTGCTTATGTGTGCTTTGTGCGTAACATAGGATTTAATGCAAGCATATAAGGTCTTTTAATTTATTTTATTTCAAAAGACAAAAAAAACACAAAAACAAAGTGGGTGTACAACAAATAGTTGTAAAATTTTTGTTTTTTGGTTTTGGAGGGAAAAAAATACATTCTGTGTCCTAATACTGATACTGAAAGGTTTTGTTTCTTACAGGGTCACAGGGTTGTTGTTTTTTTGTTGCTATTATTATGACTAAACTGTTACTGTATGACAGGAAATGGCTGTTTTTAAAGATGAAAAAGGGGGCAAAAGTAAACATTTTGTACTTGGATACGCTAGAGCTTCGGAAGTCATCATTCACTCTTCCATGTGGTGTCTAGTTTAATTCCCACACAAACGTACATCACTGCTGCCATGACATGGGCAGCAGTGAGGACAAAATGTTTGGGTACACTGTGTTTTCAGGGCCAGTTTTGTTTCCCCCACCATTGTGTTGTGTGTTGCATTCCTGCTTTTAGGCATGTGGCTCACAGTTGACTCATCTCAATGGAGTGTGAAGTTTTCGTGACTTGTTGCGCTTCTTTGCTGCCCTTCCCCCTCTCGTCTCGGATTACACATCTTCTCCTCCTTCCCCCTTTACCGGAACCAAAACACAGTTGAAACAGATTGGATGTGTATTGGATGATCTTTTTTTTTATTTTTTTTTAAATCCACAAGTAACATGTCAGGTAAAAACACAGATGGCAGAAACTTAATACATAAAACGTATCCAAAGCCTTCCTAGTCAATAGTTGTTTCAAAACAAAACAAGTTATATTTGTCTCTGTTTCCAAGTTTCAACACCCCTCCTCCCCCAAGCTTGTCACAGGACATACCTGTTGTCTGTCAATAGTGATCTTCCTGTTTCCTCACACAGCAGCGTTGGCCAGTCTGAGTCAGCAAAGCCGTCCGACAAATTGGAGGGATTTCCCAAATGGGATTCAGGCACTCTGTGTCTCTTTAAAATGCACCACAATTTCAGAAATGACACAGAGAGACACATCCATCTGTTTAATTCAAACCTCAAACCACACAAAACGTACAGGTCAAGAGATCTTCCATCTGCTGTTTTCTTCCTGTCAGCCTGGTGTTTTGTTTCCCTGCATGTGGAAATTTACTGGACTTCAGATTTCTACACAGTGATTAACTTTTATGGTTGGCCTTTGCTCTCGGAGGATTGAGTTCTATGTACCTCTGACTAATAAAAACAAAGAATAAACTTTTATGGCCTCCATGACTGAATCTTACCTATTAACTTCATGGTGAAGGCGCAAAATAGAAAAATATGATGTAAATCATTTTTTTATTTTTTATTTTTAAAGATAGTTACATAAATATAGAAAATATGAGGCCAAATATTGTTAAGTGTGACACCAAATGGAACAACAACAACAACAAAAAACAACAACTCTTGAACGGTACGAGCGCGTTAACAGCGTGAGCGCGTACGTGCACTACGCATGTGGCGAGCCCGTACGGACTAGGAGAGGTGGGGGGAGGGGGACCGAGAGCACAGCGATGACGTCTGCAGCACTGGCAGGAAGCCGAGAGGGGCGGCGCCTGACGTCATTGGCCTCTCATTGACAGTCACGGAGATATATAAGTGCCTCCGAACCTCGCACAGGCAGAAGGGATTCTTTGTAAAAACTTGAATTAAGCAAAACTAAGTAGAAACCTAGAACGACAAAGCCCGCTCAAAAGAAGAAAGGAGTAATTTAGATAGTCTAAAAACTTTTTCCCCCTCTCCCACAGCGATTTTTTTTCTTCTTCTGCCCTTTTTTTGAAACCCCGGAACAAAGGACCCGCCGCCTCGTACTTAGAAGTTCGGCAGACAAACGGCTCTTTACACGCAACTTCAACTTCCGCCTCGCCACCGCTCAAGCTTTATGTATTTGGATTTGACATTTTTGTCGCGTCGCCCTACTATGGTCATCATGGATGTTCCCGCAGTCGACTGTGCGACCCTGTGCGGCTGGTTGGGGGACGACGTCCCCGGCTGCCTCGTGTTGGACTGTCGCTCCTTCCTGTCCTTCAACCTGTCCCACATCTCGGGCTCCGCCAACGTCCGCTTCAGCACCATCGTCCGCCGGAGAGCCCGCGGCGGCCTGGGACTCGAGCACATTGTCCCCAACGAGGACACCAGGAGCCGGCTGCTGTCGGGAGGCTACCAGTCCGTGGTGCTGCTCGACGACCGCAGCTCGGACCTGAGCCAGGCCAAGAAGGACGGGACGCTGATGCTCGCCGTCACGGCCCTGTGCCGTGACCCCTGCGGAATGCGGCTCTATATTTTGAAAGGTAAGAGCCAAGGTGATCACTCAACTTTTAAGACCCCATCCAATTGTTTCCCCCTCGTATCCTAACAACGAGGAAACAAATGCGGATTACAGCTGTCACCACAGCAGCTGCTCCGAAGTAAACAATGTTCCAAAATAGCCCCGATGAGCCGTTGTCACCTTTATCTAAACATGGAAATGTCTCTGCATCGTCCTGTCATTGGACTAACGCACGTTTTAAATCTTCTTGTCCCCTATTTTAGGCGGTTTTGAGACTTTTTCCAAAGAGTTTCCTGAGATGTGTGCCAAATCATCACCTCCACAAGGGCTCAGTTTGCCTCTGAGTTCCAGCCACCCAGAAACTGCAGACCCCAGCTGTAGTCCTTGCAACACTCCTCTATATGACCAGGTATGTGTTTTCTTAATAATATTTTTAAATGAGCTTTATTAGTCTTTATGACAGTGGATTGTTTTGGAATTGACTGAATGTATTTCGTTCTTCTCCGCAGGGTGGTCCAGTGGAGATCTTGCCCTTCCTGTACCTGGGCAGTGCCTACCACGCTTCAAGAAAAGACATGCTGGACATGCTGGGCATCACCGCTCTCATCAACGTCTCCGCCAACTGCCCCAACCACTTCGAGGACTCATTCCTCTACAAGAGCATCCCGGTGGAGGACAACCACAAGGCCGACATCAGCTCCTGGTTCAACGTGGCAATCGAGTTTATTGGTGAGCACACTGGCTTGTTTCGCCTCCTTCGCGCTTACTTAACCGCCAAATGTGAAGCAGCCTGTCACAGCTGTCGCCCCGCCAAACCCCCATTGATGACACGGACATCCGCCCAACCCCCCCTGGTGTTTGCTCCGGATTTAAATTTTAAAAAGTTCCCTCCAAAACCGACCAGCTGGTTTGGCACAGGCTCCCCGCTGCTCCATAATAGCGGTGACATCATCACCACCTCTCAGCCATAGAACAAGGGGCAACCCTCCTCCCACCCCCTTCGTGAATTGTGAGCCCTAAACTAGTTTTGTTGTGGGCTTGACTGGCTGCGATTAAATGGCTCCCCCCGCGCCGCCCTTTGTTCCAACTGAACAAAAAGCAATTTCTCCTCAGTCGGTGTCGCTCCCAGTTCAATACCCCCAGCAGGAGTCTGTTCCCTTTCTTTGTCCATTCAGACTGCCTCCTTGGGGAATAGGCGCCCACCATCTCCCACCCCTCACCCTCTATTGACTGTTTTCTTGTATTTTAATGAAGACTAAGCAACTGAAAATGTCTTTCCCTCCCGGGAGCATGCGGGCAGAATTTAAGGACTCTCACCTGACTCATATTATACAAAACTCTAACGTCTCTGATTTTCTTCTCCCCCTCCTCAACAGACTCTGTGAGAAACAAAGGAGGACGTGTCTTTGTGCACTGTCAAGCTGGAATCTCTCGCTCCGCCACCATTTGTCTCGCCTACCTCATGCGCACCAACCGCGTCAAGCTGGACGAAGCCTTCGAGTTCGTCAAGCAGCGCCGCAGCATCATCTCGCCCAACTTCAGCTTCATGGGGCAGCTCCTGCAGTTCGAGTCCCAGGTGCTGGCGTCGTCCAGCTGCGCCACCGAGGCGGGCAGCCCGGCCATCAACAACAACACGGTCTTCAACTTCCCCGTCTCCATCCCCGTGCGCGCCTCCGCCAGCCAGCTCTCGTTCCTCCACAGTCCCATCACCACCTCTCCCAGCTGCTGAGGGCTGTGCGGAGAGCAAAGGCTCTGCTTGGACTTGAACTCACAAGGGTCTCTTGCTGAAGACACTATAGGTTCTACAGTGATACTGGAATCACTGCATAGAATGAGACTTTGTGTTTCGCATCAGATCTGCTTGCCAAATCTCAGTGTGAAGGCCTCGTCATTTCAAAGGGGAGTGTCAAACGTTCCCATCAGGCAGTATTGAAGTTAAACCTCCCCAGAAACCTCCCAACAAAACAATTTCCTGCGTGGAAGTTGATGATTAATGTTCTTTATTGAAGGGACAGATTCTATATTTATTTTTTTTTCATCTCGACAACTGCTTTTGATAATCATCATCACACAGTGTGGCCTTACAGTTGTCTCAGGAAGTTCAATCATCAAATGTAAAACGTTTTTTGCGTGCTGTCAAAGAACGCAGACAAACCATTTTCACCAGCTCGAAATTGCCACTTCGTCCGATGAACAATGAATGTATCCCCTCCCCTCCCCAGCGTAGATGGCACAGACTTTGGAGGTTTTGAATGGGTTGCCAAATCACAAAAAAACAAAAACTCATTCCTTTTCAAGATATGGCTGAACCTCGACGATCCTGACACATTGGGGAAATAGACCATGAAATACCTCATGTTTCTGTACTGTGTACCGCAGCGCTGAGGCTCACACAACTCTACTACAAGGGGACGCGTAGTCCTTGGTGACTGCATTCTGACGTATTTATTGAAGTAAAGTAATATATTTCTTAATCATATCTATTTTTGCATATTGTTTTTTATACCGTCAAATAAACGTCATTTGACTTTTGTACTTATCTTCTGTTGATTCTTCTCTCTCATTCTTTCCATCCCACTTTTTATTCATTTGGACAGTATTTGTTTTTCTACCTAGTGAAGGTGCAGAGTAAGGTATTGATACTGTTTACACATTTACAAAAAGTACATAGAATAAAATATATAGTATACTATAGTAATATAGATAAATACTTAATGGTTAAATTTGTTTTTATCTTAAAAGGCAGAAATATTACATTTATTTATCAAGTTAATTTATTGAAATGTGTTTTAGCATGATAAAATAATCGCAAAAGTACAACCACATTAAAAAAAACTGAGATGGCATATACTTTGTTTTATCTAATTCAGTCTAAAACAGTGAAGGACTGACAAAAGATTACAGCAAACATATTTTTTATACCAAAGGCCTGAAATTGGTCTTGACCAGCTTGGCAAATCCGATCCTTGCGACGGAATTCCAGCGTTCAACTTCGCCACAAGTTTGCCTTTGTGAAAGGCCTGACGTAATTCTATTAGCCATTGTCGAGGACACACTCCCTCACTAATATGAAGCCATCCGAGGGCAGGGCAACAGCGGGAGGCCTGGAGGATCAGCGGCAGAGCGCTCCTTCTGCCGCCACAATGGGAGCAGCTGCAAGGCGTTTGGGAAAAGTGTGGCAACCAAAGAGCATTCAGGGCTCAGTCAAGGACCGGCCTTGTGTCCAACGGCTCACACGCTCGCGGGGTGGCGGGGGGGCAGTTAGGATATGAAAGGGATAGGGATATGTTTTGGGTTGCAAATGAGCCAAAACACTGGCACTGACCCTTGGCGGGGTGTGAGAAAAGGGAGGAAAAACTTCCTCCAGAGGTAATGATGTCAAACGCTGATAGCCTGAGGATCGTCATTATACAAACAACGCTGAACACTGGGAGCTCATTGAAAAGGGCAAAGAATTTCATCATTCAAAATCCAACTTTACTGACGTCTTGCCTGTCGGCAAAGCAAACATTTGAAACAATTGATTTTTTTTTTTTTTTTTTTTTTTTTTTCGCGAATCATAACGATGCCTCCGTTATGAAAGAATCATTCATTGCCTCACCGGCTCCCTCAGACAGTCTGTGGTTTTGGTGACATATGTGTGAAGTGTGAACCCCCCCCTCTGATCCCCTCTTCCTCCCTCCCACACCAACACAAAAGGGCCCACCCCCACTTTTGTGTCTTCAGATGCCCTGTAGTCAGGAGAAAGGCTGGGTGGCCGCGGCATGTGTGCCTGCGGCGTCTGTGTGTGTGTGAAAGTCGTTAGGCATCTTTTACAATCTGATGAGGAAACAGATCTACAGATGCCAAGGTGCCGTCAAAGTTGGCCTGGATCCTCCATCAGGGTGAAATATGGAGTGATTCAGTGTGAAAAGGGAAGTGCTAAAGTGCAGTTTCCTGTCACTGTTATACAATTTCTTTTTGTTGTATTTTATTCTCAAACTCGCTGCTGTGTTCAGCCAGACCACTGACTAACGTCATCTTGTCATTTTCACCGTGTTGCCAATTGGCCGCTGCTTTTAGCAACCGAGATGTGACTCAACTTCAAAGTCATTTTAATTAACACAGTACTGAGGAAACAATGGTTATATAATGTGTCAGGCTGTGGTGCCAGAACAGGAAGAAACATAATCCCACCCCCCACTTTTTTCCCCCCACTGCATCATCCAGTCAGAATCGCATGTGTTCACGATGATGTAAGATTTCAGCTCTTGTCCATAAAACCTGACATGTGACACATTCTTTTCTTGGCCAAGTATAATGGATTTGACCAAACTTGGTTGGCGTCAGAAAGTGTTTTCGTCATATTTGGGATCAGGAATTTATAAAGTAAAGAAATGTCAGGCTTAAAAGTTTACAAAGGCTTTCAGTGAGAGAATAAACCATCATTGCCTGTGTGAAAAGTTATGACTCTCAGTGCGTGTTTCACACTTCCTCTTGAAGTGTTTATATGATTATGTGACGGTAGGAAGAAAACGTTATGGGTGATTTTTATGGATTATGAAAAAAAATGCCTGCCTGATTGATGTGTAAACAAATGACGTGGAACCTGGCGCCTCCAATACATGTGACATGTGGACAAATTATGGCAGTTTGTGGGTAATTAATGCAACTGCTTTCCTTTTGGTTTCCAGTTTTGTCCTGCTCAATATATGTGATACTTTTTAATACTAAAAGTGAAAATAAATGCGGAAAAAACAAAAAGCTTTCAATGGACGCGACTGAAGCTGTCCATGAAAAAATGAAACGTTGACATTTAAAGTCATCATCTACCAGGGAAATACAAATGCTCCATACCATACAAATATTTTAATATATCTACTATATATGTATCAGGCTATCATATCTATCTACTCCATATACCTGGAACTTTGCAGCAATGACATGATAAACTGGAGAAAGTACCTAAGATCATATTTGTGTCTGCTTTCAGTTTGTAGCAGTAGCTGTGTACAAGTTGTTTGTCTCCCAAGAAAAGTACCTAAGTACACACTCAAGTGAAATTGAAAGTAACATGGATAAGCTGTTGCGCCCACCCCCCCACCTTCAAAAATGTGAAAGACATCCATTTACTCCTAAAATACTTTGAAAAAGATTTCCACTGTCTAACGTACCAGTCATTTTTTGTTGCTTGTTTTGTTTTTTTTAGTATTATTTGGTTATTTTGTTAGAGTAAATATGTTGCACACAGCTAATGACATAACACAAAGATGAGGGGAAGAATAAAGTGCTGGAAAATCCTTACTTGAGCATTTTTTGTTTGTTTTCAACACAAACGATAAAAGAGGAAGCAATCTGAATTATAAAAAAAAAAAACCCTCTCATATCAATATTCCAGCAAGTTGGACGAAGCAGCAAACGCTCAAGTTTCCCCACGTGGAACCTCGTCTGGAAGGGCAATTTAGGTGTCAGAGTGGAGAATCCTGAGTATTCCCACCTCTAATTACATTGTGCCTGTGAAGTGGGTTAAGACCCGTGCGCACATACGCACGTTGTGACGAACGCGGCCAATATTCCGAGTGAAGATCTAGCTGCACACTGATGACATAGCAGATTGCTCACCTGCGCTAAATCTCTAAGAGGATTACAAGTGTGATGGCGAAACCTCTCTAAAGTCTCCGGGGCAAACAGTCTGTTGTGCCAGATGCCATATCTTGAGTGAACGCTTCTTACAAACAGCATTCGGAATGTTAAATCCAAACCTGCTTATAAACCTTTCCAGCGGATTAATTGACCTCACACATACACACACACACACACACACACACACACACACACACACACACACACAGTCAGCTGAGGTAAACCTTCGAAGGTTGCAGCCGAGCCAGACTAGCCGCCGTTTGCGTGACCTGCGCTGGAGATAAGGCCCGATGTGTGACGTGATAAGCGGAGGCTTGTGTAGCGCAAGGAAAACATTCTGTAGGTCTGCAGAGAAGTGGCTTTTCCTCTCCGGCAGACCTCCCCTTCCTTTAACAACCCCGTCTGGAATGTCAGATGACGGTGGAAAGGAGCAATGTAGGAACCTGCAACTGTGGCATCATTCAAGGCATCTCTGCAGACGGCCACCGACGTTGGTGTGCCTGCGTGCGTCTGTGGTATGCGCGACCTGTTTCCTGATAAGGCTCTCCTGCGACGTCACATGAAAAACTTTTACGTGGCAATTCTTAAAAAAACCCAAAACAGAACAAAACAAAACAACAAAACAACTGTTTTGCGATCACAAATCTGCTTCAAACGGCTGATAATCTGTCATGTTTCTCAATGAAAGTCTGAAGAAAGCCCCCTCCAAATCCCCCACAGAGCCTCGATGGCCATGCTGTATCTGTACACGGAGCTCTGTATTTTTCCACTCAATGGAGGAACGGGGTTGTGTTCACAAGCAGGAGCGAGATCCTGTGTGGAGCACTCGAGGAATGTCTGGCATCCCGTCTCATACATTGGCTGCACTCTGAGCGGATGATGTCACGCGCACAAAAAAACATACATATGAGCCGACGTAAATCACACCAGGCCAACATAAGTGCTTGATTAAGGCGGCGCAATCGAGATTCACGTTCGAGCACTAGATCAGCCACTGTCATACAAGGAACCTGCATTTCCCAAAGATTCATACTCGATCGGCCTCTTCTTTTTTTTTCCCCCAGCCCCATTGATATAGTTGCACCATAAACATAAATCCTACTTGAGAGGTTTCAGGGCCTGTGGCCAAAGCAAGCATGGGACATCCTGAATCCAAACACCAGCCCTTTTCCGTCATGTCACATGGATACAAAGACTTTCCTACAAGAATCAGATCCCATGATCCAAGTGCAGCTGTGGAAATGCTCATATGGTTTGGCTTGTGGTGTGAAGGTGTAACAAATTGCTGTTCTCCTGCCCGAAGATACTGCGATTGGCTTTCATTGCGATTCGAGCTTATCATGCTTGAATCGCCGGGGTTCAAAACTGAGGAAATTTAAAATCTGCGGAATGAGCCGATCGTGGCCTAGATTGTGCTGTTATGTTAGGAGCATTGATAAAATGATTTCCTTGCATACATACACACTGGTACTTTAAAATGGGACTCACAGAATAAACTAATATATTAAATATTGTGCGATTTTTTTTTGGAGTCAACTCAACACTTTTTCAGTTCTAAATACTTTTTAAAAGTAAAAAAGTATATTAAAAAAAAGCTTCGGCTCAGTTTTCATTTTTCCATATATGAGTCAAACTGTTTATTCTGTTTCATACAAAACCAGTTTGTGTTTGAGTGAAGTGAAATTGGTTAAGTCTGTTGCACTGACAACAGTCAATGACTAGTCACCCGCCAAGTCTTATTTTGAATCCCAGCGCCATCTAGAGGACATCAGAATGTGTTACGTTTGCAGAAAGCAGTAATTTATTTGTGAAGGAACATTTGACTTTTATTAAAAAAAAAACAACAAACATTCAGGCTGAGAATGAATGAATGAGAAGAGAATGAGAAATTCATATTGATTTTGCTCTCTCACATGATCAGTGATGGGTGGACAGTCTTGTGTTTGTGAAACTCTGTTGACAGGAGATTGTAAAATGATTGGTTTAAGTGTTGGAAAATCAACTGCCCAATTGTGACGCACAGAAGCATGCAGGAGCGGGAGGTCTCAGACAAGCCCGGCCTCGGAGACCCGACTCGCTTTAACGACAGCCTTTTCAAATTCAAACTGCAGGCCAATAAAAAAGCAGAGAAAGTGCGGATGAATAGAGGAAAATTGCTGTGCTCAGATAAAAGTCAGAGGAGACCTGATACTATTGGTCAATCGCCAATTCAAAATGTTGGCTTTCAAGCAGTGGTGTTAATGAGTAACACTGCTGATGTGAGGGGCCACAAATAGCTTTTCAGGGTGAACTATGCCCACTATAGATAAACAGTTGATTGAAAGTTAATGATTAAGATGATTAACTGGAACATGTACTGCTTAAAAACAACAAAACAACATAAAGAAAAAGTTAGAATTAAGGACAGATTTTTTTTTTCTTCTGCAATAAAAAAAAATCTTACATGACATATTTAACAATACTTATTCAAGCTTGCTATTAAATTTGTTATGTCTCCACAGTTTGCCCGTTTGGGATGTTGATTAATATCAATGTTTCCACAGAAATAGGACATATATATATATATGTTGTTTATTGTTTTACTTTTTCTGAAGAAATGTGTAAAAGCTTTAAAATACTGAACAAATTATACATTTAAGTAGATAAATAGATAAATGAACAGTATAGGCTGCATATGCTGTATTATCCATTCGAAAATGAGAAATCACTTCTTTAAGAGCACACACACACACACACACACACACACACACACATTGTATAACCAAATTGTCCAAGCTTTTCTGAAGAACAGAAAAGCTTGAAATTGCTGATTAGCTTCACAATTTTACGGTTGTACAAGTGCAGACACACTAAAACACGCTTTATCTGTGACGGTCCTCGGGTTGTCCGTGTCATTGGAGTCTAGTTAAGTTAAGGCGACTGGAAAAATAACCACTTGAGTTGCCTTAACTCAACCCCTGAGACTAAAACACACGTTGTATTCACAATCTTTCAAATTCTGCTCTCCTCGCACTCCTCGATGCCTGGGGATCAGGTTCAAGCAGCGCCCCCTTCAGGCTGTATTTGCTGGCGGCTGGAAATCACGACAGTCTGTATAGGAGCTAAACAAACGGGAAAAAGATTATAGACTATTCAACTGTTGCAATTTCTGTATGGCTACGTTTTTGTATTTTCTCGTGGAGCATATCCTTCCAAAGCAGCTCCTAGCTGGACTTCCTCCAGCAGGAATCGCGCCAGTCCTCTCTGCCAATGTCACGGGACGGGACGGGACGAGACAGATAAACCCAACCGTCCGCCGATCTCGCGCCCCCGCCCACCGCACGCACACGCGCACGCGCACGACCGTTTGCTCACGTGTCCACGCCGCGATGCGCCCAGGTGCGATTTTATTGGCCGCAGTGACGGGGCCACGTGCTCGTGTTTACTCGTCTTCAAATTTCAGGCGGGAGTCGGTTCACGAGTTAAATACGAGACGTTTGCTGCCGTCCGTCACTGAAGAGAGAAGGGAACACCAGGACGCTGGAACTCCAGAACACCAGAACGCTAAAAACAAACCCTGCTTTGGTAAACGTTGAAAATTTCTCCTGAGCTATGGGAAACAACTTAGGAACAAACCGGTTGAGCTCTTGCATTCCCTTGGGCTTGTGCGAATTTCCTCTTTCCCACAAGGAAAAGAATCATGACAGCAGCGCAGACGGTAAGACACACACTTTCTCCATACCTTCTTGTTTTCTAAATCCTGCTTTGTGTTTTTGCTACTTCAAAAAGTCAAAGTCAAGTGTGTAGCTTGCTCTGAGCCGCTCCTCTGGTGCCGCACGCCGAGCATATGTGCACAAAAAGGCATTGTGTCTCGAGCAGACTCAAATATAAACGGCACAATTAGTTTGTCTGCTGCTGTGATGAATTACACAATTAAGGGCACATTCTGAACAGGAAAGAGCATTTGAACGGTCCTCTGTACAACATCTGATATCGGTTAACGTTCAGATTTATAGGTTCAGCCCTCGGCAGGAAATGCCTGTCACTCATCCTCTCCCAGTCTGGTCCCTATACGACTGAGGTTCACGAAGGCCTTGCGGTGATGTCACAGCTTTCCCAGACTCCTGCGACACGATGGGACGTAGGCCAGAGTGTTTTGTGAGAAAAGGAAAGGAAGTCGGTGTAACAATGTAATCAAGGCGAAAAGATAAACACTTTCAGCATGTTTTCAGACCTCCGGGCGATCCCTCATGATCTGCCGCTTCCTTTCTTTATTTGTATTCCTCCTCCCCTATTCATCCACTTTGTTGTGTTTGTTCATAAATAGCTAATAGCTCTGTCTGACATCATTACCACCATCCACTGTGTTAGTAATCAAAGGGGTTGTGGTGATGCAGAAACATTTGTTTGGATTGCAATGGCTTTGTTTCCCCGCCGTAACCTTGTGCAAAAGTCATAAAACTGGAAAACAGTGTATTTTCTGAGTTCGGTATCAAGGGAGGCACATTGTGCAATACAAAATAGCTCCGGCGGCGGCAAGTATCTGTTTTGACAAGCAGGGATTTGTGATGACAGTGGTTATCACAGCGGGATCCGAGGAATCCTTGAGTCCTTGAGAAATCTTTCCAAGAGTCCCAGAATAAATTACCCAAACATTTCACAAGGTGACAGTGTGTTTGTGATTATTATTTTCAACATGGAGTTAGATGAATCTTGTTGGTTGTGTGCCTGAGAATGGTGCTTCATTTGGGGTTCAGTAGTGTGTCTGGATGTGGCAAAGTGTGGCTATAGGGAGATCCGATTGGGCTTGCTAAAAAAAAACTAATTCTAAGCTCTGGTTAATTTCAAGGGACGGCTCAAAAAATGAAAATATTTTTGAACAGATTGTTCTGTGCATACCAGTATGCGTCACTAGGTGGCGCCACTTTCTAAAAATAACACCGCGGTGGTTGGCGTGCTGTGGAGGTTAGGTCATGTTCCTACTTTGACCGCCTCCACGATGAGTTCACTGGTCCCCATCATTGTTTGGAACCTGCTTTAGATCACAATGAGCTTTGTTTCTTTTTTTAAACAACCATTGTTCAAATGTGCGGCGATGCCCCGCGGCGCCGGAGTCATGGTTGCACTGTGGTTTTTTTTTTTTTTTCCTTCGTAGAATCGGTGACACATGTCCCATGTCCTCGAGCAACAGGTGTGGTTGTGTAACGTCAGCTGGGATCTGCTCCTATATTTGAGGCTCCAGGCGGCTCTTCTTTTTGAAGGGGGCTCAGTGTCGGTGTTGTCGGACTCCTTTCTGCCATGAAGTCAGCAGAAGACACCATGCTGCTGAGTCTTACGGAGTGGGACCAGTCCAAAGTGACAGTGCAGTACTGTCACAACACGACACTCCTCCTTCTTCTTCTCCTCCTCCTGTCATCTTTGTTTTATTTGTCACTGGAATTAGCCTCAGGCCATGTTTTTCACCGTTAAACCAAGATTTGAAAGGGTCACAGTTGCGAAAGCAGTAAAAAAATAAAACGTCCCTTATTGCAAACTGCCAAGATCACGTGCAGTGTAAAGCGACACTTTTTTCATCATTTTTTATTTTTTTTATTTTATAATTTTAAGTAAATATATTAGTTTTAAAGAACTTGTAAATCTTGCACAGGAGAAACGTGACATTGTACACAGTGTCCCGCATTGTGGCCTGTGTCAACACCCTCCGATAAATATAAATAACTACTGTCTGTTTATATCCACACTAACAGTTTTATTTTAGTTCCCTCGAATACCGACTGCATGTTGACTTTACATCAGCCTGGTCCTGTTGATCGTTTTATACATAGTTCTGTTTTTTCCTTGCTCTGGGGCAGAACAGCACTCCCTTCATATCCTCCTATGCAGAACTGGAGGCAGAATAAAAGCCAACATGACGGCAGCTTTTTGAAGGGGGGGCTGCAAGAGGAGGCTGTTAATTATTGAGCACCTTCTTAATTATTCAAGACCACCTTACTGCGTGAATCTCGGCGCATGTATGTGTCAGGGTGTGTTTGTTTTTTTTCATGTCAAAGACAGGATAAAAAACGAGGCACGTGATGGTTTTAGCAGCAACGCTGTCTTCTTCTCATCATTTGCACTGATTACCCCTTGAGTGCTGAAACATTCATCATCCGTTTCAAATGAGATTCTCCGAGCACATTGGAGCTAAAGTTCAGACCTCCTTCCCTTGGCAGATAAGTTTTGGCTGTTGAACAATTTGTGATCTCAAGATTCTGACTGTTCAAGCTCTGTAATCACATGAGACCGTGTCTGTAGGTTCTCAGTTGTCCAGGTCATCATGGTCTTTACTTGGTGAGTCGGAGGTGACTAAACTTCTGTTTTTTGATTGCTAAAATAAGTTTAACCTGTCATCCCAAAAAATCTTCTCCAGTTCTGAAAACGATTGAAGGAGTCCTAGGTATTCAACTTTGTTCGGGACGCCTTCAAATGTCTTTGAGTAGCCAAGAATGAAGTCCCCTAAAGCCTACCTGAAGCAATGTGGTTTTGTGGCACGACTGTCATGCAACAGAAATAAATTGCTCTCCATCGTCCCTTCACAAAAACAAGCAGGTTTGAGGTCTTTTAATGGGAACTGGTGTGTGCAGAAGACTGGCAGAGGTCCGCAGATAATTCCCTATCTCGCTCTTCTGCTTCCTTCTGTGAAGTTTCATTCCCAGAAATGTTTCCTCTCCACTTTCCTCGTCTCACCACTTTCACTGTGCTCACAACCAAAGGTTATTGACACCGGAAAGACAATTGCTGATTGTGGCAGACTGCAATGAATTCCTTGCCATCTCTGTTTTTATAACCCTCAGATATGTGAAGTGGAAAGGGCCTGTGCAAAACAGGGCGTCGTTGCATGTTGCATGTTCTCACGTACTCTTGACTCGCCCTCCATAAAGAGACGACGGAGGAAGCCGCGCCTGGAACGTCGATGTACGCGCTTTAATTCCACCTCGGTATTGCTTCTTGTTGTCACTGATCCGCTGGGATGGAGATAGACTTTAGGAGAGGAAGTTCTCATATTTACAAGTTCCCAAAATAGCTCCCTTCACCCAGCACTCTCAGTATATCAGTGTCCTTCTTGAAGCAAGAGGCCCCCGCAGAAGTTTCCCACACGTGTCACAGGCCAATGTCATGACAAGGGAGCGAGGGAGAGAGGAAAGAGGGCCCAGGGAATGGGAAGGAGCGAGATTAGCCCTAAGGAGAGGGGAAAGAAAAATAGCGAGTAAGATAAATAAAGGCTTGAGGACTCGTGTTCAAAGGGGGCTGGGGTCTCAAACAAAAGGGTCGTGGTGGTGTTTGCATTGATGGCAGCGAGGGGGCCGCGGGCGAGCAGGAAGAGGGGCACCAATGGGTGGAAACACTCAGCAGCGTCAAGGTGCCAAAGGTGAAGCGAGTGTCTGTGAAATTGACCCCGGTGTTTCCCTTCCGTGCACAAGTCAAACGGCCGAGTTACGTAACGGTGGGGGAGCTTACGGCACCGCCAATTTCCACTTTCAGCTCCGTGACGATGGATCTCGGCTGCTGTAATCGCTAACTGCTGCCGTGCCACAGTTGTTTACCTGT
Organism: Thamnaconus septentrionalis; assembly: GCA_009823395.1. Lineage (NCBI taxonomy): Eukaryota > Metazoa > Chordata > Actinopteri > Tetraodontiformes > Monacanthidae > Thamnaconus > Thamnaconus septentrionalis. The sequence continues at coordinate 15,769,384 of CM020509.1, read as the reverse complement.
TTAAATGTATTGGCTGCATACTGTACATGCTAACATTTCCAAGTGTCCCGCAAGTATCGGCTTACCAAGCCTCCCATAGGCTCACGGCTCCCCGTGACAGCCGCCTTTCATGTCTGGTATGCCGTCCGTCTACAAACCCCTCAGATAGCCGATAGTGTCCAGTGCAACACATATCAAGTTTGCTACGTTCAGGACAGCAGAGGAATTTAGATTTGATGTCCCTTTGCCGGGAAACCGCACATCACCATATTGTCAGATTAAAGTGTTTCACCACCTAGAAAGGTGTATATTTTTTTGTATCTTCACGGGAGTGTTTGTCCTTTGCACGACGAATTCCATGGGAGTCATTCCACACTGTTTCCCATTTATCTGCCAAGAGAAGGAAAATTCCGTTTGATCTGAATTCAAGTGTTGCGTGCCGAGTTTCACAGGACAGTTTTACAACATTTAGGTCGCAATGTTAGACTTGGACATTGGGAATTTTCTGGACAGGAACTACGTGTTTAAGTCAATTTTGCAAGAACCATTCGTCCGTCTTCTATACCTACTTTCTAATGCACTCAGGGTTGCAGGGGTTTGCTGCAGCCCATCCCAGCTGTCTTTGTGGAAACACACAAAGACAAACAACTATTCACACTCACACATTCCCAATTCCCATTTTGCCTCACACGCATGTCTTTGGACTGTAGAAGGAAGCTAGACAACTCTGAAAGAACCTCACTCGGGGCTCAGGGGTCGAACCCGCGACCCTTCTGCTGTGAGGTGACAGTGCTAACCACCACACCACAGCGTTGGCCTAAAATAACTCCATGAAATAAAATATATTGTTTGTTCCATGCAATAGTGATGGAAACTTTAAAGTTCCAACTTTTTATTTTTTTTTATGATTGCAATGAACGTGTCAAGTTGGAACCTTCTCTGGATCATTTTGCTCAAACACATGACTCTGAATAAATGAGAGCACCACAACCTCATCAACCACCCGTCTCGGCAGAGGAGAAAATAAAACAAAAAAATCTTTTTGCGTTTTCTTTTTTTGGACCTATTTTTTATTTAATAAAATAAATGATTATGTTTACTTAGGTGCTGGACTCCAACTGAACTGTAAGGGTCAGCCAACACAAGCTGATCTGAATCATAGAACAACAGAAAGGGGCCCTGTCCTGTTTCTGCTTACCGGCACAATTGCAGCTGGAAGGCCTGAAAGTGTGTGTAGATGAACATCATTTATTTCTTTGAGTCGAAGTCCAGCCAGTTTTTTTTTAATAGATTGGAATAAGTATTGACTTTTTCTTTTGGTCAAAACGTCCCATATTTGAGCACCAACGATTAAACATTATTAAGCATTATTAGGATGATGGAGTTTACATGTTCTTGAGTAGCGAAACCAGGACAATTCCGTTATTCATCGTTGTTGGCAATTCATTTTTGACAGTGATTGCTTCAACTACAGGCAGTAGGAAGAATATGCTTGGTGCTGCCCAGTGAAGGCCGTCTGGTCCAAGCGGAGTGTGTACGCACCTCAGCTACTGGCTGCTCCATGGGAACCGGATTTGCATGGCAGCTGTTTCCCTGGAGATCCAAAGCAACAGGATTTTATCTCTTTCAAATATATCCACCCGGGTCAGCCGAGAAAGACAGAGAGCCTCTCCCTTCCGTACAAAACACTTAATGACGCTGCTTTGTCCGGCAATAGCACAGGGAGATGAGGAAGATGCGAAAAGGAAACAGGACAGAAGCTGAGGGTCAAACAGGTTTTAAATGTCATGAAATAATAATTATAGTATAATGACAATGATAAAATAGTAATACCAGTGTTACTTACTGCTGCACATGACTTGAAGGAGCCTTGAACACATCAGTAGTTTTGAAACTCTGACTTTGTAAAAATATGTTTAAAACTCGTAATCATCACATGATGGTAAAAAAGAAGCAACAATAATACCACGACAACATGCACAGAGACCTTGGCATACGTCAGAATTTTTGCAGTATTTGAGATGTAGCTTGTAAATCTGAAGCCAGTTGGAACGAGGGAGGCGAGTGCACAAGCTTGGTGGAATGATCAAAGCTGAATTCAGAGTGATGCTGTGAAGCTGCCACGAAGCAGCCTTTCCCGCGGTTGCTAACATGACCCGTCCTCGCGTTCCTCGCTGTGGCAGCCCACTGTGGGCAGAGAAGTCGGAACCGTCTCCGGGTTTTGGTCGTTGGAGAGCAATTTTGTGGTGGAGCTGCCTGTCACATCTTCTAGCAGTCAAACACAATCAAATGCAAATTGCGCAGCTCAGCCCGCTCTGTTGTGGAAACTTCGTGAGACTCCTTCTGCTGCACGTCCTGATTCGGGCTGTGCATTCGCGCCACATCAGGCGCTTCGTGTCAGGAAAGTAAAGGTTTTGTTTGGGACTAGAGGCCCCACTTAAGAGGAACCATTGTGCAATGTCAAGTGGTGTGTTCTACTGTAGTGCATTTAGCGTCACTGTACAGCTGCAGAACTTCAGGCAAGGGGACTAGTCGGTGGCTGGAGGCATTGCGGCTGTCGCGGCCGGACCAGGGGCACCTTGAAAATGAAATGAAAAACATTTTTATTTTTTTGTTTGGCGCAGTGTCAGATTAATTGCGTATGCAGCTGTCAGGATGAGGAGAATAGATAAGGAATCCAGCCTGGAGGCTGTGAAAGATTATCCCTGGCTGGTTTGTCAGTGTGTCTACAGTGTAGAAACTCAATACAGAAAGGCGTGATGGGGCTGGAATCTGTGATGCAACTGTGGGGCAGAGCACTGGGGAGGGTCGGTTGGCGAAGGAGCACAATGCACCTGGACTAGTCAGGAGCAGGTGGCTGGATCGGCGAGGACAAGCACAGGGTTGATCACAACCTCACTTCACCCCAGTTCCGAGATAAAGGAAATAACTGTTGGCATTATTCACAAGGTCGAACAACAGCGTCATTAAAGTCAAAGGAAAAAAAAAAAAAAAGGGGCTGCGACCCGCAATCAAAAAAAGAATGCCGCGTAATTTGCTGACCTCACGTCGCTGCCGGCGGCTCAGACGGCCGTTATGTCAGCTCACATGAGTGACTCATGTGCGCAGAGCTCGACAGTGAGAGACTTGACTTGAATCCCCCCCCCCCGAAGGGTCTTGGAATGACCTTGATCATGATGAACAAGAGAACAGGAAAGGCTTTGTGGCGGTTTGTTCAGTTTGTCACAAGCTTATTTCTGAGCTGCTTAAGCTGAATTTGGTGGTGGGCATTTCATGAAAGTAATAAGAATCTAACTTTAAGATAAAATACTTTTGGAGAGAGCAAAAAAAGCAAAAAACTCTGACATGCCAGTAAATCGTGCAATAACATTTCTGTGCGTGCAGGAGGAATGAGGTGGTAGGAAAAGCTAGAGCCAAAGAGTAAAGCGGCAGCAGGCTGAGCAGTTGTGTCCTTGTGTGCCTGACGACCAGAGTAATGGAAAGGGGTCTGGAAGAAAATATACAATTATGTAACATATTACCTGGAGCCCTGAGCTCCGCTTTGTGTGCTCTGTCCTTTGGAGACCGTGAGACAAAAAACAAGAGCACACTAACAGTAAGTATGTAGCAAGCGCAGCTGTTGGCTGTTGTTCTTGAACCTCATTTCAAGACACTCGAGTCTTTTACGAACGGGGTTGTTCTGGGCTTGTTGTCGAAAGTGGGCCACAATGTCTTTTTTAGTAACTGCTCGGGGGTAATTATAACCAAAGTATGCGGTGTCATCACCCCACCGAGACCTTCTCCCGGTTGGCGAGAACCTCTGCGGTCAAGGATTGCGTCGTCAAGGGCGCCAGCCGCGTGTAAACACGGCTACTTCTAGCAACGTGCAGGGAATTCTCAGATCTGTTTATGTTTGATTGTGGGAAAGCACCAAATGAGGTTTAACGTATTGACTGTGTTGGTAGTTTTATTTGTCATATAATTTGAGGAATATGGACGAAGTCAATGACCGAAGAAAAAATAACTGCTTCTGCACGTGAGCATGGATAAAGAAAACATCCCGAACACTGTTTTACTGTATGGCGTGATGGAAAACACACACTTCTCAGGAACATTGACTCTACCTCAAAAAACCGAATTGCTCCAACAATGTGGTTTTTATTTGTGATAAACTGGGAATAAATGAAATGATTGAAAAGCTCTGATTTAAAGGCTCAAAAACGTTCCCAAACCTACGTACAGTTCTTAAAACATGTATCAGATTCATGACTCTTGTATTTTTAAGATTGATGCTAACATAACAGACAAGATGAAAAGACTTGTCAAATGTAATTTGCATAATAACAAGATGGGAGAGTTCATGATATCTCTCTGGGGAGGTTTTCCTTCGCGCTGTCGAGCATTTCCACCGATGGCGAGCCAAGATCCGGTCGGGTACGTTGAAAATTCTTATTAATAAGGAAACGTTCAGTCCCAAACTTAAAGAAAAAATATTGCAAAATCTATTGTGAAACTATTGCAGCATCTTCAACGCTGCAGGACCGGCCATGCCTTGCTTGTTTTTGTAGCTACCAAGACTTTCCACTCTGGTAGGCAAGGTCACACTGACCAGCTGAAAATAGTTCATATTGATGCTTTTCAAGATGTCCATGTGAGGTAAGAGAGCACCTTGGAGTGAATGTTCGACTTGTTGCTCAAGAGGGAGGACAAACTGATGTGACCGACCACCACCAGAGTCACAGTCGAGAAAAAGGTTGCAGGTTGTCCTCAGGAGGCAGTGAGCCGTCATTGCTTCCTGCATGGGAGAAATTGAATCTTAAATGTAGGGCTAGCGATGAAAGCTACTGTTTACGAACGGCACTTTCAGACATGAAATTGCCATCGACACAGCTCTTATAATAAGTCAGGGCAATACAATCACGACTTCAGAATTTTGGGAGCTGATAACGGCATTCAGACAAGGCCTTCTTTGCTCTGGAGCCGATTTCTCTTTGAACATTGAAAAAAATTCCAATAAAGTAACTGGTTCAATCAGGATTAACTTAAGTGTGGGTTTGTTGTTGTCATTTCTCAGATGCTGCAAAAAAAAAAAAAAAATCACAGCTTTAGCTTGCATGCGCTTGAGAGGATTAGTGTGACTATGGCACAGGATTGTGGCGCAGCAGTAAAAAGCTATGAGTCAACAACATCTGTCCCACGTCCCACATATACCCGCAAAACACTCACTTTATTGCCGTTGACAAGCACCCGGCTCACTATTAGGCCTTTTAGGGTTCTCTTTCATCTTTGTCCCCTTTTGAATAATTAAGAAAACTAGATTTGCTTCAGACATTTCAGAAAAATGCTGCAGAGATGTTTTCCTAAATCCTTGAAATGACTGGATAAATAAATGTCTTATATAAGCTCTTCAATCTTTACAATAAGTACATTTGTTATTAGCTGCTGTTGAGTCCACAGGCCTTACACCATAAAACAAAAGATATTTGGATCAAAATCGTAAAAAAGCTAGAAAAATCGAGATGTATGCTTCAGGAAACACCTTCATTAGGCCTTAGACCAAAAGTTGCACGTGCATCACAAGCCCCTACACACCAAAGGCAAAAAAAGTTGGCGGTTCCAGCTCTAGGCCAAGAGTGTTTCCTGCATCTCCTTCGGTGGTGCATCCGCCTCATCCCAGAGAACACCGAGACAATAGAACAGATGGAGGAAGAGCACTGTCTGTGCATCTGGTTAAATGCATTGAAGGGCTATTTTTAGCACGCCTCCCACTGACGGAGAGGCCTAAAACAACATTTTAGTGGAGCCATGTCAACGCTTTCATGTCCAGCCACCACAAACTAGACATTTATTTTTTTATGTGCAACAATGATTTATTGACAGTTATGCATGCCTTAAAACACCAAACAGCAGCAGAAGCAGCAGCAGCAGAAGCAGCAGTGAAGATGTTCACATAACTGCCGCCTGTTTCCATTGTCTTAGTATTACAGGGTCGGTAATGTCATTGGCTGACACGTTACATAATGTCATGATTTAGACTCTGACAATGGAAAATGGACCAGGAGTCCCTCCCATTACAACTTCACATCTCTGCTGGTTATCATTTGCTTCAAGGGGTCAGCATGTAACAGTTCAAGGAATCCATTGACATTGAAATTGAATAAAAATTCTGCATTTTGCATGTGTATTCTCAACCTTATCACTTTTATCGCTCGCAGTGAAAACACATTTGCATGCAATCAAAGTTTTACTTGCTGCCTTGTCAAACCTCAGCCTTCCTCAGCATCTGAGAGTTCTCAGGTTTATTGTGCAAATGTGCAGTTGGGTAGCGACTGAGCAAAACTCTTTCCAGCTGAAAGGTCATAAAATAATATTGAAAACCAAAACCGGAGACCTTCTCCGGTTGGCGAGAACCTCTGCGGTCAAGGATTGCGTCGTCAAGGGGCGCCAGCCCAGCGTGTACACGGCTACTTCTAGCAACGTGCAGGGAATTCTCAGATCTGTTTATGTTTGATTGTGGGAAAGCACCAAATGAGGTTTAACGTATTGACTGTGTTGGTAGTTTTATTTGTCATATAATTTGAGGAATATGGACGAAGTCAATGACCGAAGAAAAAATAACTGCTTCTGCACGTGAGCATGGATAAAGAAAACATCCCGAACACTGTTTTACTGTATGGCGTGATGGAAAACACACACTTCTCAGGAACATTGACTCTACCTCAAAAAACCGAATTGCTCCAACAATGTGGTTTTTATTTGTGATAAACTGGGAATAAATGAAATGATTGAAAAGCTCTGATTTAAAGGCTCAAAAACGTTCCCAAACCTACGTGCAGTTCTTAAAACATGTATCAGATTCATGACTCTTGTATTTTTAAGATTGATGCTAACATAACAGACAAGATGAAAAGACTTGTCAAATGTAATTTGCATAATAACAAGATGGGAGAGTTCATGATATCTCTCTGGGGAGGTTTTCCTTCGCGCTGTCGAGCATTTCCACCCGATGGCGAGCCAAGATCCGGTCGGGTACGTTGAAAATTCTTATTAATAAGGAAACGTTCAGTCCCAAACTTAAAAGAAAATATTGCAAAATCTATTGTGAAACTATTGCAGCATCTTCAACGCTGCAGGACCGGCCATGCCTTGCTTGTTTTTGTAGCTACCAAGACTTTCCACTCTGGTAGGCAAGGTCACACTGACCAGCTGAAAATAGTTCATATTGATGCTTTTCAAGATGTCCATGTGAGGTAAGAGAGCACCTTGGAGTGAATGTTCGACTTGTTGCTCAAGAGGGAGGACAAACTGATGTGACCGACCACCACCAGAGTCACAGTCGAGAAAAAGGTTGCAGGTTGTCCTCAGGAGGCAGTGAGCCGTCATTGCTTCCTGCATGGGAGAAATTGAATCTTAAATGTAGGGCTAGCGATGAAAGCTACTGTTTACGAACGGCACTTTCAGACATGAAATTGCCATCGACACAGCTCTTATAATAAGTCAGGGCAATACAATCACGACTTCAGAATTTTGGGAGCTGATAACGGCATTCAGACAAGGCCTTCTTTGCTCTGGAGCCGATTTCTCTTTGAACATTGAAAAAAATTCCAATAAAGTAACTGGTTCAATCAGGATTAACTTAAGTGTGGGTTTGTTGTTGTCATTTCTCAGATGCTGCAAAAAAAAAAAAAATCACAGCTTTAGCTTGCATGCGCTTGAGAGGATTAGTGTGACTATGGCACAGGATTGTGGCGCAGCAGTAAAAAGCTATGAGTCAACAACATCTGTCCCACGTCCCACATATACCGCAAAAAACACTCACTTTATTGCCGTTGACAAGCACCCGGCTCACTATTAGGCCTTTTTAGGGTTCTCTTTCATCTTTGTCCCCTTTTGAATAATTAAGAAAACTAGATTTGCTTCGTACATTTCAGAAAAATGCTGCAGAGATGTTTTCCTAAATCCTTGAAATGACTGGATAAATAAATGTCTTATATAAGCTCTTCAATCTTTACAATAAGTACATTTGTTATTAGCTGCTGTTGAGTCCACAGGCCTTACACCATAAAACAAAAGATATTTGGATCAAAATCGTAAAAAAGCTAGAAAAATCGAGATGTATGCTTCAGGAAACACCTTCATTAGGCCTTAGACCAAAAGTTGCACGTGCATCACAAGCCCCTACACACCAAAGGCAAAAAAAGTTGGCGGTTCCAGCTCTAGGCCAAGAGTGTTTCCTGCATCTCCTTCGGTGGTGCATCCGCCCCTCATCCCAGAGAACACCGAGACAATAGAACAGATGGAGGAAGAGCACTGTCTGTGCATCTGGTTAAATGCATTGAAGGGCCATTTTTAGCACGTCTCCCACTGACGGAGAGGCCTAAAACAACATTTTAGTGGAGCCATGTCAACGTTTCATGTCCAGCCACCACAAACTAGACATTTATTTTTTTTTTGTGCAACAATGATTTATTGACAGTTATGCATGCCTTAAAACACCAAACAGCAGCAGAAGCAGCAGCAGCAGAAGCAGCAGTGAAGATGTTCACATAACTGCCGCCTGTTTCCATTGTCTTAGTATTACAGGGGTCGGGTAATGTCATTGGCTGACACGTTACATAATGTCATGATTTAGACTCTGACAATGGAAAATGGACCAGGAGTCCCTCCCATTACAACTTCACATCTCTGCTGGTTATCATTTGCTTCAAGGGGTCAGCATGTAACAGTTCAAGGAATCCATTGACATTGAAATTGAATAAAAAATTCTGCATTTTGCATGTGTATTCTCAACCTTATCACTTTTATCGCTCGCAGTGAAAACACATTTGCATGCAATCAAAGTTTTACTTGCTGCCTTGTCAAACCTCAGCCTTCCTCAGCATCTGAGAGTTCTCAGGTTTATTGTGCAAATGTGCAGTTGGGTAGCGACTGAGCAAAACTCTTTCCAGCTGAAAGGTCATAAAATAATATTGAAAACCAAAGAAAAAACTGGTGAGCACAGAACATTTTTTTTTGTTTGTTTTTTTGTTTTCGCAACGATGTTGCAGCACGACTACACGCTGCGAAATGTTCCTTATTCAAAATGCAATGCGTGAATAAATCACACAATTTTCCCTGCGGTATCTCACCTAATTAATAGCTGAGAGAGGCTCTAAAAAGGCAGCGCTCTGCATGGGAGGTGGAATGGTTTGACAGGCAGGAGATTAGGGTTTGGTCTAATTTAAGCACTTCACAGCTTGCAGTTCCGAACAGGTAAATATCTGAAGTATTTTGATTATTAGTCTGAATCACAAAGCAAACTACTAAAACCTGCATCCATTAATGACGGGGTAAATGCCACTTATATGTTTGACCCCCATTGTCAGTTTATTGCGTGGCTGTCATGGCAATGGCAACTGCTTTGTTTTCCCCCCGTTGCCGGTGATTCACTTCACAGCGGTGTTTCTAATTTACTGAAATCAGAAATTGCAGAAGTGAAACCGAGCATGCATGCATTTTGTCTGCACGAGACTGCCACAGCTTTCCGTCTCATGATCTGAGGTTTGTGGAAATGAGAACAGTCTGTCAGGGCACCTAGCACATGGCAAGAGTTCCTAATAAAATTAAAAAAAAAAAAAAAAAAAAGGTTCAAATTGAAGGCAAATGCAGCGCAGGCCGAAATCGGTTTGGGTTTTATCATTTAAAAGAGGGACTTTTTAATGATGCAATGACTCTGATAATGGTTTAACTCTGATTGCGGTTTTCCGATAAAGCAGGTGCTCGACTCCGATGGCCTGCTAAGAGTGGCTCGAATGAAAAGACAGGAGCGCAACATTGAAAACAGATGTCAAAGCACCAGAGTGGAGCGCAGCGCTCGCACAAAGAGGGGATGACCAGGAAAACCAGAAAAACATTGTTTTATGAAAGCGACTCATTGTGCTCGGCCCATGTGTGTTTGATGGAGATGGTCGTTTTCATACTGAAGGTGGGTATGACTCACTTCATCCATTAGATCAGTGACTGAGGTTTGGAGAGCAGCCCTCCCCTGATACTGAGACCGCCGCACACAAACAGCCATCTGCTGCTTTTGCCTTTTTTTTCCTTCTCATTACTTGTGAGTCCCAAGATTTGAATGCTTCAAGTCTAACACGTTGCCTTCCAAGGAGCAATGGCTGCGCTGCTCCAGGGCTCTGCTGTGGCCCGAGATTCATTGGGAAAACAAGGCATGCTTGCCTTCTTTCCCTGGAAATAACTAATCTCTATAAGGGTCCTTGTTAAATCTTCGCAGTGGAGATCATCCATAGCCTTAAGCAGAACAGTACGGACCATTTCAAAGTCAAGAATTTTTCGTTGCGTCCAGTCACACATACGAAAAATGTTGCTTTAGTACAGCACAATGTACTGTTTTTCTTTCTTTAACCAATGTGTAAAATCATCACATTTTGGAGTATTTTCACATATTAAACTGAGTAATTGAACTTAATTTGAACATTGGCCAGCTGCGTCGTCCTCTTTTCTGTAGTTTAACAGTGTCTGAGTCCGTTCCGTTGAAGTCAATTTGAGCCTACAATCAAGGCTCTTTTACTCCGTCAGTGCCCGCAAGAACTTCCGAAGGCATCTTTGCCTCTGCTGGAGTAATCAGGCTGACATATCTATGTTAACAGTGTCCAGGGGTGAGATCCAAGGCTGAGGACATCTTGTTATTAAAGCTCTGGCTGACTACGGAGGGGGACCACCAACACATTCTCGCGAAGAACTGTGTTGCTTCACATTTCACTGTTTACACACAGTTGATATGCACCAAAGTGAAATGTCGCTGCGCTGTCTGCTGACTGATGATACATGGATGGGTTCTCTTGGTGACCCGTGCAGAGAGCACTAGACTCCGGCACGCCAAGCACGCCCCTCCCGAACTGCCGTGATGGCGGAGGAATTGTAAATACGTGCGAGCGAACTGTCCAGCCCGCAACACAACCCGACTCATCCGATCAGACCAAACCGGGAAAGTCAAAGTCAGAGTCGATTCAAGTGTTTGTCAGCTCGTTGTACATTACTTGTCTTAAAGTAGTCAGGAAAATATCTGTGTCCCTGAGCTTTTTTTTTTTTCCTTTTTTTCCCCAGTAAACCTCTTAGTTGGTTGCATTTTGAAGTGGATGAAAATCCCATCCAAGCACTGTGCAACTCTCGCTGTCAGCTGCAAAGAAAGCCAAAAGCCTCAAGCGGACGAGTGCATCCAGATGCGCCTTTCATTTGTCCTTACCGTCAGAGTGTATGCGGCGCAAAAAAAAAAAAAAGTACATATTTTAGAAAGCCTTTGCAACGCATGGAGCTTGTGTCAACACCCGGTCTTGTTTATAAGTAACCAAACTCTTCCTGCGCTCAGCGTTTAACCCAATTAACTCTGTTAATTTAATTGCTGCGTCTTGTCACCGCCGCGGCATCGCCACTTGTTTCCGCCGCTACATGACCAGATGAGACGCACGGGGTAAGGCCGGGCAATGTTTGCGGTCACGCCTCGGGAAGCCAACCGCAGTTGTTTGCTAGAAATGGGGACTCGTACAGCCTCGACTGCGGCATGTCTTGATTTTTGTCCTCCCTCCACAAACTCTCTCTCTCACTCTCTCGGCGGAGAATCTCCTTGACAGCGACGGCGACGATCCGCGAAGCCGCCTGACCACTACGGGCTTTTTTTTTGTCACTTGAACATTAGCAGATGTCATTCTGGGTACCGTTTACTGGAAACAATCCTTTCGCTGTCGCTCTCCTCGGGCAAAGGTTGCAAAAAAAAAGAAAAAAAAAGAATCTGAGCAGAAATGTTGAAAACTTCCTTCGACGTGTCACTGAAGTGTTTTAATGCATCCGCAGTCGGCTTCTCCAATGATTGCGCTGAAAACTATCCAGAAAATCACACTTCCTTGAATTTGGAACTAACGCAGCTCCGGCAATCACTACGCCGTTCATTAAGCCCCATAGTGGAGCAGTAATGCAGGAATCAGGGCGAAGCGGCACTTGTTACTGGAGCACCGCTGTGTTTACAGGCAGAGCTTGATTGCAGACTCCATCGCAGGCTCACACTCACTTCCTCTGTTAATCCCCTTCGCCATAGCAGATCTTTCTTTCCCTGGGTGTGTGTGTGTGTGTGTGTGTGTGTGTGTGTGTGTGTGTGTGTGTGTGTGTGTGTGTGTGTGTGTGTGTGTTTTTTTTTTTTTTAACCTCTACTTTGCTTCACCCCAAACACCATTCATCCAGGACTCATATAAGGAGCTACCATATCCTGCTAAAACAAACAGCATTGAGGAGGTAGAAACAAATGCTTTTGTCTTTGAGTTATATTTAGTCGGCCCGAATGCCACGTTTCACGGGGGCAAGCTTGTCCTCAAAGAGATTTAGCCGGTGAGGCCTCGACTGCTTTTTCTGTCTGCGATACGGATCAAGTCTGTTTAGTTAACCTGAATATGAAGAAGAAGAAGAAGAAGAAGTAGGGGGAAAGTGGGCTAAACCTCTGTCTTGTTGGTTCCAATTAGCCACTTTGCACGGACACCAGACGAAAAAAAAAAAAGCAATTTATGATTTTGTACATTTTTATGTCTTACCAACAGTCTGTGCTGCAGGACTGGAGGAAGGCGTCCTGGCATAACTAACGCAACAGAAGACCGACGCGACAGTCCACTCCCTGTAGTTCATCGTGTCGTCGACAAACATCACAGCTGGACCACAATAGATCTCACCAGAAAGAAAAAAAAAGAAAAAAAGAATCACAACGTTGGATTTGGTGTGAACGCAGCTTAAATCTCTACACTGGGAGAAACACTCCCTTCCCTCCTACGGCCTCGGTCCCCCTAAAAGCCCTGCAGGCCCCGTGATTCCTCAGAGAGCCACTGTGGTCAGAAGGCAGGAAACAGCTTGAGAGGAGCCCAGAAAAGTCAAGGCTGCGGGAGGGCAAGAGGATAGGGTGGGAAAAACGAGGGGATTTCCTCATATGGCGCTCGGACTTTCATCAAGTGTCTGCCACTTATGTGCCGTGTCCAATACGTTTGATTAAAGAGGCGATGATTTCCCCAGGATGAGGCTGTCTGGCGTTAGATTAACATCAATGATCTGGCGTCGGTGGCATCCATCCTGACCTCCGATACTTGAGACGGACTAAAACATAATAGAATCCGTCTACCTCGCTTCCGGACGTGGTGTGCGACCGACCGACCGACCGACTGACCTTCATCGCCGACTCTCAATAATTGAACAAGTCCCTTCCAGTGTCTCTGTGATGCTCTGGAGGAGAGGACAGGAGAGGGAGGAGAGGAGAGAGAGGAGAGGAGAGGAGATTAGAGGAGGGTGATGGGGTGTGACGAGGGTCTCCTGCATGCTGTGTCTTTAAAGCAGGAGTGGGAGCCCACTATAGAAAGACAGGAGGAGGAGAGGCTGGCTGGAGAGTGGGTAGGGGTGTCTGTCTGTCTGTCTGTCTGCCCGCCTGCCTGTCGCAGCAGCAGCAGCGAGCGAGCGAGCGAAGGGGCTTTGACGTGAAATAGGAGCAGTTGGCGGAACCAGCCATCGACAAACGCACGCTGAAGCAACGTTCCCGCCGGAGACGCTCAGCGCGAGCGAGGACACACGGATGGACAGAGACACAAAGCCAATCGGGATTAACTTCTCAGCCGGCGCGTGCGACCTCTGGACACAGTCATGGGGAATACGACACCTAAACCTCTCATAGGTGAGGCGCGCGCACTCGCGAATCGTGTCATCGTCAATCATGAACGTGATTTGCTCCGCCGGTGGGTTTTTTTTTTTTTGGCCACGATGGCGCGAGCTCGGCTCGGTAAGGTAGGGACGCGTCGTCCCGGTGGCCGCACATGGCTCGTCCCGACGCCTGGTCCACGACTGGGAGACGCGCGTCGCCGCCGGCAATGTTTGCGGTCACGCCTCAGGAAGCCAACCGCAGTTGTTTGCTAGAAATGGGGACTCGTACAGCCTCGACTGCGGCATGTCTTGATTTTTGTCCTCCTCCACAAACTCTCTCTCTCTCTCTCGGCGGAGAATCTCCTTGACAGCGGCAGGCGACGATCCATGCTCACGCCTGACCACTACGGGCTTTTTTTGTCACTTGAACATTAGCAGATGTCATTCTGGGTACCGCTTTACTGGAAACAATCCTTTCGCTGTCGCTCTCCTCGGGCAAAGGTTGCAAAAAAAAAAAAAAAAAAAAGAATCTGAGCAGAAATGTTGAAAACTTCCTTCGACGTGTCACTGAAGTGTTTTAATGCATCCGCAGTCGGCTTCTCCAATGATTGCGCTGAAAAACTATCCAGAAAATCACACTTCCTTGAATTTGGAACTAACGCAGCTCCGCAATCACTACGCCGTTCATTAAGCCCCATATGTGTGTGTGTGTGTGTGTGTGTGTGTGTGTGTGTGTGTGTGTGTGTGTGTGTGTGTGTGTGTGTGCCCGTCTGTGTGTGTGTGTTTGATTTTTTTTTTTAACCTCTACTTTGCTTCACCCCAAACACCATTCATCCAGGACTCATATAAGGAGCTACCATATCCTGCTAAAACAAACAGCATTGAGGAGGTAGAAACAAATGCTTTTGTCTTTGAGTTATATTTAGTCGGCCCGAATGCCACGTTTCACGGGGGCAAGCTTGTCCTCAAAGAGATTTAGCCGGTGAGGCCTCGACTGCTTTTTCTGTCTGCGATACGGATCAAGTCTGTTTAGTTAACCTGAATATGAAGAAGAAGAAGAAGAAGAAGTAGGGGGAAAGTGGGCTAAACCTCTGTCTTGTTGGTTCCAATTAGCCACTTTGCACGGACACCAGACGAAAAAAAAAAAAGCAATTTATGATTTTGTACATTTTTATGTCTTACCAACAGTCTGTGCTGCAGGACTGGAGGAAGGCGTCCTGGCATAACTAACGCAACAGAAGACCGACGCGACAGTCCACTCCCTGTAGTTCATCGTGTCGTCGACAAACATCACAGCTGGACCACAATAGATCTCACCAGAAAGAAAAAAAAAAAAAAAGAATCACAACGTTGGATTTGGTGTGAACGCAGCTTAAATCTCTACACTGGGAGAAACACTCCCTTCCCTCCTACAGCCTCGGTCCCCCTAAAAGCCCTGCAGGCCCCGTGATTCCTCAGAGAGCCACTGTGGTCAGAAGGCAGGAAACAGCTTGAGAGGAGCCCAGAAAAGTCAAGGCTGCGGGAGGGCAAGAGGATAGGGTGGGAAAAACGAGGGGATTTCCTCATATGGCGCTCGGACTTTCATCAAGTGTCTGCCACTTATGTGCCGTGTCCAATACGTTTGATTAAAGAGGCGATGATTTCCCCAGGATGAGGCTGTCTGGCGTTAGATTAACATCAATGATCTGGCGTCGGTGGCATCCATCCTGACCTCCGATACTTGAGACGGACTAAAAACATAATAGAATCCGTCTACCTCGTTTCCGGACGTGGTGTGCGACCGACCGACCGACCGACTGACCTTCATCGCCGACTCTCAATAATTGAACAAGTCCCTTCCAGTGTCTCTGTGATGCTCTGGAGGAGAGGACAGGAGAGGGGAGGAGAGGAGAGGAGAGGAGAGGAGAGGAGATTAGAGGGAGGGTGATGGGGGTGTGACGAGGGTCTCCTGCATGCTGTGTCTTTAAAGCAGGAGTGGGAGCCTCCACTATAGAAAGACAGGAGGAGGAGAGGCTGGCTGGAGAGTGGGTAGGGGGTGTCTGTCTGTCTGTCTGTCTGCCCGCCTGCCTGTCGCAGCAGCAGCAGCGAGCGAGCGAGCGAAGGGGGCTTTGACGTGAAATAGGAGCAGTTGGCGGAACCAGCCATCGACAAACGCACGCTGAAGCAACGTTCCCGCCGGAGACGCTCAGCGCGAGCGAGGACACACGGATGGACAGAGACACAAAGCCAATCGGGATTAACTTCTCAGCCGGCGCGTGCGACCTCTGGACACAGTCATGGGGAATACGACACCTAAACCTCTCATAGGTGAGGCGCGCGCACTCGCGAATCGTGTCATCGTCAATCATGAACGTGATTTGCTCCGCCGGTGGGTTTTTTTTTTTTGGCCACGATGGCGCGAGCTCGGCTCGGTAAGGTAGGGACGCGGCGTCCCGGTGGCCGCACATGGCTCGTCCCGACGCCTGGTCCACGACTGGGAGACGCGCGTCGCCGCCACCGCGGGGGAGCCGCGCGCGATTCCCCGAGAGCGAGTCCGGCTACGGGCATCAAGCCGCCAGTCCGTGTAATGATGCACGCTTTATGATTTGTGGGCTTTGTTTTTGTTTTTCTTGTAGGAAAAGCGAAATTTATCTCCAAATGCTGGCTGAAGTTGTGGTTGAGGGCGGCTCCGTCAGAACCTGCACACTTGGGCCAAGTGAAATTACACTCGTTTATTATTTCAGCAGTGCCCTGTTCTTGAAGTCAATCAGAATCATCGCGGTAAATTAGCAAATAAATATCTTCCTTCTCTGTGTGTACAATCTCAGTTTACCATTTTGAATCTCACTGCTGAGGGTCACTTGCATGTTGGCATTGAAAGGCCATAAAAACTTGAACAATGTTAAGCCATTTGCATTTAAATATAACATACCAAGATATCAAAATTATTGCCGGTGAAATATTCTTATAATAAATTATTAGAAATTAATTATTTAACAATTTGATGTCACTTTTTTTGTTTTTGCAAAAATCAGCCGTTCAGCTCTTGCAGGTATCAGTTTGTCAATGGACCCAAATCAGCTCCTCGACTCGCTGTGATTTATTGCGTGACGCTCCCCTGCCCCAAACAGACCCCCTCCGAGCCAGAACGAGGTTGGTTTTTTCCCACCAGAGCCAGATGACTGAGGCTTCTGGACCGAGAGCAGGTCCCTTCAGTGGAGCGGGAGCCCTGCTCGCAGTGTGTGACTTTCATTATGGCTGTTGGAGATGTGTGCAACACATCGGAAAATGGGGTTTTTATAGGTTCGCTGAGTCACTTTGCTGGCCACCACTGACCATTACATCATGTGAAGCAGCTGAGGCTTAATGTCCTTAACATTCACTGACAAAAACACATGACAAAAGAGAGTGAAATCCACTCAAAATCAGGAGTTTCAGCCACAGTTTATAGTCGCCTTTTTCGTAAAGATTTTTATATATCAGTTCCTCCAAGTGTCATATATTTATTTTTCAGTTTTCTGTTTTTTTATTATCTTGCATTAAACATAATGTGTTTCTGTTTTCCCCAATAAGTGACGGAACCTTACGGGTCAGGGACATACTGAGACTGAGCTTTGTGAGGCAGCGGCGTCTCTAATCCGCTGCCTCAACTTGTGTGTGTTCGTTTTACATTAAAAGCCCAGCAGGGATTAAAGCAGCACTATGATTTTCATGTCCTATATCCAAATACGTATGCTATTTTCATCAGTTTCGGGCTCCACCAAGCAAGTTTCTTTCTATTGACACTGTGAGATGGAGAGATATGAAAGCTTGTTGTGGAAAATTGGCATGTTTACAGCCCGCCGAGCCATCCTGTCTTGTATCAACATCCTTAACTCGCTACTTTTCCTTGCAGTCACAAACACACAAACTGCATTTCTTTTTGGTAAGTATTAAAATTGCGCCTGTTATATTGTTCCTTTGCAACCTGCGCATACTAAACAGATCAATAAAATTCTGTTCTCCTTCACAGCACAGCCAACTTAATAGCCAACTGTGCGGCTAACTTATTCAAGGCATGAGTGGATATGATGCTAATTACACATGTGAACAACATCTTAAATCAATGTTCCTCACAAATCATGCGGACAGGACACTGATAGCTTCAGCTTCACAGACGCAGGCAACAACAATGTGAGGGTGACCAATTCAGGTAATTCAGGTCGACTTCAGGCAAAATGATGTTTGTTATTTCAAATAAGGCTCAGAGCTAACTGCAATTTAATGGCATCATTCACAGTTATCTTGCATAACGTTTTGGCCATTTCTTTTTCAGGCAACTAGCTCAAACTTCCATTTCCACTTGAGTGAGTGGGCAGGCCATTTTTTTCAATCACAGCTGATTGGTCAGTCGGTGCAGCTTTGTTTTCTTTCTTTTATTAAGGATGTTACCTTGCTAGGCTATCATCCAGTTTTATGAATAAGGATTTTGGTAGAGGGTTATATAACTTTGGTTGTCTGCTTGGGATCTGTTCAGGAGAAAACAACGCTTTGTTGAGACACAAGCCTCACATCCAGTGTTCCCTTGACCTCAGCTGCCTCTCTGTTGTGTCTTTTGCGGCTATTGATGAAGTGCACAACTGCCGCAGAGACCAGTGGAAGCGTTGGCAAAGCTTTGCGTTGCTTCATGCCCGTGTGCAAAAGTCCCCAGATGTTTATGTTGGAAGCAAATTGTAAATTGTAAATTGACAGAACCCAGATATCATTGAGATGTCATTCTCGACTGGCCTGTTTAATAGGTGGAAAATCATTTGTTGGAATAATGAATGTTGTTTTGAATATTCATGATGTTGCTCATATGCAGTTTAGTTCTGCTACATGTGGCGCGAGTTTCTGCACGACTTCACCGCCTCTGCGATGCCTCCCTCCCATAATGCTTTGGGCCCATTTCGGTCTGCGCTCGCATTATTGTAGTGACGTTGAAGCCGGCTCTGGACATAGTTTTCTCTGCGTACTTTCACCACGGTATACTTTCCTCCTTCTAAAGCTGGATTACGTAAAAGTCGTCCTTGGCGTAGAGGCATTTGACATGTTACAGATGTTCACGCTGCTGCTTCACAGTTTAGAATACAATCAATGATAATGTCTAATTTAGGAAATGTACTGTGGAACATTTCACTGACTTATTGTCTTTACACTAAGATCACCGTGGATTTAAACAGAATCGTGTCCCAGGAGAATGGAAAAACGACCTCCCCACGCCTGAAAAACTGCACTCCATCTGCTCATTTGCAGCTTAATATCAAATCCAAACAATAACAGTGCAAGTCTAGCCCAATAATCAGCCGGTCTCGTTTGATTTGTCACCCAGTTTTATTTGCCTTTTGATGCAAGAAGGGAACCCGTAGTTGGACAGTGACCCTTTTAAAGATGAAATCAAAGTTAAGCCCCCTGTTGTGATAATCTCTTCACTGACAGGCCTACGTGTGATTCATTCTCCTCTTTTAAGGATAGCTTTGAAGAAATGAAAGGGCCTACTCAGGGTTTGTTTATGCTGTGGGCCAAGGCCGCTTCGTTCACAAAAAAGACTTATCACATCTGTTGTGGACTTATTATGTTAAAAAAAAAAAAAGCTCTCTCCTGTGATATTGCGATCAATTGCTAAATATCTAAGATGGATTTTGCAGTGAAGAGGCCGACTGACTCAGGTTAGTTTGGATTAGGTATTGTTGGATGGGACAGTCTGCTTGGATAAAATAGTTTCATTGTTGCCTACAGACTGACAGAATGGAACCCTGCTAGTTATGAGGGCGGGTGGTAGACGGACGGTTGGGAAGGTGTAGAGGTGTTGGGAGGGGTAAAAGGTGGTGGAAACTCAGCAGGAGGACCAAGGTGATGTGGAATGTCAGAAGATGAGGAAAAGGAAAATGAGTCTGTGTGCGCCTCCAGTGGAGAGGTGTGGTATTAGCGACAAAATCCGGCCATAGCAATGAAAATCACCAGAAGTGAACCTGTTTGTTTTGGGCGTGGACTTTGCCAAAGTCTTTGGAGAGTCTTAGGAGATTGGAAGCATGCTCATGAGATCTCATGACAGCCGTAGCGCAGGTCCAAATACACCAAAAAGTATCTGAAAAGGACCAGTAAGGGCTGATACGTAGAGAGTGGAGGGGGGTGATCTCCGTGGGTGCTGTGACTTTTTGCGAAAGGTCCTGAGTCATACTTGAAAGAGAGGTGCAGTTGGGTGGATCACAAGTTGAAAGTGATGATGATTGTGCTGGAGTTTGTTGCTTTAGTGCGGCTGCAGCCTCCGCTGAAGGCCAAAGAGGCTTCAGCCTGTCACAATGAGTAAGAACGGGAGTACTGTGGGGCTGCTTTACATAACTGACCTGTGACCTCTGGACCATCTCTCTCTCACATACACACACACCACTTACAAACGAGCTATTCTGTGGGGATAAGTCTGTGTTATTTTCCGACAGCTGGTGTTGCTGACAGTAGCAACTCTTTCAATGTGACTCACGCGGTGCCATTTCCTGTTCCCGCCGCCTTCCTGTCTGATTTTACCCTGTCGGGTTGATTCACCGACGCCTTGGTTCTCTGTACCGGCAGACCCGTCCCTGCAGCCACGGCCGGCTGCGGTCAGCAGGCAGTACTACACCCTGCCCAACAATGGCGGCGGCGTGGACCGGAGGACCTCGGCGCCGGCGCCGCTCAACGACGGCGTGGACTCGCCCCGCTTCCATCCGCACGCCAAGGGCAAGAACATCCGGCTGGACGGGCAGCTCCGCCGGGCCACGCGCAAGAACAGCTTCTGCAACGGCATCACGTTCAGCCACCGGCCCGTCCACCTCTACGAAAAGGTTGGTTGCCACCGTGCTGATTTTCTCTTCCGTTTCAATTTGCCGAGAAACTTCAGTGGCAGTTGGATCCGGCTGTAGGGTCCAGTCCTGGGACTTCCCTTGTCCTTTTATGGACTCCAAGGAAAGCTGCAAGGCGTGAAGTGCACTTATTAGAGCAGCAGAGCCAACTGGACTCCAGCGAGAAATTCTATCGCTTTTAGACAGATTGAATATTTATAGTCGGGGGTGTAAAAGAATGTACTGGTAATGGGATTGGAAATCTTCCATAGCAAGACTCGCTGGCTAAAGAAGTCTAAATAGCGCGCAGTAGGAGGAAAAATTTGCCGGCGGGCTGCAGCGTGGAATCAGCTGAGCCGTCAGCTGATGTGGACTCTGTTCAATCAGCTGATGGAGTCAAACAGCCCCTCGGCCTGACAGGACTCATCCTACATCCCTCTTTTTTGTTATTTTTTTGCATTCCAGGTGCGCCTCCGCCTGACCGGCGTGCACAGCGGCTGGAGCGGAGCCCTCCGCTTCGGCTTCACCAGCCTGGACCCGAGCGAACTGGTCGCCACCGACATCCCCAAGTACGCCTGCCCGGACCTGGTGACGCGGCCGGGCTACTGGGCCAAGGCGCTGCCCGAGAGGCTGGCGCTGAAGGACAACGTGCTGTCCTTCTGGGCCGACCGCCACGGCAGGGTTTTCTACAGCATCAACGACGGCGAGCCCATCCTCTTCCACTGCGGCCTGAGCATCGGCTGCCCGCTGTGGGCCATCGTCGACATCTACGGGATCACGCAGGAGGTCACGCTGCTCGGTGAGCCATCCTCCGACTCGCTGCTACCTTTTCGGAAAAACACTTTGAGTGTGATTTTTTCGCAGATTTTTAGGAGAAGCTGAGCGAGTAGAGAGAGGAAGTGTGAAGGAGCGATTTCACAACCTGTCCATTCCGAGCAGCTGTTTCCTGGACGGGACGGGTCGGCGGCTTCGAGCTGCAATTTTGCCTGTTTGTGCTTTGACAACCCCGAAACCGCACAGACCTTTTTTTTTCGTAGTGTCAACACACCGGCGGGGGGGCTAATTTTATCGGCGCGCTGAGAGTTTAGCGAGCAGCTGTACAATGAGGCGATTAAAGCGCTGGCGCCGAGTGACGAGGAGGGTAGCGGGGCCGAGGCTCTGGCCCGCGGATCAAAGATCCTGGGACAGAAACGGGCCTGTTTACACCAGCGTCCCCGCACGGATAAACAGGGTTTAACCGCTGCCGAGGTTCTCAGCGGCCAGCAGCTCACCCCAGCCGCGACTCCGGACACTCTCCTAGTATCACTTTTCTGGCGTTTTGTCACTGTCCCGACTCCTCTATCACCCCTCTCTCCCCCTGTGGTTCCCTCTGGGCGTGTTTATCTTGGGTCCGACAGGAGCGATGGCCATGTTTGGTCAATGCGGCAGATCCCAGGAGCTTTGCTGAGGGGGCCAGCGCACTCGACCGCATCCCTAGAAATAGGAATACCGGAATGCATCAGAAGTCACCGGGGGGATCTGAGGAGGGCCCGACTCGTTTATACCCATACGTAGAGATGTTCCTGTGAATAACTGAGCGCATTGTTACAATAAGACAAAAAAACAAAAGAAGAAGACACTCCATTCAGTGGTCAGGGAGCTTTTTCTGACTCTGCAGCCAAGATAAAAGTGAAAGGAGGTCTTCAGTATTCCAACAGTGGCAAATCTAAGACATTTATTTAGCGTGGACGCTGTTGTAATATTTAAAAAAAAAATCAGAACCAGGTGGTATTTTTCATTAAAAAAAAAAACAAGAACAACATGTACTTCTGTCGGACTTGGACAAGAGTTTAGTTGAATATTGGTTGTTGTGTGCGTTCCGACTTGTCCAGGGTGTCACCCTGCCTTCGCCCTAAAACAGCTGGGATAGGCTCTAGCAGACCCCCGTGACCCTGAATATGAATAAGTGGGTATAGAAGATGAATGAATGAATGAATGAATGTGTGCATTCCGCTTATAGTGCTGTAAAATCCATCATTGGGAAGCCTTGACCTGGTACTCCCTGCCCCAGTTTGATCTGCTTTAACTGGGTTCACCCAGTGACCTTTTAAGTTTGTTTGTTTTTTTCCTTTTTTTGCATATCAGATGAATATGCGAAATAAACCCAATGGATTTGTGACATATTTTTTTGAGCGTAGTTTTTCAATGAAACATGTCATAGACTCGTAATGCACGTGCATGGTCAGTCATCGACCACTGAAAGTGTGAAATTATGCTCTTCTCCTCAGTGATTTATGACTGAAGAGATGAGCATTTGGACTCAAGACTGAACTGAAGTTCAGGGAATTTAATTTTTTACCTGAAGGCTGGACATAAAAAAAATAAAATAATAATCAATGGAAAAAGCAGCAAAATAAGAATGTGAACTAAAACGCAGCTGTTCTTGTTGAAGATGTGATCAGGTGAAAAAACAGATCAGGCCATGAAGACGGAAAGGAACATGATTGTACCGTGATGCACAATAACTGCTGTCCTGCAAGTCTTTAGAGCACCGTAAATCAGTGAGAAAAATGCTCATAAAGTACAATTTGCGCATTTATTACTATTCGACATATTCCTGCTATCACTTTGCGCAGGCGTTCTTCTGACTGCCGTTATCCACCGCGCACGCACAAGCGAAACAAAACTCACTAGCTGGCCTGAGCTGACTTTGACCGCGATGCCGTCCAAGCCGTGTGATGGTTTTTCAATATCCTCCGCAGAGAGCGCGTTCGCTGAGAGCGTGGGCTCCAGCTGCCTGAGCACGGCCCGGCTGAGCGCCTACCTGCTGCAGAGCAGCCACGACTCGGCCAACTACAGCAACAATCAGCTGGAGAACAACCAGGCGGCCGCCGCCAAGATGGCCACCCTCCAGCTCAACAGCTACACGCAGCTCATCCCCTGCTGCTCGTCCTCGTCCTCCTCCTCCACCTCCTCCTCCAACTCCTCCGCCACCACCGCCGCCACGCCGTCCTCGTCTGCTTTCACTGGATTCAGCGTGCCCAGGGGCGGCCGTGGCCTCCCGGCCTCCTCGCTGGACAACGATTTGCACTTTCACCCGGTCCGCGGCTCCGACGTGACGCTCTCCGCCGACCGCTCGGCCGCCTGGATCAACTTCATGGACAGCAGCCGGACTCTGGTGTTCAGCGACCGGCCGCTGCGCGTGGGCGAGACTCTGTACGTGGAGGTGGGCCACCTGGGGCTGCTCTACTTTGGGGCCCTGATGTTCGGCCTGACGTCATGTGACCCGGCCAGCCTGCACGCCGGGGACCTGCCGGCCGACCCCGACGTCCTCCTGGACCGCAAGGAGTACTGGGTGGTGCACCGCGGCTTCCCCATGCCCTGCCCCGGGGACGTGTTCAGCTTCACGCTGCTGCCCAGCGGGGAGGTGCACCACGGGGTGAATGGAGTGGGACGCGGCCGCCTGCTCTGCGTGGACTCCTCTCAGGTCCTGTGGGCCTTCTTCACCCTGCACGGGGCCGTGAACAGACTCAGGATCCTGGGTAAGTGGAGAACAGTGCTGTTGGGATTACTCCATTAAAGTAATGCAACTACTATTACTGATTACCCCTTAATAAAGTAATCTAGTTACTTCCTTATCTACTTTGTATCATAAGTAATCAATTACTAATTGCGTTGCAATTGATGAAAATGAATGTTTGCTCTCTGAACACAAACTGCACATTTCACAGAACAAACTCATGTACAGCACCGGTGCCTTTTGCACAGCCCATATTGTTAAAATAATTAGAAGATTTCGGAAAAGTAACGAAATCCTTACTTGATAAAGTAATTATAATGTAATTACCATCTTAAAGAGTAGTTTGATTACAGTAGTGTATTACTTAGTAGTAGATTACTCGCCAACACTGGTGCATAAGCACCTGACGAACGACCTCCTCCGGGTTTTCCGTGCCGATGACAGCGTTTGCAATTCTGCACGATAGTGATCGGCGTAGTGCAACTGCCGGGATCAGTTTCCCTGTGGTGGCGTCTCAACCTGCCAGCTGGGCTCAGCTGTGGATCGCGATGTTGGAACTGGTTGTATTTGTATGAGGGATGCAAATTATCGATTCATTCATTAATCGTTAGTTGATTGACCTTATTGATCGATTAACTATTAATTGATAAGCGGCGATTTTTCCTGAGAACCTAAATTTCACAATAAAAATGTGTAAGGAACACATTATTTAACCCTTAAATAATGTTGAGGGTCCAATGTGACCCATTTTTACGTTAGAGAACAGTAAAAACACCCTAAACATTTATCCTCTGACTTTAAATTGACTTCTAATGGGTCACATTTCCAACCTTTTTAAAAAAAAAGGTTGTTTAAAACGACCGTCACAGTATCTACAGGTGAATTGCTCTTTCCTTCCACTACACTGTTATCATATTAACTACCCGTGTAAAAAATGTTCACTTAATTGCTAGTAATTGAATTTAATCGATTAAATTCTTAATAAACAATTAGTCGATGATCGATTAATTGTTAACATCCCTAATTTGTATGAATGAATGAAGCAGAACGACAGATGAATCAGGTCCTCCTCGTTACAGCAAAAATCACCTTGAATAGTTCACTGTTGAAGGACAGGTATGTTTAAATTGGTTGGTTATTTTTTAAAGAAGGGCAACAGTTGCTTTTGTTCTGTTGTGTTTATGTTCTATTTTAGCAGTGTTGTTTTAAATATACATGTATATAAAAACAAACATCCAACTCACACAAACCCACTGGTCCTTTGGCCAATCGGCAGTCTGAAGTAAATCAGAAATGTAAAACACACGCACACACTGTAGTTGGAATGTAAACAACAAACGGAGGAAACGGGAATGTGACGCCTCTCACTCGTCCTCGCTTGCGGTGTGAGTGCGGATGAACATTAAACTGGACGCGCGTCTGTTGCTTCCGCCTGCTGCTGCTGTTGCGCCGGTTGCTTCAGGGGCAACAAAGGGGTTTTTGACGAGACTCTGTCGAAAAAAGAGAAGCGAGGAAACGTCCGTTTTTATAACCCTGAGGGAAGTTTCCCGAAAGTGATGTTTTTCGTGACCAAAAAAAAAAAATTGTTTGCATTTGAATAAAAGGCGAGAGTGCAAATAGAAAGCTGTAAAAATACTTGCGTACGTGTGGACAAGGCCATCAGGCTCTCTCTTTTTTTTTTAACTTCATAAAAGCAAACAGTTTGCTCCTAAAATCTCAATCTTTATAAAAAATTTAAAAAAATGTACAAAAATAGCCAATTATTACCCATTGACCAAGTTCAGCCAGGGTCTGTACATAATTTGTATGTTCCCAGACTGCAGGAATGCGGCTGAGTAGTTTCTGTCTGAACGGCTGTTCAATTTAGAGCTGTGACCTATCTGTCCTACTCCCACCACTCCCACGTAAATTCCCAGCAGCTCCGACATGTTCGACTTAGCGAAACTAAAAACCACAGACTTACTTGTGAACGTACTGTGTTGTAGAAAAACAACAGCAACAAAAAAGAACGTATAAAATGTAATATTTGATGTCTGGTACGTAAAGTACGAGACCGTAACGTTGTGGGTGCATTGTATTAACCCCCAGTCAGACATTATTTTTCCTCCCGGACTGCATGAATCTAACTGTATATATTAATGTTCTTCTGTGTGTTTGTCATTGTGACACAGGGACGCTGCAGTCCAGCCCCCCCTCCATGTCCTCCAGCACTTCTCAGAGCAGCAGCCCCGAGGACAGCGACTCAGACCTGGCCTTCAGCGTCAACAGATCCTCCTCGGCCTCAGAGTCGTCGCTTGGTAGGTTTCCAGATATGTATGGATGTATTTTTCAAAGGCCCCAAATGAAATGTTGGCCGTCCAAATACCAGATGGCTCTGACCGGGTCCCAGCAGAGATGCTTCACTGACTGATGCTGAGAGATAACTTCACAGTTGGGACACGGAGCTGCTTTTGGTGGTGATGAATCACCACCAAAAGGGGGTTGGAAAAAAAAAAAAAAGTATTGGCAACTACTACTTCTTCTTTCAAATCAACCAATAATTATCTAGTTTCAGTGCTTTTCAATTGTCATTAGCGTTTTTGGATTGCGGGACGGCGTGTTGGACACAATGTTGGAGACATTCGATAAGATCGCGTTGCGCTGCAGAAAATTGAGACGGACACTTTCAACAGCTTTCAGATGTTGCAGCCTGGAAGGAAGCAGCCTCACACTTCCCTGCTTCTGCTTATTTCTTGGCTGCCGAAAGAGTCATGATATCACGATGACATTTGATCCCCACAGATCCTCCAAAACTAAGCCAAGGCAATTTTAAATTGTTGTTTTATACAAGTGAAGACAACCCCAACGACATGTTAAAATAAAAATCAGAAAAACACTTCATGTGAGCATCTCCACTGCGGACAAATTTGATATATTTGATATATGGTAAAAAGTGAGTAATATTTTGTAGGAATGTGTTGGAGAAAATGCAGTGCAAAACACAATAAATCCCCCCAAAAAAACACAAGAAATAATCAGCAAAAATCTATACATCTAAAATCTATATATTATTATACTTTATTAATATCTTTTTTTTCTACCTCTCCGTGCCTCAGTCACCGCTCCCAGCTCCCCTCTCAGCCCGCCGGTCTCTCCTACGGTCCCCGCTCCGGAGCTGCCCCCTGCTGGCAAAAACGGAGAATGCACCATCTGCTTCGACCAGGAGGTGGACACGGTCATCTACACCTGCGGCCACATGTGCCTGTGCAACGACTGCGGGCTGAAGCTCAAGAGGCAGATCAACGCGTGCTGTCCCATCTGCAGGAGGCCCATCAAGGACGTCATCAAGACGTACCGGCCGTGATGGGCCGCACGCGAGCAGGTACTGCGTCTTGCGCGCGGTGGTCTTCTCCACCTCAGGATGGGTTGGACTTGGAAATCTATCTGGAGATGAGCCAAACTCGGACACAATGGTGCCTATTTTTTTTTTTTCTAATCTGTTTTCTGGAGGTGGGAAAAAAAAAAAGACTCCCCGGGGATGACCCTAGTTGATGTACAAAGACTGCAAACACAAGCTCATTTATTTTGACAAGAGAAATAAGAGAAGGCTTGTGAGCTTCTATTTTATCTATGTGGTGTCTATTTTTAATGTCACGTGTGTTCACTGAGCTAACTGGGCAGGGTTGGGGGGTGGGTGATGGGGGGGGGGGGGGGGGCGGAGAGCCAGCCATGTACATTTTGTCTTTTCTCCCTCACTGTGTTGTTTGATTTATGAAATGTGCTTCAGCCAAGTGTAGTCGACGGCGCCCGAGCCCAGTGCCTTAGATCTGTCGCGTTGTGTCTCCATGGTTACAGCCCCAGTGCAGCCATTTTTCTACATGTACATATGCAAACAAGGCAAAATGTGGAGTCTGTAGCAGCAAGTGGAAGAGGTGCGCGGTCGGTTCGTCGGTCCGATTAGAGGAAGCGGGGGAGTTGGAACGTATAGAGTGAAGAATCTGGTTTTTGCACATTGTCAGATGAATAAAAGTGGACTGTGATTAATTTGTGCTTTTCTTCCAATTGGTCAATTCATTGTACCACTTTGCCAAAGAGTCATTAAACATTTTTTTTTAAATTGTTGTTTTTTTTTTTTTTCAGATATCACTCTGGTCTCTTGTTGTTTCACACATATTATGCACAACCTGGGTGGCAATCTCACTCTGGTGGTAACAGTGAATACTCCAACAGTGAATTAAATGTGAGCCAAAAACCTTAAAAGACACAGTTGCTTGGTGATAAATAGCATTCTTTACTTTGAGTTTTTCTCTTATGGTGTGATCAGTAGCTCCAGAGCAGATCCTAAAATGACCCCAAAAGACGAGAGTGCTTGATGTCCCCAGGTCTGATCGAGGCTTGGGGGAAATGTTCCGAGCTCTCACTTCCTGTGTTCTGAAGCTTTTTGGTACAAATATTAGAACACAGTCAATAGCCAACACATAATCGGCTGCATTGTGCTTAATTTACATTCAATTAGTGTCCATACACATGATGCTAATGGGTCAAATTCTTTTCATGTATAACCTACTTGTACGGGACACTGGGGAAGCTGTTTGAGCGAAGCAGCTGCCTACACTCGGAGTATTGTCCTTGCAAAATATCAAGCGCCAGCCAGCAGGAAGATGACAAGTGCTTTTAACATACTTGACTAAATGTATCCAGAGTTAATTTAGTGAGCCAAACCAAAAAAAGAAAAGAAAAGAGCCACAGGCCAACAAGACAGCATACACTGGGTTTGGACCACATGATGTCCCCCTTAGAAGTTGAACTGCCAGCTCTTTTATTCAGACTAGTTTAAACAAAGATAAATTGCATATGATTGGCTTTCATGATCGCCCACAAGGACTTTTTTCTTCTTCTTCTTGTCTACAGTTGCTCAAAGTTCTAGCGAGTGTTTGATGTTCTGGCCCGAGGCCTCCCTGCTTCCCTCTTCTCTGTCGGTCCTGCAGTTGGACCCCTGCTGCTCAGGGGTTGGTCAGTTTCGCACTGTCGTGAGGCTTCGTCCAGTGCGCCTGCGATTTCTCCAGCTTTCACCAGTTCCAACCTTCAACCTCAGCCGGGAGCCTGATTGGTGCAGCACACCTGTTCTTAACCCGCAGCCAACAGGAGGAGGAGGAGGGGAGTATGACTGCACCAGGCTGCACTTAAGGAGCGGTTCCTTTCTTACGTGCTGTTTGACAGTGTGGCTTTTAGTTTTTGTCTTTGATTTGAAGCAACACTTACATGTTCTAAGATCAAATCTTCTCTGTTTTTTTTAACGAGTGGCAAAAACACGATTGCTTTTAGGACTGCTGTCCTTGGGTATTGGTTTTGCTCAGAGTAAACAAAGACAGTTCAATTTTCCTGTTTGTTGTTGTAGCTATTCCGTTTCCCTTTGTTTCCTAGTTTACGGTCTGTTTTGCAGCAACATTTGACTGTTTTTTGTTTGTGTTTTTTCTCCTAAAAATATTTTCATGTTTTCGTTTTGCCATTTGGTCACTTTATATCGCTCTAGCGCAGGAAACATTGAGAAGTGGAACAAAACGCAATCAAACTTCCGCACATGTGAATTGAGTTTGTGAGTCATGCATATAATTCAGGACTCCAGCAATCAGTGATTAAAAAAGGACTGGATAGTTTCACAAATAGAGACCATTTATTCTGTCATTTCCTGACTTTGGCTCTTCACAGAGTTATATGATGCATCTCTTGTTGGCTTAAACTGTATCTTTCACTCATGTAGCAGTTTACGCCATAGCCACAAAACACAGGAGGACTGAATAATTGCACGAAACACTCACACTGAGTGAGTGATATGCTCAATCATTCTGTGAATACAATGGCTGAACTGTGTGTTGACTCTGGGGTTAACGTCAGTGGGTTAAAAAAAAAAATTAAGGCGGGTCTTGTCAGCAAATTTGATACACAAACACGTGCATATGAGGAGCCAAACAAAGATTTAGTTCAAAGACTGGAGAGTGTAGAGCACACACATTGTTCTCTGAAGGTACAAAAAAAGACAAATGGTGAGGCAAATGCAACTGGGCGGCAAACACTAACAGGTGCGCACAGACCCAGAGACACGAGGTGAGGATAATGAGGAGCTGGTGAAACTAACGAGGAGGAGACAACGGTGGCGGCACAAAGGAGGCAAACCTGGAGGACGAAACATGGAGAACAACAAACACAAGCAGAAGCACGACAGCTGCAGCGTCTTCCTGCTTTTTGTTCGACAGAAGCAGGATTAATTTGCAAGGCACTGGACGGACACACACACACACACACACACACACACACACACACACACATCAGTTTTGTTCAGAGCTGAGTGCTGCACATGAAAGCAGCTGCTCACAGGACGCATCCACTTTGTCATGAATCATCACGAAAGTTTTGAACCATCAACCTGCTTTCATTAGTTTTAGGCTTGATGGACAGCCTCATGAAATGAGAAGAAGCAGGTTTTCTTTTTTTCTTTTAGAAGATTTTTTTTATTCAATAATATAATAATAACCACATTAATGTTTTATTGGAAAACTGAAAAGAGCAGCAGAGATCTTAAGATAAAAAAAAAACATCACACGTTAATCCTTTATTTTAGCACATTTGCTGTTTTTTTTAGACATAATTTTAAAGGCACTGTGTCTTATACATACAGTGCCATCTAGTGGTAAGACACATCATGACAGACAAATGAACTTTTCTGTTTTTGTTTTTTTTATAATGTATGACACCAGACTCCTGACTCATAATGTTCTTATACCAGCTGTGACATCAAGGTAAAATCACAAAACATTGGGAAGAGCAACATTCTTGGCTGCTGTACTTAATGGCACAATATGGCACAATGTGAAATGACGCAGTAACACGAAAATTATTAGCCAATAAAAATGCATTAGCTATTTCTTTTTTTGAGTGACTCCACTTAACAACAACAACAACAACAACAACAACAACAACAAAAAACATATTTTCTATTCCATTGCATGTCGTTATTGTTATGTAGTCCATTTGTTCCACACTGGGCCATGCAAACTGCAGGTCACATGGCATGACATGACTGAGGAAATTTAAAAATAGTCGTTTTCTGATACAAAAAAAAAAACAGTAGCTCTTTTCTTTTTACATGACTTTATTGTGGAAAACGTTAAGACTGCTATTATGACCTTTATCTAACAGAGGGCAATATCAGCGCAATATATCCATTTAATTTAATTTTAAACGTGTGAAGTTGTGAAGATGGGAAGTTTACGAGCTGATAAACCTTCCTGTTTAGTTAGACAGTGGAAGCAGCTCTCGGCTCTCTCACCGCCTCCTCTCTCTCAGTCTGTAAGAGTGGTCGTCGGACACACGAAGGCGCCATTTCTATGCACACGACGAGCTCAGAAACAGCGAATCAAAATAGTGCAGTTAAATTAATCATGAGGGCGGCAGTAGCTGCTGCAAAAGTTGACACTGATAATGGACAAGCAACTGTTTCCCCCTCGTTACGGTGTTTACTTTGCTCGAGATCAAAGTTGTCACTGACATCATTAAACAAATTTTTAAAAAAAATCTTTTAAAAGCACGTGATACTCCACGCGGCTTCCAGCCAGTTGCCTTATCGCCCGCCCGCGCTCGCTGACGGCATCTCAACTCGATGCCATCTCACGCACGCACGCACGCGCGTCACCCGCAAAGAGCTGCGCGCGGAGGGAGAGCTTCGCTTCGCATCACCCCGGCAATTCCATTACGCACCGGGGCAGCAGCAGCTAGCCTTCGCGCGCCTCTGGAGCTCCTCGGGCGGCGGGATGGAGCGGCGGCGCGCAGTGACTCGCGGAGACGGCGGCGACGACTCGCTCGCGGGGCTCCCAAACTCTTCCTCTCACCTCCGTGCGTCTAGCGTGCGTGCGTAAAATCGGCGCGCGCCTCGGCCCCGCCGGTAACGTCAGGCACACACGGGGAGAGTGAGAGAGAGAGGGAGAGAGGGAGAGGGAGAGAGAGAGAGGGAGAGGGTAAGACCCCTCGTGCTAAATTCTCTCTCTATTATTTCTTCTAGGTGCCGTTGGTTGTGCCGGCAGGCAGGGAGGAAGGGGGGGTCTCACTTTCATTCGCGCGCCCCCTCCACCTGGTTCCTTGAAGTGGCCCCCGCCATGGCCCGCGCGCCCTGAGGGGGACATGGATTTCGAGCTGAAGCCTGGTGGCAACGGTTCGAGCTGCGCGTCCCGCAACGCGAGTGGCGGCTGCGGACTGAGCGCCGCCTCGTCCTCCGGCTTGTCCACTGCGCTGGCCAGCGTGCTGATCTTCACCATCGTCGTGGACATCCTGGGCAACGTCCTCGTCATTCTGTCCGTGTACCGGAACAAGAAACTCAGGAACGCAGGTGAGCCACTCTGACACTCCAGCTTTTGGATTGTTTTTTTATATCGTTATTATTTGTTTTTTATCAGGGATACTGAAGAATGATGCTTGCGATGTTGGTTTGAGTGAGTTTTTAATGGTTAAAAACTGGCCGACCCACGAAGGAGATGCTCATTACGGATCAGGAAAATAATTTTTTTTATTATTTTTTTTAAGTGATTAGCCAACAGTGATGAGTGACTTCCTCATGTTCCAGACGACACAGGCTCTTTTTAATTGTTCTCGCTAGAATCAAGCCAAACACATCTTTGTCTCAATGACCTACAGTATGTGGGAACTCCACCCGATCCTGCCTCTTCATTCATGACTGTAATTATGTAAGGTATAACATGTAGCGCGTTTGACCTGATTGTGCCTGACAATCAGGCTTCTATCCCCAACCAGCCCCACTACTGCTGCTGCTGCTGCTCGGCCGCCGGCAGCGTGATGGAGTCGTTGCAGCCTTGTCGCGTCCGCTTTCATTCCTCTTCATAAATAACGACAAGCTGCCCCCTCTCCCACCGCACACCATCCAGACATTATCCTTGGCCCATCCGTGTCAGATAAATCACCCAGCCAGCCAGTCAGTCAGCCAGTCAGCCAGCAGTTATCCGGCCCCACCGCCACCACCAGGACCTCTAGTGTCCTGTGTGCAGCCAAGGTGAGAGGTGCCTTTGCATCGCTCAGCCCCCTTTGCCTCTGGCAAGCATTGATAAGCAGGGCCTCTTCTTTGGCCGTTCAATTTTCTTTGATTATGTTCACTTTTGATGGTATTTTTTGACATAATCCAGTTATACTCCAACTCTTATCAATGTCATCCATTTTATCTTGAGTCATTGCGAAAGTTGTTTTCCTGTTGTTCCATCACTGTGTTGCTGCTAAATGTTGGGGTGAACTGTGGAACTGTATTGAAAATGTTCCTCGGAGTTGCTTCAGAGTGCAAAATAGCAACAAAAGAATATTCATCTCAAGCAAATAGCTTTGACATGCAAAGGTATATGCAAATCTATCTATCTATCTATCTATGTATCTATCTATGTATCTATCTATCTATCTATGTATCTATCTATCTATCTATTAGACCAGTGGTTTGTAAAAAAAAAAGTAATACATCTAAATGTTTGAAAAACATTTTTTTTGCAAAGAAGGACCATCCAGTTGTTCAATTATTATTATTATTATTATTATTATTATTATTATTATTATTATTATTATTATTATTATTATTATTATTTTTTACAAGCATGGCAAGAAAATACTGTCTTGATTTCTGAAATATAAGAAAAATTAAAACATTAAGGTTCTGGCCCTCCAACCCCTCCCACTCTGCCCAACTGTGATATTTTGGTACATGCCCGTGTGTGTGTGTGTGTGTGTGTGTGTTGTGTGTGTGGGATAGTTCATTCACATCGATTAGACAGAGGAGGAATATTATCTTGATTCTCAATTTGCTTTTCATCCAGTGTGGAAAAAAATCTTGGAAGTGACAAAAACAGATTTAAGTTGCAGTCACAGGACCGTCCTGGTGATATACATAGAACGACGCCCTACAGCGGTCGTGACTCCAGACGGCGACGTAGCACAGTTACAATCCCATCGCAAGCACAGTTTTAAACACATTTTTCCCCAAGTGTACGATCAATGCTCGCGAACTGCCGCTTTCACCGAGAGCTCTTCTTTTAATCTTGAGATATGGCATCAGAAACAGCAGCAAACAGAAGCTGAAATCAAAGCAGAGTCATTTTAAGGCCGTGCTCTTCTGATCATGGATGGTTCTGAAAGCGAACTGTGCTGCATGGGCTGGTGGTGTGGAAGTCAAGTCAGGAAAAGAAAGTTCCTCTTGACGCTAATGACAGCAAAGCACTCGGTATCAGGGAGTCGGAGTCGGCCATGGAGTCTACGTGATAGTAGTAGAGCCTATAATGAGCTTTTGATTACAACTTCAAATAAATGACATAACACGGCGGATGTGTTCCTGTTTACAAAAAACACAACAAAAAACAAATGACGTTTGGCAGGAGGTTTTAAACCCCGCCAAGTAATCTGATTATCCTGTTCTGAGAAAAAAAAAAGGAAGAGAGAAGGCACAGTCGACTGGTCCGGGACAAGGGTGCAGGAGTAAACGGCCTGTTAAAGAGTCTTCCCCCATGCTGCTCGAGCATGAACGCTGCACTGATTGCAGAGTTTATGTCACCGTTCCCGGCCTCTAATTGGACTGGCAGACGGGACGAGTCGCACGCGAGTCTTTCCCCCCCTTGTGCTGCACAGTCCCCCGCTTCTGCCTTTGCATAATGCATAGTGTGCGTGTGTATTGGTGACTGGAAAATGGAAGAAAAAAAAAGTTTACTGTGACACAAAGAAATCACCCTTTCTGTAATCATGTAAATTTAAAAAAGTGAAAATAGATGAATAGGTTATGAATCTCTTGACATTTTAGCAGCGAGTTGAGAAGTGAAATATTTACTGAGGAAGAGAAGCACTCAGTCATTTGTTGCTAATCCTGTCCAATTTCCAAAATTATTATTATTAACACAACACAACATTATTATTGTTTAAACGGTTAGCTCAAATGCCTTCTTATAAGGTTTGTCCTCATCTGACAAGTTTATCAAAACACATCAGATATGCACAAATTTTTAAAAGTGATTTATGGAGTTTACCTTGAGTTCATTAACACAGTTTCTGAGGAAATTTGATACATTATTATTTCTTATTTTCCGCTCCATGCCCTTAAGTGACTTTGAATGTTACTTTTCTTAGCCCGTCCATTCTTAACAAGCTATATATAGAGTCGCTTCACTTTGTATGAATGTTTAAGTGGCCCGGGCTCCAGGAAGGAAAGAGTCGACTCATCCCGGCCCGTCTGCCGTATAAAATCCATTCCTGTAATTGACAAGAGTGGCGGGATGAGAGGTGCGCTATAATATAGTGCCGTTCCCAGGGGTTCGCTAACCCAATCAGGAGCGGTGAGCCGAGCTGAGACGAGGTGCCGGATTTGCAGACGAGGAGGCGAGAAATACATTTTAGCGGATACCAGGCGGAAAAACATTTTCATCTTGCCTCCCTATCAGAATGGCGCTCGGGTTGCTGGTTTGCGTCCTCAAACATGGCAGCACAATGTTTTCCGCTCTGTTTCACCGCGGCACGCTCACATCCTCTCGGGCTGAATATCCCTCCGCTGTTTACCGATCCAAAAAACACGTCGCGTTCCGCGCTTTGCTCTGCCACCCCTCTGTGAAGTAGCTGCGCGCAAAATTTACATACGTTTTGGGGAGAATTGATGTTGTTTATTTTTTTTTATCTTTCTTTTTTTCTTTTTTTACTTTTCGCAGGTTTGCGGTTTGCGGCTCCAGCTCCTCCGCCCATGTGTTGCAGGATCTATCCTGTTAGTTCTTCAAGGTGGTGGAACATGTAGGCTCTGCCAGTTGGGTGTAAACACTGGAGTTTTCCACTGGGGTTAAAGCGACTATAAATACTCCCCGCAAAATGCAGGGCTAGACAGAGACAAAGAAGGAGAACGATGAGGGCGAGCAGATGGAGGTAATAATAACGAAAGAATGAGCTCGTGTGCGAGCTTGTGAGTTTGCATCGTTTCCAAGTCGGGAGGTGGTGGGGGTGAGGAGGGTGACTTTGGTGGTGGTGGAGGTGGTGGTGGGCGGCGGGGTGGTTGCGCTGCGGCACAGTTATATCACGCCACGGCGTCCCCGCCGTCTGAAAAACAATAGCCTCAAAAACGCAGAGTTTCCGGGTGAAGGGGCCGTTGGCCGGGGTGGTAATTGAGTCAGAGGGCTCGCTGAGTCAAACCAGAAGGCGACTTAAATTGACAGAAAGCGATCCATGGGGAATATCACTTAGTGCGCCGCCGCATTAAACATTTCTTCTTTCCCACTGACAAGAAAATTGCGGATGACATTTAGCGTTTTCTAATCAGGTCAGCGTGGAGGTGCAGCGTTATCGGATCAGGATTATTCAGCAAAATGGCGCTGAGCTTCAGCACACACACACACACACACACACACACACACACACACACACACACACACACACCCTCCTGACTGCATTCCGTCCAAACTCTCCGGCCTTTTTCTTCCTTTCGCCCCCTTCCTCACATTCGCGTACATCTCCTTCACCCCTAATTTACACCTAAAAGCGTCTGCGGCTAGTTCGTGGCGCGGTCGCGGCTCCGCAGCAGACCTCGGGCATTAAAGTCAGTGTGCAAGTTTATGCCAGGCGTGGCGCGGACACGTTTCAGAAGCATCCCAGAAGCGTCAAAACGTGCCAAAACTGCGTCAATCGCAGCAGGTAGAATCGTTCAGGCAGGAAGTCAATGATGTGAAATACACGGTGGATCCGGTTGATTTTCATCATAATATACAATGTGCTGGATTTTGTTTTTCTATCTGCTGGATTTTACTGTGAAACGTCAACGTGACGCATCGGCTTCACCGCTGTTCAGTTCGGCTGTCAAATAATAAAGCAGATTTCACTTTAAATCTGAAACTATGATGAGCCAAATGCATGTATCCTTTAAATACCTGCATTTTGTATGATACCAGCAGTTCAGTCACTGTTTTATACTTTTAATACACGTGAAACTACCTGGGTTGTCGCATGCGCACCGCGGACGCGCCGCTTTTGGTGTCAATTTGGGGTCATCCTTCAGCGACCACCGTGTACCAGCGCAATGCTTCCTGACCAGATGCTGCTGCTGCTGCTGCTGCTGCTGCTGCTGCTTGTCTGCCGGTTTCTCTCCTGGAGGGGCATCCAGCGAGTGTCATGATGTATGAGCTGTGATTGGTCGACGGCCCTCCCGTAATGAGGCTGACGTTTTTTTGGCCGAGCTCGTGGCCAGGCGGCATCACCGAGAGGCAGCCTGTGTCACGTCCAATGCGAAAAAACGTCTTTGGAGGAAAAAAAAAATAAAAAAAAAAAGTCTCTGGCCGGTTCAACACGGGGGGAGGTTCACGAGGTCGTCGCTCCAGATTCATCAAGACTTTTTAACAGCCGCCTGCCGAAAGGTCGCCGTTGCTTATTTATGATAACGCGGCGAGCAAATCACGTTTAATCTCATTTGGACTCGGAACTAAACACACTAACCGAGTCCTCCCGACGCTCAGGAGCTTTCAAGCCATGCCAGACCTCCTCCGCATATTTTTTTTTTTGTTTTTTTTTGGAATTCGTCCTTCCTTTGGAGATGCATAATTATAGCCGGGGCGAATTAAAGTGCAGCATATCACGTTTCCTGTAAAAGAAAGGAGCGCAGATGGGAGTGATGGGACGCAGACGTTGGCGGTTTTGAAATGGTGCAGCTTTGCTTTTTGTTTGGACCTTCACCATCGTCACCATCGTCATCATCATCATCATCATCATCATCATCATCATCATCATCATCATCATCATCACAATGCCTCTCACGTTCCTCCCATGTTACTCTGTACATATTCCCCCCATATTGTTTACACAGCCTGTAATGCATCCCGAGCTGTACGCGCTGGCGGGGATGAGGAGGGCACGGCGGGAATATATTTCAGAATCCGCCACCGCCGCCGCCTGTCTGATCCTGAAGACAAATATCTTGTTTCAGCCGCGCATACTTGACAGGTCACCGCTGCGCTGTTTTGATGTATGCTTCGCCCGAGCCCTCCGTCAGAGAAATGAGACAGAAGAACGGGAGAGTGGACTGGCGGGAGGCGCTCGCCCCCTTCCCCGCCCCCCGCCGCCGCGTGTTGCGTTTTGCGAGGCAAAGTTTAATGCGACGTCTCTCCCATGCGCGCCGGGATAATTGCAGAGCCATTGGTGTCACGCGGAACTTACAAAGGCCACAAGTCAGCTGTCTCTCCGTGGCTCTCCACCAATCGGCAGTCGAGCCGGAGCTTTTATCCTGCCCACACTTGTTGTTAATAATAGCTCCCAAAGATGTCACGTCTCCACTCTGATATCCAGGAGTGAGAGGCCCGATCTGGCCGCTCGCTCGATCGGACAGAACCCTCTGAGTGCCTCTGGGGCAGAGGGCGGTGGGTTTTTTTTTTGGGTGCGACAAGTCGCAATTCTGAGCCAAGCTGCCTTGAAATTAGCAGCGCGATCGGGTTGTAATGGCCCGTCCGATGTTTTTAATAATCGACAGCTAGCAAAACAAAGACGGTCGTTTGGCGGCCGGCGGAGTGACCCCTCTCAGCGGCCTTTCAAGCACTTACCTCATCCTCGGGATGATAATGCGGGAGGGTGGGGGGAGAAGGGGGTCAGGGCCATACGGCCGGAGCGCCTTCTTCTGTCTGTCCAGTCAGTGCACATAACGGCACAGAGCAGCGCGCTGTCAGGGAGGAATCAAACCTCAGCGCGATGACAAATGCACACGGCGATGCAGTTGCGGAGCATCACAAATACAATCTGACAGATTTGCCCACTGAGCCGACTTGAGGATGAGGAACAAATGCCTTTTATTTTTATCTCTCGGCAGGCTCGAGCGACGGTCGGACTGGGATTACATGTTTGGTTTGTTTCTGAAAAAAAATGGAGATAATAATAATAATAATAATACTACCACATCAATAGAAGGAATTTCAGACAAATGGACTAAAATTAGAGCGGTTGCTAAACAACAAACCGTAGCTGTGTTGGCCCCGGCTAATGCGGATTGTAACAATCTTTGAACTGCGGGGATTGATCGCCAACATGTGTTCTAAATCCACTCCCGTCACGTCTGTCAATCAAGCGCTGTTGTTTCAGCTGCAGTCGGAGTGAGCGGGAGTCTTTCATCTTCATATTTCAACTTCAGAAGGTGGTTTATGTTGTATCAACCTTGGAATCGGCCCAAAGTCTGACACAAGGGGCTGTTAAAAACGAGCTACGTTATAATCATTTCCAGATTACCGGCTGCAAAAATAAATATTTAAATTCTCCCCGCTGATTTAATGGCGCGTGAGAAACAGACTTGAGCTGGACGCGGGTAATGACAAGCGCTATTTACTCTTATTTTCAGATGTTTAGTTTTGTTTTGCAGCTTCTCACAGCATGGCATGTCTCTCCACATGGGGCACTTGTTGGAAAACAGATTTCTTGGGCGGAAAAAGCCACAGACATTCAAGTCAATGGCACTGGTGCCGGATTCCTCTGCACACAGACTCCACTTTACTAAATCTTGACTTTGTTGTTGTTGTTTTCTTTCCACACAATAGATTATTGTGCAAGACATCTCCTGAGAGGTTACTGGAACCAGAACACATCACGCATCTCTTGCAAATGAGCAGCTGATTTGCATTACGCGTCCATGTTATTTGTCCACTTATCAGCGACTTGGAAATTTATTTCTTTATTGCGCCGCACCCAAGAACAGCTTCACTGTAATAATATCAGACATCATTCCCAATGATTCATGTCGTCTGAGGAGATCCAGCGTCACACCTGGACCACGGGGAAGACAGAGACTTGTAATCTGCAAAGATGTAATCTGCCGTCTGACCCTGGCAGTGTTCTGTTTCCCTCCCCTGCCCCCTCCCTGAAATATATGAAATCAGTGTCTGGCTGTCTGTTCTCCAGAGGGGAATTAATCCTTTAGACAGAAACGGACTGATTTTAGTCTTTTCATTGTTAATGGCAATTTTTTTCCAGCATACTGATCTGCTAGTTTGTCGCAAAAGTTAGCCGGCAGCGGGGATTGGGTTTAGTTTGGCCCAAACCAGTTAAAAGATACCAAATGAACTAATGAGTTCATTTAAAATGAAAGTTTACCAACATGACTTGGTTTAACAGGCTGTCCTGAAAGTGACTTGCTGCGATGCTAACAGCTCTGCATGTTGCACTGATTTATGTTTACTACCTGTCGTTCATGAACTGCGGAATTGTGTCTGCAAATCCACAGACACACAAGGCAAAAAAGCAACTCATGAACCAAAAGTTCTCTGGGTGCATGCGTGCATGTGTGTGTGTGGGGACAGCAAATGATTCCGTCCTTCTCAGCCCTTCCAGTGTTTCTCGTGGGAAAAGGTCCCCCCCCCGTGTGATAACCTTATTACAGCTTCATGTACATTATTTCTCATTGCTGGAAGGAAACAACCATTTCATGCAATCAGATAAAAATCTGGACTCATTTTCAAGCCCCGTCAGTCACCTCCGCCTTTTTATGACCCAAAGACGTCGTCCGCTGCTGCCACCACTGTTACAGTCGTACACAGAGACACGTTTGCCGCAATGACGTTTGTTTTTTCTGGAATACGTCCAACTGAAATATGGATAAAGTGGTCACGGATGTCGGCAGTTGATGCAATGTTTAGTTTTCCTCCTCCATGGCACGGAGTCACAGTTGTGTTTTCAGGGACCTGGTTTATTTTAGGGACTTTAACCTGGAGCACAAAGCGAGGGGTGGGAAAAAAAGGGTCCCTGTCTGCTTGAATTATACACCAGTTTTGGGCCGCGTTGTGTCTGTTTTCTGAGCCTCTCCCGTGTTTCCTCAGGCAACATCTTCGTGGTGAGTCTGTCCGTGGCCGACCTGGTGGTGGCTGTGTACCCCTACCCTCTGGTGCTGACGGCCATCTTCCACGATGACTGGACCATGGGCGACCTGCACTGCCAGGCCAGCGGCTTCATCATGGGCCTCAGCGTCATCGGCTCCATCTTCAACATCACGGCCATCGCCATCAACCGCTACTGCTACATCTGCCACAGCCTGCACTACGACCGGCTGTACAGCCTGAGGAACACCTGCTGCTACGTGGGCCTCACCTGGTTCCTCACCGCCATCGCCACCGTGCCCAACTTCTTCGTGGGCTCGCTGCAGTACGACCCCCGCATCTACTCATGCACCTTCACGCAGACTGTCAGCTCGTACTACACCATCTCCGTGGTGGTAATCCACTTCCTGATCCCACTGCTGGTGGTGTCCTACTGCTACCTGAGGATATGGGTGCTGGTGATCCAAGTCAAACAACGGGTTAAGCCCGACCAGCGGCCCAAGCTCAAACCGAGCGACATTCGGAATTTTCTGACTATGTTCATGGTGTTTGTGCTCTTCGCAGTGTGCTGGGCTCCGTTGAACCTTATAGGCTTGGCCGTGGCCATAAACCCAGTGTCAGTGGCGCCCAACATACCTGAGTGGCTATTTGTCCTGAGCTACTTTATGGCTTACTTCAACAGCTGCCTCAACGCCATCATATATGGACTGCTCAACCAAAACTTCAGGAAGGAGTACAAGACGATCCTCCTCGCTCTTTGCATCCCACGTCTGCTCATCATGGAGACTTCTCGGTGTGCCACGGAGGGGCTGAAGAGTAAGCCCTCGCCGGCTATAACAAACAACAATCTGGCGGAGTTAAATGTGTAAAACCATTGCGCGACGGGGACCTTTCTCTGGAGCCAAATTCTCGGATGTGAGAAACAATTCACCCGGTGTGCCTTTACACAAGATGTCAGTTCTTTCCGGTTGTTAGGAAGTTTGCGAGCAGAATACTGCTGCTGTCTTAGCTCCCCAAGCCACGTGAGGCTGTTTTTCTCTATATTGGGAATTATATCACAGGTACACTGTACTAGACATGAAATGTAAGCTGTCCCTAAACTCTCTGAAATGTTGTGTTCTCTTTCTGGGGACGGGTTAAAGGCCAGTGCCATAGGATTCTGGGTGCACATCTCATTACTGT
Organism: Thamnaconus septentrionalis; assembly: GCA_009823395.1. NCBI lineage: Eukaryota > Metazoa > Chordata > Actinopteri > Tetraodontiformes > Monacanthidae > Thamnaconus > Thamnaconus septentrionalis. The sequence continues at coordinate 15,727,451 of CM020509.1, read as the reverse complement.
TTAGAAGCAAGCCATGCTAACTCATGAATACCAATGAAGAAAATTTAAAACACGACCATTGACATCATTGAGTCAAGGTCTCCCTTAAGCTCTTGGTCAGTAAGTGCTGGTGCATTCTGGGTGATCTGTAACTTATTGAGAGCTTTCTTGGAGAGACAATACGTGTGACTGACTGCTGCAGAAGAAGTCGGGTAGTGTTTCTAAAGTAATAAAAAAAAGCCTGTTCAAATCTGTCGATATATGAGTCAAAATTGAGATCAGAGTCCAGAGATCTGCCAAGGTGTTTATTCTATTTTTTCCTGTGGCGTGCTCTTCCCAAAAAAGTTCTTTGACCATTAAAGGTAGTCATCACAGAGAATGGTGTTACGAAGACTCCAATAGAGTGCGTCGGTACTACCATATAGGCCCTTGTTTGATGGGATACTTATCCTCATTCTCGCCGCTAATGAACACGTGCTGAGGATGACTTGCTGCCAACTGGCTCTTATTGATCCTGGATGGGATGGGAGAGGTTCATAAGGAAGGCTTTCAGTCATCAGGAAGTGCAAATGGGATAAAGTAGGAAGATTCAAGGACAGAGTTTGGCTCCGTGGCAGTGTGAGGGAGTTTGCAGGAATGAGGTTTAGTCAAAGACAAAGAGGTCAGGATATTTATCCACAGTAAGCCGACAAAAATAACTTGGTTGCTTTTACACATCAAAGTCCCAGCATGTGAGATTTAGTAGAATCTAATGGTAAAAAAAAGCAAACTGTAGACTGTGCTAATGTTTCCTGATGGTCCACTCCATCTCTCTTACAGAAGCAACATGTCAGGGTAAAATCACAAAACCCTGAGGTGATCCACATGATCCACATTACACACACACACACACACACACACACACACACACACACACACACACATACATACATATATATATGTGTGTGTGTGAGTGGACCAAGTATTCATTAAGATATAAATGCTCAATTCCATCCCATGCCTACAGATCCCTTTGAAGTGTCAAGCTGGGCCGTTGACTGGCTCCGCATTGAAGTCCTGCCAAAAAAATCCTGCTTCCTTAACATTAAGGTGTCAATAGCAATTTCTCCCCAGCCCACCTCTGAGGAACATCAAATCGATGCTTAAAATTGAGCCAATTTACTGGAGCTATAAGTGCAGCATAACATGGCAGCGTCCATTATGTGCGAACTAATGCATTCCATGCACACTTTACACTCTCACTTTGGCTCATTTCCCATCGGGAATGTTGAGGAGAGAAATGTAAAAGTGTGGCACCAACACAAGGGCAACTGGCATACTTTTGTTTCATCTTTAAGAACTAATTTGATGGCTTCCATGTGCGTCCTCGCACTCGCTGAGTTTAGACAACAAAATTACTTTGCAAAGTTTCGGGGGCAAACTCATTTAACCGCGTCGTCATATCAGTATGCTGATAGGAATTGCAATTCCGCAGACGCAGAAGACAAAAAGGAGGCTAACTTCTCCCTGAGGAAAAATAAAACAAATTCTTTCTCAGCACCCAGGACGTTCTGCTTCTCTCTGTCCCCTGAAAGACACTGCTAATCATGGAAAAGTCTCAAGCTTGGAGTCCTCAACTGATTTATTTTTCTTCATCCAGTGCTTGACCCAATTATAAACACTTTCTAACCGAATTTGGTGGAATGACAAAAGAGACGTCAGGTATCAGTCCGGAGACGTGTTTCAGATTCATTGCGTCATACATATCCCGATCTCCTTTCCACCGTATTTCCACTGTATGGCTCCATTAATCCTACATGATGCCGTTTTGCCCTCCGGCCCTCAGAAGACACTGGGACACTCGTGGAGGCTTCAGCCCTAGTTCTAATTCTAGGACAATTAGCAAAGAATGTGAAAATGTGTGTGTGACTTTGATGCCGATGAGAGGGTTTCATGCGTTTCCAACTCTGCTGGAGGATAACGCTTCAACTCTTCCACGGCATTTATGCAAATAGAATTTTCGAGATACCATCAAAGGGGAATTACAGGATGATAAACAAAGCTCTTGTTTATTACAGGCCCAGGGGAAACGATATGCATCGGGAGTCAGAAATGTAATTTCGTGGTAGTGCAAGTGTGCCTGAGCACACGCCACGCCAGCCAAGATGAGCTCTGACAGGTTCCCGGCTCAACTTCTTCTCCCCAGCAAAACAAACTCTTGAGTGCTCCAGCTCACCACCAGGCTGCCAAGATGTCACTGTGTCCACGCTCTTGATATGATTGCGCTGTTACTGGAATATTAAACACAATACAAAGTACCCTCTGTCTAACTCAAAAGATTCAAGATGAATATTTTAACATCTACTTCCAGGTCCAGGCCCATGATATTCTGTCACGCTTTGCTGCAACCTTAGCTCGGTAAAGGCTGCCTGGCTGTCTGACTAAATTAGAGCCGACGCTGGACCGCTACACATGCAGGGAAGCGGGGAAGCTAGTGCTTTCGCGATGCCGTCAGAGCGGCGTCACGGCACAGAACTGCTCAATTCTGCTCACAATCTGGCCAGACAGTCAATGTGTGTGATGTGGAAGAAAGAAGCCGCCCCGCTTGCCAGCGCAAGGTCAGCTACAGCTGAGTGGCCACCGGGGCTGCAGGGAAGATGACAGCCCAGGCTCTGGCATACCGAGGAGCTGCAAACTAATGGTCATCCCTCTTCCTCCTCCCAGTACTTCAGTCACCTCTAACTCCATTAGTCCGTCCCCTGCCACTACTTTTTTTTTTTGCCTTAGTGACAGGAGTGATATCCGAAGATCAATACCACTCTCATCTCTGGCTGGGAGCGCGGCGCGGCGTGGCGGCGGGCGTGGAGACGCTTTGCAGAGTTAGCGTGAAGACAGAAAAACAGATTCTTGGCATTTTGTCTGAGCTCCGGCTTTTCAGTGGGCGTATGTGCAAAACACTAATGCAACCGCAGTGTGCGACTTTAACAGTTGATGCAATTGCAATCTTAATAGTGCGCATGCAGGTTTTGTTTTGCTACTTTGCTTTTCTACTAAACAAACTTTGTTTATGCCGATGCACATGTTTTCCTGGAGGACCAATATTATGCCTGTTTTCCTCTATTTTCTATCACTCTGGGGTGCTGGAACCTATCCCAGCTGTCTCGAGGACAGGGGAAGTTGCCAGTTTATTGCAAGCATCGAACACAGAGATAAACAACTGTTCACACTCGCAATCATATCTGGGGAGTTGCCAATTAGCCTGACGTGCATGTCTTTGGGCCAAAGGAGGAAGCCGGGGTACCTGAGAGAAGACATGTAGACAAATGGGAGAAATGCAAATAGGATTCAAACTCACAACCTTTTGGCAATGGGGTCAGGCATACTTAATTTTCATTTATCTTATTTTTTGTACAAGACTCCAGTGAAGCAACCTTCAAGACAAAAAAAATCCTAAAAACTCTGAAGCTCTCTGTTAGCTCTATTTAGCCCTCTGTTTGCAACCTCCTTGGTTTCCTCATCATGTTACACCTGATTCCTTGTTGCCCCCTTCCACATGTTTGGAAGGGGACAGGGACAACGTTGTCTCAGGGGAGGAACCAGGGGGGTTCTGTCACCAACCTGGAATAGGTATCAGCGGTCCTGGTGACATCACAAAGGGCTGATTAGTGCACGCCTTCGCTTTTGGAAGGAAGCAAAGAAAGGTGGAGTTCACTGACAGGCTGTAGGCACACAAAGAATGGAGTGGATTTTCTAAAACACGAGAGCCTTCATGTACCTCGACTGAAGCGTGGAGCATGAAACACATACGTATCTGTCAGCTTTATCTGAGATTTAGTGCAAAAGTTGAAATGCCAAAAGTCTGTCGGTAGACTCCATCGCGATTATTTATGAAATGACCTACAGCTGCCACGGGAGCCGTGCGGACGGAAAACACACCAGTCATCGGCCTCGGTAGGTAAATCACAGAGGGGGCGGATGAGAACGGATGGTGGAGATGAGTGGTCCATCCGCCCGCCGTCTCTGTCACCGCTGCCCTGATTTAACGCCAAGGGCAATAGCTTGTGGAGACATTTGTCTGCCGGTACATTCAAGGTCGGCGCGATCCATCCATACTGCCCTGCGCCATAAGACCTATCATAAGTCATGGCTTTATTCTGCCAATTCCCAACATGTGTGGCTGAGACGCGCTCCCAGCCGTGGGCCAGCTCCTGTCGGCTTCGCTTTGTCTCGCCCTGGCGGCTCCTTTCAGGCAAAAAAAAAAAAAAGAAAAAAAAAAGGCCTCCGCAGCCAAGATCATACCATTCGGCTTAAATGTATCGGCATAAATCTAATGATGTTTAATCTTGGATGGTAATATCATTAAATTACATCCTATCTGCTGTCAAAGGAGCGGACACAAGACAGACCCTGCGTCCTTATCTTGTGTTTTTGGTAAATATATCTTCGGATCAGTGCTCTTTGCAGCATGGAGCCACTTAGAATTTACTGCTCAAACTAGATCAGGCCCAATTTGTCTGAATACACGATACTCCGACATCAGACATGTTTTCTTTTCCCTCCCCACCACCTCCGCGTCCTGCAGCTGTAGGAGAGCAGGGGGGCCCCGCCACCGACACAAATCCTCATCGGAGAGATGTAAAGATTACTTCCACAGCAGCAGAGCAGTGCCCCTAATGAGGTTAACGCAAAAATGGACGAGGCATTATATGGCCCGACACTGGCACGACAGGATGGGGTTGCTGTTTTTTATTGTTGTTGTTTTTTTTCGCCTGCTGGATGAGCCCCGACTATATTTTCTCTCCTGGCACACAGGAATTTCTACTGCAAGCTCTTGCACATCATTACGTTTTACAGCGGCGGGGTCTCTTGATGGGCCCGCCGCCCCGATAGCGAGTCTCCTAATGGATTTGCACACGGGGTTCTTCTCATGCATGTGATGCGCCCCTACATGTCCCAATGGGCTGTGAATCACAAAGCTACCAGCAGATTTCCGGTTGTTGTGAACAATGACGCCAATGAGAGCATGAAATGTGGACAGTGAGGTTTTAGGAAACATTTGTTTAAAACCGAAAACAAACGAGTGCAGAGTGCTTGCATGGCAATTTGCTCGTTGTTGTCTAATAATAGAATATGATGCTTACTTAATTAAATGTACTTATTTAAATCAGCATTTATTTTTTTGACATTTTCTTTGCATAGTTGGACAAGGTCACAACTCCGCTATAGGGTCGATCAACATCAAGGTTCATCCGAATTCTCTTACATTGTCAAATGAAGGTTGCCATTTACCTAACCTATTGTTTTACGACTGTTGGAGCCCAGTTTGGCTTTAGTTTTTACATATTAGGTTTTACTCACAGTCAGCCCTCTTCTGTTTAGCCCATTTATTTATTAAAAAAACAAAAAAACAAAAGATAAACAGAGTATCAAAGCTGATGGCAAAAATCTGCTTTGTTGTCTTTGATCTTTTAGGTTTATGAACGTGACTGGGAATTCTGTCTTTCAATCACAGTATCTGTGATCTGCTAGATCCAAATATGTTTTACACTTGTTCAGAGCAGGTTGTGCGGCAACACACTGTTTTTGTAGGCAATAACAACAACGAGATTATAGCAAAGCCAGGTGTTTTTCGTAATAATTCTCACTCCCAGAAGAGGTTAACATACATTATGTGCTCCACTTTTAAATGAAACCATCCTTCACTAAGTGATTTTTTGGCTCACTGGTCTGCAGCTGGCTCGTGAGCGGAGGGGTCTTAGTGCAGTTCCTAAATCAGACCACGATGATCCTCCGTCGCCCCTGTTGTGACTCGGGGGCTATTCAGATCATTACAATGCTATGTGGAAAGCACATCCCCATGGACACATGGAAAAAGTTTAGGTTTGTTTTGAGGATGGGGTATAGCTCATTAGGGCCGACCCACGTTGCCCACATTGTCCAGAAGAGGACTCTCCCTGTGCTCACGCAGTTATAGAACATTTGTTACCTTTATAATCAGCCTATAAAGACCAAATTTGGGTCTGGCCAGAACGCGCATTGAAACCAGCAAACCTTTGTTTGTCTTAAATGTTAACTTGCTGGCACTTTCTAAACTAGCACATGATTTGTCTGTTTGAACTGTACTGAAACTCTACTCTACGAACTAAAAATAGCAAGTTGGCTCTTCTATGTTATGCCTCTGTTCTCGCTGCCAGTATTTCCTGGCGGGTTTTAACTTGTAAACAAAAAACTTAAAGGCCCCGTCTGTAATACATGCCGAATAATAATATATTTATAATGTGTTTTGCATTAGTCGGTATCAAACAAGGCATTGCAGTCAGACTTCCCATCCTGCAGGGAACAGGCTACGTAAACAAAGCTACAGTGCATGATGCTAACCCTTATTTTCCTCCAACTTCATGTCACGCATGTTACTAATGAGCTGGGATGGCAGTTTATGGTCAAGAGATGCTCATAAAACACAAAAACCTGAAACACGCAATATATTTTTGTATTTTTTTTCCTTTTATAATGATGCTAATTTCATGGTCCAGTCTTGCAAGTTGTCTCTCAAATTATTTGTGTGCACCTTTATTGCCTTTAGTATTGTAAAGCTGCATGTTTAACGATGAGAAACCATCCCATAAAACGTCTCGATATTCCTCATAGGAGTGCATTCCAAAGCAGTAACGAGTTTGCACATCTATTTTTAAAGTATTTAATGCGTACTCTGAAATGGAATCTTCATCGGTGGTAATAGTTTTCCATTGCAGTGGATTGAATATTTTCCTGCAGGACCCTGTCGCTGGATCAAAACAGCAGGTGCGGAGACACACTGTGTGTGCCTTGTGCTTGACGCGGAGTGCTGGTGACACGTGGAATGCAAACGGCATTGCTGGCGGAGCCAAGACGCGGCAGCCATGGGAAACACTTGTAGAGGGTCAGAGGTCAAGATCAACGAGGAAAGACAACCCAGAGTTAAACTAGCATTAGCCGACCTGTCAGTCAAGCCTGCGCAAAGTTACTCCGCTGAGAATGTGACAGCAGTCAAGCTTTCAATTATAGACATTGTTGTTTTATCAAAATTCATAATCCCACCATAGCGGGGTGAACATGCGCAGTCCTCTGTGGTTTACAAACTATTCCCAAAGCTCACAGCAATGAACTATTTAATTAATTTTTGGTTTTGTGTCAGTGTCCAGAAAAAATAAAGTGTAGCCTATATTCCGGCAGAGTGGGGGGATGAAATTTGATCCGGAATAATTCCTGACGATGTGTTTATGAGAAGGGGTCACTGTTTATTGTTAAAGAGAAGGACCGATGCAATTAGTCCCAAGATATTTTTATTTCAACTTCTTGAAATGGTAACATTTTACTGTGCCTTGGCACTGGGACAAAAATGTGATTTTAGTAATCTTGTTAAAGTCGGTTTCATAGTTCACGAAGTCAATAAAACGCAAGTTCGGGCTTTTGAAAATTTCAGTCTGGATGAGTTCTCATCATTAGAGCAAAATCGTGAAGATCAAAGTTTGTACTTTGTTCTTAAGGTTTTACTGTTCAACAAACATGCTTGGAATAGAACCATGATACTTTAACAACATCTTTATTTCTCATCCTGGAGTCCAGTGGAGAAGTTTTGCATGAATAATTTCCCAGAAAAACCTCTTAAATTCTCCGGTAAGCAGCATGTTTTAGCCCTCTGTTTACAGCCTTCAACAAAAACTGGGTTGTTTTGCAGAAGAAAACAAGGTGGCCATGAGGTGGCCTCAGAGTGTGGAACCAACATCTGGCTGGGGCTGTTGTCACTCACTTGAGAGGGGTATCAGTGCCCTTTGTGACACCACAACATGTCCATAAGTCCATAACGACATGTTTTAATAAACACTGTCTGAAAAGTGGAGCAACTATTACAAAGAAGGTCACAGACAGCCTAGACGCACATTAATTAATTCTTCAATTCATTAATTTGCCCAACATTGGTAAAGTTAATTTTGTCGAACATGGGCCTTATATATTATGACTAATATTATTGTCTTCATAGGTTTTCTGCTAGTTATGCAGCAGTGCACAGAAGACTGATAAAGTATCTAAAGTATCTCCCCATATGCTTCCTGTTTGCAACATGCAGCGTTAGGGAAGCATCTAAATTTAACTTCAGCTTTTGTTGTTTCATCCAGCCACATCCTTAAAAAATGAGATATGGTTCATAGCAACAAAGCTTTGCAAATTCTATGACGCCTTGCTGATTTTTTTTTTTTTTTTTTTTACCTGTCAAAAACAAAAAAATGCCACTGACTGAAAGCAAAGTGATTATTTTGAGCACACATCACTGGACTGTTCTCCGTGTTCCTGGCTGGTCCCTTCTGAGAGGCCTTTCAAATGAAATGTGTTTTTTTGGGGGGGTCAGAGGGTGGGGTTGAACCTGCTGAGCCTGGACCTGGTGAGAACAAAGCCAACTGGAGCAGAAAGTGCCACTTCTTGACACTTAGCCAGGCAGACCTCGACCAGAAAGAGTCCGTGCACAACACCAAACGTAAAGAGTCGACACTAAAAGGAGCTGAGTGGCTCTCCGTTACATTCACAATTAAACGGGAAACATCACGCTGCATTACATTATTCAGGAATGCAGAACGTTCAAGCACTTTGCACATGTTACTTGTGGACGTTAGGCCTGGGAGAACACTGGCGTTTTGTCACGTCATCCCGAACTACGGGTGTGATTCGCTTCAAATGGCAATAAATTATCCTTGAATGATGATCTTGCACACTTAAATTCATGCAGTGCTGTATATTTTAGCCCTGGAGGGCATGGAAAACATGGTTGGTGATGTCAGGACATAAAAGCAGCAATTGTACTTATACTGTTGCTGCTTCAGAGGGTTCAATGTGCTGTGTATGGCATCAGAGACAAATGACTCCTCTTGTAAAAGCTAAACTTTTACAAGAAGGCAAGGGAGGTTAATAGGCCCTCATTGGACAGCAGGGAACAAACGTCCCTTGTGATTTTGAACACTAAACCTCTATTTAATGAAGCCTGACATATTATCATATGATTTATGTTTGCCACCCACCCAATTGTTTTTAAAAGCTAAAGTGCAAAGCAGAGCAAAGTATTTATGCAGCCAAATTAGCCATTAATCTTTGACAGAGAAATAGTCATAATAATTTACAGTGTGTGATGACTGATCTTAAGCTGCTTTATTATGTGAAGACATGTGACGTCAAATGAGAATAAATGTTTTTCACAAAGTGTCTAAAAAGCAAAGGTCTGAGAGTACATCTTTTTAAGTGGGACAACTTGCAGAATATTTTTTTGCCCCTCTGTACACCCTTTTTGATTCAAGGTCAGATACTTGACTTTTGTGGAAAAGATTCAGAACAGAAAACTAGGAAGTTTTTTTTTTTTCAAGCTCTTGGTTTATAAATATCCTTTGATTATTTTTGCCAAAGTCATCCCCATTTTAGGCGCTTGTGTGGAAAGTAGCAAACATGGTTGTTAGAGTTGATTAAAAAAAAAGGATGTACACTGTATATATTGTGAAAACAAATAAAACCTTATAAAAAAACAAAACAAAACCCGATTAGCATCATATCAAAGGAAAGTCTAATATTCACAAAATACTTCTAACTCCTCAGCCTGTTAGGATGAAACATACGGACCTAGATGATGTGATCATGTTGTATTTCAGTGCTGAGCTTTGTCTAATTATTTGGTTTATCGGTCCATTGTTGTGTTTTGTTGAACTCTGTTCTTGCTTTATATTTCCTGTTTTATTTTGAAGATTTCCATTGTGTATTTTCTCTGCCTTCACACATCCTGTTTCTCTGTTCCCTCATGGGCCTTGCTGGTGGGCCCTACCTGCACCTTGTTTGCTTGCTCTCCATTCAAGATGTAAGTCTGCATCTCCAAGTCTCTCTGGTTTCTTTTTGAAGTCAGTTTGTATTTAATCCTGCTACTATTTGTCTCTAATATGTGTTCATTCGAGTGCCTGTTTTGTGTATTTTTTCTCTTTTGATGCTTTGCTCATTCCAGGTGGAACTCATAATTGACTGAAAACTGACAATAATTATTCATGATTGTGTTAAAATGCATGTGCCATTGTGTGAAATGTGAATATTTAGTGATTTGATATGAATGCATAAAAATCCAACACGCATACCCATTAATTTAAACTTATCTGTTCACAACCAGCCTTCCATCATCTATCTATACAACACATTATTTTGTTTCATTTTATTTTTATTGCCGTTCTCAGACATTGTGTTTACGTAAAACATCAATACTCAAAAGTTTTTATTTTTGTCGACAAAAACGTTCCCAACAAAGGCGACCTCGCGAGAGCTGTCAAACTTCGTCACGTCATGTGACAGTCCCGTGACCAAATGCGGAAGTTTGGATTTCAGCGGCGACATTAACGAATCCGTCGCAGCAGATATCAACTCCCAAGTTTATTTTATAATTTTAATTTATTGAAGCACAGCGATGGATGGGTCTATGAGAGCATCTTTAGACGGCGCAGGAGGACCGGCTCCTTATGTACGAGGGTAAGAAAACCGCTTTCCCTAAATGCAAAGTTTACTTGAGCTAGCTAGCGTGCTTGTGAGCTAACGTTGCTAGCCTCGCGGCTCCTGCACTGGCGCCTGACTTAAAAATAAAACCCTTATCGCCCGTGACTTTCCTGCTTCCAGCTAAAATAAATAAATAAATAAATGTGCCAGCCTTAACACGGAATTGCTCTCCGCCGCTTTGATGCTAAACAGCAATAGTCACGGCCACGGGGCAGCACCGACAACCCCCCAGTCACCGCCGCGGCCGCTGCTGCAGAACAGAAAGGACGCTATGTTGTTGTAGCTGCTGAGTAACGCACTTTTGCACCTCTGCGCAGGAACGAGAGCTCCCTGGTTTCAGCCCTGAAGACACTGCTGTTCTTCACCATCCTGATGGTCACGCTGCCCATCGGACTCTACTTCGCATCCAAAGCCTACATCTTCGAGGGTGAGTTGTCGAACACTGTCTCGATTGTGTGCGCACCGCGGCAGACACTGTGAGATTTGTCTCAAGGGGATTAGCAAGCCGCAGTCTCAGTTGTTTCACCAGATCAAACCTCCTACCGGAGACAGTGGAGATGGCCTGCCACGTTTGGCTGATGGCAAGTTTGCTGCGGGAGAATCTCGCATCCGTGACTAAACTATTTGTTGAGTTCACATAAACGGGAAACATTCTCACAATGAGCATGATTAGCACAGCGGGGTTTATTTTTTATTTTTATCCTATTCATGAGGACACTGCAGGTTTCAGTTGGACAGAAATGAGGATTTTTGAATGAATGTTCAAGCATCCTCATCCCAAACCTCATATTTTTACACCCTTTGTTAGATATTTGATTTTCTTCTTTGGCTAAAGTGTAACTTTTGCAAAATCCTTTGATGGCAAAACTCAGTGGATCGACATACAACAACAACTGCTGAGCATCCTGCACACCAGCTGTCTTTACATTCCTGCTAAAACCGATGTCATCGTCGGCGAGCCGTCAGGTTGTGTCAGATTGTAGACCCAACACCTGGCTGCGGATGTTTTCACTCACATAGCAGAGTTATCAATGATGCCACAGGGGGGTGATTTCCAGACCTGATTGTGTTAGCTTGCTAAAAGTGAAATAAGTCACTATCAGGCTCGAGATGCACATTGTTGTGAGAGAACATTGGAAAAAATAAAGAGTGTTGTACATATGGGTCAGTACAGTTACAGTTTATTACGGTGGTCCATCGTCGTCCTTTTTCATCCGCAGACAAAACGCCGCTGAACTTTCCAGTGTGTAATGTGGCTGCCTGTTCTGACCGCTAACCGCTGCCCTTCTTTTCCCAGGTTCCATGAAGATGTCGAGCTCCGACAGCTACTTCTATGCAGCCATTGTTGCAGTGCTCGCCGTGCATGTGGTTTTGGCTCTGTTTGTTTATGTGGCCTGGAACGAAGGCGCGCCTAAAGGGAAGGGCAAAGACGATTAGGGGCATGTCTGCGTCGGCTCACAGGACCGCGGGAGACGGACAGACGCAGGCATTGATCCGCAGGACCCCAGCAACCATCGGCTCCGGCGCTCAGCACAACATCCAGCCACCACACGGTTCGGGGGATCTGGTTGGTGTTCGGCTATGACCCGAACTCACAGTGAACCGCTTTTTCATTGCTTCCCAGTGTGGGGATCGAAGTCGGTTTGGTGCGGGTTTTTTTTGTTTGTTTGTTTTGTTTTCTCGCTCCCACCAGCGTCTCAAAGGCCTGCTTTTTGATTAATAACCATAGAAGTGTCACCTGAGAACAGCTCTATTATGAAGAGGCCTTTATCTAGGAAGGTATTTGGCTCTATGCTTTCGTAGTTGGGAGTTTGTCCTGGTATTAAATAAAAAAAGTTTACCAGGCTTTGTATGCTGTGTTCTTCTAACGTCTACTTTCAAAATAAGAGACGCTGGAGTTTGTACTACTGAAATGATTGTTCTGTTTCTACATTTTAGCTCTGTTTGTTGGATTAGTATTCTCCAAGTGTCCGAAGTTTTCGAGCGGCTCGATCCCAAGGTACAGATTGTCTCCCTGCGCAGACTCACTGGTTTAAGGGGCTCAGCTGCCTCCCAGGAGAGCGCGGCTGCAACCAACCAATTTAGCCCCAGCTCAGTGCAGTCCTTCGGAAACATCTGGAACATTGTGTTTATATTTCTCTAACCAACCTTCCAAATGCACTATATCTGTGTCTAAAGGTTGATGTCAAAACAAGACATCTTCAGGTGTACTTTCAACCCTCCAGCTCAACTTGTCTCCGCAACACGCTGCCGTCAATGTTTCACAGTAAAAGCCTCGCCAGGGCTTTTACCTCTCCTAAACGCAGGGCATGTCGCTTTATTTTCTCTTGACGCTGCGACTTCGTATCTTTACGAGGGCAAACAGAGCTGACCGCTTCGCGTGTGGACACATGGGAGAGAAATCAAAACATCTGGATGCTCCCCTGTGGACGGATGAAAATAGATGTTTCACAAAATATGTTTTTTTCCCCTCCATATATTTTAGTCCAATCTAATGGAGCAATGTTTTCCCATCTCCCTCTTTTTTATTATTTAATGAAAATGATCTACATATTAAATGTCAGAATCCCTCAGCTCAGTTGACTTGAGATCTCGCCACGATGTTACGCAGCAGCGCCACCCGTCGTCGTGTCGGTGTAGTGAGTTAAAGCCGAGATGAACGCTGCCGCCGCAGACCGACGTCTCGTTTTTCATCTCTTCTCCAGTTAGTTTACGTTCCACAGTGTACGCGTACGTTTCAACTGTGGTGAAGCCACAGCACCACAGTGGATCCTGCTGATTATTCAGCACCGACCTCGTTGACTTGGCACTGCACCTGAAACACACACAGACACGCATAGACTTTGAAGCTGTCTTTTGGACCTTTGTGTCTCGTCTCTAAAAATCACAGTTGTCTGTTAGTGTGTGAGCTTTACGTTGTGTTTGTGACCTGTTTGTTTAGTGACGCTTAGAAAAACATTGGATTTTGTGAAGATGAGGTTGTAACGCAGGTCTGATGAACATGCAAATGTTGACTTCTTGCAATAAATCTGAAAACAACACGCAGCTGATATATTGTTTTTCATCCATCCATCCATCCATCGCACTCAGGGTCGTTGGGGTATTGGGTGAAAACGGGGTGACAACCTTGACATGTTAGTGTGTTGTACTACACCAACATTGTTTTTGTTTTTTATTTTCACACAATCTTTAAGCTTTTCCAATTTTCACAAAATGTGCTCTTAAACACTTTGTGATGTCACAAAGAGCTCCCCAGCCCAGCCAGACACATGCCCACCCTCTGAGACATTGCACCCACCAAGGAAGCTAAATCTGTCTGAATCTAAATTTCTTTGCATTACGCTGTAAACAGAGGGCTAGACATTCTGTTTTCTTGACATTTGTAGCCTTTCTTTAATATTCAATATAAAGTAAAAAAACAACAACAAATAAAATAGAAAAATGTGACGCTGTCATGGCAACTGAGATGATTTCTTTTTATGCCCATTTTTTAAATACGAGGCCTGTGTAATAAACAAGCTGCATCCCACAAGAGGCCTCGGCTTCCCCGACCATCTGTTGTGAGAGCCACACCAAACCAAAACATGTGCACCCAGATCAGACGCACGTCTGCGCCTATTTATTGACTCTATTTCTGAGGAATGTCTGTGCTGTTTTCTTTTTTTCCTTTTTTCCGTGAATAACAAGTTAAAATAAAAATCAAGAGCAAACTTTACATGAGGGCACTCTCAGACTTGATGTGTCGCAGGATCAGTACGTCCCTCACGGCTTGCTGATTTTGTACAAAAATTGTTTTCAAAATTTGTGTGTGTCAGGCGTAAAGGCAGTAAAACTGTAAAAAATCATTAAAGAGGTAAAATGTTGATTAAATGGAAATACAAAATAATCGTACCATGGTAACTTTTCACCAATACATTGTTACATTGTTACGTTACTGTGTAACAATGGATACAATCAGGAGGCATTGAAGGGATTCCACACTGTGAACAGGAGATAAGAAAACTCTTCACAAGCTAATCAGCATGATTTCTTTTTTAATCTCGCTGTAAAGAATCAATCCGATTCAGACTTAAAGGCACCAAACAGACGGCCGCGTGCAGAGTGTTTCCCCCGACACTTGGTGGCAGCAGAAAGGCGAGCCGACACGGGGAGTCGGAGGCGAGAGCAGCCAGATGCCAGGCCCGTAATGACGTTTTCTGCCTCAAAAACCGTAACAGCAGCTGATTCCTGTTCTCTCCGACTCTCCTCTGTGTGTGTGTGTGTGTGTGCATGCACGCGCGTCCCCTCTGCTCGCAGTGTTTTCTGAGCCTCAGACCTTTGGCAGTCTGTTGTCGGGGCTGAGCGATGCCTGGTGTCGCTGATGAGGTGACAGGCCTGCAAGCAATCACAAGTCTGATTCAGTCAGTGAACATCAGAAGCCGGTTCTGCTCCTCCTCACGGCCGGATAATTCACAAGCTCGGCCTCGCAGCAAACCGACTTGGAGCAAGGACGGCCTCCGCTGCTGGCTTCTTCTTTTCTTTTTTTTGCTTTTGGCTTTTTTGTTGTTGTTTATCCACACATTTGCATGTTCGCTGCACTGTGTCAGCGTGATGAAAGCCAGAAAACCAGAGCAAGGAGAGAAGAGAACAACACTCCAATAAAGCCAGAGATGAACTTAACACTCATTGACACTTTTATGTGGCAGTTCTCCCAATTTTTATAGATTCGGTGGAATATGCTAAGGGTGGAGCGGCTGCTGTCGCCGCCCTTTGTTTTTACTCTCACGGGCATTTGCCAGAAAGACGCAAACGATGTTGGCCAGCTGTGGGATTGCAAGAGGGAACGACATGAATCTTGCCCTCGCCCAGCAGATGGCATGGCAGGCAAACAGAGAGTAGCCTCGGCGAGCCGCAGGACAGACTTCAGAGGGAGTGCAGGAAGAGGGCAGTAGAGGACTGCGCCTCTGCTGCTGTTGCTACAGCTGCAGCTGGGATAGGATGCACAGCACAGGGAGAGACTAGGGCGAAGGCACAGAGTAAATCATGTGGAAACTAAAAAAAAAAATCACATCCACCATTAAACATAAGCACGGCGGGCCTTGTGTTTTATTTGAAGGTGCCTTTATTTTCACGCAGAGAGTCGAGAGCGGTTCACGGGGGACTGTTTTGGATTTGGGTTCAAGGAGGCGAATAGAGCATCATCAGGCAGTTTTTCTTTTCTTTTTTTTAAATCAATTACGAGCTGTAGCAAATCAAATGCAGTTAGTTTTGACTATTTGTTTATAGTCGGATTAAACCAACTTTTTAATGTTCCTTTTGAAAATGTGGATTACGTTTATGAGTTATTGCAACGGCCTTAAACGGTATAAAATAAAGGTCACTAAAGCAATTAGATTTTAACTGAAGTATTGATAATCTGATTTATGAATTGGTAAGAAAATAAAGGATAGATGTTGGCTCAGCAGGAGTGCAGTTATGAGTTTTAGTCTATTATAAAATGTAAAGTTGTGATTTGTTTTCATAAAAAAAATGCATTTATTACTATTTATTATTGATATTTTGAAATTTGTAATTGAGTAATAATTTCCCCTAATTTATCATGTCTGCAATGTTTTTTTTTTACTATGGCCGTCAATCAGAGAAAAAAGCAGGTTCTCAGACAGTGGGACTAATCAATCAAAGTAAAGGTTAAAGGTTAAGCCTTGACATGCTCCTGCTTGATTTACTTTTATTTGACTGGACTTACTCAGTGCTGCTCTTCTATCAGGGCATCTTATGCTGAAAAGCACAGAAGGCAAGAGAGAGAGAGACAAAGAAAAAAACAACTTTTCTGTCTCCAGCTTGTGACAATCAGCTTCCCAGCTAATCCAAGAGGGTTTTTCAACTGTTTATTTAGCTTAAGAGGTAGGAGAATTTTCTCAAAACAGTCTATTACAAACAGTCAGATTCGAGACATCTGGAGATGCATAACTTCACTGGACAGACGGAGAAAGCAAAAAAGAAAAAAAAGTGCTAAAAAAAATGGCTTGGAGCTTTGCAGAAGCAGAACTCAAGAACAACAGAGTGAGATAAATGCTATCTTCTGTTCAAACGCCGCGAGTCAGTGCTGAATTGTGGCACTCACGTGCCAGCGCTGGAGCTCTGTCTGCTGTTTAAGCTCACAGACTCAGTTTAACCTTTGTATGAATTACATTTATTGCAACATGTTTTATATCTCATAGAAAAAGAATAAGAAATGCTGCCCTATTTCTTGCACTATTTCTGTGCATGTGACGCTGGTGTGCGTAACGCAGCCAGGGAACAACTTAAAATGTTGGCCTGACACAAAAAGGATTTGATTTCAAAGTACTGCACGTCCATCTGGCCTCATAAATTCATCTTTCGACATTCCAAGAGAACCGCAAAGCACTTGTGTCCGAGATGATCAGTTCATTATACTTTAAGATGATGTATGTTTTCATCACTTTAGCCAACCGCCGTGCTTCATCTCCCAAAAAACAGGAGTGACGTTTTTCTGTTCTTTCTTTTTTTTTTTTTTGAACCACCGGCTGTTTGGGTTTATTGATTTATGGACCTAAATATTACAGAAACACCTACTGTTTAATCCAGGAGATTTGAAACACGTCTCTAGCAAAGCAACGCACTGAAGGGAAGGAAACACCTCCACACACAGAGAAACTGTATTTTCACAAAGTGAGTTCCTTCTTCTATCTGAGACAATTTGTTTTTCTTTTGACACCTCAGACTCGGCCAGAAATTCATCAACACGCACAGCAAAGGTATGAGGGAGAGGCTCTCTCGCCCCAAACGTGCCGTGTCATTAATTTGAAAGTTTCCATAAGAGGCCCCGCCATGTGTTGTGCTCTGCTGGCACCGAGGAGGAGGAGGGGTGCATGTGAGTGCATGTGTGGGATACGCAGATGGCAAAGTCTTCACACATGACATGTTCATTCCCGCTCAAGCACGTCATTCATTAAATTATTAAGCAGATCAATGTTGCCGGGCAGATCGGAACATCTCAGGCCACGCCAGACTCTGACTTGGAAGATTTTTTTTTTTTTTTAAAGATTTTTATTTTTAAAATGATTTTTATTTCTTTTTTTGGTGGGGGGGGGGGGTGTTTCTTTTGGCTGCAACGCCAGTGCACTAGACGTCCTGGGCACTGAAACAAAAATATTTTCCGTATTATCATTCCACGTTTTTATCTTTCCTAACCCTTGCTCGATCTTGATTTATTCGCCGGAGGAACATGCATGAACAGCTGTAGTTGGAGGACGTGGTTTCAGGCAAATCTTCTTCGTCACAAATTAAGACAGATTTATTTGAGTCGGTTTGAACAATTATCGCTGTCACCAAGTGCTTTGCGGAGGAAAATCATAATAAAAAGACATGGGACGGAGATACGGCAGAGATAACTGAAACAATGTGCCGCCAATTGTGTGCTCGCTGGATGTCACAGTTAAAAGAGAGAACATGTTTGGGAACTCCTGAGACCGGTGCAAAGCGATCTGTCTCCAGAGTCCAATGCCTTTGTCGGGGATTGCACAACCTTTTCGCTTCAAGTCGAAGCAAGTGAACTATGCTAGATGGTGACCTGAAAACACTATGATTAACTATTCGCCCTCTCTGATTTCAGGCCAGTGCCGAACTGTTCACACCCTCCATGCTGTTCCTTGGATATTCATTTCATGAGCGGAGTTGCATTTTTTAGAGTTCATACACATTCATCACACATTGGGGGAAAAAAACAACAAAGAGCCATCAAAAGTAAAAGCAGAGTCACGGCTACTTTTTGCTGATTTGTTTTAGGTTCTCACTGACAGAAGTGAATTGTGGACCATACAAAAAGAATAAATATATTAAATGACTTAAAAGGCCAGTGTGTAACATTTAAGAAGATCTGTTAGCACTTAATAAAACAGAAAGAGACAGTGACAGTTTTCATTTGCTTATAATGACCTTTTATATTTCCACAAAGACTATTTCCACTTGGCAAAGTTGTCCCACCAAATATCTTCAGCAGTCTAGACTGTTCTGCTCGAGATTTAGTGATTTTAATCCACTACCGCATTACAACTGGTGACAAAGCTGTGAGAGTTAAGTGGGGCCTCAGAAAATTCAGAGAAGTGGAAAGATTGTGTGCAATACATTCTTTTACCATTAGATGTCACTAAATCTTACGCACTGGGCTTTTAAAAGGCAATCTGACTGTAAATATGGCTTTGCCTCATACGGGGCATAGTAAAACTTACATATATATTATAGTAAATATTTTACAAATACGCCCAAATGTGGGACACCTTCAGAGATTTTGAAACATTAGCAAATAACGGATCAACAGAACTGTCTCAATCAGTTCAACAACTTCTTCATGTGCTTTGCAGAAGCCACTGCCGTCTCAGCTGGAATGAGTCAGACCTACACCACCTTCACGAGGTGGCTCGACTCGGCATGTACGAATGCCTCCAAACATCTGATCCCCCTCAAAGCAATTTAAGACCCCCCTTTCGGGCGAAACGTTGACCTCGTCATATCTTCAGATCGTCTATTCTAGTCTTGTTGTTGCCGTGTTTGACAACGCGTCCCGGCCTGGACTGCGTGGGTGACCCGGGGGCCGATCCTGGACCCCTCTTACCTTTCGGGTCACATTCCTCGGGCTTGCTGCTGCTCCTCTCCACCGCCAAGTTGTCTTTGTTTTGTTTGTAGGCGGCCTTGCTGTTGTAGGGGTGAAAGGACGACTCTGTGCCGTTGGACAGAGGGGAGAGGTCGTAGCTGGGCACGGGCGGGTAGCTCGACTGGACTTGGTGGTGTCCGTGGAAGTAGTCGTCGTAGCTCGGAGCAAAGGGCACCGAGGCCTCACTGGGCTCCTTGGTAATCCCCGCAAAAAGGCCTTCACCCCTCCTGAAAGTGAGGCCTTGGCGGCACTTGGTGAAGCCCAGATGGTAGATTTCTATGAGGTTCAGCAAGAGAGAGACACTGGCTACTCCCAGCATGAAGATGATAAAGATGGTTTTCTCTGTGGGCCGTGATATGTAGCAGTTCACCACGTTGGGGCAGGGAGGTCTGTCGCAGGTGTACATGGGCTTCAGCTCAAAGCCATACAAGAGGTACTGAGCGACAATAAAGCCGACCTCAAACAGGGTTTTAAAGATTACATTAAAAACATATGTTCGCAAAATCTCCCCCCGCAGGCGGACTCTGCCCTTGTCGTCCCTTACCAGCGTCCTCTTGTGCTTCGTGTCCACAATGAGGGCCTGCTTGTTGTGCAGGTGGTGCGCGAGCACCTTCTCCTTGTCCCTGTGTTTGTCCTCCATGCGGACCAGGTGGAGGATGTGTCCCAGGTAGATCAGCGTCGGTGTGGACACGAAGATGATCTGCAGCACCCAGAAGCGGACATGGGAGATGGGGAATGTGATGTCGTAGCAGACGTTCTCGCAACCGGGCTGCTTGGTGTCGCAGGTGAAGCCCGACTGCTCATCGCCCCACACCTTCTCCGTGGCAGCGCTCAGGATCAGGATACGGAAGATGAAGAGGACGGTGAGCCACACCTTGCCCACCACGGTCGAGTGCTCCTGGGCTTTTTCCAGAAGCTTTCCCAGCAGGTTCCAGTCCCCCATAGCTGTGTGAGCTCAGGTCTAGAAACAGTGGAGTAGATGCGGTTAAAGGCAATACCTCCATTATCTTGGTTACTCAGAACAAGTGTCCATTTCTTGGACAAACTAAAGAAAAAAAATAGAAAGCAACCAATCAAGACATAAAGTTACCAACTTTAGACAAAGCTCCAGCCAAATTGTTTGGTCCGTAACCGCTAAGCCGCTAACTGCGCAAGCTGCTGAGCAGGTAGTCCGCGTAGACAGGAGCACGACTACATTGACTTTGGCTGGGTGTATATTTGGCAAGCGTGGACAGGAGGCAAGGCGAGTTCCAGTCAGGATTCTGTGGCTTTGTGCCCCTCGTGACCTGAGACGGAGCAATGCGATCCCCACAAGGTGAAAGTAAACACCAGGAGGGGTGGTGGTGGAAGTGCGAATTGGACACAGTTGAGTAATGTTGCCACCGTCAGTTCTTGTAAGGCGTTATAAATAAATTCTATTTGCGATGGGTGCACTTTACAGTAGCAAGGCAGCTGATTCATGCTGTGGCACCGCAGGGGAGGTAGATCTGCAGACAGGTGAAGGAGTCAACCCTTCGAACTGCGTCTGATCCATGTCTCTAGTCAACATTAGCTTAAAAGGCACACAGTTGGAACTTGTGAGCCTCAAGAGGCAATGAAGTCAAGTGTCATTACCACACAAAACAGTAAGTAGTAATAAGTCCACAAAAACGCATATAAAAAAAAACATCCAAGGGCTCAATTTAAGGAGTCCAAGTACGAAAAGTGAAGCGACACTCTTTGGATGAACCCACCTTGCCAGCTTATACATCTCCCGCGTTGTAGCCCCGTACTTCTTCGAGGGTCCTTGAAGCCGCCAGCTTCTCTGACAGGCCTCAGTCTGAGGCTGATCTCCAGGCCTGGTGCGATGCCCTTGAATGGACAGGAAAAGTGGACTCCTGTACCTCTGTTACGCGAAGACAAACCTTCCGCCTTAACTCTTCTGTTTTCAAAGTCCGCTCAAACAGGAATCCAGCACTGGGCCCTGGGGTCTCCCCACTGACCAACACTGCACACACACACACACACACATCCACACACCTAACCCGCTGGACACACTCTCAACCATGTCCACCCTGGCTACGCCTCACATCCCCCACCTCCCCCACGGCTAATTTTGGCACAGGGTACACTCTAATGTAAACTATTAAAGCCCCCCTACTTGCCTGTCGCAGTGAGTGACGGGGCAGCTGGCCAATCGAGTTGTTTGCAAAGTCTGGCTGGCCACAAGTGCCTCTGGACTCTAAATATAGCAGGAGGGTCTCTCCTATCATGGGGGGCATGATTTGGAGATGAGCAGCCGTTTGCATTCTCAGGTTACACATCACAGAGACAGGAAGGAACAGACAGTCAAAAGGTTAAATCTTGAGAAAGCCAAAGACACTCTAGGTTCTCGCGCCTCTAGGTTCTGAATTGGGAACAAATGTTTACACTTTGGAATTACTAAGGTTACCCTGCTTCAGCAGATCTAACTTTTTAGGTTAAATTATCGCAAAGTTGCCCAATTTGACAGACAGGTTGTCTTCTGACTAAATAACCTCAAGTTAAATCAAATGAAAAGACTCTTTATTTCTTTATTTTATACACACTGTACAAGTTTCAACCCATATTATACACAGTATTAACTGGATTGTGTACCCTGATGTCAGCTGATTTACTGTGTGCACATTAGACTTAAGTGTCATCAGCAGTGTCCTGGTCCGCACAGAAATAATGAAATAAATACAATTATATAAACAGACCCCCACCAAACCCATAAAAGTTTCAGGGTTGGAGAAAGGTGCTAAATAAAATATTGCACAAGCTAATTTTAAGGACAGACATTGCAACAGTCAGACTCCGAGGGCTTCCTGTTAGAAAGTAGGTCAACCTTAAACATTTCCCGCAAGGATTGAAAAACCATCAACAAGAGCAGAAGCTACAACGCAGTGAGTGGGCAGCATCCGCCAATGAATGCAGGGACACAGTGACTCCAAGATGTGTGCACACTTTGTGGCATTTCCAGTATTTTGCATGTCAGTATTCTCAAAATAATCATTATTCTTTGCTGCAATATTGAGACAGTAGTACAGATGCAATGCCTCTTTTAATATAATAGTGACAAACAATTGTTCATATCTCAACAATTTTTTTCTCCTGCTTTTTTATTTCCCAATTGCGGCAGTTTAGTTACAGTGAGTAACAAATCAGATCTAATATAATCAAATCTTAAAGTGTTTCAGTCACATATGATGTATTTTCTTCACATGAACACCATTTTCAGATATTGCCTGTCTTTGACAAATACTAAGTTTAAATATCATGATTAATTCTGTTTTTTTATTAGTATATACAAGCTTACCATCCAGCATATAACTATCAATTTATTTATGGATTATACTTTTTCCCCAAGCATTTTGGAGTTGTTACCAAAAACCTGTATTCTATGACCAACATATAAACTTAAAGTCTTTCATATTTAATTGTTTTAGAGCAGCTGCTAGGAAACCAAATTTAGCTTTTATCAAAGTATAGTATAGCATTTGTTATAGATAACAAATTGTCCATGCTGCACTATGTCTGTGTGATGATTAGCGAGAAACTGCTAGCTGAAGTACAAAGTCGCCTCTTCTTCCATAAAATAACAAAAAAAAAACACAAGATTTTCATTTTCTTTTTTTCTTTTTTTACACTGACAGATCTTCCCATCACACATAATTCTAAGATAAAAATAGGGACAAGACACTCGCTAGAGGATGACAAAACACCTGCGAGATCCTAAACACTTTTAGAACTGGCTCAAAATATTAGAAAACTTCAGCAAAACAACTCTTGTGTCAGTAAATCTAGTCAGGAAATAAAGGCTAAATCCAGGGAAAGATTGACTGAATGACACAAACTGGACGTGTATACTAACAACCATCAAGTAGACGATGCCTTGGGCGACGTGCTGAGTGGACAGCGTGAAGTCTGTTAGTACGAAGCTCTTAGAAAGCGGAGCACCTTTCACCTCTCTCCGTTGGACTTTTCTTGGGCACCGCCAGCTTCGACTTGAGAGAATGGTCTGTGATCAGTTGATTGATTTCATTTTGCCTGTAAGAAGACAACCTTTGACTTATCCAGTGTGCTTGAGACTCCTCGTCTGGGCCTCTCGTGTATCGTTTGCAGGCCCGGCCAATGAGGTACAGCACCTCGGCCAGGTTGAGCAGCACGCACAAGCCAGATGCCGCCAGCATGAACACTGTGAATATGGTCTTCTCCGTCGGCCGGGACACAAAGCAGTCCACCGTGTTGGGGCAGGGATACGAGTCACACTTCACCAAGCGCACCATTTTGAAGTCAGGATAGATCAAGTAGAAGATGTAGAGAAAGGCCACCTCGAAGATGACCCTGAAGATGATGCTGATCATGTAAGTCCACCACAGAGCTCCAACGATGGGAAACTTCTGGTTCTTGATGTTCTCGAGGTCTTTGGGGTTGCCGCGGCCGGACCTTTTCAAGATCTTCTTGTCTATGTGGCGCCGATGGGCCACATGCATGGCTACCAGCAGGGCAGGAGTGGAGACCAGGATGAGCTGCAGGGCCCAGAGCCGGATGTGTGACATGGGGAAGAACTGGTCATAGCAGACACTGTTGCAGCCCGGCTGCTGGGTGTTGCAGGTGAATCCCGATTTCTCATCTCCCCAAACGCTCTCGGCAGCCACCACCAGCACCAGGATCCTGAAGATGAAGATGACAGATAGCCAAACGCGGCCAATCCCCGTCGAGTGCCTGTTTACGCCGCTGATCACAGCGTAAAAGGTGCCCCAGTTCATCTTCGACTCCAGGTCTGCAAACGACAAGTTAGATGTTCAGCGAAGATACAGGCTCGTCAAAATATCTAACAAGTTAGGTACGATTTTATTCCACATGCCTGAGATAATTTTATTCAAAGATCACTTAAAAAAAAAATCGTATTCAGAATGTATTGTTTTGACCAGACTAATTTAGGTAGCAACCAGTAACAATTTTAAAATAGCATTTAACTGTGGTACTGTAATTCTTGTCAGTTTACCAGGCTCCGCCGGTGGTGTAAGCAGCACCAGGTCCCAAGGTGACCATCTTGAGGCGAGACCTGAGCGTCAAGCTGGATTTGCCATCGTGGGGGGGCATTAGCAAAGAATCCGAAAGCGGTCCGGGTGCTGTTTAAGACCAGGGGTGATGGTCTCGTCGTGCACCGTCATACGACGCAATGGGACGAAACCAATTGCAAAACATTCGCTAAGCCACGTGACTATGTCACCCTGTATTAATACCGTACTCCCAAACTGACCTGCAGCCCAACTTCAGACAGACAGACAGACAGACAGACATTCATCTCATTTGGAGACTCTTTTCGGACTGAAAGAGCTATGTTGTTTGAAAGTTGTGCTGAGTTTGTTGTTAGTCAAAGTCAGGGCTAGTGACGGTAGTATGAGAAAGTCTTTTATATTCCTATATGAACGGAACGGAGCATTTGTCAAGGCATTTGGGAATATTAGTCGTCAGTCATTAAGTCTGACCTCAAACATCGCTAAGTGTTAGTATGTCGAATGAAAGAAGGGAATAGTGTTTTTTTTTACCTTCAGCTGTGGTGGTACACAAAAATGTGTACAAAGCAGGAAGAAATTATATTAAAATATGTATATATTTTGCGCAAGCCAAAAAAGGCTGGATTGAGAACAGCATGCGTTTGGAAAATGCAAATCATTCCGCTGCCACTAGCCACTGCCCTGCACCGTAGCGGTCATATGCTCTTATATAAACAATTTACATACAATGGCCGCCTTTATCAAGCTGCAACAAGACCCTTTAGAATTCAGATCAAACGCCTCGATTTCCGCCCACCCCGGGCAAAAGGAGGAATCTGTGTGGACACAAAAGGCCTCAGCCTGCCACATTATTTATTGTGCAGGGCAGCGGAGTGAAAGGAGCTTTGAGACACTGCCATTGAGAACACAGTCACTCCCTGGGTTTGCAGATTCATCCAGGAAATAGCCAGGCAGCTCAGCTGATGCGCAGCCCGGAGAAAGTTTCAGTTCAAACTGCACATTAGATGTCTTTTTAAGTCTTATTTGATTGATTTTTCACACCACACTCTGGTGGAGAAGCCACATTCAACTATCCCAGCAGTGCAGTGTGCTGGCAGATTCCAGTTTCCTGCTTAAGCTGAGTGTTTTGTTGGATCTTCATTATGTTTGGAAGGAGATTAAACAATTGGTGGTCTCGGAGGTGAGAAAAAGTACCTGCTTGGGGTTGTTGTAACTAACTTGAGAGGTATCAGTGAGTTGCCAATACCCTTTGTAACACCACAAAGGGCTGATTTGCCAGACCACGATGGCCTTATTTCCTTATTTCAGGGGAGTTCAGGCCAAACTATAGTTATAAAACTCAACATTTTAAAGAATCGTGGGAGCTACAGGATTTATGTGGAAGCTTTAAGATGGATGGATTAGTACCCTTCTCATACCATCATAATTTGTTGCATAGCCGGACTTGCAGTTACAGTTTCCCTACTTCATACAAATGTGTTGCTACTGTAAAAAAAATAAAAAATAAAAAATAAAATAAAAATATTTTAAAAAGGGCCCTGCGATGAACTGGCGACTTGTCCAGGGTGTCCTCTGCCTTCGCCCTAACACAGCTGGGATAGGCTCCAGCAGACCCCCGTGACCCTGAATTGGAATAAGCGGGTATAGAAGATGAATGAATGAATGTATTTTAAAAAGTATGTGAAAAAGAAGTTCTTGAATGGGTGAAAAAAAAAATCAATTGACAAGCATTTCATTGCGAAGTATTCAAATGATACTTTATGTCACTGTAGCTATTATAAATCACAGAAATAACAAAGCAACATATATTATAACAAAACAATGCCTCCATTTAGCATGGGGAAGATCAGATGACCTGCATATCACTGTACCATAGAAATTTCTGCGTCATGACAAACATTGTAGGAGGGGCTTAGGCGGCTTTGCTGATTCTTTGAATGGACCAATCCTCATTTATAATCTCGTAGAAGAGCGTCCGCTAATACACAACACAGAGCCAGTGGGCAGTCAGTTGAAGATTCCGTTTATTGTGCGAGTGGGGGGCAGAAGCATCACATTCAAGCCTGCTACACGTTCAACACAATATTAAGCCTGACAAAAAAAAAGACAAAAAAAAATCTATGATGTATGATATACAAACAAATGAAATGAAATGGAGAGGTTGGCAATTTACAAAATTCCTCCATAGGCTGCAATAACCAAGATTTGAGGTACAAAATTAGCACAACACTCTATTTAAACAAAGCTACATCTGTTAGATGTGTTAAAAATAACTCCAAAGGCTTGAGAAAACGCCCATTTAAATTCTTATGCATAGGGTTAGGGTTAGTGTTAGGGTTTGAGTTATGACGCAACTGAAAAAAAAATCTTGATTTACAGAAAGTTAGTGGCAGCTTTCACTCCTAAGTGTAAAAGAAAAGTGGAAACATGCAAAAGTAAAACACTTAACAAGTACTGACCACTGATTAGATATTAACATGAATGGACAAAATGAGAACATGGTGGGGTGCAGTGCATGGACTAATGATTATCCACAACATTAAAACTGCTCACAATAGATTAACGCTAAACGGTTGATCTGATGGATGAAGCTGATACTTACTGCTACGATACTGCACAAAGTGCTTATGGCACAAGTGGATTAACTGTGTCTGACTCACAGAATGTGTGGCTGGGTTTTATGTGTGAAACCTGTCTGGAGAGGAGGGGGGCAAGTTTCACTAGGTTGTTAAAAAAGCAGGCTCAGAGATTTTATTATTTTTTTTAAGTTAAATCGATTCACAAATTATGAAATGACTGTCTTAATCATGGCTTAGTAAAAACCTCGCTTCTCGAGATGGAGTTTTTGTGAACTTTCTGATAAATACTGCAATGCACCGATTACTGTACGAACGCTGAGCTTTAGCCACAACGTGTATCCTTATCGCATCAGCCAAGGTTCTATGTGGTTGTGGCCGATTGTTCTTAACTCCCATTAATAATAACTACAAAGACAGCAGACACATTCTATTTAGACTTTAATTTGTGTGAGTGGGCGGAGCTATCCTGTCCCTCCAATTCAATATCAAGGCAACGCATGCATTTACATGAGACTCAGTGCTTGTTTGCGTGTACACAGTATGCCACCAGAGCTAGACACTAACTTCTGAAAAAAAAAGACAAACTGGCAACAAGACGAGACAATTTAAATTGAAACTACTTCTTGCTTTGAGTGTAGCAGGAGATGAGGTATTTCTCCCACTCGGCGTCTTGTTTCCTCCTCTTTTCTTCAGCGGCACCTATGGGGTAAAACGCGCCAAGGTAAACGTGGGTGGAAGTGCATGAGATTTTGAGTGAAAGTGACCGGGGCCTAGCTCTCGCTTACATACGCACACAAATACACGCCACACTGCCACCTACTGTATATAAACAACTTAAGGTTTTCCAAACTGAAACTTTTACTTGCTTTTTTTGATGAGAGCCACATCCCTCAGTTTACTATGCCTGGCATGTCCGTTCTGCGCGAGTCTCACAGACACCGACGCACCCCTCCTGAAATAAAAAGAGATGCCGGCCGTTTAAATGCAGAACCCAATGCAAACAAGGGTAAACACTGGTCTTTATGATATACTCTCATTATGCTACGAAACCAAAGGCATTTTCTAAATTCCATCTCTACCACTTTCAGCGCTCTTCATAACGCAATGATGTTATTGTGAGCAAACAACTTGTTAGGGTGAAAGACCAAATATTTAGCTTTCTGGTGCAAAAAGAATAAATGTTCCAGCTGCTGTGGTTTTCTAATTTTCCATCAATTTAAGTATAATGATGCAAACAAGGATCTCCCAGGGACGGCAGTGCACGATCTGTTTTCATGGGGTTTGACACACACAGAAAAAAAAAAAAAAAAAAAGAGTTGTCTATTGTTAGTTTAATATCAAACAGGTTTGAAAATTGGGGTTACGGGTTGCCTGCTTGGGTTTCAAACTCCAGTACCTCATTGCTCCGAGCCGCCCCCTTTCCAAGAAAAGTTCCACTGTAACTTTAGGCCCCTTTGGGTAAAGTCTGCCGTAGAGTATCCTGTTGTGAACCATTGTGTGTAACCAGGCGACTGATACTTCAGACCACTCACTCCCATTCACCGGCATCACCTGGGGGATAGAGGAAACAGACAAAATACACCATGAACTCTATTAATTTCCTTCATCACTGAGCGATAGCTAAGGCCATGACTAATCATATGGACAAAGGCCAGAAGTGAGTCCACAGTCTTGCGGCGGAGCACAACATGTGAAACAGTCCAGACTCCGACCTCCTGAAGGGCAGAGATGACGAGAACAATAATTGCGACATTAGCCTGATCAGAATGTTAAATCTTAATGGAAACACATCTGCTCAAAGTTTCTAATCTGATAATGTCCAATATCCACCATTAGCTGGGTCTACATGGAGCCTAATATTCTAATTAGATATCGGGTTAAAAGCCCAGGGTGAATAAAAGTGCTCCATGTAAACACCTCAATCAGAATAAACAGGCCTAAGCCGAAAGGAATTCCATTCGGTTTCACAGGGATAGGAAATTCCTTTTCCCGAACCGATCAAAAGTTAAAGATTTTATCATGTCGCCTCTGTCAGGCTGTGTTCTTTCTGTGAATGCTCTGTGTGTTTTTATAAAATCAATAACCTATCCAACACACCTACATACAATTTAGAGTTTCCAATTCAACTTTGTACACATATAAAAGATAATTTAAGTGATTTTAATTTGACTGGGAACATTTTGCATGTGTAATTGCTGCTATTGTGCAATATAGGCATAACATTGTGAGTGAAGAAATGCTCACATTGGCCAGGGAGACCTGAACAGCCTGAAGCGGGAGCGAGGCCATTTCCGGTGTGAGCTCTTTGATGCCGCACAGAGACAGACATGCGGTGTCGCCGTAGTCCAGTCGCTTCACCTCCACCTGGATGGACGTCTCCCCCTCACTGCAGTCTGAAATGTTGCTCTCGTCAATGCAACAGAGGAGCACGGCCATAGCGTCAATCTTCCTTAATAAGCCTTGACTAGCTTTAGCCATCAAAGTGACACTGCTACCACCTAGAGGTATGCGACTGCTAAAGCCATCACACTGCACCCACCTGTACTCACACCACATATCTTTGTCACCTGAGCTCTGCACCATTGTTCTTGCTTTGCGAACCAACCCATTACTTTGGTTCCAATGTCTGGAATGCAGTTCTGTTCGGCATATGAACTACTGCTTCCCCAGCTGCTGCAAATAAGAAAAAAAATCTATAATGACAACCAGAAACATGTGGATTATCAAAAAAAGAAAAGAAAAAAAAATCTACAAAGAATTCCATATTAAACACACAAAGGATAAGTGGCTCTTTAAATTCTTTTAATATGTCGGGTGTTAAGAGAAGCTGATAAAAGGCAGAAAAGAGATTAAAAAAACTGTGTGGACTGACTCACTCTGTGACAAGGGCCTGCAACTTCACGGCCGAGTCCGCTTGCTGTACGTAGAAGTTGCCTGGGTTGACGATGTGCGACACCACAACCTCAGTTTCTTCAAACTTTGGGAACTGGAACTCGGGGATGGTGAGACCGTCGGTGGTGCGAGCTTGTACGGGGGCAGGGTCGCCAACGTGTTCTGATTCTGCATTCTGCAGAGTTCCACCTGGTTGACCTCTGACCTGACAGGGGTCTTCCACCTCGGCCTCTGAGTTTCCAGACGCTTTGTTTTCCAAGGGGATCACATCGCAGTCCGCTTGTTCTGCCTCCATGAAGATGTCCCCGATGTCCCACAATTCTGTCCTTGTCGCAGTGACGTACGAGTAAATCAGGGAACCGCTCGATTCCGCCCTTTTCACCTTGAAGACCGGGATTTGATTTTCCATGTTGGTGCTCAACGTTTGAGGAGCTTTGGCCTCCTTCGGAAGGTCCATCGTGGCCGGCTCAAAAAGGAAGGCCGTGTGTTGGACGGCAGGCGGGCTGAAATTAGTCATGTTCTCGTTGCGCTGCCTCATGGCAGTGACCTCTGGTGCACCCGTGTTTTTACTCTTTGCTTTGAGGAAGTGAAGCAACTGAGAGGATGTTTGTTTTTGATGCTGCACGTGCACGTCTTCTGCCGACGCCCAGCCCAGCGCTGTTTGTCTGTCTGCTCTGCGCTTAGTGATCTCTGTGGGAGGCTCTAGCTGCGTCTCCTCTTTCCGAAGCGTCTTTGCACTGTGAATAATGGCGGGTGGAGGAATAACTTGCATGCATTTTCCCACAGGCACAATGTGTTCACTTGCATCTTGCTGCGGGGCCAGGTTCACAGTCGCATCGTCGCTGTGGTTACTTGGTGCAGCGTTGCAAGCTGTGTCATCCAGCTGGATCAGTGTGGGCAGTGGGGCGAGGGCAGGTTTCTGCTGTTGTATGGGGACGACAGCGGCACATACCTGGGCTGCTTTTGTTATTGAGTTCTTTGTCAGTGAGTTCTGGAGCACGAGTGCGTTCTTCGGAACATCAGTCACTGGGCTGGCTTTGTTTCCAAATGGCTGCCATTGGCTTGCATTTGCTTCGTTATTGAGATTGATGTGGGAATCTGTAAAAAGGGCATCAACTTTTATAAATTTGCACCTCGTCTTACTCTCTAGTGCTTGTAAATAATGCTTTTGTAAATGCAGCTGATCATCATTTCGACTAAAATTCATTCAAAATGTCACTTTAGAACCTAGAATTGGATAATTGCTTTCATACATACCAACTGCGAGCTCTTTCAACAAAGCTGAGACTTTGTCCACAACTTGACATTTAAAATCCAAAGCCTTTGCAAGATCACTGAGCACGCTTGTGCAGCAAGTTGAACTGAATAAGCCCTGAACTTCTTTATAGGCCTGGAGAACAAAATGAGTATATTATTAGAAGCACACCCTTGTTATTCCACACTGATCAAAGACATCGGTACCACACATCCTCAATGCTGAGTCAACAATTGAGATACTCAAGAATTTCAGATTTACTAAATGCGTTGTGTAATTAAAGGGACAGTTCACCAAAAAATGATAGTACGATGCCAAAAAACTGTAATGTTTTTCGTTAAATTTTCAAATGAAACGTGTCTTCCATATAACCCGAGTTGGTGGTCAAATTAATTAAAACTATTTAAATATATATATATATATATATATATATATATATATATATATATATATATATATATAATAATATATATATATAACTTGAAGAATATTCAATCAACGATTCCCACCAGAACGGAAAAAAGGAGAACAGTTTTGTTAGCAAGGTGCGTATCCACACAAGCGACACGAGGACAGTGCGCCGCAGTTAGCATCAAGGTACCTTGTTGGTGAAGTTGATAAGCTCCCGTTCGAGAGTTTTTCGTGAATTTCCTAGTAAAAACAGTTTGTAAATTAACTGTACTTTCTGGCCGGTCAGGGAATGGGGGGCCAATTGGCGGTAGTCACCAAGCTGCTGAGGATTCATGCTAGTCCACAAGCTCTTTTCCATCGGAAGTGCCGGCCGGCCGGTGCCGAAGCGGCGCAGGGTCTGGCTACCGGCTAGAACGCTCCCACAGTTAACTGCCACGTGAAGCTCCGAGCGGCCTTGACGGTTCTCTGTGTCCCCACCCTACGTTTCAGGTTCCATTCAGGTTCCACCGTCCGTGCTCCTTTTCTGCCTTTCCACGCTCGAATCCCCCTCCAACTCGCAGCGAATGTATCTTCTGCTCGGCGGCTGAACTACTGCTCACCATGTTACACCAGACCTGTAAGTAATTTGGCGGAAACAGGTCTCTTTCCTGTGCGTGTATGCCCATCGTTTCTGTCACTTGCTTCAAGTCAAGAGCAGTCATAGCTTGTCTGCCAAATTTGGTGAGGTTTGAAGCATTTTTAGTTTAATAATGAACACCAGCACAATGTTTTTATTTTATTTTATTGTTGTACATTCAGTCCACACCGAATCCAATTTATGCAGAATTTATCTCTCTCTTTTTTTTAAAATAGTGATTCAGAGACTTTCCTCATAGTTCTCTAGTATACAACTAACTTTTCTATTAGTTTACATAAAATTATTAATGAATTGATAATGAGTACCTGTCTTAATGTTCAAATAATCTTATAATAATCGTAGTATATTGTGCTACAATTGACAGATCAGTCTCACCAGTGTGGAATATAGGTCCTTACTCTTTATAGGTGAAAGTTTAATCCCCATCCCCAAAGTTACTTCTATTCAATTTGGCTTTATGCCCCCCAAAACAAGCTGCTGCTAATGTCTTGATGTCAATTGAAATTACAAGCAAAAGAATGAACACAGTTTGAAACATGCATTCCAGGGTTTTCACACCTATACTATCCACACAGTGCTCTTTTCATCAAGTGATTTTTGCTTGAACTTGTCAAGTTGATACTTGATCTAATACCGAAATCACTTGGGTGGAGTGATTTTCTTTGTTTTTTTTTCCATCTTCAAAATATTGCTCAACTGGCAGATTGAAAGGCAATCCTGGCCTGGTTAGTGTCAACTACAGCCTCACAGCACTGCCTCTGCCAAGTGGGCTGAGTGGTGACAGGAGTGAGTGTTGCTAAATACAGCTTTGCATCACTTAAAAGGGAACATTTGTGGCATGTAGAAAATAAGATTTACTCATCAGGGTATTATCCTTTCACTTTCTTTTTGCTATCATTAGCAGCTTGATTGTGTGTGCGTGTGTGTATGTTGAGTTAAGATTGCAGTGCGTTACATAACCTGTCTATCTCCATCTTTCCATCTTGTAATGTAATTCAAAAGCTTTTATAAATATATATTATGTGGAGTAAAAAAAATAAACAACAAATCATAACCGTAGAAACTTTTATTATGATTGGTGGTACATTCACCGCTGAATTCTATGACAACACACCATGGTATAGAATTATACAAGCAGATAGTGATGTGTATTAAGAAAAAAGAATAATGTTTACACATAGCGTCAAATAAACACGTCTTCACTTATTTACACAGAATCTTGTAACAAAGTCTTTTACTGCGGTTGGTCAGTCTGGAGTCTGGGAACGTTGTGCAAGGCTCCATTGAAGGGGAAAACAAAATAAAACAAAACAACTGGAGCCAGATTAATCCTCTTGTCGTCGACAAACATGCCCCAATGAGGAATGAGTAATTTTTTTTTTTGCCCATGTTTGCCATGAACCACAAGTGGTCTTGAAGTTGATATTTGAATTGAGTTTTGGGTACAGTGCATTGGCTGAATTGCAGCCATATG
Source organism: Thamnaconus septentrionalis (assembly GCA_009823395.1). Taxonomy (NCBI): domain Eukaryota; kingdom Metazoa; phylum Chordata; class Actinopteri; order Tetraodontiformes; family Monacanthidae; genus Thamnaconus; species Thamnaconus septentrionalis. The sequence goes on along the minus strand of CM020509.1, from coordinate 15,694,017 downwards.
GCCATGTGTAGTAGGCGAGTCGTGAGAGAGGGCCTGAATGGAGCTCGAACAGCGGTAGAATTACTTCGCTGCTATTGTTTGAGAATTAAAAGTTATAGTACAATTGCGCTGTACAAAGATTTACAGCCTCAGCAAGCGTTATAGTCCGATTCTATTCAGAAAAGGGTAATTCATTTCATTTTATTGGATTTAATTTTTTTTTGAAAATATTTCAATTGCCAACTTCATGCTTTCATTATATATACATAGAACAATTTAGAAAATCAGTATGTGTTATATCATCCATCCATCCATCCATCCATCCATCCATCCATCCATCACTGTACTACATTCATCTGTCCATGCTTCTCCTGCTCTCTATATGAAGAATGACTCTGTGCAACACAGTTTTCTGATGACTATGACTATGAACACTGTTGCTAGTATTGCAACAAATACAACTATTATAATAATGTGCCCAGAGTGAATGTCCTGCGTGTTTGGGGGAAATGAGCAGCCAGCTGAAGTTTGTTGTGGGACCTGCGTCATCAAAATCTCTCTATCTCTTATAAAGCACACGGTGTCACTGATATCTGGCAGCTTTATCTTCATTTCACGCAGGACCATTAGCCATTCACTCTCACAACAGTTAAAGGAGTTGCCACTCATGTAGATAGTAGTGAGGTGCACAGATAAAACATGGAGCAAAGAATGGTTTAAAGACACTAAATGATTATTTCTTAAGTCAATCTCCGTCAGAGGGGAACAGCTCAAACTTGTGGGCAATGTGTCTAAATTGTTGTGCGACAGGTTTAAGTGAGTTAATACTGGCATGCACGGTAACGATAGCTCAGCGCCGGTCATGTTCATTTCACTGATAATCAGTGACTGAAGGGTGCTTTGCAGGCCGTTCAGTGCGCCTGCTTGTATTTTCATATTTGGATTTCTGGCGAGGTTCAACGAAACCAAAGAGCTCCCCTGGAATGTGTTTGAATAAAGGATTTTTATGTTGTTTTCTTGAAGGTTTAGGTGTTTGAGCATCCTTAACTGCTCAAAGAAAACACAGGACGTCTTGAGATTTACTGACTGAGTTACTTGTAGGTTTTGCAAGTGGCCCATAGAGGCACAAGGCTGCACTGCGTTGTCTTGCAGATTCCATGTTTCCATTTTGGTAAGACCATTAATAAATAGTGGGGAAATGAACTTGAGTCCGTTACTTTGCATGTCGAGGTACGTCAGCGAGGTGAAGAAGAGCTGCCGATTGTCACCTGAGTCGTCGTCACCTCTCACGTCCCAGGTGAGGTTTTGCAGACAGTTGTGACTGAAGTTGAGAGTTTGCAAAGATGAGAGCACGCTCAGAGTCTCTAGAGGAAAAGATCTGAAGTGGTTATAGCTGAGATCAATGTAAACCAGCGGCATCAGCCTCCAGTTTGCATGCAAGTTATTCTTCATAACAAATCTTTCCTGTTTCATGTCATTATAAAGTGCATTGACTGCTACTATCATATCGGCCTCTGAGTCAAAGGCACCAATCATGTTATTTTGTAAATGAAGATACTTCAAATCGCTCATTTTTGGAACAATTGGGAAGTAAAGGAGCTTGTTGTGACTAAGATCCAAAGTTTCCAGCCTGTAAAACTTGCTGTCCTCGTGTGTAACAAAGAACTCTATAGAATTTCCGCTCAGATTCAGGTGTTTGACATGGTTTAACTTGAAATCACAGATGAAGGCAAGGTTGTTTTTGGCTAAGTTTATCGTCTCCAATTTGCTTAGATGTTCGAACGTCCCCTGCTCTATCACTGATATCATGTTGTTATCAAGAGCAACATACCTCAGCCTCCTACTTTCATTGAACAGATTTTGTGAAAGTCTTGTTAAAACATTACCGGTCATCCAAAGTTGATCGAGAAAAGGCTTGTTTCGAAGGAACCGTTCCGCTGCGTCATCACCCAAGGCGTTGACTGATAAATCCAAAGTCCTCAGTTGGCTGATCGATTGGAGAGCTTTGCTGCTGCTTGCAAAGTTGTTACTCAACACATTTCTTGACAAGTTCAAGCCCTCAAGTCTAGTCACTGTTTCAAAAGCCCGCTCAGAAATGAGATCCAGCTGGTTAGAGCTCAGGTCAAGCTGCTCCAAGTATGGCAACGCAAGTGTGTGCAGCTGTCTGATGAAGTTGGTGGACAGATCAAGCCTTCGAAGCCTTGCATCCAAATCCAGGGGAACAGAATGGAGTTGGTGATTGCTCCAGGATTGACCCTAGGAAAGAAAAGTGTCATTGACCCGAATGAGGCAGTGTCATCCAAATTCAAACAGTTTTGGCAGTTTTGTCATCTCCGAATAGTAAAGAGTAAAATGTTTTACAGAGAACAAAACAGTAATCATGATATATTTTAAATTTTAAATATTTCCATACCTTTGGCCCATCTAATACCAGCCCACTGAGACAGAAGCCACTGCTGTGTGCCCAGATGAGTAGGAGATGAGAGAACATATGTCTGACCATTCTCCCTCTCTGCTGCTGTTTCTGCTGCTGCACCACTGCTGTTGTCGGAGCTCATATACACACACACACTCACATACACACACACATGCACGCACGCACACACATGCACTCCCTCTTATAGACATGCTTCATAAAAAACTAGACAGAACCAGCTGTTGACATCAGATAGACGACACCAGTTCTATATTTTGACATGAAAAGGTTTGGCTGCTGCCATTTTATTTTCAAAGACTTTAAGGACCATTTGATTTTGATCAAAGGGGACTTAAACACAAATATGCTCATAAATCTGAGTTAATTGTGACAGTTTATACAAATGCAGTTCAGACCTCCAGTTTTTATTTTTAACAGGTAAGCAAAACTATTGGTAGATGGTTGCTGCCTCCATTGACCATCACAAACCTTTTAAAGTATTTACAGAATTGGGGATTGTGTGTGTGTGTGTGTGTGTGTGTGTGTGTGTGTGTGTGTGTGTGTCAACATGGGGAAACACCAACTGAGTGATATAATTTTACACCTTTCTTTGTTCCTGACAGTCTCAGGGAAGCGGAAACCACTAAAATAGACGGGGAGGGAACAAATAAACAGACAGCGTGGAGGTTGAGCGGGAGGTAAACCCTGTGCAAGGTATAAAAAGACATGCGAAAATAGACTGATGACAGGAGGTGATAGCGTACATAAACAATGCCAGGGCACAGGGCCAGGTGAACACGTTGATATGCACATTTGGTCCTGTTAGATGGTTTTTAATAAGCTGTATCCAAAAAGCTAGAAGACAAATTTCCGGGTAAGTTCAGCTTTTCCCTCAGATGACAAAATTGGTCCCTGCTATTTTCCTGCTCGTGTCACTCAGTCCCTTATCAACATCCTCTCATACAGCTGTGTCTCAGTTTTGTACATCCGGAAACAATAAGCTGCAAGATACCATGCCTTGTTTCACTTCATCTGTATCACCCCAAAGAAAGTTGACTCTGCGTCCATGGTGATAATGGCGTTGGGCCTGTCTGGTATCACCAGTTCCAGCTCATCACCCTGACGCAGCTGCGCTATACCTTTAAGACACAAAAGAACAATTTAAAAGCAATCCTAAATGAAAACTAAATGAAAAATAAAATCTTGTTCATCTCTGTCTCACTGGGCCAAAATTCAAGTCAAGCAACAGTTTGCTGTCTGTGGCGTTTTATCTTGTGGACCTAAAAGTAATACAATCATTTCGTCTGTGGACAGAAAAGGAAAACAAAGAGAGAGAGCAGGAGAGAGAAACAATATTTTCAGATATTTTCGTACAATATTTTCACTTCCTCACTAACCTGCAGTGTGGCATGTATTGCTTGAACCTGCAGCAGACATCTCCTGCAGACAATGCAAAAGCTGTGTTGATGTTCCCGATTTCATGGAACTCCACTTTTGAATAACATGACCCATCACTTTGTTTGGACCTTCGAATAAAACCTGTGAATCAAGTGGAAAATTCAATTGATAGTTGGAAAAAGTCAAATGCAATATCAAGTTAGTTATGCTTAGATTTCAGTGACTCAATACTTGTCCAAACACCAAGTAATAACCGTCTTCTTGGACAACAATTTTGTTTCCCCTCAGAGAAATTGCATTTCCTTGCTGCACAGAAATGGTCCAAGGGATCAGAGCTGTATTTCCTATGGGAGAAGGCAAGGTAAAAAAAAATTACTATTCAGAAAAAATAAAATAAAAACACGTATAATGCATAACTAAAACCTAAGAAGACAGTTCAGACATACCTCTTATTTCTGGCTCACTGTTGCCTCTAGCTGTTAACGCCAGAATTGATGTTAAACCTGGCAAAGGAATAAACATACAACTTTTTTTTGTGTGAACCTGCTCATAGTCTCACTACTAGATTAAAGTGTAACTAATGGACACATTTTTCACTCTCGGCTTCAACCCACCTCCATCGCTGTTCTGCTCCCTTTTTACTCTCCTCAGAAATGTTCTCAGAGAACTGTGAGCTGTTTGAAAAGCACTCAGCTTTGTGTCCTCAGAGAAAACATGCTTTGAGAGAAAATATATTATTTCAGCAAGTATCTAAACGGCCAATAATGGCATAAATCTCAGTAGTACAAGTCCAGGATGACTTTATCCTGCATAATCAGTGACATACCTCCCTTGTTTGAGACATCCTGTCCATTTTCCCATTGACTCGATCGGAACGTGGCTGATTCAATTGTAGAATTATGTCCCTTTGGAGACTGCGAATATCACCCTCTAAAACACTGACTCTGTGAACCAGGAAAAGACTAAGACAAAACATAAACACTATTAAAGGTAATAATGTATTATAGAGCATCGCACGGCCGGTGAGACCAGCTGGCTGTCGTCGTCTTAGTCAGATGGGTGAAGTCACGCGTCAGTTAACCCCAGGAAACCTAAATGTTCTATTTCAAAATTAGTTTCCAAATGAGGAACTATCTTCTCTCTGCCTCTCAAGGTGCACGTCATTTAGATTGCATTAAGATAACGGACACATTTTTAGTGTGATGTGAAACTTGCAGATGAAGCAACAACAAAAAAAAAAAGCCCTGCTTTTATAGAAACAGAGGCCCCACTCAATGAACACGGCTTGACTCATGTCGGTTCTATCAGAAAAAAACAAGTTCCAGCCCTTTAAATCAGTACCACCTGCTTCAAAGAGTCAGAAGACAGACAAATGGGCTTCGACAGAAAATGAAACATTTTAATCCATCAATCAACTCCATTTACAAAAGTATATCCCATTTTATATACAATATGTACACGGACGTATAAACAACTCATTTTCCCACATGGATTCATTCATACGGCAACTAAACAATAGCACTGTAACAAAAAAAAATATCACTGATATTCTGCAGGGATGCTGTAGTGCAAAAGTGCGCAAAATATATAGTGCTGTTGCTGCGTGAAAACCTTCTAACTCCAACCTCCATCCTTTTGTTTTTAAGCTTTTATCAAGGCCTGCACACTTGCTTGAATGGGGTATTTATGTCACTTATTTTATAACCTAGGTATGTATGAATCTTTCGGAAAACCTTTCAAATCGCTTGTTGACCGTGTGTGTAATTAGACTTGAGTATATTTTGAGTAGCTTGTGTGTTTGGAGATACAAGATGATCAAGCAACAGCACTTGAAAACATGTAAATATTAAGTATTAGTCAGCGCAGTGTCCTTCCTTGTTCCTAAGAGAGATGCCATCTGTGTTGACACAAAATGGAGACTTTAAATAGAAACCTTTGGCTTGAGGACTTCCAGTTGATCAGGCCTGATCCCTTTTCAAAGAGTCAGTGTGAGGGGAAGCAGGACTACATTGTCCTTTTTTTTATACAGAGCTGTGAAACTGGAGAATCCTCTGGGGCATCTCTGGACTTTGTGAACCTTGAAGGTTTTTTTCTTTTCTCCCCTTGTTTAAGAACTCAGAACTCAGGCGCCTTTGCTTCTTCCGACGATGTCCGACAGTCTTGTGAGCAAGTCCTCGTGCCAGCGCAGTGCATGACTGTTGTGTAGTTATCAGTTGTGTCCAGCAGATGGAGCCTCTCCAAGTCTGACGCTGCCCAGAAAGGTGGTGTGGTTGGTCATGCTGATGAGCGTATCCTCATACACGATGCGTATGGAGATCCTCTGGCCAGCGCGGAGGAGGCTCACCCCAGCCGTGTAGCAGGTATTGAACTTGCGCTGGCCGGTTTCGATGCTGCAGGTGCAGCGGAGGAATGGGTTGGAGTCGACCATCACCTCGTAGCTGGCGATGTCAGTGAAGTTAAGGTAGTACACCTGGAGGTACATAAAACAAAATTCATAAAAGACTGCGAGGGATACGCGGAACAAAGGCACGTGATACTGAAGGGCTTATTTAAATTTAAACCAGCTGGAATATGATGGGGGAATAAGTAAAGCTTTGATTTACAGATGTTCACATTTAGCCATGGAAAAGGGAAATCTCTGACTGTAGCTGAAACGCTTGATTCGTGCAAGCACAGCAGGCAAGTTTAACAGCACAATCTGCCAGTTCCAATAAATGTGAGCTGTGAATTAGAAGAGTTACGCCAAGGACCGTACTCACTTCTACCTGACTATATATGAAGTAGACACCATCCAGCAGCACCTCCAGCTCTCCAGAGCGAGAGTGCATTTTAAACACGCGGTGGTGGATGGAGACCATCTTCCAGTTCCTAAGTATGCCCTCAGAGAGATCTGAGCATTTAGGAGCAAAACAAGAAAAGCAGAGAGTCACCGTGACAGTTGGCACTTGGCAAAATCAACACCCTTAGGTGGCACAATGTAATATGAACTGGCTACCACTCAAACATTTTAGCTTTTGGGTCAATGCAGGTCCGTATTAAAACATAAGCCTCTTACTGTATGCTGAGCCTATAATAAGTATCCGATTACTTTGGAATTACTGCAATCCGATAGTAAACACTGGTAACAACATTTAGCTTTGGAAAAAACAAAATTCAGTCATGAAGGCCTGATGGCGTATGACCTTACACCTATTTCATTGATGACCATAACATTTCTCTTCATCTGGATTTAATCCATTTACAGTCTGTCTTCATATTATGGTTTGAAATGCAAGAAAGGGTTTATGTACATAAGTTGTGTTGCCGATTGGAGCGACCAGCAGACTGACCTTCTCTCACTTGGATGGTTGTCTCCTGCCCTTGCAAATGAACTACTGCAGGCTGTGAGACAGAAAAGGATATCTGGTGACTAATCCTGACATGCAGTGAGAGAACGAGAGCGGATTTTGCGTGGGATAAAAGTCCGCCTTTCAATAAGTGACATGCTCTACCTGGAATTCCATTGTTTTCGTCCTATCTGGAGCCCCTGCAACAATAAAAGAGGGAGACTCTGTGAAATGGCTTTCAACAAAAAGACAGACAGTGATTCAAAGAAAGCAAATAACCTCATCGCTTCAAGATGCATCACTGCTCTCCCATACTATGTTTGACATTCTGCATGAGAAACTCACTGTGAAGGCAGTGAGTTCATCAATTATGTTAACTTGAGCCCCACGCTAGTGTGGGAAACGGGCTTCATTTAAGAAAATAGTGTAATCTAAGAACAAATCTCTCAACGTGTGGGTGTTCCTGAGACCTCTGACCCAAGACTTGGCTATCGCACTGCGTTTTTGTGTAATTCCTATTTGAACTATTATACCTGCTGGGCCTTGAGTGCCTGGAGGTCCCTGTGGCCCTGGAGGTCCAGGGGGTCCTGCAGGCCCCACAGCGTTGCTACCCGGAATACCGGGGATTCCTGGGATGCCCGGTGGCCCCTGTGGACCCGGCGGGCCCGGAGGACCGGGTGGTCCTGGCACAGACCTCTTTTTTCCTGTAGGGGACATTGAGGTTAGTTGTTTTCCAGACACTTCTTACACTTGCATAAGTCAACTTTGTCATTCACTGTGAGGCATCACTGTAAAGAGACACTACACATTTTGAGGATATGGTGGAGGTATGAGTCCACTGAAAAACTAGCTCGAAAAAATGAAAAAAAAAAAAATTGCATTACCTTTTTTCTTTTCTTTCCTTTTTTCTCGCACTGTTGGTTCTGTAAGAAAGAAGAACAGCTTAAGCTGGCTTGTAACAATTATCATCTCAGGTGACGCCAACAGAAGGTGTCCCGTAAAGGCTAAATAAGGTGCTGAACTCTTGAGTGGAGGTACGTCAGTCTGTGGTATCTCCCTGTGTTGTAATTTGTAAGTGTGGTTTCACCTCCTCTGTATGAACAAGTGCCTTAAGCACTCACAGCCTGTGGAACTGGAGAAGATCATTAGAGAGATACTTTATCCTGCCAAAATCCTTTTCTTTGAATTAGGCCCAGATGGAGAATGCAGATGAAAGTGTGTCTACATGTGTGTGTGCGTGCATGTCCCCTTTACAACCATGTGTATGTGCGTGCATGCGCGTGCGTCTCTTAAGGGTGTTAGTGAGGCATCTATGTCAGCGGCTAAAAGACAAAATACACTTAGCGGATTCCCTTTTACAAGCACGTGTATGCGTGTGTATCTTTTGAGGGTGTTAGTGAGGCATCACTGTCAGCGGCTAGAAGACAAAACACTCTTAGCGTGCGTCTGCGAGTGTGTGTGTGCCCGTGCTTTGCGCGCAGCTGATGAACCCGTCTCTGAAAGCCGTCTTGCTACCCTTGTGTTTACCGTGCCATTACAACTACAAAGGCCATTTAACCTTAAAACCTCACAGTTTGAGTCCCCGTTTGCACATGTGGCCAGTGTTTCTCCTCCAGCTAAATGACTGGATGCATCTGCATAGATTTCTCTTAACGAGCAGCCCTATCTGGAATCTGGTGCCCGTTAGGAGCGCCCAGAATGAGCACACACACAGTGACGTGCAAGCACACACACATGCACACACACATCTAAGGCTGAGATTACAAAAGGCTTTGTCTGTGCGCTTTCAGCGTAGTGGAGGTCTGGTAATGATTAGTGTTTAGAGGCTCGGTACTTTACTGATTTATGTAGAAAGTCTGAAAGGTGAGTTTTTTCTTCTAATTTAAACACAATCACCAGCCCCCCCCCCACCCACCGCCCAGTATTCAGTGTCACGGATCATGCTGCACTTGTTACTCTCAGACATGAGACTTCAAAGGCATTGCTTTTTTTATTTGCATAGCTCACATTCTAAACAAAAACTACAAAAGCAAACTCAGACACATCGGCCATATGGCTGTCAACTTAGATATTGATTACAATAAATCAATTCTCGGGATTTAATGGGAACCAGCAAAGTCTCAGATGATGGCTTCTTTGAGAAACGGCCACCTACCCAGTCAAGTGATTGCATGTTGTGCAGAATACATGATTTAAATCTGTCTTTCTGATTGTCAAGATTTCATCGAACAGTTGGATTCCACAGTCCAAAGCTACTTCCCTGACTGAGTCATGATATAGTCTGAGGACCTGATGAGACAAGGGAAATCAATGTGGGGCTCGCTGTCTGTTTCAAATTGGTGAAACCCTCCCAAACTCCTTGTTGTCCTTGTTTGCTGTCCAAGTAATAATCAGTTCCATTCCGTTTACTTTCTTTCTCTTTAAACTCTGCAACATTATGTGGTGGGGTTGCTTTCTTAAGTAAGCATAACGCAATAAAAAAACCAAAACAATTCCACAAAATGTGAGAAACCATGTACAAACTGTTTTTCCAAATCTAAGCGCCCGGAGCCCACCGAAACCCTGTTATTTAGAATGTACTGAATAGCCTCCAAACAACAGTTAGAGAAGTCATTGCTTAACAGTCAACCAGGCAACTCAGAGGCCCGTGCTTAGAAAACAGATTTAGCTGGAACGTGGGGCAGTTTCTGTTATTTAATAAATGACATTCTAAATCTAAACCGAAAAGTTAGACAGGCGTGTGATTGTAGGAAATACGATAGATTTCAGGAACTGGACAGAAGACATGCCTGTTTCTGGCTGCCGGCTGGGACTCCGTTTCACTCGCCGAGTTACACCCCAGTCATTTTCTGCGGCGTGGAAGTCGTTTTTTCTGCGAATCAACTTCTCCTGCCAAAAAGAGGAGAGAAAATATTATGAACACTGAGAAATTTATGCAGTGAAAAGTGAAAGATATCTAGTGGATTAAGTTTTCCGCCAGGATACGTTTCATTAATTGTGGAACAAGCAAAAAAACAAAAAAGAAAAGATTTGTTTGAGTGTGACACCTTCATTGCAAGTTGCCTTTTCGTTTATGGGAGTAGATTTGAGACACTGACGGGTAGTTTATTCTTCTATTGCTGAGTCTTTGTTCATCCCTATGGGACTGTAACCAATCCTGTAACCAAAGTCTTTTCATCTTTGCCACTGCCCACCACATGGGCACAGCTGCACTAAAATTCACCTTTTAATACAAAAGGGGGACATGAATTGTGGTTAGTCTGAGAGCAAATACCCATTCACATGGTACCGACTCCCAGACCTATTCAGAGGCAGCGTGAATAAGGAAAAAAGAAGAAGAAAAGAGTTAAAAGAAAAGATCTGATGTAGCTGACGTGATATCACTCCAAAAAACAGGAAATGCTATAGTACAGTGGTAGACTGTTCCCATGGGTGAGTGATAGGTGGGACAAACCGCACGCCTGGGTTCTTGTGACTGGTTCTGGATGTTTGACCTTTCCATACACTCTTTAGATCCCCCTGCTAAGCAAGAGGCACACTTTACAAAAGCGAATGCAGTGTTTTCATCTTTCTTTCTTTCCATCTTATTATCAGTACGAGCAACAAGTCACCTAACCGTGGTGTCTCACTCAATTCTATAGGCTGAGCTCAAAGCCTTTGATGAAATCTTTGTCGCACATCGGAAACCCAGTACCAGTGGAAGACTCAAAGTCTGCTTCTGATTTACATTAGTGGCATCTTCAAAAAAAAGTGAGCGGCACCTTAGCGTGGATCAGAAGTCCGTAATTAGGTATCACTTACAGTATTTTTACCCCATCAAACTGCCCCCTGACAGACATTTTGACCTCCCTTTCCCACTTGGGGCCCTTTCTGGTTGAGTACAAGATGACATACTTCCACGATTCCATCGGCGACACTCTAGCAAACATAGTTGTTAAGCCCCTAACCACAAGAAATTTCCTTCTCCTTAAAGCAGTGTGAACTCCCATTGCGCCTTCATGCGGTTTTTAAGCAGAGCCGCCGAAGGACCGAACAAGAACTGTGTCGAGAAAATTTCAGTCTCAAGTTTCTTCAGGATCTCTTTTCAGATGTGGGAATCTCTTCTTTCGTGAGTGATGAGTTGTATTATGTCAACCCCTGCTGCCTTTGTAGGGCATATTCAAAGTCGTTAAAATCCACATCCCCTGTCTTGCTGCCAGCCATGTCTGACCTTATAAGCGCGGGAATTCCAGTCTGATGGGGGAATATGTGTTGGAACGGTTAATCGACTTGTAGACCTCCAGATGTCCCTGCGAGCAGCAGCGGTTGCTGTTCATTTGGTGTGCAGGTGTCTCCACATCTCCTCACCAGCTGTTGGCATATGGGAGGCTTTTACTTCTCAAAGGATTCTGGGTGTTTGCTCGGGCATATGGTATTACACTTTTCAATGTTCTGAAACATGATTCTGCAGCCAATTTCTGGAGAAGACTCCGCTAAGACCATTAGAAATATATATATATATATAAAACAACACAAACATGCTACCTGCCTGGCCTCTGTTGTACCGTTGCTGTTGGTTTCCAGCTCAAGCTAAAGCTAAAAAATTCCATTGTATGACTTTGAGAAATGTTTGCTTGCTCTTATTTGCTTCGTTTCACTTCATTACAACATTTATAGCCTTAATACCCTTCAAAGGCATGCAGAGTTACAGTAAATCAGGATGACAGTGTGTTGGTATGTATGCCAAGTGCCAACTGTTGAGTAAACCATTCTTCTTGGGCGTAAGGGAAAAAATGCTATTAATTAGAGGGCTTTCAAATCTTCAAAGCAAGGGGTGGGCGAAGCTGTTGTGTGCCGAGGACACGATTCCCTGTTGCTCCTTGAGGATATGACTAAAATTAAGTCACCCCAGGGATGTGTAATTATGTTATCGCCTGACTTTCTTTAGCCTATTAACACTTACCATTGCAAAGGTTTGTGTCTAAAGCCATTTCTGCAACGGTTCACTCCACTTTGGGCTCGCTGACACTCTCAAGCTAATAATTAAATGGTGCCCAACACACTGTCAGTGACCAATGTATTTCCCCCAGTGCCATTAAGTTTTATCCCGGTGGTTTGTGATAACATCTGTGCATTTGAGATACAATTCTGGGCGGGTGATTGTGATGACAGGGCGTTCCATATTCGAGAAAAAGGAGTGTCCTTACCTCACCCAAAGCTAGATAATGCTCTTGGAAAGTCCATGTGTTTAAAACAATAACTTTATTAATGTAATAACAGCATCCATACTGACATGTAAACAAGCTGTTGGAACTCAGCCTAAGGGAAATGTTTCCTGTCAGCAGCCAATCACGAATTGTTTTTGTTGCAACACTGCTGGTAAAGTGCATTCCGACAGAACGCTCTGAATGATGTCAGAATTGATTATTTTGGTAGATGTTTTTGGCTATGAACTCAACCTTTACTGGGCGTCTACACCGTGAGTCTGTCAGGGCAATTCCATCTTATATGGGAAAGTTTTCAGCCTCACGTCTCTGATGTTTCCACTGTGCTTTTTTTTTTTTATGACACTCCCATTCTTATTCATTTTGATACAGAAGCACAGTGCACATAGTAATGCTTTTTAACTTACCACATGCATTGGTCACAAATAGCGGGAGTTGGTGACAGCCCACGGCGGAGCTTTCAGGGCGCAATGCTGCGGAGGACTTTGTGTCCTATCAAACTGACTTTTTTTTTTAATAGCCGTTAACTAGACTCCAGATGTTTTAGCATCTGTTCTCTCTAAGACTTTGAAGGCACACATCAGAGGAGAAATTATTTAATATTATGGTTATATGAAAATGGTTGGGTGAGAATAAAATTTGATCTAAACTTGCACTAAGAAATAGTTCTTGTGTAGAATTTTACAAGCCTTTGGACCGAGAGATAGGGTGAATGAAGTTCAGGCTCTATTTGTAAGAGACAATTATTCATATTTGCACTGCATTACATCCAGGCATTAGACCCAAGATCTACGTACTCACACCTGGGAGGGGTGTTTTTTTTACTGTTGGGAACTGCACAGATCTGCTGGACAGCTGGGAAATTATTGCCTTGCTCAAGGGCATACCAACTGTGGTATGAAGACTGTTTCACTTCCCAGGAACGAATCATAAATGACCAGATCATCTCCCCTCATTAGGACCCAACTAGTTGGATTTCAAAAACATGTTAGAAGTTAAGTGGTATGCAATTTTTGGGTCCATGCCAAAAGTGTTGATGTTGATGCATATGCTTCCACTGCAGCAACTTTGAACTGTGTTCACGATAAGGTACTGTTGCACGAATCTCTAAAGATTCATTGAAGACTTAAGTGCCTGTTTAGACAGCAAAGTAACACCGTAGTGATATATCTGACATTGCGGAAACTTGAGAGGTAAAATGTTCTTCGCATCCAATGAGGTCAAAATAAAAAATAGTCCAAAATTGTGTTAACTAGACCAAGAAAATGTAATTGAAAGAATTGATTAGGTTAATACTAATAGATGAAAATCTGTCTGAATCAACAAATCAAATCTGTTGTCATAACACAATAACCAGCCCTGCCAAAGAGCACCCATGGCTGCAAATTAAAAAATTATGCCGTTGTCCTTTTTTAAAATTAATTTTACCCATCATCTTCCTATCTTCCCTAAAATCCTGTTATCGGCTGTGCTCAAGATGTCATTTAGAAGGCATTCAGATTTAGATGCCTCCCAGCTTAATAAAATGTGTTCCACATTTTATTGGGTTTGCTGTTTATCGAAATTGACTTCTGTTTGACACTGATCACACTAGTGCAAAACTTGGATAATGGGAAGCCAAAACACTTTTTTAAATCATAGTGTTTCCACACCACTGACCAAAACCACATGACATGTGGATGAGCACATATCAATGTTTCATTTGTCTTACAACAAATTAACCTGTGGATGTGTTTGTCCTTGTACCTGATTGCTTTTGCATACCATAGCTTCCTTCTATGACCTCGAACATCATGCTACATGTTGGTTTGCCCGCAGATCACATGAAATTTCACTGATACTTCTGAACTGCCTTTGATGCATTTCAATAAACATTTTTTTAGTTCTCCAAAATAAAAAAAGGTCTCTTCAAAGCACATTCTTAAAAAGCTAACAAGTGCGGGCGCTGTGTCCAAATGCCACATGCTCCTGTTTCTCCAACTATGTAAACTGTGGGATGTGTAATCAGAGTTGTTTAATGCAGACATCTGGCATGGACAGCATCACAGCACTGTTAAATATTTACAGCTGGGCCACTTCATGAAGCGTCACCATCTGGGTTGAATACGAGACCCGTCTTATTCAGCTCTAACCAGGGAATCCAAACTAAAATAAGCTTTGCAAAGGATTAAATGAATAGACAGAGCTTCCCACTTGTAAAAGGAAAATGCCACAGATCAAACATCAATACCGGAGGCTGATCTCGCTAATCTCTCACACGGAGTTATAAATGCCTCCGCTCGGAATAACTTCAAAATCCTGTGGGTCACCGTCAAGTTGACAACTCTGCACAACTTAATGCCCCGCAAAAGTCTCACACAGAGGATCGCTTTCTCTTTGAAAAGCTCGCACAACTGTCGACACATGAGCTAACTGAGCCGGCCGTCTGAAGTTGAGCCCTACACTCGGTCCCTTGGTGCTGATGAAATTAGGGATTGTCTGGAGGTGTTGTGGCGGTTGAGGGATAGTGTAAGCTGCTCCCAAAGCCACAGATAACACAATGAACATTCAATCAGCCCGCCGCCAGAAAAGAAAACACATGTGAGACGAGCCTGGCTCTGCTCCAAGCACCAACTGCCCATCTAGTTTCTGATGAATTTACATCACCCCTCAGGCTTTGCACCTGCTGGTATCCCAGTTAATTTTCCGTCCACCTGCTCCGGTACATTCACTGACCTCCGTCTCAGTGGATCCAGCTGGGCAGGCTGCATAAATTTTAAGCATCAAACTCGGTCTGTTTAGGTGGAGCGTTGGAAGCGGGACAAATTGGGTTTGTGGAATTTGATTACTGCAAAATGTGGTGGATTCAAAGCAACCACAGTTCATTTTATTTGTTGCCACCTTTTCCAGGTTGTAACGTGCCTAAATATGACGTGTTGGCCAGGTAACAGGTTTCAACTACCATACATTTGTGCGTCTCTTACGAGAGAGTGAATCATGCAGTGGGGCACGCCAATTAAAAACTTAGAAAACTTCTCCCCTGAAAAATGAACCTACAAGGGAACATGCCATAACATAACCCGCATAGAGGACTGAACCTTGGGTGAGTGAATACCACCGTTCTGTGACGTTTCAAAGTAAGTGAAAGTACCTGACTCACATATTCATTTAGAGGAGATCGAGCTCGAGATAGCAAACAAACAAACAAAAAAACAGTCCAGTTACCTCAACTTAACCCTTCTACACAAAAGCTGACCTGGACTACTGAGAACATTCACAGACGCATTAATTCAGACTTGCTTTTATGTATATACATGCTTGGATGCGCTTACCTCAGGAGCTTGCACGGCACGGCTCATGTCAGCCTCCGACCGCGGGCTGCCGGGCGTCAACGCCGGGTCAGCCGGGTCAGTCCCCGCCAGTGTCAACACCGAGTCCCGCTTCTGCTCGATGATCTCCCTCCTGACCTCGGAGCGGAGGTCCATGTAGCAGACGAGTGTGACGGCGTGCAGGCACAGCGACAGGAGGAATAATCCCAGGAAGACGACGCTGCCGCTGCGGCTCCGGCACCTCTTGCTGCACGTGCACGGCGCCGCTCGGGGCATCACTTTGTCCAGGAAATCCTCCGCGGGCGAGTCGTCGCGTGCCATCGTCGGAGAGTTGCGCGCGAGCCAAGACGCTGCTCCCTATCTCGGCATAATCGTCCCGGTTGTCTCGCGCGGGCCGCGGCTATTCATTGACGTGCGGGATCATAGGTACAGTAGTGGCAGGTCAGCGCAAAACTCTCGTCGGCTGTCTGTAATAACAATGGGGTCCCGCCCATCCCGCTTGTGATTGGCTGAGGACAATTACGGACCCAGACGGTCCGGAGCAAGGGAAGGAGCCAGCTGTGCCAGATGCAGTGGTGCGGCGACACCCACTGGACGAGCCGAGCAACTGCAATCCCGTGGGGGAGCGGTTGGGGGGAATAGTGATATTTTGTCGGCAGAATAAGGCACCGCGTCGCTCGGTCTCATTTTGATTAGTTCCAAGCAAAATAGGGGCAGGGAAACATCCATTGCGACCGTTCCCAGCTGATTTATGGCCCTGCTGCTGTTAATAACGGGAAGCGCCGGTCACTCGACATCGTTGGCACTGTTTATGCGTGTGTTGTAAGTGTTTTCTCACTGTGGACCGGCGATTTTTCAGCGGTGTACTTTGTTTGGCACGTTGTTATTTTTGTGGGTGGCACACGGAGCGGTGGTCCTGTGCGAAAAAAAAGGGGGAGGGCAAGCAGTCGCAGAGTTTCTCACACCGTGAACGAGCGGTTAAACAGTGCACACACAATGAAAATCACATCCAATTCCATCTGGATGTTGTCACAGTATAGCAGGCCTGAGTACGGGCCGGTGTATCCGTGAGGTCACTACCACTTTTGTGTACAACACCATCAGATACTGTAAACACTTGCAGCTCAGCTGGACTTGGGGAATAGTTTGACATTTATATTACAAAACAGACAGCTGAGGGCATTGCTGTAACGAGGCAGAATGTGGCGCTGCGGTTTCTGCTTTTTGCAACATCCCAGGCTGACCTTATTGTCGTTCCTTTTTCGGATTCGCACACTTTGATCTGGGAGGCACGAAAGCAAAGGTAGCCAGGAGTTCACTCTGTCCTTGAGCTTTGAGATGCTAAAGCCGGTGCGCTGTGCAGGGTTGAAACTCGGCGGGGGTAGCAGCTTGATGGATCACCGCCTTAGATTAGTTTTCGGGCACGTGCCACAAAACATCCGTCTTTATTTCTTTCCTACAAAACCTGACATTTGTGTGCGTTTGACCTACAAAGAAGTCCACTCTTTCATAATATGAGCTCATCCTGAGTGACAGTGACTAATCGCAGCTTTTCTCTCTTTGTTGTGGAGAATGTTAATTGAGAAGAATGACTTGGAGGGATCAGAATATGGGTATTTCATGACCGTGAAATGTCTTCAGTATGAAGTTGATTGCTATGAGAAGGTGAGAGCCAATAGAAGTCTGTGAGTGAATTTTTGCCCTTCCTGCCACTGCATTGCAGCCCATTTATCCCTTCTGCAGTCTGCTCTATTCCTCTGACTCCTGCACGGAAAAGTCATTCTAGGCAGCTGCCACTGAAGGGCAGTATTGCCAAGCCATAAATCAATAATACTGGATGTCGGTGTAGCTTGAACTTAATCTTAACGAATAAGGTTTTGCTATTTTGTGAAGAAATGAAATTCAGATATTCTTTCTGTATATATTTACACAACTTCCCAGTGGACCGTTTATCACACTGGCTTTTAAATGTGATACCTCCTTCCTTCTATCCTTTATGACTTCATTGCTGCGCACAAGATGGCTAAATTGAAGAGGGAGAGACATTCAAAGTAACCCTCACAGGGCATGTGACTGAGAGCTAAGCCTAAGCATGTTTGCTACGCTTTTCATCCAAGCAGCAGGCACAATGACTCTGAGAAGCAGATAATTCAGGACTGGAATAGTTGTAGGCATCTCTTGTGATTTTCGCCCATTTTATAAATGTTTTAGGCCAGTATATATAAATCTGAAGAGTTCCTCTTGGCTATTTGTGCTATCAAAATTTTCTTTGTCAGTGTTGTTTTCAAGGAAAGAGCAAGCCAAACAGTTCAAAGGTAAAAAGCCTCTTTCCGTGTCACCACTGGGCCTCCTGCTTAAAACAATAGTTCAAAGCCTGCGAAAATTAAAAGCACTTTCATTTTATTGTTTTTTCCCCTTCTGGCATCTGACAGAGGAGGAATAATTCTCATAACATCCTGTGGGCATCAATGCAGTGCTCATAAATGGTGTGCCACTCTATCCTCTCTGAGCTTATAACAAGATTTAGAGACTTTCCCTGCCAGATGCTGGAATTTTGCAGGAGGAATAGATGCCCTTATATTTCACTGTGGAGGAGTTGAGTGCTGGGATGAGCCTCATGACTTCGACAGTTGCTGTAAGAAGGCGGTGAGGGCTGCCGAGTTTCAACAAAGAAGGTGCTCTCTGTATTTATTTATTTACTTATTTATTTGTTCATTTTTAGATTTTACTCCCCAAGTGTATTGGCCGATTTCAATTTGCACTCTGTTAATAAACCACAAATTAGAATTGATTTGTAGTCACCATCACAGCGAATTCCACATGAGCTAATGCGATTCAAAGCTAATGCAATAATATCATTACACATTACTGTAATTTGTTAAAGATGTCCCAACCCCAGACATTGCTTTCTGCACAATGAATTGCAGAGGTGTAACCTTGTCTAATTGATATGCTGTAGCATTTGATTTCCTACCTATAAATCTCCTGTAAATTGGACCATGTCCCCCATTTCCCTGAACAATGATTAATTCACTCTCGCTGCAGGTGTCCTTCTCCCTATCAAGATTGGAGAGTTGCCTCCCTGCCTTCCCTTTTGTGTCGACTCTGCTGACTGTTGCATGGAACTGTTTTGTCACACTTAATTCATTTTTTTTTTTTTTATTCCTTATTGAATTATGCAAACTGTGTTTTTTCCAGATTGCAAAGGAATTTCGTTTTCAAGGTGTCTACATTCAAGAGAATAACTAAGTGGCCTTGATAAATTCCAGATTTGTTTGAATATTATTGAGTTTGCTGCAAGTAAGCTGAGGAACGATAGAAAAAGAATGGCAAAAAGTGAAGCTGAAAAAAACTAATTAATTGGAGACCTTGTGTTATAGTCCAGCTTGATTATTTTCAATACCATTTTCATGCATCATATTTGCAGTTAATACATTTTACATACAGTTAATATAGTTTTTTAAGAAAGTTAATGTCCGAGAGATTGTCACATCCCGAAGGAATGCAAAATTTGTCCTCCGTATTTGACCCATCATCCCCTGAGGGAGTGGCGGGCAGCAATGGTGCTGCGCCCAGGAATCATTGGGTGATGTAACCCCCCAATACCAACCCTGAATACTGAGTGCCAAGCAGGGAGGCAACAGGTACCATTTCTTTTAGAGTCTTTGGTATGACCCGGCCGGGGATCGAACCCACAACCTACCAGTCTCCTACCAGGGCGGACACTCTACCACTAGACCACTTAGCTGGTCACGTCTGCATTGCATGTTTCATGCATGTTTTTCCTCTAAAACCTGTGCGGAAACTCTGAATTTGTATGAGTTTATCAGTGGGCTTATTGTTCTCTCTTGTCCACCTGATATTTACTTACTTTAAAAGGGCAGTTAAGCCCAAATGTGCCGGTTGACATTTTCTTATCCACTGAACCTTTAAAAAAAAACAACAAAAAAAAACCTTTAAATTGCGGCGAGTGAAAGGCAATTGTGGCCGAGGACCACAACTTAAAAAAAAAGGAAAAGAAAACAGCACGTCTCCATACTGTGCTGTGTTTGCACTGAGAAGACGTGGAAATGGCAGATGTTATGTTCTTAAACTGTCGTTTTTATTATCATTGCATATAAGGATGCTGTCAAAATTGCATATACAGTTTTTTTTTTTTTGCTTGCACGCAGAGCACAGCAGCGTCCCTGTGACTAAGCTTGGCATTTGCACCACAGACACCGGCATCAGACACAAATCTTAATTGTATTTCATAATGACAATAAGACCCGAGAGGAGTCCCATGACACAGTGAAGAGACAGGAAAACTCCCAGAGGAATACAACCTAGTTACTCATCAACCTTACACAAACAGAGCCACGCTCTTCACTTATTAAAACCTGCACAGCAGCTTCATTTAGACTGTTTGCTGAAACGCACATTTTCCATTTCAGCTCCGTCCAGCACAGCAGGGTGAATCCAAATTCTCTCCCTGAGTTAGTTGTTTTGTTTGGCATTATTACACAGACGGCTGGCTGTCTCTATCATGGATGTCTGTTCAGATGCTATGGTGGGCTTGGCGACAGACATGTCTTTGTAGAATGGTTCCGACCAGCCAGACTGGTTCCCCCCAGACCTCAGTAGTTTGTCTTTGGAGTGGCTCTCTCCATTGGACCCTAGTTGCAACCACGTCCGTAACTCACTCACATACAATTCACCAGCGTGTTTTGTGTCCTTCTACCGTAGCAACGCTTTTATTGCTTTAATGATTAACTGGCTGTACATCTTTGAGGTTTTTCAAGCTTCTGTCGTGCTTAAAAGTCTTATATTTTGCAAATTCACACCACTGGAGCTTTCAAGCAGCATGATGAATCTCCTGCCTGACGGCGAACCAGGAAATAAAAATCGTCCACTCTTGTTTTGCTCGCTTCACTTTTCACGTGTGCTAGAACATGCAGCTCCCAAAATCCCTTAATGACATCACAAAATACCTGTCTGAGGATGTTGACAACAGCTAGGTGATGGTTTTGCTTTTTCAGACTCTTTGGTGGCTGAATTGTTTTTGTCCCCTTCCAAACATGTGGTTGAGATCCAAGAAACACAGGGGTCCTGTGATAAAAACTAAAGATTAGAAAATGGACCCGAAGAGTAAAAAAAAAAAAAAAAGGTGTCAGACGACAGCCAACAGCATCAGGAGAGCAATGTTGTCATTCCTCTTTATCTTTATTTCTCAAGAACTTATGCTGGAGTAAAATGTGAGTGACACACATGTTTCGGGGAGCCTCTATTTGCTCGGTGGCCTCTCCCCTCTCTGGATGTTTTCCACTCCGCTTGTTTCTGAGGCTCATGTGAAGCCGTCACCTCGGAGAGCACATCCTCCGCCGCCTTCAATAAGCAGTCGGTATCCACATCAGCACATCTAAACCAGACCAACATCATGATCAAGAGGCACACTTAAGGTGAACCCAGAGGTAATCTACCTCTCAGCCTCTCCTTCTGTCTCCGTGCCAGTCATTGTTTATTTTCCTCCATCTTTTGTGTGTTACTCAACTCTCCCTCTCTATATATATATATATATGTGTGTGTGTGTATGTTTTTCCTCCTGGTTTGGAATGAGATTTTTTTTTTTCTTCTTTGCAATGCCATATCCTTGATTTGACTCCAACAATCCCAACAACAATATGATGTTGTGATAATCTAAAAAGCTCACGTGCCACGTTTTGCCCATTTTCCACCAAGGACCCAGTGACCTCAGTCCATTTCATAGATTGCAAACCATGCACCTTGTCACACATCTTTCTTTCTGTCTTCCTCAATCCCATTTTTATTTTGATGTAGAGCCCCACTTCCCAGCAAAGGCTTAGCAGGGGAGAAAGGAAAAAAAAACATCAGTTTGCTCAGGTCAATGATGGTATTTCTCTTCCTTATAGCCTGGATTCCAAAACGCTCTATGAATTCAGCTGCACTCTGCAAGACGAATGACTCTGGCGATCTCGCTGGTAAATGGCTGTTGTTAAACAACACTCGCGCGCACACAGGCAGACACACACAAACAGAGACACGCACATGCACACACACCCAGGCACACACGCGCATGCACACACAGCCACACACAAACCATCACCTGCACAGCTGAATGGACAGGCTCGCGAGATGTGAATGGAAGGTGTGAAAAGGCCAACAACTGAAAGTAATTGCTGCTGTGTTCACCAGAGAGAAAGAAAGGCCCGCTGGAGTTGTTTGGAGCATGCTGCGAGCAGAACACAACAGTATCAGATTGCTGAGGCAGAACTGGCACAACTTCAATCACCCGAATCGAAGTAAATTATTTTGAAGGCATGAATTCGTCAAGTTTTGACTGTGTGCCCGACCCGCGCGCACCGTAACGATCGGTATTAGCGCGACTCTGTCAGAAGACGTTACGGATTGATATCTATCCATCAACCTGGATGGAGTTTTAGTAAACTACACATGACCCTCAGGTGTATAGACTGTGGTAAACAGTCCTGGCTTGAATCCTTGGTCAAGCGACTTGACTGAACACTCAGAAGTAGCTCAGGCGACTGTAGCTCAGGAGGTAGAGTGAGTTGTCCAAAAGGAAAAGTTGGTGGTTCAAATCCTGCTCCATCCCTGTCTGTCGTTGTGTCCCTGGCCAAGACACTGAACCCACATTGCCTCGTACGAATGTGAGCTCACCACCACCAATGTAAATGTGGTGGGAATGAATAATGGGTTCAATGTTAAGTGCTTTGTGTGCCTTGAAAAATGCTATATAAATCCAATCCGCGATTAGGCCCCTATAAGTAAAGTTTTGCATTAGTGTGAACAATAAATTCCACTAAAGCGCCATTTTAGTAACATTGAACATTGAATCATTGAAAACAATATTGAGGATTCTAGAAGGGGCACCTAATGGCCGTGCTGCAGTCTGCATCTTAACATGAGAGTAACAGTTATCACAGTGAGATCAGACATCTACAGCAGGACTGGCTTTTCTGTGAAGCAGCATCATGCGCAGCGATGCTTTGAACGTCCCGATAATGTATGTGAGCATTCACGCTCGCACTGAAACCGCTAACACGCTGATGTTTGCTGTATGTCATCATTAGCGTCCAACGGCTCCTGTTTGCCGCTACTCGTTGTTTATTGACACGGTGCTGGGAGGCGCAGTTGGCTGGCCGTTCTGAAGGGATTAGGGAAGAGGAGGCTAACAGACGTGCACGCGAACACCTCACCGGCTGACCAGGCCAGCAAAGAAGAAGCCACTTTCACTGATATTCCACCGAAAAAAAAAGTCTCATAATGAATGATTATAAAGGATGATGTTTCTATTGAGCTCCTTTTGATGAGACTATTGAATTGCATGCACGTCACAATTAAAAAAATAAATAATTTGGGCTAGCATGCATAATTGTACAATAGCATTGGTTAGTTTTGCTGCATTAATTAACGCTGAGATAAATTCAAAAGCACCTCTCTGATGACAGCTTTTTTCCAGCCATAATACTATGGTAATAAAGCTAAACAAACCTATTAGGCTTTAAAGCTGTGCTCCAAATTAAACTAACAAGCCCCTTACACACTCCCTGTTGAATGGAAGTCTGTTTTTTCTTTTTTCTTTTCCATTGCCAACTGCTCAATCTGTAAGGCACAAAGCCGGCATGGGGGTCAGAATGGCAAACCTTGGTGAAAACGTAAATGTCATACAGATGCGGACACTGTTGCCATACACACACACCTGAAAGTCTGAATCTATAATGTTATGAGTCGTCACAATGTGATGCAGCAACACAGCGTTTGTTCAGCGTGTTCAGCTAAAACTAGAGAAAGGCCATATTATTGGAAAGTCTTCTCTAAGCTGGATAAGTGCTGCACAGCCTCTATAATATTTTGTTGCAACACTTGATTTTATCTAAACACAGCCAAACCTTGAAGAGCTGCCAGGCTCTTCATTTATTTATTTGTTTATTTATTTTTAATCACAGTTGGTCTGGAACCAGTTTTTCAGCAGTCTTGTGGTATTTTCCTCGAACTCCTAGTCTAATAAAATGCCTAAAACCTACAGATGAAGCATAAACCTTACCTTTGTGCCAAAGTATCCTTCCAAAGGTTGTCCCTCATTTACCTTATCCTGTCCACCAGTTGGCCACACGGGGCACTACTATCGGTAAACCTACTCTACTAATAGGGCTTAGTGGTGGCCTCTGCAAATGTATATTTGGTAAGCCGTCCCTGCTTCTGATAAAGAGCCGTGCACAGCTGCTTCCTCAAGCTTTTTTATTGGGAACCATGGTGCGAAGGGTTACCAAGATTTTTAAGGCTACAGCTGCACCATCCCTCTGATGTGGCCTTCTTCCAAATTTGTCCTCACGGCTGGGACAGATTGCAAAGGATTTTTTGAGGTTGGCCGCATGCCTTAGTTGTGTGTTGTTTAAGACTTTGATGCAATTTAAACGACCTAAACACAAACTCGACATCACACGTTTTTATGGCCGCGGTCAGCTTCTTTATTTCCAACCGTCTTTGTTGGTGTTGGCCCAGAAACGGACAGCGCTGTCTATAAAACATAAGCATCTCAGAAAGCAGCTTTCTGAGATGCCTGTAATTATCACTCTTGAGCAGAGAGTAAAGTACCCATTAGCCTTTTGATATTTGGTATATCAGGTATGACAAAGACAGGAGAGAGTTTTTCTCTGTAATGAAAACAATCTAAACCCATGCAGCGAAGAGAACTGAGTTGGCGTAATGGTTAGGAAATAGGGGAAATGGTGAGGTGAGTCCACAACGACTGGCAATACCTGGTGGTTTTTCTAAGGTCCTGTCCACACGGGAACGTTTTTTGGTGGAAACGGTGAAGTATTTAACCGTTACGGCGTTTTGTCCATATGGCAACGGAATTTGGGTCCCAGAGTGGGAAAATCTGACAACGCTGTTTCGTCGTTGTCACATCGTTGCCGTCTGGACAGTGAAAACGGCTTTTCCTTGTAAAACGATGACGTCATCGCACCGTCACTGTCATGTGACCGGAAGAAACAAGGCATGCAATGCGGCAGCAGCGGCACAAACAACTACGAAGGCGGCGAGCGGAGTTGTCTTTGTATTGCAGGCGCTTCAAGATTTGTTGTCAATATTACTACAAAACGTCACAAAACCTCAGACTCACTTTTTTCCCGCTACTCGCCATTTTTGTTTTCTGTGTGTTTAGTGTGTAGCGGAAATGCCCTCTTTCTAAATCTTGGGTCCGGTGGCTGTGTCAGCGTCTGTTAACAGCGCCATGTTTTGGTGTGGCATACGCATTACATCGTTTTCACCCACCGTTCCGTTTCCATCTGCCAGCGTGTGGACTTTTTTCGACCCCGGGAAAGAAAAAAAACGGCAATGTTCCCGTGTGGACAGGGCCTAAGATTAACAACACAGCAGCTGTTTATGACTGCAGGATCTCTGGGATGGTTTTCTGAATGGCAGTTCCCAAAGAAACTGAAAGTACAGAACATGCAGAAATGTGGTCTTTTAAAATAATTTGAACTGTTGTCAAAAATAACGTCAGTGGCTTCAATCAATGCTTAGCATGTATTGGATTCAAGATGGATCAATAATGTTTTTTTTCATGCTTGGCTATTTTAAGTTTATAAGTTTAATTGGATTTGAAATTGGATTGAAACTATGTCCATGCTGTAATTGACGAAAGGGAAGAAACAACGAGGTTCCGATCAGAAAATCTGTTGATTTTACTTCAAACCTGTACGACACTATTGTATTAAGTTGAGTCTCCTGTTATTATTTATTAACTCAGATTTGTAAAAACCTTCCTAAAGAGCCCCAGCAGGAGCTCCGGATGCCTCGGCCTGACATTGAAGAGTGCCTTGAACCGCCGACTGTCAGCTCGACTTCCCACTTTTCTGCTGACGATCTCGGCTCTTCCACGGCCCCCATCTCCTTCCCTCCACCTCATTATCTCTCCAAATATCATAACTTATTCAGAGGCCCTTAAAAGGCAGCCTATACCCTGACGCAGCAATATCCAGCCGGAGTCCGCCGCTTCATTAAAAAGGCTCATCAAACATGCACAACACAAACACTCGCCGACGTGCACGCTCTGGAAATACACACGTTACTGGCTCATCCAGGTTTCCTGAGAAGTGTTGCCCTGCGGTGTTAACAAGTTCCTCTTTGCTCTCACATGAAGTGTCTTATCAAGGTGCAAAATGTATATCTCCCCCCTTTTTTGGGAAAAAAAAAGTCTCCACCATTTTAATTTACACGTGGAAAGAGTTTAACCAGCACCAACCTGTGAACAAGGTGCATATCTTTGGTCTGTCACTGGTGGAGAATTACATTTTGTTATCAGGTGTCACACCCTGATAATTTTCCCCTCTGGGCATTGAGTTTTTCAAATTGCCCACATCTGCTAGCCATGTTGGTTGCATTTTTTTGGGTGGGTGGGGGGGGTTGTTGCAAATAACTTGCAGAGAAGGAATTTTTCAATAGGCGAGAGTGGAGCTACTTTATTAGGCGACCATACGGCTGTCAAGCAACATATGCCCAACGTTGTGCTCGGTCCCCACATGCAGCTGCGTGTTGTTCCGAGAGTCTCGAGGTATGTGTTGCTGTTGGGGTAAACGTCCCTCTTCAGCTTTATTACCTGGCCATGAATCATGAGCCTTCATTACAGCCCGCTCATTGTGCTCTGAAGGTTAAGCAAACCAATTAGAGTTCCCCACACGCCGTTGGGGTTCTCGGCAACAGCCGCATCCACACGCCTCGCATTTTAAACAGGCGTGCGTGGCTGTGGGATTAAAAGATGGGGAGAGGCGGAGGGGGAGGGGGCGAGAGCGAGGAGAGCGATGATGTTTTGGGGAGTGCGGAAGGATGCACGAGGGGAAGAGTGAAAGTGTGGCTGTGGGAAGGAGTAGTAGGAAGGCGGGGGGTGAAAGTGGGAAACAGACTATGAGATAAAGAAGAGAGAGAGAGAGAGAGAGAGAGGGCTAGAGAAAGGGGAAGGGGGAGAGATGGAGAGAGAAAGAAGCCCTATTAAAAGAAATGACACTGCCACGGTTCACTGGGCGCCTGCGCTGGGCTGCAGTACCCGTGTGCTTAATGCTCTCTGGCTGTCAGCGCCACAGTCTGCAGCCCGGGCTGCCTCTTCCCAGAGGGAGGTGGTGGTGGTGGTGGGAGGGGGTGGGGTTGTGGGGATGCTGCATTGGTCTGTGCTCCCGATTAACTCTGCAGCTTATTAGAATTGGTACTAAAAAAGAACTCAGACTCGACGAGCAGATTGGACGGAGCTGCACTCGTGGTATGCGGCAATCTTAATTGGGAGCATCGTTTTAAGAGCCCCCTCCAACCCCCCCACCCTCGCCCTCCCCGCAGGACAGATGTTGGGTTTAGATTCCACCGCAGCGCAATAACGTTGCATTGATTATGCCCACGTTTTTTTAATCCATGCACTGCTTTTGATTGATGGATGGAGGCTTGTTCGTTGTCATCGCATCCCATTGTCTTTGGGCGAACGAACCGAGCCTACGAGCATCTGCATGGCAGGTTCACGGAAAAACACCGTCAAAGGAAGTTTTTTTGTTTTTTAGGGGGGAATTACGGGTCTCGTCGGCAAGTAAAAGTGGAGAAAGGCGCCTCAAATTGGCTCCTCTCAGCACAGGGGAAAGAAAGGTCACCGCGCCGGCAAGCCGTTCCGACATGTTGTGTTTACCGTCGCGCGGCTGGGAGAGCGACACGGCCACTGACCTTCTCTCAAGTTTGTGGGCCTTTTAAATAAGGCGGAACTAAAATCTACTTCTTTTTTTTTTTTTGTTGGCGCGAGCTCGTAAGAGGAGACAAAAGGGGGCAGGACGGGAGCTAGCGGCAGAGAAAGAGAGATCTTATCCAGGAGATAGGAAGTTGAGAGGCGAAGCAGGGAAAGGCTGACGCCGGCACAGTAAGTTCCCATATTAGCATTTCAGAGGGAATAGTGGAGGAATCAGCTGGGGAACAAAGAGGCTGGATCAGCACTGACTGACAGAACCAAGGACTAATGCTCAGTGGCGGCGGGGGAAAAAAATGTCCTTCTCCTCTTGCTCCGCTCAACCAGAACTGTGGCTAAAGATGAATGACTTGCCCTTTTTCTTGCTCGTGTCCTGTCCTTCCTCAGCCGGTCCTTTGTCACGCCAGAGGAAAGTCACTTTTCTGTACGTTCATCATTATTGTTGCTGAATTAAGAAAAGAGCACAACCCACTTGCCAAAGCCGAATGCTTCACATCTCTTCATCTCATAATGCCGAATGTGGTGAAGAGCCAAAAAATCTAGTAAGACTTTCATGTGACCTAAATAAAATTTGGAGCTTTGTCCTCCTCACAATAATGGTTGGATATTAATTCGCGTGACTGAAATTAATATCATCAAACATAATTAGCTCTTCAGTACTGCTTATTTTCAAGGAACTCATTTCAAAGCGAAACATTGTTTGAGCTCAGCAAAATCTAATTTTGTTATGGGCAGAACTAGTGACAGAATGACATCGAGATTAATAACTGACTGTCTTTGTCTTTTGCTCTTGAATTTCTTGTGAATTGGTTATGGCTGGTCATGCTTTTGTGCACATCAGTGAGACTTCTGTTTCAGTGAAAAGCCCCATACGGTCATTTGATCTGTAAAGAGCAATGATTGAAAAAGGTGCAGGAGGAAGTCATTTTTGCATTGAAATGTTGCAGAAAACAAAACAGAGTCAAAACACAGTTGTAATAATTCATAGTTTAGCAACGAGAAGGAAACCAAAGACAAAAATGAGGAATTCCTGAGGTCATATTCCAGTGTGCCATTATATTTATGCCGCAATTAAATACCAAACAATACAGGGCTCAGATTGTATACCATTATTATAGACCATCTACAGATGGTCTGTAGTATAAACATGTAGCCGTAGAATCTATATAACAGCCATATGCGGTTTTTAGCAGGATCATTTATGATCATAATGGAAACAATGTTAAACACAGTGTCTTGCACTGTACAGCACGCTAATGAATATTTATCTACTTCTTATCCATCTTATTGGATCCTCCTCCAGTTTATTATACCATGCGAGTTCACGCAGTTTACACTTCACATGTACTACAGATGGATCGCTCAGCGCACGTGCTCCTCGGCTCACTGGTGAGTGGCAGCGGGGCCGAGTGCCGCTTCTGCCCAGTCATCTCCTCTCTCAGTCAGATTTCCTTGGAACTGAGGCAGGGCAGGGCAGGGCGCGGGTGGTTGAGGACGGGAGGGGGGTCTTTGGCAGCAGCCCTGTCAGCTTGACCTGCTTAAAAAAAAGTCACCATCATCAGTGGAAAGAGAGCCTTGAAATGCCTTAAACTGCTGAGCTCCGGTGTCCCATTCACATCCCTCTCCCCCTGAAAGCCCCATCCGCAGCAACCTGATAACAGCCCCAGGTGCCTGGCTGGGGTCCAAATAGCTGCCTATAGTCTTCAGCGGCCAAACTACCCTCCTCTTCAGTCCCCCTGCTCTCCTGTTTTGCGCCTGTCCCGCTTTTACCCATCTCCCCGTCTTGTTCCGCGCCTGCCTCTGGAAACCTCTTGTTAAAGCCCCTTGAAAGGACGATTCTGCCTTGATAAACTGAATTTCTTGACAGTCGCCTCAGTCTTCGGCTCAGTGCTTTTCAGCACCACTTAAATTGTTACGCCGAGATGGGAGACACTCTTACTGCAGTCAGCAAGTTTGTTATGGCTTATATTGCCTTTGTAGCTGTGGCTTTAATACTGTTTTTTCTCTCTTGTAATGTTACATCTCCTGGGATAGTTTGTAAAAGGCGAGGTAAGACCATTGAAGTCTCCCCCTCCCCCCTTTCCTATTTTATGCCTTTGGTAAATTATTCATGTGCTACAGCGTGGGTCATTTAGTGAAAATTACTTTGGGGCATCCCCGTTCTCATATTGAACCCACAGAATGTTTAAAGTTCTCTTATTTCTGTCCCTAAAGCTTGAGCACCACACAGAGATTTGTCGGGGATTTTGGCTTTCTGTGACCCGTCCTCGAGGCCACAGGTCTTGGTACAAAAGTAATTAACTGTGCACCACACCTTGTAATCCCAACAGCAGTCCAGCGGTTGGACACCAACTCTTTTCATATCCTGCTCGAAAACAGCGGCCACTCAATGTTCGCTCGCTCAATTACAACTTGCTCTCTTTCTTTCCAGCAAGTTCTCCCTCCAGTGAAGTTCCGTTGTATGTGACTGGAATGCAAAAGACACTTTGACCCAGTTTCTTCATTATTACAAAATGTTGAACATGCAAAAATGGGGAGATGAGCCTCAAAATGAGAACACCCAGTACATCCTTGAGGCATATGGCTGGAATGTAATCTACCAGCCCAGGAAAAGTGGTTGCTGAGGAAAGAGACGTTCAAGGCTTTTTTTTGATATATTCACGTTGCTCTCGTCCACCGAGCACCTGCCTTCATCTCATCCTTGCCTTCCCTCGCTCCCTTGGCGCCCGGCGCAGAGTGGCCCCTGCTTCGTGTGCCCCTGGGCACTCTGGGTAATGGAATCATGAGGAAACTATCCGTTAGACAGAGAGAATGAAAGCGTCTCGTCCCGGTGTGACTAAAGAGCCTGATGAGATATGTCTCCAGCTTCCAGTCAAATTCTAAAAGTGGAATCATCTCTGACCAGGTGGTCACCTTCGGGTGCCGAGGAAACGGAAATGGCCGCATCACCGTTTATCTGCAATGTCACGGTCAAAAATCTTTCAACAATCTCCCCGAGAAACTCTTCGGAGTTCATGCAAAATACTTTTCTAAGTTCACCTTTCACTATATTTCTAATGTGGGGAAAGATGATGTAGGTAGTCACCTCATATTGACAACAACTGTCTTGGAGATTTGAGTTTTGTGTCCGAGATACACACAATATTAGGTCTACAGCCTCATAGTTTGTATGGTTTGGCCAGTACATGGGAGCTGAAGGGGCTTTAATACAGTAATTTTAACGATTGGTTGTCACAGTCTGTGGTACTGTTGTAACAACAACGAAGTCGTTGGTTTCCTGGGGTATACGTTGGAACTGTGTAATTAAATTTTAATTCCGCGGAGTTCAAAAGGCAACGGGTGCTTAAGTGGAATGAGATTCTCCTGCTCTCCAATCACGCTGGACATGTTCTAGTTGTGCGAGGTATCCAAACAGCCTGGTTGCATTTTGAAACCCCAGGACCCGACATGAAAGCAGTGACTTGGCCTACTTTAATAATAACACAATGGTTACAGCGTCACATTGCACTTGTGTTTGTCTCTTTGGGGTGAATCCACATACTCTACATGTGTTTGTTCTATTGTGTGCTATGTGAAACTAAAACGTGATGGGTGCCGGTTTTTCTAAATGTACGACTCAGTGGTTTACAAGCTTATTGCTTTTTGCCTTTTGCACTGTAAGATCTTCGTTCCCCCTGCAGTTGTTCCACATTCAGCCAATTAATAAGATTAAAGGAAGAAATGGAATAACAACGTTCACTTAGTGGAATATCTCAAGAGTTGGAAATCCAGTGTTTGTGCTTTAGCGATGGTAGGTGAGAGACTCTATAGTTTAACGCAGGCAAGTACAAATAAAGTAAATCAATAAATGTTTCTGATTCTCTTCCTGCCTTCCACCTTCTCACTTATCTACAGCCGTTAACGACAGATGGTGTCAAAAAACATAACAAAACATGTATACTCTGTACACTCCTTTTAACTCATATTTTAGAAAGGCAAACCAATTATTGCAAACATATTCTTTCAACCATTTGCCCTGAATGACTCAAATTAAAGTGCTTTGGGGTCTAATTCCCCCTGCATCTTATAAATTTCTGTCTCGGGGTCCAATTTACATCAGGGAGTACCGGTAGAAGCTTAAGGTTTTTCAGGCCACAGTAGGAGGGCGGCATCATGATTAATTTAGGCTTGTTTGGTCGGGGCAGGAAGCCACCAAAAAAAAAAAAAAAAAAGAAAAGAAAAGAAAAGACGCTCGTTACAATCAGCTGGGTTTTGTCGCAGTCCGGGCTCCCTTTAATCTCTCATTGAGAAGCAGAGTGATGCAGCCTTTTTGAATAAGCGTTGATGATGATTGCATGATTTATGTATGAGCGTTCATGGCACCTTAAGACTTTCTCTGCTTTATAGAGGTCCTTGAAATTCCGAAATTAGGGCTTTTGTCTCTGATCTTTGAAAATGTTTGGTTTGGGCCATTCAAAAGCATCGCTCCCAGGCCCATTATCGCACGTATTGGAATGCAAGTGCATTTAATGTTGGAAGTACGAGATGACGCTCGCCCGATGTTTGTTTGAATATTTACCAAACGCTCGCACAAAGCCGCCAGGAGGCATGCAATGCCGTGTTGTGTCGTCGCTGCGTCATCTCACTCGGCGTGTTGCGTTGCTCTATTTGACTTTGGTCCTTGGCCGACATTACCTGCAATTAGGCAGCTGTAATCACTTGACTTGCCAGCCGCGGACTTGAATCCGAACGGTGATTGATGGTTATGTGAGAGTCACCGGGAGAGATGTGCGCGGTGACCTTCCAGCGAGTTTCATCACATGGGCGTGTTGACCCTGTGATGAAGGCAGACAAGGCCTCCCAGACGGCTCCGGCGAGAGCGACGGCTGGAACCCGCCCTCCGGTTCACGGGTTAGCCGTGATGGATGGTGGTACAGGGGCTGTGTTAATTCCTCCCACCGGGAGGCCCCCGCAGTTCTCGCCCTACGCCAAACAACCGGCTGACTCCAGGACGACATGCCGCTCACGTGTCTCCATGTTGGCGTCATTTCAAAAGTTGTTGACTGCGTTTTTGCATAAGTCCAAGCGTTTTCAAAAGGAGCAAGACTAATCTTCACCGTCCTGTTTCCTTTTATCTGCATTTGAAAAAAATAGCCTCGTCGAGCCTATTTTTTGAACGCGGGAGCTCCCCCCTCCACCGCAAACTCCATCCGCTGTCCAGACACACAAGGTGCCCATCTGTGTCTGACACACAAAGCATTCCCACCGCAGAGCCTCTCCTCTCCGGCAACACATGTTGGACATGAAACAGCCCTTCGGTTCACTTTTGGTGCAAAAAAAAAAAGTGTGTGGTTAAGATTTCAAGCAAGACTGGTGACAATTGGTTTCACACGGGGGCTGCCATGTCTGGTTGAAAGGATCAAAGTGGAGTCTGTGACCCTCCACTCAACCCAGACCTCAAGCCATTTTGGGAGCTTCTTACTTTGTAAAGTAAGACCTACTGCGCCACTCGGCCTCTTGCTCTCGTCCAGAAACAGATGTGTTTACTTTTGAGGGACGTTTAATTCTAGTGTGCCTTTTCGCGCACGCTTTTTGGCCAGTTGGATGAGCCACTAAGGACCTTTGAGGTCCCTGGTATGAGACTGGGCTCCGACATCTGAGGGATCCCACTGTCGTTTAGGTCCAGGCTCTACGTTAATTTATGGACTTCATGTTGTACCCTTTAAAAATGTTGGACTGTGAATCAAATGGCGACATTTTGTCGAAGTTGTTTGTTGTTCCTGCCGCTGCTTGAATGAACAAACAGAATTATTACCCAACTTAATACTTTGTCCTCGGCTCTACGGTGCTTTTACTGTTTTTCAGCTTTTTTTGCCCTTCTTGTTTTTGTACACCCCGGCCTTATTGCTCAACAGATTAATTCACATCAGGGTTAGCTGGCTGACAAGTTCACAGATGTTACCACCAATTCTTTCCACCATGGCAGTCTTACCGGAATACATTAGGGCGCTCGTATGGCGTGAACCAACCACTGTGTAGTTTTCCACATGGGATAAGTAAAAACAAAACAAAAAAAACCAACATGAATGGAATTATTCATTCTTTCATTTTCTATACCTGCTTCTCTTGCACCTGCACTCACATGTATGTTTTTGGGTTTCGGGAAGAAGCAGAACCTGGACACACAGAGTATCGAACTTGCAACTTTCTTGCGATGACGTGACAGTCTGCACCACCGTGTCGCTCCTCAATGTAAACAATGTGCCCACGTTGTTTTGTGGAAAACAATCCAATCTACTGTAGCACACTGTCCACGGTATCTTCTGCACTCTGGTTTGGCACCGTATAACTGTATTTTGAATTTTTTCATGATAATAATAAATGAAATCACCATCTGGATGTCTATACCACTGATTTACTTCTGGTTTTCTTTCTGTATAATAGAAAATAATTGACACGATAGTTTTGCAATATGCGACAGGTATTGCCAATGTGACGAGGACGCGCTATAAATAAATGCATAGGAACTGGGAGGAATTTGAATGAGAGGTGAGAATCTTTGTTTCTCGTTGCGCCATGGCTCCCTGGATTTGGAATTATTTGGGAACCTGCAGGTCTTGAATCTTCACCTCGAAAACAAGTTTTCCACACGCAGCCGACTGTGGACTGTGGAGTTCTAGAAACACAGACACCGAACAGCCTGGGTTGGACTGTTGAAGGGAGGCTTTCTGAAGACTTTTTTGAGCGGGGGAGGAAGAGGGTGGAGGAAAATTGCCTCTCTCCTGCCGAAGTGAGGGCCCGTGTTGCTCGGTTATAGCTGATTAGCGGCACACTAAAAAGTACAAACCAATCTGGAGCCTTTGATGTCCATTTGCACAGCATCTCTCTCTCTCTCTCTCTCTCTCTCTCTCTCTCTCAGTCTCCCTCCCCCAGCCTCTCACCGCAGTCCGGTTCTTCTCCTTCCTCCTCCCTCCCTCCCCCCGCCGCCCGATGATCTCCTCCCACTCTCACTTTGCTCTCCAACTTTCTTCCTCTCGACGCTCTCTCATCTCTCCTGCGCTGAGCTCTTCGATATCCCCTCCGCTCAGGGCCGCGGGGCTGAGACGGACTTATTTAACAGGGGGCCCCGGCAGGCTGGGCGGTGGTTGCGGCAGCTGCGGTTGGTTCGAGTTCCGTCCCCCCCCACACCCACCCCTCTAACCCCACTCCCAGTCCCTCGGAGAGGAGGCTCCAGATGGGCTCACTTTCAAGCCTTTCACCACTGCCTCCCCCCAGATGAGCTCCGCACGGGATATAAAGCTGCATATATCTGAACCCCTCAAGCAGGTTTTTAGTGTAATTAATTACCTGAATGCAATGAGGCTCCTATTTACATACTGCACCTGATAGTTCGGTGAAACCAGCGGTGCTGAAACCACATCCCTTATCTGAGACACACATTTCCCCCGGACGGTGAGCAGGCACCGCAAATATGAATATATATTTTTTGCGCGTCTGTATTTTTTTTTTTTTTAAATATTAATATCCAACAGAAACTGACCTGTCACCATGCATTCAGAATGTGTGACAGATACTTTGATCTGCTCCTGCTTCGGTGCTCCTCTCTCCTCCCGCCCGCCTCGCACCGGCTGCTGGTATTCTCCCTGCGTGCCGTCGTGCTGACACTGCTTTCCTCTGCATCCCATTGATTCGGGAGCCTTGAGTGATAGATGGGTTTAATAAAGCAAGGTGCAGTCACCCCCCCGTACCCCGCCCCACACCAAAATAAATGAGCAAATGCGGGATTTATTACCGACATCTGCATTTTTAAGAGAGGCAAACACTGCCTAAACAGTTTCACAATAGTCTCATCATCAAAAGTCTCTAAAAAAAAAGTCAAGACACATGCAGGCACGTGGAAACATTCACAAAGCTCGATGTCCTTTGCTGTCAAACTGCACATCCTTGCCTACTTGTCTCAAAGACTTTTTTGCAGAAGCTCTTTTTGCAACTTTTCTTTCTTGTCACTCATCTTCTTCAGTCGTCTTTTTTTTTTTTTACCCTTTTGTCTTTCTGGACCGTTCAGATGGATGCCACTTTTTTTCTTTGAAGTGGCGCTCTCGTCAGTAGTTATTTTTTCAAATGTATTGGGTTTACAAATTCACTCGCAGAGTCACTCATACAGCACATAAAAAATATTTTACTAGAAAAAAAAAACATTTTCCTTCCTACTGTATTTTTTTTTTTAAACATGGCTGCATGTTGCTAGATGCTGCTTAGCCGGGGTGATTTATCCCTGCACAGTGCCAGTGGAGCTAAATTTCGTCTCCCCCTGGCACTGAAACAGTAGCGTGCATGGTTTTAATTTCGGCTCTGAAAGACTGTCGCGCCTCAGTGATAACGCGGGCCTGTTTGCCAGCGATTGGACTAATTAATAGGCTCAGAGATGATTTGCGGCCACCTCACCCAGTCACAGCGGAGGTGGCCACATAAAGAAAAGGGAACTGCGGGAGGGCAAAAATAAAGACGCTTGACCCGTGGACTTCGCAGCTTCTTTGAAATGGTCGGTTAACACATAAAAATCTCATCCGCATGGAAACAGAAAACCCCCTAGTGTTTTCCGCCGCCGCGAACTGCGAAGCCCTGGACGGTCTGACACGCCACAGTCTCAGTGCAGATGACCCACTAAAGCTTTTGGCCACAGTAAGAGCCAGTCTGATAGCCATCCCTCTGTGTAATTACACCGTGAGCTGTGATAAATAGAAAGAATGATTTTGTTTATCTCGCAGCACATTGGTCAACCGTGTGTTTCACGGGAGATGGGCTCAGACATCTGCGCTCAACGTTTCGAATGACGTAGCGAGTGGAGTTTTGCGGTTTTTACCCCGTGGCTGGCTGGGGTCGCATCGTTGGCGAGAGGGCTAATCAAGTTTTTCAAGTGGTTTCATAGACTCCAGCACATTCTGCTATGCTTATTGAAGCAGCGTTGGGCTCTATGACGCCTGGACAGTGTGACAAAATTGTAAGATGGCGAGAGGAGAGACAGATAAGTGCAGTATAACCAAGGTAGTGTGGGTAAACGTTGCCATGATTTTTATTTTTTGTTTCAGCTTAATACACTTTGTACTCTTTAGAAATGTGAGTCGATCCTGATCTGTATCTCACTCTGCGGAACCAATAGAATATTAACACAGCTGTTGTGTGTTTTACCACCATATGTGAAAAGAAAACCATTAAGGTTTAAAACACAAGGCAGTGCATTCCACCCACCTGCCTGCCCTCCAAATTCATTTCCAAGCTCAGGACATTTTGAAAAGTTGTGAAATTGAATACTTATCTTGTGCGCTGAGGTCATTAAATTATTGGAGCTGCCCATGACTGGTCAGGATCAGATGTGATGTGGACTATTAATCTGGACATCTTCCTAACAGTTCAGTTTGTGCTTAGCTTTGGAAATGACCTCTTAGATGTTTTAGTCAATGGCGTGTGAATTAGCTGAGAAAGTTGTTTTTTAATAATAGGACCCCTGCAGGACTCCTGCAGGACATGCTGCAGGATTTTCCAAATAATATTTGACTTTTTCAACATGCAACTTGACTCGGTGGGTCATCTTCTGTGCTTTTGCTTTCATTTTGAAATCACAGCTGTGGCACAGGTACAAGGAGTCACTGTGGAGACAGATACCTGACTAAACCAGAGACTGTACCGCACAATACCAAGGTAGCAGGGTTGATGCCAATGTGCTTGGCAGCTGATGCAAACTACATTTTCTGGCTGTTAAGTGCAGCGAACACCAGCTTCAACAGCTTTTGTAATAGTATTTGAAGCTGTTGGCAGCTTGTGTTGGCTCCTGAGCACTTTGGTGTCAGATGACATTGACACGATTTTTTTTCCCCTGCTGCCGTATCCGATAAGGAACTATGGGGAGCAACACAGAGAAGGACAAAGCTGTAACTTAGGTTTTAAGTTTCGAAACGTCCACCATGGCCTCCTTGTTAGCGCTACGAAGCACTGGCTGACTTCACGCTTTCCTGATGTCGCCTTTTAAGGCAGTCTAAACATCCATCTCGCGCTGTGCTCTCCAAAGGTCTCCAGTTAATGGAACCAAAGAGTCAATGCGTGACAAAAACCCTGAAGTAAAATACCATTTATCTGGCCTAATCCTCCTGGTCGACAACAGGGCAACACTGTGACCCTACGCCGAGTCCTTGCTCCCAGTGGGGTGAACAAAATGCATAGCTGCTTTAAATACATAATGCGCACTCTCTCTGTGAACTTCCGGGGTCAGAGTCATTGCGTATTCCTGAGCCACAGGTCCTCAGGATTGCTTGGGGGAGTTTGAGCGCACCGGAGCGTGTTAGCAAGCCGTGAGAGGACGGCGCTAAATGATTCATACTGTACAGGCGGACACGTTTGGTGCGCCCATGCTGATTTTTAAGCAGCGGCTGAGTGATGTCCTCTAACTCAAGGTCCGGGCTCCCTGAGAGGATATTAAGCCTCAGGTTAGTCCTATTAATGTGCGGGAGGTGATTTCCTCCTCCTCCTGTGAATGTTGTTCACATATGTTTCTGGGGACTCCTGATGAAACGTGCCATTGGAGGGCCATTAGTCCGGCTGTGCTTCAAGCCATTGTAAGGCTAATGGTAATCTGCTCGAGCGCAATCTGCGCTGGGACCATTCCCCCAGCCGCTGGGGTGGGGGATCTGCCAGTCGACCAGCAGGTAGATGAACACCTTTCATACATTGTAACCCCGGCGTCTCTATCTCATCTGGGGCCGTGTTTCCCCCCCATTTGAGCCTAATCTCAATCTGGCTCGCTCCCTCCCACCTGCTTTATCCGCAGGAGCTTTGTGTTTCACCTCAGTCAATCCCCGAGAAGATGAAGTGGCAGGATAAGGTCACGGCATCTGTAAAGGCTCTCGCCGGGGCCTAATGAATACCATCACTACAATCGAGGGACTTGTTTGGACGGCCGTGGCCTTTGTCCGGTCATGATTAAGCGATGCTATCAGTTATCAATTGTAATGAGGTTTTGTGGCTGCGGGTGACGGCGGCCAACTGGTGAAATAATAACATCTTGGTGCGATGGCAGCAGGCACCCACCTCATTCCGACCTAATGATATGATGATGATGGTTGGGAGGCGGCGAGGGTATACATTTCTCAGCACCAGCGCCAGTCAGACGGAAACATCAGCGCTCTTTTTCCCGTTTTGAAAAAACGAGAACAAAATTACACGTGACAGACTGTCTTGTTGAATTAGGTGAGTTATTTTAAGCTGCTGCAATTGTTCCTTCCGAGAGTGTATTTAACCAACCGTGATGAGAGGAGGTTGGTCTCACCAGAGCCTTGTCAGAGAGCCGTGCCTCCCGCTCACTTCCGCTGATCGTCAGCGTACACGTGGTAGTTCTGCTTGACTTTCAGCGATTGATCAACACAATATTTTCAAGAAAATCTAGATGATTGGCGGAGTGATTTCTGACATTTGTAATTTGACGTCGTCGCAGCTTAACCCTGTTTCACTGCTCTGTCTGGTGATTATTCAGGGGGTTTGACCCATTGGCTGCTTCGCAAAACCAAAACATGGACTTGTCCTGCTTTGACCTGAATATTATCTTGTGATCCGCTTCAAATCATTAAATGTTTATTTTAATGAGTCATTCCACAACTCACGGATGCTGCAGCACTCTTAAACATCATAAGATCTTCAGTCCTACCCAACCCTGAAGTATTTACCCTAATCAAAGTAGTCTGCCGTTCTCGTGGTCTGAAGGCCTCATTTGCCAGCGTCTTGCTTGCTTGGAGTACCTTAGCAGCCCACCGGGGGGTCACAGCCAATGCTTTGGCCCTCACTGGTTAATACGCTTTAATTTCAGGCCGTGTGTTCTGTCAAAATGCAGTTTTGCGCTTAAACGTCCTCCTTCAGGATGCCGCATCTGGATGCTCTTTGGCCTCCGTTTGCAATAATTTACACGGAGCACAGCATCCACTCGCTTTTTATGAGCCCCCAGTGGCGCTTTCAGCCTGTTTATATTACCGTCTCCCTTACGTGCCCTCTTCCCAGCCCTTCTTAATTTTTTTGCCGGTGAAAATTTATCACTTCTTTGTTCTTTTCCGCTTTTTAATTACAAACCCCAGCACTGTTATAAAGATTCTGTAGCTTTTACAAAGAGGCGCTTTCTTTTTTCAAACACTTTCACACAGCACATGTTATATAAGTGCATATTATAAACCCAAGGGCACATTCCTGGACAGCTTAGAAGCCGGGCCGACAAACAAAAAAAGCAAACAACTTCGTCGTGCTGGGGCAATGGCATGCTACAGCGAGAGCCTATTGTCCAGGGCGGCGCAGCCGAGATGCACGGGGGCCTGGAGTGATGCGCCACTCTCGTCTCTCTCATAATGTTATTAAAACTTTAAAGCTGGGGGCCATGAAGGATTTGGAGAGGATTATTATTTCAAGCTCCCTGCGAAATAAATCAATCCTTTATCAAAGTCCGCAGTCCCCGTGAACTCTGTAATCAAATTGAGCAGTGTTCGAGGCTAGTATAACCCGTCGCCGTTCTATCAAATCAAGGCAGGTTCAAACGCAGCCTTCCGCACAAGGACCGCGGGGCGTTGGAGGCGAGGAACTGGAATGTGCTGCAGAGAAACGTATTTGTTTACAGATATTTTTTTCCTCCCAGCTTTCTTCAGTCCCACAGCAACTCCGCTGCTAGTAGCAACCATGTGTTTTTTTGGATATGCAAACATTTTGCACACCTTTCCTAAAAAAAAAAAAAAAAAAAAAAAATACTTTGTGCGAGGCGCCCAGGAGCACCTCTCTGACATTTAGACTTGCGCACACTGACCGGACTCCTTCCCATTGTTGTATCGCACATTACTGTAATGCAATTTCTAAACAAGACTATCTCCCGCTCGGCTTTCCCGCTGTTTTCCTTTTCCGAGGCGTCGGCGGCGCCCGCCTCTTCGCATCCTGTGATTGGGCGAGGCCTTCTTGCAGGCTCGGCACTTCTATTTAGCCCTGTCCCCCGTTGAATATCAGCCTGTCAAGCGGCGGAACAGACAAAGAGTTTTCGCTGTTATGGTCAATGAAGGAGATGACAGTGAATGCGAAAATGTGCTGATGACTCCACTCCGAGAGGCACTTCCTCTGAATTTAGACGAGGCAGTTTCCATCAGATCCCTCCCCACCCCACCGCCTCCCTTCGCAGGGTTTCCCGGGATGTTGACGGGGGGATTTTGCCTCGGCGATGATATGAAATTATGTTGTCAGGGGCACTGGGTACAATGTGCCGCAAGGACCCCCGACACGCTGTGATTTCCAAACGGCGCTAGGTGTCTAGGTTCCCCGGCTCTGGACTGTTTTTCCCTTCAGAGCTTGACAGTGACCACGTTGATGATGGAAAATAAGGTGTGACATTATCATTGTCATGCATTGATGACAGGTGGACTCGAGCCACGTCTGTCCTGCTAAGCTAGCTGGGCGTCTTTTGTTGGAATTACACGTTACCACTTTTCACTTGATAGCAGTTGCAGCTACCAAAACTAAACCACAGTGATTTTGCAACTCTGACTCAACCACTTGCTCGTCAGCTGTCAACGTTGCAATTGCAGCTTCAGCCTCAAAATATTTTACAGAATCTTAAATGTTATCATGGAATATTTTCTGGGGAAGAATGAAAAACACTTTCTTGTCACTCAAAAGGTGCAGCTGCAACAGGCATACACAAACAAATGAAAATGATTTGATAATTATTTATACGGCGACACGGTGGCGCAGTGGTTAGCGCTGCCGCCTCACAGCAAGAAGGTCGTGGGTTCGATTCCGGGGCCCAGGCCTGGGACCTTTCTGTGTGGAGTTTGCATGTTCTCCCTGTGTCTGCGTGGGTTCTCTCCGGGTTCTCCGGCTTCCTCCCACAGTCCAAAAACATGCATGTGAGGTCAATTGAACATTCTAAATTGTCCGTAGGTGTGCATGTGAGTGTGAATGGTTGTCTGTCTCTATGTGGCCCTGCGATGAACTGGCGACTTGTCCAGGGTGTCACCCTGCCTTCGCCCTAAGACAGCTGGGATAGGCTCCAGCAGACCCCCGTGACCCTGAATTGGAATAAGCGGGTATAGAAGATGAATGAATGAATGAATTATTTATACTGTCAACAAGAATAAAAAATGAATTCTTGAACTTGCCCTGGATGTGTGGCAAGATGCATTGTTGAGTTTTGACCAGGATGGAACTGTGCATGTGCACAAGGGTGCATGTAGGTTAATTTGAATGACTGGATTCAAAGAAATTTCACTTTGGAGACTTAACATTGATTCTTACTGCAATACATCACAAATGCATGAGGTGTCAAAAGAGTATTTCCTGGACTCTGAATCTATTTTTTTCTCCCTAAAAAAAAAGTGTAAATGACTAAAAACGCCTGCGCGCGTGTGACGGGTTCTCATAAGTGGCTCCTTTGCATGCCAGACATGGACGGCGTTTGCGCCTCGCGCCTCATCCTGCTGTAACCCCGCACGCATTTATCAGAAGGAGGTTTAGAGATGCAATTTCCACTGATTGAACTTGTGGTGATTGATCGGAGGTGTTTTGAGCTACGCCCACACTTACACACCTCGACAACAAGAAGAAACGA
Organism: Thamnaconus septentrionalis; assembly: GCA_009823395.1. Classification (NCBI taxonomy): domain Eukaryota; kingdom Metazoa; phylum Chordata; class Actinopteri; order Tetraodontiformes; family Monacanthidae; genus Thamnaconus; species Thamnaconus septentrionalis. Next base: position 15,652,053 of record CM020509.1, on the reverse strand, counting down.
GCCGGTGCCGCCGTCAGAGCTCTAATTAGGTTCCAGTGGGGCGACTGTGACAGCAGCATCACTTCCTCTTCAAAGACACAAGGCCACGTCGCTCATCTGCCGCGCATACATTTACCCCCCCCTGCCACCACGGTGATGAACCGGGCGCATCCCTCCCTGTTTGCCTTATGCAGATTGAGTTTTGCTTTGTTTTTTTTGTTTTCCCTATTCATTTTTTGCACATCCTCACTTTCAAATGCTACATGCTATTTATTTGCTCAAGGGCTTGTCAAATTTAAAAAGCTCTGCCATTATCTTGTAACTGCTTTCGCTTGCGAATAGAAACATGAAACAGCCCGAGTGTATTACCGCGTCTCCTCCTGCCACACTCGCTCGCAGAAACAACTCTGCTTTTTTTTTTTTTTTTTTTTTGTGCTTTTCGATGCCTCGGTGAATTAATTAAATTACTTTGTATGACTTCTCCTGCTCATTCCACGCCCGTGAAAGTCTCTCCGCGGCGCCTCGTTCGGCTTTGTTGCAGGTGCTGCAGCGCTGCGTTGGTTTAATGGAGCGAGGGGCTTCATGCACCGTCAGATGTCAACAGGAAATTTTTTTACGAGCCCTCTGTTGGCTCGTGGCAGCTTCAGTAGCGGGTAGAAAAATCCATATTAACTCAATCTGTGAAAATGTAGTTTAATTTCCAGACGCTGCAATTTTTTTTTTTTTATTAGCTTACTGAATTACTACCATGGATACACTATGCAATTGCTAATGGATACCTTGCAAATTAAAAAAAAAAAAATGAATATTTGATGTTGTTATTGCTGGTGTTTGACAGATTTATCACTATTAATTGACGCACATGATTTTTACGCAGAACAACTTTGTGGCCCTTCGTTTGGATATTTCTTTTGGACAAATTAGTTTGGAACACTCATTCCATTCAGAGTGAGGCCTAGTGTGCCAGATGGAATGGTCCCTAATTCTCTTCATTTATCTAATGCATTCATCTGTCTCTGAGCCACTATAAAATGTTTGAAAGAAAGTGCCCGAACTTGGAATGCGAGAATGGAAGAGCTGCGTGTTTTATTTCATTCATATGGACCGTCAGCCGGCGTTTGATTGAACTTCTTTGGTTTCTCAGAGCAGCTTGGAGGAGTCGTTTCTTGCCCTCATGCCTTCAGCTTCTTCATTCTCAACTCTTCAAATCGTTGTCGAGAGGTTGGCAAGATGGATGAGTGACGTTGTAGGGATGAGTTTTAGTGACTTAGGGGAAAAGATGAACCTAGTACAGTAGTATGAACTTGATGGACGAAGTTGATGGACCTGCCCCATGTTGTGGTACCTGAAGCATAATGAGTTCCTGCTACATTCCAAGCGATCTGAAACGGCACTGGAGCTTATCATGTTAAAGCATTTCTATATATATATATATATTTTTTTTTTTACTTTTAAGGCTAAGTTCATTTTTATCATGTAGTGCATGTTTTACTGCAACAATAATCTCAGCTTTGAAATGCCTTTGGGGGAAAAAATGGCCCAGATCAGAATAAGATATAACTGCGTGACTCACCAGTGAGTCATTGAGTGATGTAGTGACTGTATATGGGCTGTGGTGTTTTTTATAAACATGAGAATATTATCATTCCTGGCGGTTCGGGAAAAATCTATTGCATTAGTGGCCCCAAGCGCAGGACAAACTGATTCAGATGGAGCCGCGGCGGAGCAACAGCAAACAGTTGAAACTTCACTAGTGGCTAATCAATAGCTTCTTGAGGGACACACCACATCTAACATTCATTTTTGTTATTGTGGTCTTAAAAAACCAGAAGAGCTGTTATAACTTTTACACTTTATAATATAAGATATGAACCATCGACCAGTGATTTAAAAAGTTAGCAAACAATTTCCTCCAATGAGAAATTATACAAGTGGCTGCAAAGTGGCAGCTGGTCATTTGAAGATAATAAACAAAAAGTTGTGCTGCAAAAACTGTGGCTCACTTTACTCATATTTTTGTGTAATGCATTAATTATGCTGTTTTGATCCATAAAAGTGTCAGCCTGGTTTTAACAAAAATGTTAAGCTGAGTAGAAACTTGACATTACAACTTACGTGAAGAACGTAGCATTACGAGTCCTAGTACTCATTGACTAGGATGTGACCACATATTCGCCTGATCTTGCTCCATTGTTTGCATTGCACTTTACAGGCGTATGTGTTGTGTCATTTACTGGGCAATTCATTATAAACGCTAAAAAACAAAAAAACAAAAAACTTTAATCACATCAAAATGACGTCAAGGGAAAATTTTTTGAACGTTACAAATCAACATTCATCAACATTAAAACGAAGCTAGCTTAACACAGTTACAATTTTCAGTAATTTCGCATTCTGCGAAACTGTATAAATCATATGAAGAAACACACAACAGCTGTGAGTTTAGCTTTGAAAATCAACTACTAGAAATATGAGACGAAGATTGCCATGACCCTGTTGAACTGATGTCTGGAAGGAGAGCGACGACTGTTTTGTTTGGCAACGGCTCCTGGCCAAAGCCCTAATGTGCAGCTTTGATCGAATTACGAAGGACGTGTAATTGAAGAAACATGTAAACTGCTTGTCCCCCCCCGACCCCCACCCCTCCGCCCGCCAAACCCAGCCTGATTTGTTGTTGCTCGGTCATCAGAAGATCTGATAAACATTTAATAATTGTAACCCCCATCAGTGACGCAAAGCGCACGCATGTCCGGTTGTGAATAATGTAACGATGCAAATATTTCATGTCCGCTGCACCAGCACCAGAACCCCTCTGATTAAGGCTCCGTCACTCCAGGCCATGGCTGAATCATGTATATACTTCTGGTAAATGCTGAACTCCAGCAAGTGCAGCCCCGCAGCTCATCGCTGCTGCATGAGCCATCAGGTTTTTACTGCGTTCACTGCTTGAACTCAGCAGCTTGCGGTAGCATAACTGAGAGGAATCGTCAGCGTGGAGTGGGTTGAAATTTCCATCCATCCATCTTCTATACCCGCTTATCCCAATTCAGGGTCACGGGGGTCTGCTGGAGCCTATCCCAGCTGTCTTAGGGCAAAGGCAGGGTGACACCCTGGACAAGTCGCCAGTTCATCGCAGGGCCACATAGAGACAAACAACCATTCACACTCACATGCACACCTACGGGCAATTTAGAGTGTTCAATTGACCTCACATGCATGTTTTTGGACAGTGGGAGGAAGCCGGAGAACCCGGAGAGAACCCACGCAGACACGGGGAGAACATGCAAACTCCACACAGAAAGGTCCCAGGCCTGGGCCCCGGAATCGAACCCACGACCTTCTTGCTGTGAGGCGGCAGCGCTAACCACTGCGCCACCGTGTCGCCGTATAAATAATTATCAAATCATTTTCATTTGTTTGTGTATGTGTGTGTCGCCGGGTTGAAATTTCATTTTATTTATTTATTTATTGCAACAATCAGAAGCACAAGTCGCCACAAGCTAGTTTGTGTCGAACAGTGCCTTGTCCTCCTCCTCCTCCTCCTCCTTCCAGAGGTTTAGCTCCGATTGGTCAAGAAGCGGATAAAAATAATACAGTCTCCATGCCAGGTTTGAACCATGACGTCCATTCAGTGGGATTTTATTGCCCAGGTCGCATGAGGTCACGCGGTCGTCCTGGAGCCGCATGTCAAGTGTGTGATCCGATTAGCTTCTTGCTACCCTTGTTTTTGTGTCTGGTCTGCAGCTGTTTTTTTGTTTTTTCCGTCCTCCTTCGCCCTATCTGCAGCATCCATCGTGCAATGATTGTCAGAACCTGGCCAATCCTCCCGCAGAAGAAGACAGCAGCTGTCTGGGCAGATGCTGTAAAGCGGCGATGGCACTGCAGTCACAGGCCCCGCTCGTCTGATGGAGTCAAACGTTAACAGGATCTGCTCGTCGCTCCAGTCTGCAGGCTGACTGAATCGCGCTCGCGTGACTCATCGTCTGGTAGGGCCTCGTTTTGCATGGAGAGAGAAAAAAAAAGAAAGAAAGAAGAGGACGCGTCTGCGGAAGGGGGGGTGGGGGGGGTGGATCTCATCGTTTTACGAGATTGCGGGCTGAATCGTGTGAGTCACGGATCGCGTAAATCTTTTTACGATCGCGCGACGGAATGCTAATGGCGGCGCTAAATATTTGCCGTCGCTTCCTGCGCCCCCCCGACCGCTCTGACTGTGTAGCCGCACTTCTCCTCTCTGCAGAGCTGAGTCGTTTAAGGAACTGAAATCGACCAAAAAAAAAAGTGGGAAAAAAAAGTCACATTTGGAAAGTCGATCAATGTCAATTTGAATGTGGAATGCGGGGCTCCGCCGCTGCACTTGAAGGCTGCTGAAGTGCCAGAAGAGGAGCGACTCAGAGCGAACGAGGAGGAATCTGATTTATTTATCACTTCTTTATTTTTTCGTGGGAGAAAGAGGCTGAATGACGGCGGCGCTCTTTTGCCGTTTCGTCTCTCGCCAAGTCACTCAAACATTTTTTATTTTTTTTTTTTTTTTACCTCCTTGTGTTGAATGCGTGCACGCATGCGTTCAGCCAATTTCCCCCAAGTCGGTGTTACATCAGATTAACTTTCACATGCGTCGGCCCGGAGAGGCGGCGGTGCACGAGGTGCCGCCTCGACGGGAGGGATGTGCGGCGGCACAGCGGGAGGCGATTAGCCGTCTTCCACTGCATCCGCCCTGCCTCCATTTACTTCCCCGACAATAGTCCTCTTTTCAATTACTGTTGCCTCTTTCTTCTTACTTTCTTTCTTTATTTCCTTCTTTCTTCCGGGGCAAAACACAACCAATCGCTCTTCTCTATTTTTCTTTGTTTCTCTCTCCCTCTCTGAAATTCCACAGCATATTTTTTCCTCTGGAGCTCTTTCTGCAGTGCAGTGCCATCCTTTTGTACGCCCCCCCCCCCCCCCGTCCCCCTACCCTCCCTTCATCCCTCCATCCCTCCTGTCCTGTTCCTGAAAGCAATTCAGGCATAACAACTACAAGAACAAAAAAAAAAAAAAAGAGGGGGTGAGGCGCAGAGGCAAAGGAAAAACAAACATAAAAAAAAACAAACCCTTTTATGTTTTGTCAGAAAATGGGGTTGTTTGGATGGTACAGTAGTTCTGTGTACAGCTGGAGTCAGTTCCAGCGGACTGCCGCAGTCAACAGCCCTGAATCACAGCGTCCTGCAGCCGCAAAGTGAGAGGGTGGGGACACAAAAAAGAGAGGCCTTTTTGCAATGTTTATTGGATTTGCTATTTGAGCTACGACGCTGTGCAACAACTGCCAGCAACACGCAGCCACAGAGACCAATTGTGGGGGGAGGGCGCGGATCGTCTGGACTGGATCTGCTGTGTGACTGTTTTATTCTCAGCATTCTCACAAACAAGCTGGGCTTCGACCTTTCGCCTCGTTGTCCACAGCGGGGGGAAAAAAAAAACAAAACGGTCAAACAAAAGGCTTTTGAAGGCTGGGAAAAAAAAAAAAAAAACGCCTGCCGCGGCTCGTCGCCGCGATGAACGCCCTCGCAGCAATTAGCGGCGGCGGTGATAAATGTTTGATGGTGTCATGTACCGTTTTATTGAGACGGAGGGAGAACGACGGAGGAGGGACGGCGCTGTCGATGGATCCGTCAATCACGGGCGGCAAGGCCGGGGAGCGCCAGCGTGACGGATGGTGATAACTATTGACCCGAGCTGTGCACACACACACACACACACACACACGCACACACACACTTCCGCCGGCTAACGGCTCAATACGGGAGCGTTTACGCAGGCCGCGGATGTCTCCGTAAGAGGTTCCGGCCCACTCAGGAGTTCATGCCTTTGCAGTGCGATTTCAACCAGTTTGGACACAGACGCTGTGAGACGGCGACACGGAATAAAACACAAACTCAGACCCGTGAGCGTTTCTGTACATTTTATTTACAAAATGTATTAAAATTCTCTGTACAGCGCCCTCGCTAACGAGGGGTTGAGCAAATTATGCATGCATCTCTCGCTTTAATTGGCTTTTTTTTTTTTTTGTCGTACCCGCTACTGTGCCTGGCAATTTTCGCTTTTTTTTTTATTCTCTGCTTCTTTTTTGCGGAGAGGTGAGGCATAAAAACCAGGACGGATAAATAAAAAGAGGGTGAAAAACTGATTCAGAACAAAATAACCAGGTCTTTTGCTTTCTAGCGTTAAAATCCTAGGGTCGGCTGTGTGAGTAGCAGAGCTTGTCAAGCGTCACTGAATATTTTTTTTTTTGTCATTTTTTTTCCACATGCAGTTTCTCTGAAAATCAAAGTCAAATAAAGGGGGAGGAGGGTGGCAGTCTTTCCTCATGTGGTATAAATAGTTCTCCTTTATCTAAATGTACACAGTCTTTTAACTGTCCTGGATTTTTCTCCACGCTGTCAATGTTTTCTTTATACGTTATATATAAAACTATCAGCCCATAGTCTCAGGTGATTAGATAATTCTCTTCCTAAATCCTATGGAATCACAGTCTTTTTGGAACAAAAAAAACAGAACGGCGACATGGAAATGTGCTAAGCTTCAGGTACTCGCCCTGCTTTAACCTTGTATAAATCTATTTTCTGTTTACGCGTCCTTTACTAAGTGGAGTCACCAAACACTGTAATGCTTGTTAAAAGGAAATCAAATTGAAAGCAAACCGCAGCTCATTGAAAGACGAGAAAAGTGTGCAACCGCTGATTCAAAATATACGGTAATCCAAAAATACTACCATTTAAAAGCCATTACTGTTATCCTGTAGTCGGATTGCAGTTAATCTACAGTTGAATTACCCTTTTATTGTTTGGTTTTTACTTTTCGTATACATCAAACTCTTAACTTCAGGGAAAATACTTTTTTTTTTTTGGAGAGACGAAGCTCCGTTTGATATTTTACAAACTGTAAAATCACGAACATGTATATATTTTTCCACTCAAGCGTGAGGAACTGTTTCCTTTCTCCACACTCATTGTCATACAAAACCCAATCTTGGCAGTACTGAAAGTGCGGACCGTGACCGGGTTTGCTCGGAGCCAAACCGGGTCTCGTTCCCTCGTCGGACGTTCAGACAAACAGTGGCAGCAGCACCAGAGTTCAGAGTAGAAACAACAGGCTGATTTTTTTTTTTTTTTTTTCCAGGGGCTCAGTGGCAATTCCGCTCTCACCAGTCAGTCAAGTTTAAATCTCTTTGAAAATGAGTACAAGGTCACGGCGAGTGGCCCGCAGCAGTATAAAAAACTATTGTCTAATAATAGCCAGTGTCTTACAGTGCACTGAGTAGGTTCTAGTAAAATGTTTCAAACACGTAACGACCAGCGAAAAATCTGGCAGCAGGAGGATGAAGTTGTCGTCGTCGCCGCCGCCTGACAGTGTCGATCACAGAGAAAAACTAACAAACAATTAGACGCAGTTCAGTCATTTCAGGTTCGTCCTCGTCCGGCTCTGGCACTTCAAAATGTGCTTAGGGTTTGCAAGTGATGGCTTTAGTTCTCTCATTTGTTCATCCGCTGTGACAGGCAAAAAAACAAACAAAAAAAAATAAAATTGAAACACACACACATGCATGGCATATATACACACATCCATGTATATATGAACCACTGCACCATTCGTCTTCCTTTTTGTATGATTCAAGCAACGACAACAACGACAAGAACAAAAAAACCCAAAACAAAACAAAAAAGAAACAAAGCAAACATATCGTCGTGAATGAGTTGCATTGGTTGGACTCAGAGTTCCCATAAGGCACTGAGAGGAGGGAGCCGCATCGCTCTTCCCTTGACCGGTCCAGTCGTGTCGTCATTGCAGATTATCGTGCCGTGTCTGCCTGAGAGGATTTGGCTCGGAGCTCAATCCCCCCCTCTCTTCCCCCATCCCTCCGTTATCCCGTCCTTTCACAGATGTTTAGTCACAGTTGTAAGGGACAATGGAAACGTTTCTTAAACCTGTGTCAACATACAGGAGAGAGAGAAAAAGAGATTTTTATTATTTACAGGAGTAATGTATGACTCATGCTTCATGAGTAAGATATAAAAACGTCCTCCGAGGTTGCGTCCGAGTGCGTCGTGTCGTGCGTAAGACGGGGGACAGGATCAACGTCGCGCCCTAGCCTGTCTGTCGGAAATTTCATCAAGTCAAGTCAAGGGCTTCTAAATGTGAAGCCCCGATTCCATGCTTGAGGCGCCATCGGAACACACGTAATCGCTGGAATCACACAACAGCAAAGGTTTATCCGGCTGCATCATGTTTGATTCTTAAGGTATGCCCCCCTTTTGTTTGGTTCAGCGCCGTTTCACTGTGCTGTGGAGCTGCGCGGAGTAACTACGCACATGTATTTTGGGATTCCGTAGGAGTTTTTGCAGCGTTCTGCGGATTACCCAAGTTAAAAAGAGCAGCAATTGGATTCGCTCTCGCCGCTCTTGTCAGCGTTTCCAAACACAGCGGGAGGTTGTTGGAGATTCAGCTCGGGAAACTGCTCGCACCCGCCTTAACCCAGCGCAAAATGACAGATAAAATTAGTCGAGAACACACGGGGCATTTTTCCACAGCGCAGCTACAGCCATAGTTTATCTTCCTTAAGGAATTCAAGGACGGGAACAGATTGAAAACGGTCTTCGTAAACAGACGCTAGCCATTAAAAAAAACCTAAAATGAACTCTCGCACAACCTTTTTTTGACGTTAAAATGTCAAGAGACGATGGCAATTAAAGAGAGTCTCTTTATTTGATGCAAAATGCTAAAAAACAAGTCATCATAGGGAGGAGTCATTTCACGTTAGTTGCATTAACTGAAGGCTACATACTAAAATAACATTTACGGTTCAGCGCAGTTACGTTCGATCGCCGCTAGCCAGCGTACAAACTCTGAGGTGAAGAGAGGGCTGAGAATTGAGACAGAAATTGTTAAAAGTGCTCCACTAAACACGTTTAGAGCCGCAACAGATGTTTGGTTAGCATCGCTGACGAAACCAACGCGCAGCAGTTCTACACCGCTGCACAAAACAAGAGGGGGGATCCATCTGGCAAACGGCTGAAACTACGCCGTGTTGCAGCCTCGGCGGTAGCCCGAGGCGTTATCCTGGCGAAAAACACAACACTCCACAGTTCTGCATTCAGGCTGGCGTTGTGTGTGTTCCGCTGTGCCCCGACATGACAACCATAAACAATCGCACAAGCGGCGACCGTGTTGCGGCGGCTCACAGGCAATTGCATTATTTACCGCGGCGGGTGTGGCTGCGAGCTGAACGTTTCGTCGCACGGAACTTGTGGACAGCGGCGTTGACGTACCTCTAGATCTTTACGCTCTCAGTTCCGTACACGTTGTAGCCTTCCCTGTATGTGGCAAAGTTCTGGGTGTTGGTCGGAGGAGTCGGCTTAAAATTCTGAGCATTCTTGGCCAATTTCAGCCGTTTGGTTTCTTGCCGTGACTTATAACAGAATTCTATGAGGGCCACCATCATGGCCAGCCCCAGCCCTCCGACCAGAATATAGAAGACACCAGCCACATTGCTTAGGCTGAGAGCACTTGTCTTGTCCTGGGGGAAAGTGAAGAACACAGTTAAGGGGTTTTGCGGTGGTGTGATGGCAGCAAAAACAAAAAGCAGCCTGCGCCCTTCAAACTGAGCCTTGCATTGACTTAAAACCTCCTTCAGTGCATTAATATCCTATTTTACTATCTGAAAAACTGAAGATATACTGAGGTGCTAACACTGTACTACTGTTTTCCCCCAACTTTGGCTATCTGGATATATTGAGCAACTTCTCTAAGTAGAAAGACTATCATAAATGTCAACCTCTCCCTTCTCTTCCCTACATCTTTAACGCCACGTCCACAAATGTACAGATATTTTTCTAAAAATATATTTCCCTATTCATTTATGCTGTCCACTCAAGAGCATTTCTCAAAAAAACATTTTTCTATAAGACTCGAACAAGCTATTGGTCTGTCAGACCATGCAATAAACAGTAAATTTTACACCTGAGAGAAAGATTTCTAAACATGTGCGATAAAGTTTTCCTCTGGTAACATAACAGCAGAAGAAAAACAAAAGCTGGTCAGAAAAGTAGCTCTGGCTAGCCTGAAATTAACAAGTGATTTGTGTTTACATTGATTGATAAGTAATGTCCCGTTAAAATAATATATATATTTTTTTCCAATTTGAGCTGTGACAGCACAACGTGCTGCCACACATCTTTTTTTTTTTGCTTAACGCGAAGCTGCGTACAGCTGCAAAAATATATATCAAAAATATATGGCTAAAATGCATAGAAAAATACACATTTTGAAAAATATCTGTATATGTGAGGACCTGGCCTTAAATTGTTTCTGCTCTTGACCATTTTAGGAAGGTGGTCAGTATCGCATAGGTCTGTAGCTCTTAAAAAAATAAAAAAATAAAAAAAGAATCTCTCTCTTTTGTTGTTTCTCAAATCTCTGTGCGACACGTTCTCTCTTGGCAACACTGTCATACAGTTCATTCTAGTTCATAGATGAATATAAGCTCAATTTTTTTTTTTTGTTGAAAAAAGTAATCATCAAACCATTTTGCTGCTGCTTACCTACCAAACATATTCATTAAAAATTTGTTCATTAGAGTTTTACTATTTGCAATTTAACCCCGTGAGCCTAAAAGTATCCTACTCTTGCGAAACCCTGACCTGTGAGCTGACGTCTGGCCTGCTGGTCTCAGAGGGTTAAAGAGCCAGTTTATTATATTCCTCGGCTTCTTGTAATGTGCGAGCGGAGCCTCCAGCGTCAGCTCCAGGCGGCCACAAGATTGAGAGGACACCCAACGGCGTCCTCACCGCTCGCACGAGTAACTCGTCACAATAAGAAGCTTTGCTTGCTCATCACACCACAGGAGGCCAAAGAATCTAATAGACGCGTCTCGGTGCAAAGTAGTAACAACACAAATAAATCAAATTTTCATTAACAGTTTGGTAAATAGAAACAGCAGCATAATGGTCAAAAGATCATGAATGTCAAGAGTGGAAAATGAGCAAAAAGCATTTATCAACAAATGTTTACTGCGGAGATTAAAACAGAGTATATCTGAAAGGCACTTTGGCGCCCCCCCACAGCATTAACATTACGGTTTTCAAACATGGAGAAAAAGAAGAAGAAAAAAAAAGGGTCGCTAAAATTAAATGGCATCAAAAAGCACTTCATTTTTGTGGCATGAAAAAGAAGAAAAATGGCTTTGGGGGGAGCAGTGCCTTTTGTTGAGAGCCACATGGAAACTGAGTTACAGTTTGTGGCAGAAAAACTAAAAATAGTTGAGGGGGAAAAAAGGAAAAATATGTGTGAGCAAACAAAGAAAATGTAGTCTACTGATGTCAGAGAAGTCTTGTCTTGCATGTGAACAGCACGTCAAAATGCAATTTGGAATCAGTACAAAAGACCTGCAGCGACTGACCTTACTTCCAGAGTCCTTGGTTCCACATTCACCCTTATCGTACCACCATTTGTTTTTCAGCTTGTCTAAGATGCCTTGTTCACTGAGTTTCAATACTGCAAGGTTTACAGGAGTTCTTCACGTGGGAAATAACATAAATAACATTATAATATGTTATTTTATGTTATTCAACTTTAAACTACTACATACTTTACAAAGCGATAAAGCAGGGATCCTGGCCGGATCAACATGACAGAGAGCAGGCATTCTACCTATTACCTTCAGAACCCCTAGTCTAGAGCCAGGACCTGCCCGTATCGCTTCGAGTAATCGGCAGACGCTGTTAGCACGGTGACGAGCAGGTACCGAAAGTACAATCTGCAAGTCTGTGATGACCAATTCACTGGGCACTTGTTATTTTTTGGAGGGTGTGGGGAGGTGGGGGTTACCTGAAGATGACAAGTTCAGTCCAACAGAAGCTTCAGATTTACCAGCAGAAAAGAAAAAGCAAAACAAAACACGTTCTATTCCCGACATCACCTTCAGAAATTCCACAACGTCTGTTTAATCTCGCGATGGCTAATGCTACTGTCACCGGCATGACAACAATCAATTCTGGGAGGTATTACATCCAATTTCATATCAGCGCGGCTTTGCCCCGAAAGTGGAAGCTTAATTAATTCTTGTGTGGTTCTATCCTGACATATCGCTAAGAAAAACCTTATCTCCCAATTACGCCAGATTAGTGTCAGATGAAGTGTGTCCGACCGAAACTGCGGAGAGCTGCAGGACTGAGCTCAAAAAGTATCAGCGCAATAATTCCTCTCGTGTTTGCCTGAAGCTGCATAATCGGATGTCTAACACAAGCTCTTTCCTGCCGTCTGTGGCGGAATAAGATTAATTGTGTTTTTGGTAGAGGTACACATCTGAGGGGCTCAGGCTTTTCCAAAGAATCTTTTCATTGTACCTATGACTAAAGCCCGCCACTTCACAGCTTAGTGTTGATATTGAATTAAACAACCTATGAATTTTTGTAGGTAGTGGTTTTAGTGCAGTCGAATTCAATTTGCAATAATGAACAGAAGGAGCTCTGACCACTTGCCTGCACTGCACTGTGCTTGGAGGTACAGCGTGCCATTACGCTACACTAATGTTTTTAAATGAGCACAAGTGTATCTCATTAAAACACTCAAAGCTAACGCGAGCATTTCATCATGCCCAGGCTTGCACTGTATTAATGTAATGGATATTCTGTAATCTTTAAAAGAATATATGTGGCCTTAGCTCAGTGGCTCTGTGTAAAAGAGGGGGAAAAAAATGGTCCATTGATAAATGGGTATCCTGACGACCACCTGATCACACTGTCCCCGCAGGGGTTCCAAGCAATGCATAATACACTGAGAGGAGATTACACCACTGTATGTCCCTCATAGCCAATCTGAAGAAACGGACTGTGAAGATCACACTATTGTCTCGGCTTGGAGAGACATTGATTAACAGTGCAATTACCTGGTAACATGCTCCGTGTCTGAAACTCGATAAAGGAGGGAGAGGGGTGGTCGGGCCTGCACTGCGCCGCTGTGCCTGAGGCAAATAAGGAGCTGTTTTTCCGAGTGCAAGCAGACGTGCGAGCAGCTGCATGGGACTCTCCGGCGTGTCTGCTGGAACACGGAGTGGCCAACGGGACGGAGGGGGCGCCCGAGCAATGCGCATGTTCGGCGCGGAGCGACCGAGGGCCGGGGGTGCAGGCAGACGGTACATACCTGAGCGTAGTCAAAGAGAGAAATCAAGGCGGACGCTTGCGAGGTCCTCCGGAGAACAAGCTCTCGGCAGCCTCCTGAGCTAAATGACTGGAGACCCTCCGCGACGTTCGCAGTGCAAACACACTTTTGCTAGTTTCGTAAAAAAGGAACTAGCCACAGCCTTTTTCTTCAGACAAATCTTTGATGTATGTTGCATGGGGCTGCAGCTCTACCGCTGGTTTCCATCGTTGTCAATCCAAGACAAATGACTTCAGGCGAGGAACGATAAAGATCTATAGTCTTTTGCGGAATTTCCTGTAATCTGACCAATTACCTGACCTGTATAATCACACGTGCTTTGACAGCGTCATTTGTCATTAAATTGACGTACATTGTGATGAGTACAATGCTTAGTGGCCTGCGAGTATTCCTGCAAAAAAAAAAAAATCCCACGATGCTTCATGACAAAGACTGTAGACTAGGATTGTCATGGTTTCACACTGCGTGTTTCAGAGTGGAGGACACTTTGGTCACCACAAAGGAAGAGGGAAAGATCTGACGGTCAAGAGGGTCAACAGCCGGGTTTCATAATGAGTCAAGGAGGGAGTGGAAGGGAGCAGGCGCATGCAGTATATCTGGAGCACCTGCAGTTTATCAGCTGATTCATTAAGGAAGGAATCACATCGCTTTTGTTTTTAATTAGAATTCTCACGTTTGCCTGAAATGCTTAGTCCCCTCAAGACGCCGCTGTTTCCCTTGCTTTCCTCACAGCTCAACGGACTTTTGAGGCAAATTCATTGCGTCGACTTGGAACTCGCTGATCGATCCTGGGCCCAGTGTTGCTGCGTTAAAGCAGGTATACCGGGATATTCCTGCAAAGCCTTGTACTCTACTGGAACTGGCGTAATTTGACGCTCAGGGGAGCCGTATCGCCTAACTATAAGACTTGACAACTTCCTTTGAGGATTAACCAGCACACTTTTAAATTAACTGGAAAAGATCCATTGACATTCTGTTGGTTCCTTACTTGTATTGAGCTGCCTCACACTTGTGTAGGAGTGAACAGACAGATTCAATCCTTCCACAAATGTAGGGCAGAAACATTCACTTTAGAATCTCTACTCTGATTTTCCATCTCTATAAACATTACATGCTAAATTATTATGAATCGTTCTTTTTTCTGTTGGTTTGATCTGAGGCTTCTTTGTTGGATCTGAGTTGCTAAAACTTCTGGTCAGGCTCGGTTTGGTAATCTGCTGTGGGACAGCAGCAGGTTGTTCAGGGCCTATGGGTGGTAACTTGGTCGGTTGCTTAGTTGGTTAGTTGGTTGGTTGTTTGGTTGGTTGCAACAGCCTTGCCGATTACTCTGCACTATGGTACCCGATTGTGGTGACATCGAGGCTGACCTTGGAGTCACCTCCCCCGCTGCCGCACTCTCCCTTGTCGTACCACCATTTGTTTTTCAATTTGTCCAAGAGGCCTTGCTCATTCAGTTTTAAAACTGCCAGGTTAACAGCATTTCTTGAAACGATAAAACATAACTTGTAAGAAAATGCACAGGTCCGTGAGAAATCTAATGCATGGTGAAATTATACTCGTCATTGTAATGATAGGTCATGGTAGTGGGACTACCATCACTAAAGCAGGGTATTATGCACAGTATCTATTAATCAAAGTGCTTCTAGGGGAGGACAAATTGCTGAAGAATTGAAAGAATATAGGGGGGATAAAACGGCTCATATGAGGTAGAGACAGTGTTAAATCTTCTAAAAATAAAGGTGGCATGAAGGGCTTTTTTTTTTTAACGTAGTTCAAAAATTGAAGTGTGCGGGAAGGGGACACTTGTCATTGAGAAGAAAAAGTAACAACAACAAAGATCATGCAATTAGCATTCGTCACAAGTGGCAGCGCAGCTTTTAAAGGCTAAATTGAAAAACCATTGAACTGTTAAATTAAAAGTGACAACACAACAGTCAGGTAGGACAGCAGACAGAAGGAGGAGATCGAAGGGTAGAGAAGAGCAACAGTAAGAGACACAAATATGGGCCGATCGTTAGCTTTAGCCTCGTCGACAGGATTCGACTCTTCTTAGCGGCATATTGTACGCACAAGAACACTGAGTTATCATGGTTTAGCTTGGTGTAAGGCACATTTAAAAGCATACCACCGTTACCTCTGTGTCCGGTTAAAAAAAAACAACAAAAAAACAAGAAGACAGTTACAACACGGGGACATCAGGGTAGGTGGAATACTATAACAACATGGAGAATATTGTTATATTATTCCACCCACCTTAATGCTGAGCCTTTTGGCGTCGCCACTCCGTAGCCTTTGGAGTCGAGGTTCCCGCCCACTTTCATGGTGTCGCACGGCTTGCGCTGCTCGATGTACTCGTTCATGGTGGACTCGAGGAGAAAGGCGAACTTGCCCTTTGACTTGCGCACCCGGGCTACGCCGTCTGGCGTGGTCTTAACAAACACCGAGGGCTCGGCGGATTTCATGTACGACCACATCTTCTCATACACTGCTATTTTGGATCGCTGTGTTGGGGAAGAGAAAGAAGGAAGAAAAGAGATGGAGTTTAGGGCAGAGTCACAAACTTAATGCGTTGCATGGATTTTGTAGTATTTTTGTGCTTAATGATCCCCTTTTTTAAACTTATACCGTGAAGTATTTATAGACATCTGGAAAAAGGAGATGTGATATCTTTAAATACTTCCTGAAAAAAATACTGCTGGGGGAAGTTTTTCTGTTCTTTTTCTTTTCACGAGATCACGAAGTACAAGAATTTACAAAAAACATGTTTTCCTGCAGACAAGCTCTCTCTCCCTCACTTCTTCGCATACTCTCAAATCTGACCTTGTAGCCCGAGGCTTAAATCCACCGAATGTAACAGATGAGTGCACTTCTGATGTGCAGCATAAAAATAACATGCAATACATTTTCACACGCGATATGCAGACTGTGTATTGACCTGTATATGTGTGTGTATATATGCATATATGGATGTATATATGTGTCTATATATTTGCAATAGATAGATGGATAGATAGATAGAAAGAACCCTTGTAATAGTGAATTGACATTAAGAGCAAACATACATGAACACTTGGACTTATCAGACACATTCATTCCTGCAACACTTTTTCGTCTCTTGCTGTGACTGAGGGGAAATGAGCAGTGGAGGCGAGCGAGGTGAACAAGAGCGCCGGCTCAAACAGACAAGGCAGCCAATCATAAAGTGACACAGGCGTGCATTTTTCCCACCGCCTAGGGTCAGGCTTAGTGAGCCTGTAAAATCTGTAGGAGTTGAGCGTTATCTATAATAAGCATCAGTTAAATTATTCAATGCCGCTGGATTTATTTTGGCACAGACATTTCACACTTTGAACAGATCCTAGTCCAGGCAGTGATGAACCAGTTCCCGAGTGGCACTCTCTGTGCTGCAAATTGGATCTCACAAAGAAATAGGCTTCCTTTTAGTAAAGGCCAGAGAAAGACGGAGGGGTTGGAGGGTTTTCAAAGCTGACTAAACCAAAAAAAATCTGCTCTACAGCAAAATGTTTTTTCAGTAGAGCGCCGTCGAATCTGTGACATATGGCTGACAACTGTCAGAAACAGCATTTGAGAATACTCACCTTTGTTTGTCTTTAAACCAAACTCTACTCAAATCTATAGTTAAAGAATTTAGGTAATTTATTTGTAAACAGTTCATTGGTAATTTACAACCACAAAATCAGCCCACAAGTTGTAATGAACTTCATGCTAATACTGCCATGCTAACATACTTAAACTCACTATAATCTACTATTTTCTGTTCTATACAGATTACAGTTTACCTTGAAAATTTTAGTTAGGTCACATTTAAGTGTTATTAAATTTCAGTAATTGTAACCAAAACTATTATGTTATATATAGCCAAGTGGTGCTCTTTACCCAATCTCCCTTAAAACACAAAACACATCTTATCATTCACAACATTATTATTGCGGATTCACAGTTGCATAAAGTCAACTAACCATTGTTTCCACCATTGACAAGTTTCGTTAAAAGGAGTCAATTCACCTCGTCCCCTCAGGCAAGTCTTTATACATTAAGGGGCAAATACTTCTGGGACATTGACCTTCAAGCTGTATTGGCTGTCAGTAAAAACAAGCTTTTTGTCCCCGTTGACATCCATTGTGCATGAGGGACCAGAGCCATCGAGCCATTGAGGGTAAGGTGAGTCATGAAATGATAAGCACTGACAGTAGTCAGAGTGAGTTTGTTGGTCGAAATAATTAACTGTATTCAATGCACATGTAGGGTATGCACATTAGTAAATACAACAAATACTTTCAAACTTTGTTTTATTTTTTTATCAGTCTCACATGACTAAGTAAACAGCCAAATGCCACTGAAACATCACGTGGCTGCACTGGTAATTATTTAGGATAAACAAAACGTTTTAATCATGCCTCATGCACGACCAGCGCTGTGGTTTAGCACGTCCAAACATGCTAATCAGCACGCAGACTCATCACCCAACTGCACTGATAAAAGCCTCCTCTAATGCACTTCTATTAATAAACAAACGCATTAACCTTGACCCACTGAAAGTACTTTGCCTGGCTCTCTGTAATCGTATACAATTTGATTAGAGGCATTTGTCACAGAACATCGGGCCATCGGTGAGGATGAGATAAGACAAGCAGCAAAACATGAATTAAAAGGGCTGTGTGATGAATGTTCTCTGACTGCGCGGAAGAGCCTTGAAGTTGGGCCGGCGCCATCCTGTTGTTTTCAACGTGTTGCCAAGGATGGCGGGTGACGACCTCTTGAGGCACCCGAGATACACTGTAGTCTGCTTTGAAGAGGGTCCTCTTTGTAGAATAGACTGTATAATGGATATTTCTTGTTTAATATTACGTCAACCCATATGTTGCATTGCGTCTTTTGAGGTGCACCTGCTTATTTACATACAGAGTGGCCAAGTGAGGAAGCCCTCTTGAGACAAATGTTAATGCCAAGTGCCAACTAAAATGAAAAGCAAAAAAAACAACCTCTGCTGTCCACGTGCGATCCAAATTACCTGCCACGCGAAAAACAGGCTCGGCGTTAGCGCTAATGTTTTTGTTGACTGTTTTGTCACGTGTGCTCGAATTGCATCTGTCAAGACAGCGTGGAAAGGGCACTAGTTTGGAGGACAATTTCCCCCGAGGCTGCAGGCTCATCTGGTGCGCACGGTGCAAAGTTCTAGATGCCTCAAATGAAGAGAAAAGAATGGATCTGGCTATTGATTACGGGCGACAGAGTGTGCTGCCTTAGTGCTTTATGAAGTCAATTCATCAATATCAGAGTGGTGACGAAGTGCAACCGAAACCTATCTGGGCTGATTCCACGGCAACTTAGACGCTGAAGGCGGATCGTGGCAAAAAATAACAAGATGGAGTGAGCATGTGTCGCGGGAAGAGGAGGGAATGGGGGCGGAGCCTTTTTGGATTTTGATTGCTGGCGAAACGAAGCGTGGACATTGATATGCATTGAGAGTCTACGCACACCTCCGTTTAAATTAAATCCTTTACTCATGGGCCACAATTCACTCATTTACGATTCAAACAGATTGTATCTATATCTATATGTATACATGTACATATATATATGTATATATATATATATATATATATATATATATATATATATATATATATATATACACACACACACACACACACACACACACATACACACACACTTATCCTTTCCATATCATTATTGCTATCTGAGACCACAGTGCTGTATGTAATGACTCTCAGGCCCCTTTTAACACAGAGCGACTGCTCCTCCTTTCTCTTGTGCAAAATCTGAAGAAAGAAAAAAGTAGTCTCCACCTTTTTAATGGACTCCAATTAAACTGAAGCAGCCGCACCGTGTTGCCCGTTACGCAATTAACTTCCCTAAACTGACGGTCTCGGCCAACCCCGCCGACCGACACGGTTACATCATCTATGTGGGCGTCACTCTGGCAAGTCTGTCTGAAGCCGCTTCAGAGTTTCCACCGACGGCGTGTATAGTAACAGTCGGGAGGGTAAACAGGGGTCTGCTTTCCTGTCGGCTGAGCGAACACGAGGAATAAAGAGAACAAGACGTGCCTTCTTGCGAGACAAGGTCGCAGGGACCCCGGAGGCAACCGGCCGGCTTGCTTATTATTCGTCTGAGCAGGAGTCTTCTTCAAATCGCCGCGTCCAAATCGCAAGCAGATATGAAGGCGCGCGCTAATGCATGCACATACCGATGAAGTGTTTGCAGGAATAGGCAATTAGGTGCAGGCATCTGCCTCTTATTTATTTATTTTATTTATTTATTCATTTAGTTAGTTTTTTGGAAACATGGAATTTTTCTTGCAAATTTGCAGTCAAGATTGTGTAAGAGGAACAGTGGAGACGCAGGTGTGCATTAATCACTGTTTTATTTTGAACATTCTTCTTGTAATGCTTTAAAAAAGTAATTTGCTCAGCTTCATCTACGGTAGATGTTTCTTTAATATGTTGCTGGGAAGAAGACATTTGGGCACGCGTGCTTGCGGCGAAGCTGTGGGGGCGTGTCTTTCTTAAGTGTTATTTTTTTTACCACTTGGGGGCAACATAAACAAACGTAAAAGAGGTGTACAAAAAATTCTGCTTATCACACTTCAGGGAAAAAATTAAAAGTTTTTGCAACGTTTTTACTTCCCGAGCCTTTGGAGTTTGTTTTGGAATTTCCTCTCCCTCTTCCAACGCTGCACCTACAAACAACAAAAGGCTGGGAACACCTGTCGCTACAGGCTAATGATAGCGTAGCCTGCCAAGATAGTAAAATCATTCAAAATGATTCTTAGGTCCCTGTTTGTGTTATTTAAACAAGTGAGGCTCAGAGCCTCGGCCCTGTCCGTTCTGAAGACTCTGCGTCCTGCTGCATTTCCAGACCTCGGTCCAACGGCCAATCACAGCCTGCCTGCTCTTTATGCTTCATCGGTGTCGCGCCGCGCTTTCATTACGGCCTCCCCCGCGTCCGCCCCGCCATCTCCGAGCGCCACTTTGTTTGTGGACATCATCACTTTTTTTTTTTTTCCTCGACACCTCTGCATCCCGCAGCACCTTTGCTTTATGCATGCAAAAATGAAAGTTAGGGCTCTGGAGGTGCACTTTGTCACTGAAGTGCGGGACGCCTCTGCCTGCATACCAATCACAACTCTTTGATGCTCCTCGCCGGACGCCAGTAGCGGCTCCCGCGCCCGGCTGCCGCCCGTCTAAAGTTTCGGCGGGAGCCCTTTAACGACGGCGCTTTCCCTCGGAGGTTGCTCGGCGCGTTTGCTCGAGTTCATTACCGCTTTTGTCAGCTCGCCCCTTTCATGCGGGCAGCCTCTAATTTTTAAAGAGGCCTCGCCTTTACTCAGCCCTGCACCGAGGCACTTTGTGACAAGAGCTTTGGGAATCGTAACAAAAGTGCTGCATATGATTTCAGGGCAACCTACAGAAGAAGAAGAGAAAAAAATGTTCCTGCCTGCTTTTCCTTGATGCCTCCCCTGCCCCCTCGCCGCTCCCCATCCGCCCCCGTCTCCGCCTCCAGCTCCTCGGCCAAGTGCAAGTGGCGCTTATTAAACACGATGTTGGACGGCGAAGAAGCCGCAACAGCGTCTGGGCTTTAAGAGCTTGGACGTGAAATTGATTTTCACGCTTAGTAAGAAAAATAAATAAATAAATAAATAAAATAAAAAGAAGGTGGAAAAAAAACGTATCGCTGACTGCACTCAAGCTGTTGTCGCCACAGCTGCCGCATCGGTGAGATGCACGACGCCCGGCACTATGGGTGAGGCGCGATCTCATGAGGTGAGCGCAAAACAATGTAGCTCGCTCATTTTTTCCGCGCAATTATCATTCCTCCATTGTTGCGCGGTTAAATGAGGTGGGTGATGGAACAGCGGCGCGGCCGTCTTTGATGGTCTCGCACGGGTCTTTTACACTTAATTAAACTGCCGCATCAGCACCATTTTATCATCCCGGCCATTAGCATGATCTCGGCTTCTCCGTCAGTGTGTGTCTAAAAATGTAACGGCCTTCCGTGGGATAAAGAAAATTACACTGGGAGGACAAACAGAACTCCACTTCTGCAGCTCTTGATTATTTTATCATACCATGGCACCGCCAACATTTGACTGACTCCACATGAACATCCGTGGCAGAGATGGGGGACCCATCGACCAAACCGCAGCGGTGCGCTGGCCGACGCATGACAGCTGCTGCAAGGAAAAAAAAACAAAAAAAAAACAACAACCACAGCACAACACAACACAACACAAGGGCTTGAAGCTATCCCCGGCATTGTCTCCTGGTAAAGAAACACAGAGGAGGGGAGCGAGCGCCCAAAACAAGCAGCAAAAAGTCTGCAGAAGTGAAGACGCCAAGTGCCCAGAGCCAGTCGGGCTTCCGGCGGGCACGTCGGCGGGCTCCCAGGCCAGCTGTCATGCTTGCAAGGCAAACGAGAGTGGAGACGAGATTTTCCCCAGGAGGGAATCTACTCTTAACACGTTGCCGCACGCAGAAGAGAAACACTGCAAAATGAATCCGCTCGCTGTTGGCTAACGAGCCATTTGTCCAGACTGTCGGCCGAAGAACAAAATTCAGAGAAAGATTTTGGACCAGAACTAAATATTTCCACTGACCAAACACATGGAGCTCATTGCAAGAACCATCGGACCCTGAAGGGAACAACCGAAAGGAAAAGTAGATTCCTGCATCGGAGTCTTACTTTCCTGTCTTGCAGAGACAGGAAAGTACAAATGCACCAGGATCCAGACGTTGCTCTACTTGGCAGCGCAGCTTCGTGAACTGAACCAGGTGAGATCATCAAAAATTAAAGGGCCGGGGAGGCGAGCAGAGTCAATGACATATGTCCTGTTTGAAACGCTGGAGTTGATTTAGAATTTCCAGCTGGCTGATGCCACGCGGCTCTAATTAAACCTGAATGTGTTTCCTGAAAAAAAACGGATCAGAAATAGAACTTTAACTCCTATTAATCAGGATGGATACCCCCTCTGCCTGCATAGCTTTAATTAAAAGTCTCTTGGAATGGCCGTCCGCACGTGTCGCGTGTGATCTGAAGACTCAACGTAATGCAGCTGCAAGTGGGACGCTCATTAGACAGAACGAAGGGAAACCGCGATACCACGACCACCTCGGGGGGATTGTTCTGATGGCAGAGCCCGCGTTGCTCGAGCTGGATGAATTAGACCTAATTGGCATCTGCCGTGTCCGTGACGCACAACGCTGTGTGCACTGTACACCTGAGCAAAGGAGGAAGGGAAAAGTTCTGATGGGCTGCTGGTGGGAGACTGAATTACAGAATATTTATGTCGTGAGCCTCTGGGATGTATCGTGATCCGCTTGCTGCTTGTACTGTAAGGTGGATAAGACTGCGGAACCCCCGGAATATTAAGTCTAAAAAGTCTTTCTCGTTATCAAACGGCTCTATTATGTCGCTGTTTGTCAGAGGAATAAAGAAAACGAAACAAAAACCACATTTGTGATTTTGCATTTCATTGTCTGGAGTAATTTGAGCCGCAGTGGGTGACGCAATTAGACAGACAGCCAGCCAGACAGACAGACGGCTCTTCGTGCCAGAAACGCTGCAGCTGCGCAGCACATGAGAACTTTCCCTCCCGCTGATGAGTAATGACGAGCGTGAGATAAAAGACTGTCACGGGGCCTTCTTCATTTTTTTGCCGTGGCAGGCTGTGATGTTTCATTAATTCCCCTTTAAAGTTATTGCCGTGCGAAGGCCAAGGGTCGGGACGCGTGTGTAGCCTTGCCATAAGCTGAAGTGTCAGAGCATCGGAGCGGAGCGGCAAAAATTCGAGTCACATTGTGTCGTGAGATGCAGCAACAGGCTGTTGCCTTTGAGCGACTAATGTACTAGATTTGGGTTGATTTATGATTTAATTGCCCGGCCAGTCCCTCATATTGCCGCTCATTACTTTTTCTCATCTGAGACGTCTTACAGAACACTCGGCTTGACCTAGTCGGCGCCTCTTCATCAAGTCCAATTTGCCAGTCACGGCCAGCTAGCTAATTATATTTCATGAGCTAACTGTCTAGAGTTTGGGCCCCGCCGCTTGGGCGCTTTGATTGGCCTCCTGTTTTTATCACCTCTGAGCTGTCTTGTGCTGTTATCACGCATTCCTGCTGATAGCTGCAAGAGCCTCAAGGATGCGCGGCTCGGTATTTTTTTTTTTTTTTTCGTGCCTGAAGAGTTCAAGAGCTGCCTCTTTGTCAAAATAGCCTCATTTGGAGCAATCCCGTTCGAGGTCAAAATTGCCGTACCTTTGGAAAATGGAAAAGCTGCAAGGGAAGGGAGAGGGCATCGCGGATCTTCCACGAGTTATTTTTCGTTGTGATGCAATGAGCCTCGAGTGTGAAAACATTTATACAATTTGCATGACTGGCAATTTCAAGCTGAGCGCCGACTGACCCGGGAAGGTCCTGTCTGTGTGCTGTTCCTTAAAATGCTTTTTTCTTATACCACTCACCCGAAAAAACTCCTTTGTGGAGCCTGAGTCCAGAGTACCGTATGCGATCTCTGTCTGCTTGGCCAGATCTTCTGCGCTTTCTATGGGAGACACCATCCTCTCCACTGTGAGGAAGGCAGCCAAGTTGGCCGTGTAGGAGGAGATGATGATGAGGGTGAAGAACCACCAAACTCCGCCCACGATTCGCCCCGACAGTGACCTGCAATGGGGCAGGGGTGGGTGCGGATGACACGGGAGCACAGAGTGTAATTACACCGGCGCGTGGAGCCCGTCAGCCTGTCAAGAGTCACCGATTGCAGTTAAC
Organism: Thamnaconus septentrionalis; assembly: GCA_009823395.1. Classification (NCBI taxonomy): domain Eukaryota; kingdom Metazoa; phylum Chordata; class Actinopteri; order Tetraodontiformes; family Monacanthidae; genus Thamnaconus; species Thamnaconus septentrionalis. The sequence goes on along the minus strand of CM020509.1, from coordinate 15,628,075 downwards.
GCAGCCAGTTGTGTCGTCGTTTTGAGTTTTCCTGTCAGTCAACGTGATACATTGAGAGCATTTGAAAAAAAAGCAGAGGCGTTTTCCCCAAACAAGCTGTGCGACTGGCTCAAAATTATTCCCAGCGATGAGTTAATTGTTAGCCAAGGGAAAGTATTAAGCTGTCTGCTACTGTGTCGGTTAATCACACAAATTTGCAAACTCATTTAAATGTCTAATTTTAGAAACAAAATAAAATGGGCTTAGCTTCAAATGAAGACTGTCCAGAAGGAGAGGACATTACAGGGCTGTAGTCAAGCTGTGAATTCACTCAGAATGCCATCTTTTTGAACATTTCATTTTTTTAACCTCTCCCGCCCGCCTGAAATCTACCAGTGCTGACCCACCTTGGCGAGATGTCACAGCCCTGCTGCATGAAGGCACCCAGCGAGAACCAGAGTGAGTTGAAGATGCCAAAGTCATTGGGTGGGTCAGGTGGCGTCTGCGGGTCTTTGGTCTCGTCTTGTTCCTCCAGGTTCCACTCGTATGGACTGAACCGACTGACCAGGAACAAGACCACGCTCACCCCAATGTAGGCGAACACTATGCACATCCAGATCTCATAGGCCAGTGGGTCCAGGAAGGAGAACACGCCCGGCTTGGACTTTTGTGGCTTCTTTATCATAATGGAGATGCCCAAGCTCATAAAGGGCTTGGAAAAGTCTATCACCTCTTCTCGAACTAGCGTAATGGTGAGAGGCGCGACCGCTATATCTGCTCTCTGGAAACAGGGACATGCACAGCAAGCGTTAGTCATGACCTGCCTGAGAAAGAAGGTCAGCTGAAGTTTTTTTTTTCCTGCTGGAAAAGCTGCAAAACAGAGGATACATCATCACAGGATAAGAGACTGCGGTTACAAAACATTCGTATGCCTTGAAGTCAAAATGTAAAGTTGCGAGATTGTGTTAGCTTCTAGTCGCCACATTTGAAGTTGGGGGGGACAAGAGGAAGCTCACAAGACTATATATCTCTTGAGAAGCACCCCATACTCCAACAGATGGGAGCTCAAGTTTTGTTTGACTTGACTGCTTCCTCACTTGAGCTCGTTCCATTAATCAAACTACCGCCATGTGCCTTTGTCAGAGAAGTTTAAAAAAAAAAATAGCTGAAAATTGGAGACTGTGAAATAAATGAGGGGCCGTGCCCAAAAAGCAAACCTCCCGTGCCAGTCACTGTTCTGAATTTCCAAAAGACGGCTTATTCCGGCATTAAATTTCTTTATTTATTTGCTTTGATTTTTTTTTTACCCTCCCCAAGCTGTTTCTTTTTATCTCCCGCTTCTTTGCTCTGCTGCTTCAATCACATTATGTTATCAACACGCGTCCGTGGAGGTGGTGCTTCCTTTTTTCGAAATCACAATGGGCTTCTTTGTTAAAGGCAAGGGGAAATAATTAATCACATTAGACAGTGTTACTGCAGCAAGGGTGCATGTGATTAATTCAATAAGTGCTCGTCTTCAAAGCAGACGCTCCGTGAAGGACGACTCTCTGTGTTGTACTTCATTGTGTTTTTATGCCCATAGTGGGGAAATAAATAAAAAAACAAACGTCGGGCAGGGGAAGTGGCAGAATTCGTGATGTTGTTTCTTACAAGGTCAAACATGGGAGCAACACAAATAGTCCCACAATAGCGCCATTGTTTCCCCAACCCTGTCAACACAACATTGTGAAGGGTCGTAACCGTTTAATCCTCGCGCAGGTGTAAGCTGCGCTCAATCAATGTGGAGGGAAACAGACCAATAAAATAAGCCGCCTGAAGGCTAACCTTTAAAAAGACAACAGGAATCAAATTAATTTACCGGGCAAAAGGTCAAAATGTACAAAACTATTAGGCCCAATTATAGGGCTGGAAATACTTGACAGCCGTCCAGTTTGGATATACATATTTTTTTTTTTCTCTCCGCCTTTTTCTTCCCCACCCCTCTGTCTGAGGGAAGTGGACTTTTCCCATTCGGGAGATAATTTGGCAGTGGTAGCGCATCACGCCAGGCAATCTCTCCGGGTGATAGTTGGGGAAATTGAACAGATGAGGAAGCCTAACCCCTCATGCATTTTGTATTTGTCCCCCTGTTCGACTGTTGTGGAGGGGTGAGAGTGTCGGAGCGCTGGGTTAGCGGGGTGATTCTTTGGAAGGGGTGGGCAGGGGACACAGAGTGGGTTGGGGTGGTGGGGGTGGGGCTAGTTGCGCTCTCACCCTCTCCTACCCCCCAAGTCAGATGTTAAAACACGGCGCGGCCCTTCTCTTAATGTGTGCGCGTCGACCCTTAATGGAGCGCAAGCACACATGGATCTGGTTGTCTCCGAAACCGCAAACCACCATTTAGCTGTTGATGTGAAAGCAGATTTTCTCAGCTGTGAATTTACAACGTGGCATTTTCATCATACACATCAAACATCGGAGGCAATTACGTGCGCGCTTCAAAGGCGTACGATCCTTCATTCATCAAAGTAATTACAGTGTGTTTGCCATATGGACCCATTGTTTTTTTTTTTTGGTGGGGGGCAGGGGATTTTTTTCTCTCCGTGTACCTACCTCTGTTACGACTGTAAGAGAGAAAACAGTGGTGGCGAAGGGCAGTTTTGGTTGTTTTGTTTTTTAGCTTAGATGCAGTGAACAGCCCTGAGAAATGATTTCATTTTCTCCGTCTTAAGATGACCACCAACCCACCGCGGTGCATGAGGCGACGTTTGACAACGCCACTCACAGCTGAGCGCCCTGACGCGCGATAAGAGCCTTGAGAGAACGAGCAAGAGCTGGCGAGTTTGCGGCGGGTTGGTGGCGACCTTGAGACAGAAAAATGAGATCTCCTCTCATGTTGAAGTTCCTTGCAAACTGTCATGTAATCAGCGAAATCCAGGCTCCCAGTACTCACCCCATAGACCAGTTCACCCACCATCCCGTTCCACGTCTTGGTCTCGGGGTCTCGGGCTCCATACTTCCCATCCATTACTATAGACAGTTTGTACTTAATTCCAACATGTTTGGCAATCTCAGACGCTAAATCGACGCAGTAGCCTTCATATCTCTCATTCCCGTCCAGATTCATATGATTTTTCTTGTACATCACGTACGGCGCTTCCTGTTGGTTCAAACACACGCTGGTTTATTCTCGCCCACTCTCTCCGCACACCACAGGTTCAGTTAGACACAAGTATTTAGGCATGCATTAAGAAGTGTTGTGCACACGCACTCACACGCACATACACGCGCACGCACAGATTGAAGATATCAAACGTTGCTCTAACCACATTCGTGAGGTCATGCACACACAGATGATGCCCTGCAAATGCACAAATATACACTGATAATAGCAGTGCGATTGTGTGGTCACGCTCCTTTAATCAAGCTGTGGCAGCCAGCAGACACCAAGACCAATGCACCCAACCCCAGTTTGAGCCCAAGGGTGCGACTGTGCTGCATAAATAAAGGGAGGGTTCAGCCGGGAAGGATTATTTGTTTGTTTTTTTCTTCCATTCGCAGAGGGAAAAGACACAAGGCCAGAATTAGATTTTCTTTTTTTTTTTTTTTTTTTGCAGGGCTTTGAGTCATTGGTAAGCAAGGTGTGGGTCAGCCCAGAGGTGGGTGAGGATGGGAAATGGGGATGGGGGTGGGAGGGGTTTCACAAGTAAATGCCAGTGACAGGAGTGGGATCAGAGAGTGCCCAGAGTATCTCAACCAGGAAGCAGTTAAAGTCATTTCATTCCCAAATTAAACCAACGTAAATAAATAAGCTTTGGTTACCTTCCAGGAAAAGCCAAATAATAATAATAACAATAGTAATAATGATGATATAAAAATAAATCTACACAAAATTAAATAAAAAAAGTCAACTAGGAGAGAGGGAGCGTGCTAGTTTCCATCTCCTTGTCCGTTCGCCGATGCAGCGTCTCTGCTGTTCTACTGAGCGGCAGCGTCACTGGCAGGTGACGGGACTGCTCAGGACAGGAGAGCAGGCATCGTCCTCGAAGCCAAACGCAGTCAGAGTGCAAGTGGGGGAGGGGGGAGCAATGGTTTGTTTGTTCTGTGCTGAACGTATCCTCTGACCTTGCCTCACTCCACCGTCTGTCTTCGTTTTTTTCTTTCGTTTTTACAGCCTGGGATGTTAAAGATGGTTCCCGGCTTGCGAAGGAAAGATGCCAGCTTAAGCCTCAAAATGGAAACGAAATCCCACCGCCAGAGATCCTTATCGGATTTGTTTTTATTATTTATTTTTATTTTTTTTAAGGGCTTTTTTGCGCACCTCAAGTTTCAGTCGGTGGCCACATTTTGGGACGGAAGCAAAGCGAGAAGCTTAAAATTGCAAATGCCGCTGAATTTGAGTGACTGTGAGGCGTTTTTGGTTTGCTTATCGCTCCTTTTTGTCTTTCCTCAAAATGCTGGACATGACTCATAAAATCCATGACAGGAAGTTACTTCAGCACAGAACGCATACAGGCGCAATGCAAAATAGATTAGAGAGGTGATAACAGGGAGCACACACCCACTTATCCCTCTTCTAATTCTGATGTTTTTATTTTTTCTTTGCCCTGCTCAAGAAACCATTGCACGGCAGTCCTTCTAGTCATTCTCAGGCCAGTCTATCCCAAGTGTCATTGAACATTTACTTGATGAGGACAGACAGGTCTACTTACGTATGCGTTTGTATGCTTTTTTTTTTTTTTTTTTATATTGATGGAATCAACCATTACCATTTATACCATTATTGTGATGTCACTGCTACGACAGGCCACTGAAGTATGGAAAATCAAAATGCTTTGGCACCCACACGGATACAGTCGAAACACTCCCTTCCGTTTCAGTCCGGACAGACTGTTTCAACGTGTAGTGAGTGGATGGAAAGCAACACAAAAAAGATGTGGTTCTACCCGCCCAGGACAGAATGTATCACTCATTGGAATCAACACCATGACCTTGAGTGGCAGAATACGTGAAACACTTAGAACTGCATGGAAAGTGTACCATAATAGTAGTGACCACAATGGTTCGGTTTTCCACTGAGGAGTCGTTGGAGACCTGCGGGTCCATAATATTTACAAATCGCGTGTACTCGTTCCAGTAGCCAATCTGCAAAGAGAGAACAGTGGTAACATAGAACATAGAACATAGAATGCCTTTATTTGTCCCACATTGGGGACATTTGCATAATAACAGCAGCAAATACAGTGCAAAAAGAACATGAAATAAAAATATTATATAAATAAAAATAAATAAATGAACTAAACTTCCAAATTATTGACATCACTAAATAAGATTTTAAAAATAAGTTTCTATGAATAATTTTTAAGTTTATTGCACCAGTAACAAGAGATGCATTTTCCCACAATGTGTGAGCCACCAAACAGACTAGCAGGCAAACCTCTTCAGAACCGGCCCTGAAATGGCAGCGAATAGAAACCTGGAACTGTGGGGTGGGACGCTTCCACGTTTCAACCTGCGCCGGGGTTTCCGTGATCAAAGACGCGAAGGGGAAGTACTCTGGTCTTTTTCTTTTTAAATAAACGAGGCGTATCTGTTTAAATGGCTCGAGAGCCGCAGCCGAGCAGCGCGAGTTCAGCCGCTGTGCACGACTTCAATCCATCCCACCTTCGGCTTCACCAGGTTTAACGCTAAATAATTGATATTCAGGCTCCGCAAAAAACAAAAAGGCGCACATTTAATAATTCACCGTTGAATTCCGGCTCCTCTGCAGCTTCTCCTGCACATGCACCCCCTCAGCCCCCCGCCACGCCGGTGCCGGTCGGCTGCATTCTGTTGCACAGATGCTTAAGTCAAACCAGTGTCAAGTGTTTGTTTGGCCATCTGAAATAATGGCTGGCCTGGCTCGCGATGAAGCATGTTACGACGCCACTGCCAATTGTCTAACTGTTGCTGGCAGTGACTTCACCCCCCCCAACACACACACACACACACATCTGCTCCCCATTTTCTTTTTCTCCTTCCTTCTTTCTCTCCCTCCCTCCCAACGCCTCCCAACTCAGATCTTTTAAGTGTTCCGAGGCGAGACAGGTGTGACGGGTTTTGATACGCATCCGAGAGGTGGCGCTAGGGGGCGTCAGCGTACGTCGGGGGAGGGGATGTGGGGAGGGGCGGGGAGGGTTATCCTCGTCTGACGATGGGCGGCTGATATTGGCAGATCGGCCGTGCGGCTCTGCCACAGTCTGCTGCTCCAGAGGTGAAGACCTGACCTCACCCCGCACACCTGGGACGGATATCAGCCGATGCATCACGAGTGACAGTCACAGCTAAAAGCCTTCATCCTCTTACTGTCAGCAGGGGGTGGATGGGTAGGTGGAAGGGCGGGGGAGGAGGGGCGGGGGGTGACTGGGGCTCTGGGCCCTGACACACTGCTGCCCGGCTTGTCTCATCTTCCCTCTCTCCCTGTCCTCCTCCCTGCTCCCTCCTCTTCCCGCCTCCGTCTCCCTGCTTAGCTCGGCTCTGGTTGGCTGCGTGGAGATGGCTGTTAGGGGCCGGGGGATGCCAAGTGAAGCGGCAGCTCCAGAGGTTCCGTGCGGCTTCAAAAAAGAAATCTCACGTCGCACCCCTAACCCTCCCAGCTGCCTCTTGGGAACATGAGGGGGTTGTGGAAATAGGTGTCGGCCCGTTGGTCGAATGTGACCGCTTAGGACAGCGGTACCCAACCCACGGGGCGCGGACCGGTATCGGTCTGTGGGTCATTTGGCACTGGGCCGCATAGAAAGAATAATTAACTTCCGTTAAATGAATTCCGTTTTATTTATTATCTGAGAACTTTATTTTGAAAAATTATCGGATTTTCTCCGTTACATCCATCTATGGCTCAACTCTTGACGCATACCCACGAGCCAGCAAGCTAGCGAGCAACATGAGTGAAACATCTGTGTGAAGAGGAAAAGGCTCAGTGAGGAGACAGAAGAGCCCACGACTTCCAAGATAAAGAAAGCAACGTCCAACAAACCATACCAGGAGTCCTACCACTAACTTTATCTCGACAGAAGATTCTCGCGCAACAAGCCCACTCTGCCTAACACGCAGCGACCGGCTCTCTAATGAGGCAATGAAGCCTTCAAAGCTCAGATACCAAGCACACTGCATTGAAAGACCTGCAGCCTTTGGAGTATCGAGAAAGACAAAAACGTATGTTACTGTTGTTACGTTGTCGGCATGTTAAGAGGACGCTGCTAATAAAGTTCCAAACGTGTACACAGTGGATTCACGTTTATTATTATATTTAGAAAATACCACAGTTTCCATGCCCGACTGTGAAAATACTGTCTCACATTAAACCGGGCCGTGGTGCAAAAAGTGTTGGGGACCGCTGGCTAAGGATGGGAATGTTGGGAATTACCACAAGGAGGAGGGAGCTGGAGGTGTTCCTCCTTTTTTTTTTATAGTCTTAATTGGTTGTTTGAATGGGAGTTAGTGACAGATTGTATCTGAGCCATCAATAGGAGTCCCGTATTGACCCAAAGTGCCGCTCACCGCTGCCACATCATAACATTGGACAATCAATAGGTTGTTCCAAGTTGCCGTTTTAGAAGAGCAGCGAGTCAGGACGCTGACGTGTGGCAGCTGTGTTTTGATAAAGAGCAGAGCAGGACTTTTGGGAGGAGGAGTCTGACTGCTATGCTGTCTTGAGGTTTTTTTTTTTTGGTTGTTTTTTTTGACAGCTGACGGATCGGGTTTGACGCGAGGCGGCCGCTGCTCCGTCTTACCTTCCTGGGACCACCTGTTTTCATCTCGTAAACATCGATGGTGTAGTTGGTCCTGCGGCCGTAGTTGTCAAACTGGATGTTCCCGGTCATCCCCTGCACTTGGACCTGCCGCGGGGGACACAGGGAGAAAGAGAGAGAGAGAGAGAGAGAGAGAGAGAGAGAGAGAGAGAGAGAGAGAGAGAGAGAGAGAGAGAGAGAGAGAGAGAGAGAGAGAGAGAGAGAGAGAGAGAGAGAGAGAGAGAGAGAGAGAGAGAGAGAGAGCGGGTGTGTGACAGCCGTCGCTTTGCATACGTCGCGGCCGCCGCTCAAGGTGCGTGGCGGCTGCTCCGCCCGAGCTGCCGGCTGCTGCTGCTGCTGCTGCGCGCAGAGCTGCTAATCAAATAATGAAGTGGATATGCTTTAATAAAAGATGTAGCTTTATGGTAATGAGGGGGCCTGGATTTGAGCGAGCGCCGCGCCGAGATATGTGAGGGCGGAGGGATGGAGGGAAGGAAGGAGGGGGAAGGGAGGGAGCAGCTCCCGTCCCTTCTCTCTGTCACTTTCCATCTTTATCACCCTCAGCCGCTCCACTATCGCTGCTTCTCTTCTTCTTCGAGCCTTTTCTTTGCTTATCGGCTTGCCACTCACACCCTTCCTCCCCTCTCCTCCCTCCTTGCTCTCTCACATTCCCCAACCCCCACCGCCGCTGTCACTGCCGTCGCTACCGTTTTCAGGGCTCTCTCGATGTCGATGCCTTGGCTCCACGGCACGGCCGGATTAGCCAGGCAGTCCCCGGCACTGCCGCGGCGGGAGACGTCCACGCGCTGCCGGCGCAGGTAGCGGAAGGCCTCTGCGATCACCAGGATGGAGTCGTGGGTCAGGGCTGAGGTGTACTGTGGGGCAAATCGCAGTGAGAGGGAAGTGACATAGCTAGTAAAACACAATCAGCACACGAGATGTCGAAATCAGAAACATCACAGCAGACATGACAACATCGCTGCCTCTTTCTAAATCATTTTAGCGGTCTCTGTTTAGCAACACTGGCTCACAGTCGATACCAATTTCATTTTTCATTGGAGGTTTATTTCACCAGGAAGTCAGTTTTATTTTTAAGACTAGCATGGGGTAGGACATTAGGTACAAGAGAAGCTCTGTTTTTCTCAGAAAATGCATTACTGTTTAATCGAGCCTGGTAAAGTAAATATCAGTGGTAGTTATGAGTAACCTTGTTGCTGCTAGGATCTAAACTTTACGACTCTCTTTATTAAAAATGGGAAGTCAGAATAATTGTGTTGTATAAGCCACTAGATGCTGTGTGTGCTTTAATTTTCCTCTTTGGGTTCAGATCGGAAAGCAACAGTAACTGGACAGTCATTTCAGAAGCGCCTCAGAAAAATGCCAAGTCTGACTCAAATAGAAGCGATTGGCTCCTGTAAAGCACATCGGCGTTTCTGTCACTTGCTGAAATAAGTTGGATGAGGCTGATAGGATGAGAGGGTCTAGAAAACTTCAGTGAGGGTCGAGACCTTTGTTCGAAAACTTTTTGGCAGAGAGCTGAGGGGACAACAAAAGCTCCGGCGTTTGATTTTGTCTCCTGCGCTCCTCTCCCTCAACTTCGCCTGACCTTTCCGCCGCCGCGGGGTCGAGCCACTTGTTTGTGGACCGCTGCGCCATGACAAAATCTAATTAAATGCCATTCAAAATCCATTTCTTTCTTGATCATTGTTTAATTAGATGTAAATTGAAGCTGCGATATAACCTTGCCCTGCACCGCCTATCGATATATTGATTACACGGGGGAGGCAGGGGGGAGGGCGGCAGCGGTTGGCGGTGGGGAGGGGCGCTCGGAGCCGAGCGGGGGAGGGCGGCAAGGAGGAAGCGGGGACAAGAAAGGGAAAACAGAGGATTAGAGGGAGGAGAGGGAGGAGAGGAAGGAGGGCGAGAGCACATCAAGAGGCGACGGGCCGCATTCTGAATGTCCAATGAAAGACCTTGCGCGCCGTCGTACCTTCAGAGGAGTGTTGCGGGCTTCTGGGAATTCTCTTTCATCTAGGCGCTCCCAGCGCTGCATAAACTGCTGAACAATCTGGTTCTCAGGGTTGACGATCTGAAAGCCCGAGATGTTGGCTCCGCCGGCAAAGACTTTGTCCAGGCTCACGTTGGTGAATCCCTGCGGAGGGACAACAAGTAAAAAAAGGCGGTCGGAGGAGAAAAGTCGCAGCCTTCCTTGGAAACTTGTTGGGTCTTAAAAAAATATTCAATGTCAATATATTTTTTTTATAGCACAGTATTGCATTTCTACACACTGCTGCAAATGAACTTCTTTAGACATTTTGGAACTTTGTGGTTCAAATGAGACTTTGAGGCATTTCTAAAATACATCTGAGGTTTGTGTGCAAAGGTGAATCTTTCTTTCACCAGCTGTCCTACTTTCATGCCGTGTCAAAACAATAAGAATTTTCTAGCACAATTCAAAACAAACCCTCCTCCTTTTTTTTCCCCCTCCCCTGCAGCCACTTGTATTTTAACACTGTACCCCAGAGCTGCTGCACAGACATGTCTTTCTTCTTTTTAGAGTCAGATTATTATTTTTCTTTTGTCTTGTGTGCGTGTGAGCATGTGGGAGCGACACTGTGCCACGGCACGAGTCGCACCTTCGCAGCCTCTGCGGAGGGAAGAGGCAGCAGGGGTCCATGGCAAGAGGCGAGTGAAGCCTCTGGCCTCCTTTTTTTTTTTTATAAAGAGCTCACGCTAATATCAAGGTTAAGAGGAAGCGATGGCTCCTCTCCAAACATGCTTAGAGGAGGTTAAGCGCTGTTTGCTCATTGGTTAATTTAAAGGTAAATATGCGGCTGCTGTCGAGGCACGAGCGGCAAACGCAACCAGGCCCAGTGTAAACAAAAATACAGACGGGCCTATCGTTTGCGTACAAAAGCCTATAATCCACTTATTGTGCATTGGCAAAATGGCCGAGACTAAGTCCCCCACCCCCGTTTCCAACACGCAGGATAGAACCGGTCCCGCTGCCTCTCGGGGGAACAGCTCCCATTATTACTTACAAGATTGGCCAGAATGTAGTGGTAACCACGGCTGTTCTTCCCCAGGGTCACAACCTGTGGGGGCAGAGAAAAGAAAAAAAAACACATCGATACGGTAAACCACCCATGAGATGGGAGCAAAGAACCTCGCATCAGCGGCTGCAATTACAGAGACTCTGTAATTGCAGCCGCAGCCCCCCACCCCCCAGCGAGAGGGGAGGGGCTGCGAGGTTGGGGTGGGTGGGGGTGAGGGGGGTGTCGGGGGTGTCGGGGGTGGGGAGGACGAGCTCGTTAAGGTGGGCGGCTGATAACGAGGGAGAGGAATGTCCCCATCCCCCCACCCCCCTCCCGCTTTTAAGCCGTCCACCCTGACGGAGTTCCTCCGTCGGACGGAAGGGAGGAAGATGAAGAAGGCGAAGAAGAAGAGGAAGGAAAAAAAAAGCATCTTGAAAAGGAGTTTACAGTGCGGCGGCGGCGGCATGATGTAGATCTCACTCGGCTTTGAAAAATATCACACCTTTGGAGCAGAACAGCATGTTTCATCCCACACAAGCCCGACTGAAAATAGTCGTCGGCGCTCTGAGCCGCTCCGTCGCTCGGCTGCAAACCATATGCTGCCTCGCAGACTCCACGCTTTCCGCCTCCTTTTGCCCTGGACGTGCACACTCAAAAAATCAGATTGCACGGGGGCTCTAATAATTCCTCCCCCCAGCCCTTCAACCCCCCCCCCAGCGAATACTTGTCGCTGTGACTGGTCTTTGGTGGAGGTCACTTATTTGTGTGTTTGTGTGCTCCGCCGCCGCCATATCTCGCCTTTTCATCTGTTCCGCAAACACGGCAAACACGGGTTTTACAGCGGAATCGGCCTGTTTGCACGTGTTGGTGGCTGGGAAAGCAAACTTGAATCGGTTTCATTGTCCATTTTTTGCACGTGCCCGTCGGGCATGTTGTGGATCGTTGAAGCGGCCTGATGCTAAGTGGCTGGAGTTCCAGAAAAAGGGGTTTTGCATTTTTCTGTCTAAAATTTTAGCATTTATTATTATGATAAAAATGTCCTTAAAATTTGAGATGGAACAAATGAAAATTCATGAAGTCAAACGGAGGCATTTCTCAGCGTGTGGCTGGGGGAAGAAAAACCTCCAAAGGACGTTTTCACTTCAACCCCCTTTGAACTGCAATTAAGAGCTTTTAATTTAGCCGCGGCTGCAGCGGCCCAAAACAATCCCTTCCACCTCTTGAAACGGCCTCCCACTCTTAATAAACCACTTCCCTTTTTTGCTGGCCTGCACATCTGATTGTTGCCTGCCTGTTTTACTTTTTTGCCTGGTTGCCTAAGATACGCAGGGGAGCACAAACACATTAGCTCTTCACGGCTCACGGCTCGGGCCGGTCGGCGTTTCCTGACAGCATCAATCATCGCGGAGGCTTTAAAACTTCAGACGCGGCGGGATTCTGTGGACAAGGACGACCCAAGTGCAAACAAAGAGGGAAAATGAGCAGATTATAAGGTGGTGGTAGCGATGAGAAGTCAGAACGAAGTTGGTGCTCCACTTCCTGAAGCACCTTTTATCAAAGCTAGTCAGGTCCGAATCATCGTTTTTTTTTTTTGTTTTTTTTCCCCACAAGTCTGATTTTTGGACTTTTGGCCCTGCCTGCGTTTTCTCCAGCCAGCCCCACCGCACGGTGACCCCTCGCTGCGCTAACCTTGAGTCTGACCGCGAGTCCTCCTAACACCTGCCCCGGTGCCGGCTGGGAGGAGGCTCCGCCTTCCTCCTGCCCTGGCCCGCAGCTCGCAGTCGCCCTGGCAGAGGCTACAAGCGACAGCCGCAGGACGCTGATGGCGCGGAGACGCTCCGAAACCTCCGGCAACGCCACCACGCCGACCTCTAACCTTCGGCCGCTTTAATTAGACAGAAAGTCGGGCTGGACTCCAGTGGAGACGGGCTGTGTGTGGTTCCGTTTTTTGCTGCTGACTGCCGCGTTTTTCATGAAGCCCCTCGGTGACGATGAGTTTGATTCAGCAACGTGACAGAATCCTCCTGTTCACGTGCCAGAAGCACACGCTGATTTGATTCTGACCTCAACGGACGGCAATTACAAGTTCTAAACTTTTGGTTGTTCAAGACACCGTTTTGGAAAATGTTCAGTCTGCGGCTAAAAGCACTTGTGCCCGGATGCAGCAGTAATTAGAGGAAACAGCGGGTCTTTTAAAGCTCAGCTAGTACAGGAAACGCCGAGGCTACCAAGAATAGCTTCTTGCTGTACACAAATAGCAAATCAGCCAATTTGCATGGCAGCAACGTAAGTGCATTTAGGCATGTAGCAAAGATGTGAGTTAAAAGAAGAAAGTGGAATCACATGACTTTGAATGTGGAACGTGTGCGTTTGTCAGCCTAGTGTGTCATATTTTATGTTAGTTATTATTTCATTCATCAGATCGTGCTGTTGCGTCTTTAAGTGCTACAGAATCTAGTTTGCACTTCTACGATTATCTTGTGATCTTGTTCTTCACTTATATTTCATTTCTCTCTCATCCCACCTGTCCTATCTGGTTTCCTGTCCTTTTCATTCCCTACCTTGATCTGCAGAAGCCCACGTCTTTCTTTCACCCACCGCCAGCTTCTTCAGGCTCTGGCAACGACCCTGATGGGACTGGCAATGAACCTTGTGTGCCCTCCTACTGGCCCGTTTTCATACCTTGTGTCAGTTCTTTTGCAGATTCCAGTTTTTACCTTCTGCCTCCTTCAAACAGTGAGAACGCAGCTTCTGGAAGCTCGGCTACTTTTGCAATGTTTTCTCCTTTTGTTATCCCCTTGAACTCATCGCTGATGTCTTTTCGGCTCCAACGAGCAAACAAGCCGCCTAACCAATTACCGTTTCCCGGGGCGCTGCAAAGGAGACAAAATTTGCTTAGCACGCCACTCTCTCAATAATGCAATTCCTGTCTTTCACACAACACGCCGGCCTCCCGCACACCAGCCCAGAAAAAATAACCCCAAGCCCACTACAGGCTGCAGATATGAATTCAGCCTGGTCCAGACACAGCATGACTCCCTTCTCCTGCAGGGGGCACTATTTAAAACTGCAGGTACACATTTTGATCAGATCCCAGGCGGCTCTCCTCAGAGATTGACCTTTTTCACTCCATTTTACCATGGCAAAAAAAAAAACAGTGGCTCCTCCTGACTTTGTGAGTACTGTGACGTGTTGGCCGGGACAACTGATAACGATGCTCAGTTAAGTTTTTCAATGTATTCTATGTTGTTGTTTGTTGCTTATAATGATAGTTCTCCTATGTTTGTACATTTTCTTTTCTATTTATAGTAGATGATGGGAGTGGAACTCTGTTCAAGCCCTTTGGGCTTCGCACTGTTTTAAAGTGTGCTAAATAAATAAATACAAATACAAATAATACAAATGCAAATACAAGTTAGTTTAGGAAGCTTAGGTCGACAGACGCCACTCACTTCGCTGAGTTGCTCGTGCTTCATTACAGAAAGTTGCACGATGAATCTATATACAACTATACAATAGAGACATTTAAGATCCTGTGGCGATGCCTCTAAAGCCTCTTATGCCCACTTAACACTCCTACTCCCGTTATTATAATTATCTCTGAGTGTCGCTTCACTGGGCGAGAGCACCGGGATCTTAACTGGCTACCTGGCGCCTGTGCCGTCTTTTGCAAGTCTCCTTCAGTCAGTTGTTAAGAAAACTTTACTTTGGTTGATTGGATAACTTTCAAAATACACCTTTTCTTGCATATTTAAAAAAAAAAAAGTACAATTTGAAATGGAGTTAAACATAATACAGAAGTGTTGTTGTCACCTCTTCCCCATCTTTATCCCTACTGAACTTTTTTACCTTAAAAAAATCAATCAGAATCTCAAAGGAACCTTCTCCTTATCCGCGTTTTAATCATTGACCTTTTCCTACGAGCACTTTGGTTCTCTGTTGATGAAGGTTGTTGTATCGCAGCGCCCGCCCTCACTCACCCCAAATCAAGTTGCCCGTCGCATTTGCATACGCTGAGTTAATGAGCGGCCACATGCACTCCTGCATGTAATTCAGATGCCGCAGAGAGAGCCCCACTTCACACAGGATTGGACAGGAGGGTGAATCTGAAGCTGCATTCTCTGATATAAAAGGGACTTTTCTCTTTTTTCGCCCCCTCCATTTCTGCTCCAGCGCACTTGGTACAAGAGCTCTCGGAGCGCTCGCTAATTAACAGCCAGTGGTGGCTGCGGCTGAGATGCTTTTCTTGGTGGCTGCGGTGTATGACTCGCGAGATAGCCCCGCCCACCTAGAGCCGGCCTCGCTCCCAAAAGCAGGACAATTTCTGAACACCTTACTTGTAGTTGGATGATTATGTCTCAGATTATGACGGCTCTGAGAGTTTGGGGAAAAAAAAAACTTCACTGGGAGGAGTTTTTGACTCTCGTGGATGAGACATTTTGACGTTTATCTGCCAAAATTGGTCTGGAAACTGAGAGGGGACGACCTTGCGAGGCGACTTGATGCTCGGGGATGTCAGTTCCGAAATCAAACCAATCCATCTTGCGAAGCCTTCGCTTTAGTAATTCATAACCAGTTTCCTCTTAGCTGACGTGTCTGATGGTGAGGAGATTAGCGTGGCGGCCGCGGTAGAGGCTCCTCACTCGCGCAGCCGCAGGATTTCACATGAGGAGACGAGCAAACAGTGGACGACTTCCGATGAGCTTGGCAAGAAAAAGAAAAACGGAGGCTAGCCAGGCACAACGTTGATGTGCGGCTGATGTCACCAATAGGAAAAGTCGAGCTCCTGGTTAAATCTGTTTGAATGTGATGGGCAGAAGCATCAACTAATCACCTTTTCAGTTTGACAGAATCCTACCTACTACTGTTTTCAACGGGCTCTTAACAAAGACGGCCGTGCAAAATAAACCTGACATGTTTTGGGGGGAATGCTGCGGCGAAAAAGGTTATGAATTCATAAAATGCCCTTTTCTTTAAAATGAAAATGACTCGAGGGACGAACGGCTCGGCGGTTTGGAACTCGGCGTGCGCGGCGCTCTCGCTTTCAGTCACGTCGAGCCTGCAGGTCACATTCTGTTTAATGATAATGCCTTAATCCCACTTAATTCTATAATCAGAGTTGGTAAAGGAGCCTCGACGGCTGAGGCTGGTGCCTGGGATCTATATTGTATATATATCCTTTTTTTTTTTTTTTCTGGAGGAGAGGGTATCCCAGACAGCGAGGACTGGATGTCTTTCAGCTCAGGAGGCCCTCTGGGGACGACCAGGAGCACCTTTCCTGTCAGAGCCGCTGTCGGCTTTTGTGCCGTCCTCCTGTCTTTCGGTGGGAAAACACGCCACAGCCCCTGCAAAACTGATGTCCGGGTAATTGGGCGAGGATTTGAATGTGCGAGAGGTTCTGACGCGGCGATGCTCGGCATGCCGAGTAAAGGACACGCGCGTCGTTAGCGTAACGCGTGCGACCGAGCTCCTCCCAGAGGAAAACACTCCAGTGTACATTGTTCCCCCTCTCACGCCGTGTCACCTGCGATACTGCGGATGGAGGCTCTCCTTTATATTGCTGAGGTTTT
Organism: Thamnaconus septentrionalis; assembly: GCA_009823395.1. Classification (NCBI taxonomy): domain Eukaryota; kingdom Metazoa; phylum Chordata; class Actinopteri; order Tetraodontiformes; family Monacanthidae; genus Thamnaconus; species Thamnaconus septentrionalis. The sequence continues at coordinate 15,611,743 of CM020509.1, read as the reverse complement.
TTTTCTTCCTCTTTATCAGCTGCCGGCGATCTATATTCCATTCTCCTCCCGAGTCCTTATCCTCCCCTGGCTGCGTCTCCTTCCCTCCCCATCTCCAGAATTTGATATGACAAAGATTTCCCATTCTATATCACAGCCAGCTGCGGATTTTCTGCCAGTTCTTCACATAAGAGCAGAAACAATATACGGTTCCCCATGGGAGGAGTGATATGGCCACACTGTCGCTCTAACAAATCCCCAGATGCACCTTTTCCTTTTTTCCCCCCACCCTCCTTTTCCTCTTCCTTAATGTTTTTATTTTTTTTTCCCACCCGCCCTGCATGAAAATGCATCTTTGTGGCTGGCAGGGCGCTCGCTGCCTGCTTCTCTTTGAACAGCTTGTGTGCCCTGGGCCTGTCCCAGACGGTGTTGACTTTTTTTTTTCTTTCTCTTTCTTGCTTGTCTGCCTCTTCTTATACTCGTGATGAGCAGGTTGCTGCCTCACAGCAGACAGACTCCAGCACGGAGGCTGAGTCTGAGGGAGGACGGCCAATATGCAACATAAAGGCACGTCTGAAACAACGCTGATGGATGTATGGATGGATGGATGTATGGATGGATGGATGGATGGATGGACAGATGGGTGGATTGGTGCTCGTGCACCCGGAGATTGAAAAATCAGCATTACGGAGATGGAGATGATTATCTTCCACTCGTCGTAGTTGTTTGCGCTGCTCATCCATTTTGGCCGCAGACATTTTTCACTCGGCGCAAAACACAATGCACTTAGATGCCTGGGTAAAACATTTGTTGGACCGCCGTGGAGTTAATTTAATCTGCGGCGCAGCGTATTGATGGAAAAGTCCTGAGGCGGATCGAGGCTGAGTGGCTGTTGCAGCAAAAACTGATGATGGTCTGGCTGCGTCGTCCTGTTCAGTATCCTAAAACAAATGAGGCCGGACCCTCACAAACAAAGCCGCCCTCCATGTGGCAGCGTATTGACACTTATACTGTGAAGTAGACATGACTCATGTTTTGTGAGCAAAGTCGGCGGATAACAGATATGGATAGAAAGTTTCTTCGGAGGCAAAAGTGGCAGGAGCTGTAAACATATTTGTGGCTAATAGTTGATTTAATTTTTTTGTCCATCAACCCTCACAGACATCCACGGATGTGCTCTTCAGTTTTTTATTTGACCTCGTGTGAAGGAAAATTCACGCAGAAATCTGTTGTTTTTGTCTTTTTCCCCCCTTATTATTCATTTATTAATAGGACTCAAAGGTCTTTCACTGTTGTGCTTCATCAGGACTGAGTCAGTGCAACCGAGTGATGAACATCTCTTGTTCGAAATGATAATTGACTGTGATTGGGGCTCCGAGGAAAGGACAAAAATACATTTTATGAATATGTACAACGTCATTAAGGGCAAGATGATGATGATGATGATGATGATGACGGCGATGATGAAAAATGCTGTTTGGGCCATTTGAGTGGAATCAAGAGTGATCAAGAAGTGAGTTTCTGTAACTTGTTCTTTAGCAAGAAATGGGCCATTGAAATTAGTTCCAAGTCTTGGAATCCAAGGTCTAATTTATTCTGAGATCATTTTCTAAAATTCAAAAACTGAATAATGGTGGAAACTACTTCCTGTCTCCTCAATAACATAGAGAACATATCTATATGACAAATATTAGTAGTGGAGAGATAAAGCTTCGCCTGTGAAAACTTAACTGCATTTCTACATGAATCACACTATTTAATTGCACTTTTATAAAAACTGTTTTTTCCAGTATACAATGGAAATAAAAAGATATTTCACCTGTCACATTTTAAGGGTTCAAGACCGTCACTTAAAAATTGGACTGGACGCAGGGAACCGGTGGAGCTACGGCATCCCAGCAGGATCAAAATCCCCAGCAGTGCCTCCCTCAAGACGAGGCACTGATGAGAAGCGGCATTCAGAGTCGTGGATTTAATGAGCCACAACCGCACCAAACTGCGGAAGCTTCTCACTCGCCTGTTTGAGATAACGCCACACTCTGTGAACTTTATTGCCCGGCAGAAAGACTTCCATTTTGCACTACTTTTTTTTTTTTCTCCCCCCACCCTCCCAACCTTCTCCCCCTAACTCTGAATCATGAAACTGAGCCGCTGAGCTGCCCGATTCCCATTTTCCCCGCAGCAATCAGCTGCCTGGATCCAACCTTCCTCTTGATCTCCTCTCAACTGCACTGACCTTGACGGATGGAAGTGAAATGTCAACACCGCACGGCGCCGAGTGGCGTCTCTGGCGTGCCGGGTTCCATTCAAACTCTCCGAGACGACGCTAGCTCTGTTTGTGAGCGATCATTGGTTAATGGAACGGCAGCAGCAGGTGGCAGCGGCAGGACTCCACATAACTGATAATGGGCGCCATTTCTGGCGTGATGGCCCTCACAGGAGATGGACCATCCCTATTTCAATTTATGGCGCGGCAGGGGGGGAGGACAGGCGGCAGAGTGCGGTCCAGCAGACCACTCTAAATGCCTCTGACTCATTTCTGTTGGTGAAATCGTTAGGATTATTTTATTCGGCTTAAAAATGAAGAGAAATAACAACAACAGTCCCACGGCAAGGTTGTCGCTTGGAAAGAAAAATGAGGATGTGCTGATCTTCAGCCCCCTTCTGCACTCAAAAGCGAATTTAGTTAGAGGTGACAGGGAGTAAAAGATCTCAGACAATAGAACTAAAGCTGAGAGATATTATTACCACCCCAGTCCCCTATTATTGTTTGCAAAAGGAAGGAAAAAGGGGAGAAAAGCAATTACAGATGCGAGCGCTAAAACGCCTCACGCGATTTTGTAATAAACACTTTTTTTGTTTTCCTGTCAAGGCTGATGCATTTTCTTAACGCGGCTAAAAAGAAATGCCGTTTCTTTTCACACGGGCCCCTGAGTTGCGGTGTGAAGGAAATCCACTGTACGATAATTAAATTAGATGCAGAAAATTAAAAACAAAGCCATTCGGCTTTAAACTATGACTGCGGGACGAAATTAGATTCATAAAGAAAACAAGTGAAACTAAGAGTCGTCGGGGGGGATATCTATCGTTAGGCGGCGAGAAGCCAATATCTAAATGAATGTTAACAAGCTGAATCCAATTGTGGGGCTGATTGCATGCGGCACCAATCAGATGGGGGTTGTAGATTTGGAGCAGTTCCTTAACAGTCGCCAAACTATCGGTGGTGCCTCCATTTCTTCCTCCAGCAGGGGGCGTGTGAGATGCAATAGAGGGTTTCTGGGTGGTTAGACGAGCATTAGCCAAAGGACGTGCCGTCATCAGTGGCTCCTTAAAAAAAAAAAAAAAAGAACGGGGGCGGGGTCCACTCAAGCTCGGACCTCTCGACCCCTGGCTGTCAGGCAGTCTTGGTGCACAGCCGTGTGCAAACACGTCGGCCCTTCAGACGCAGCGCCGGGCTGAGTTCTCCAAACAGGCAGGATTACTGCTGCACCCCGGCATCCGACTTAACGCGCCATTTAAGCTTAATGAGCTAACACAGAGTAAACTATGAGGGGAGAAAACAAATTAATTATTATTTTTTTAATATTTTGAAATTAAGGATCGACTATTTGTGACGCTGTCATAAACTGTCATCAATACCAAAGTGCAATTTGCTGGCTGTCAACAGCTTTCTCAAGGGCTATGAAGTCAAGGTGGAACAGTACTTTGACTTATATAGACAGTATATTTTCATCAACCTTCCACAGTTCTGAAGGATATTTTATCGGCCACTAATGACACTGCAGTATTTTTGCTATTGGTGTTGCGCAATCAGGATTTCCTCCTTTCCCCGTTGCGTTTTGGATCAAGTAAAAAAACTGTTAAGAATTCATCCCCCAAATTATAATAAATAACAAAAATTTGTCTTTAAATATGGTATAAATTAAGTAGCAATTTGAAAATCTGTTTAAAATGTGCCGTGAGGCTCCCATGAGCCTTAGGGAGGAGCTTTGTTGCAATGAGAATTGAAATTAAATAAAGCAGCTTCAAAATGGATTTCAGGTCCCATATTCCCCCTCACGCAACAGGTTAATTTACGCTCAGTATCTCTGTTAAGAGCATCTGCACCAGCAACTATAACTATGAGTGTATACATTTTCAAACAGTTGTCACTAGAGTCCACAACTCCTGTGTGTTGACAATGGGGGATAACAATAAAAACCGGGCCATGTTCGACAGACGACAGACATGCTGATCGCCAAACAAAAGCTGACCTGACAAAAACAACATCTACATATTAATCTTCTACTTCACTAACTATGCAATAAATGAATGGCAGCCCCTGCCACTGACACAGCACCCCGTGGTGGCCCTGTTCAGGACTGTGTAATTGTGGTTGGCTGGCGAGCACCTTCTTTGTTGGAACATGTTTCCCTTTCAGGCAACTTTCCAGCAACACCTCCTCCTTGGCTATGAGACACTGGCTAGCTTTTTAGTCTCCATATGCTCATAGTGACGGCTGTGCCAAAAAAGACCAAAGATGTCGTCACAGGCAAGAGGAAGAAAAAAAAAAAAAAAGTACATAAGCAGGGTATTGGACAGGCGTATTTCTTACACAAGGATTCCAGACAGTTATATAATCCTACGGCCGGACAGGCAGCTGTGCCATTTTCACCTTTATTACATGGCAGTTATTTTGTTTTTTAATTTTAAAACTCACATTGCTTTAAACGTGGACGCTGCTCATGTTCGAATCACAACACACACGTGCACGTGCAGCACAGGGAATTTCAGGCTTCCTACCTGTTCCAGTATGGTGTTGATCCTGTCCACTTCACAGTCGATCACGTAGCGCTTCTCCTGCCTCCGGTCCATCTCCTCGATGATGCGCTTGAACTCGGCCGCGTCGGTCGTGCTGCTCACAGAGCGGGCGGTCACCTGCCAGTTGTTTGCCACCGCTGCCTCCATGATGGCCTGCAGGATGGAGAAACCTGAGAGAGGAGAGGAAGGGAGAACGGTGACCCACAGAGACGGACACAAAGGATTCTGGCACACGGCGAGAGTTATGCCACAGCTAAGTGGCTCTTAATTTATTCTGGAGAGGTTTTTTGCGGCAATCCGGAGGTGAAAGGCCATCTCATTACAATCTAAAATAGCATTCCAGAGTCTCTGGGCTGGCTGAAATACTGCTCGGTCTAGACTTTGCACAGGCACGGATTCACATTTCCATATTAAGGAGGAGTCGTATCATAGCAAAGTGAAAGGACGGGGGAGTGTATCCCCGCATTATTAAAAAAGATCAGCGGGTGATGTTATTGCACTTGGCATCAATTAAATCATGGCATTTAGCTCGGCAACATGTTAGCCCCTGACAGCGCGGGGAAACGCATCGCGGCACCGCTTCCCCTCGGAGGACGGTGTTGCCACCTTCGCCCATAAATGCAATAAAAGATTCATCCAGTCCGGCGGTAAGAATAGATCATTATGCCACCCGAAGAAAAGGGACTGAAGCCCCACTGAAGATTAATGCGAACGTGAAATATTTTCATTTAACAGAGTGCTCAGAAATACCACTGTCAAATTGCATGGCGCAGAATGAGTAATGAAGTCCTATTTCTGGAAGGATAGTTTGCGCTCCGAAATGGCTTCGCCCGTTCACAGTGCGCAGCGGCCGATGAACGAACACGGCGGCTAATAATGCAATCAAGTATTCTGCTGGTATTTCATTAAGCCTCTGACAGAGTAAGTCCACACTGTATGTACAGTGAGGCCCCTTCCCCTTATCTCCCCTCGTGATTCATTATATTGGAGGGTTTGGGGGGCGGTTTAACTGATACAGAAAAGGGGGCGGAAGTAAATTTGCAAAATGTTGCGTTCGTTGATTAAAGCGGATGTTTTATTTGACTGGCAATAACTCAGACAAGTGTTTGAATCAAGTGTTGACAATAAGTCACTCTCGGGCATCTCTCCACGCAGCCTTTTATCAAGTTGATGACACAAACACGGCAATCATGGAAACATGATGAGCCGAAATCTCAAACCGTGACACAGGGAGGTTTTTTGTTGACATCCGTCTTTTATTTTGAATGGCTTTTTCATTTCACATTCTGTCACCTTGATTTTATTTTATTTTATTTCATTCAGCTGAGTCATGCTGACATTAATTTAAATCTCAATACCTCCCCTGTGTGTATGCAGCTCAGCACTGTACCCTCTGGTCCCTCCCCTGATTTGCGCCGTCCATTTTTGAACCTTCATTTTGCAACTCCTGTCTGTTTCTGAATTTTCACCATCATCACCACCACCGACAAAGTGTTTCCTTTTTGTTTTTCATGAATTTTTCAGCCTAGGCAAGCCCTGCCATCACTACCTGCGTTTGGTTCCCAAAGCCCCACGGCCTTGTTGCGACGGTGTGACAGCACAACTTACTGCGCTGACTCACAAGTCTTAACATTTTATGGCAGAACTGATCCACTCACTCGTCTGCTCTTCTTAAATAGCACAAAGACTCTCAGGAACATTATTCTTGGCTGGCATGTCAGCCAAAACTTAAAATATTCATCACCCGCACGGCTGCGAGGATTTTGTTACTCTCTCCAATTTCGATTCGCTCAACCTTTCACTACTCGGTCTTCCATTCAGCTTGGAGTTACCAGGCTTCCAGGTTGCATGCTGGCTCATAGCAGCCACTTCCTGGAAGTCTGGTCCCCAGTCCTTCCTAGATCAGGGACACGGTCTGCCTACAAGCTACATTCCCACTCCGATCCACAAATAGGCTGACTACCATCATGCCAGTTGTTTGGACTCATTTTCTCAGACTTGTCCTACAACCCTGGTTCAAGCCTCCAAATCAGCTCTTCCATTCCTGCAGGTTCCCAAAAACTTCATTCCCTAGCTGCTACTCCGATAATCCCCTGTGGATGGTAACGTGCATCTCCTCAGCTGGTCCTTTCCTTCCAGGGCCAGTGTCTAATTTGGAACAAAAGAATTGGCCCATGGCGAGGAAAAGTAGTTTCAGAGTAGCAGCAGGAACTTGCTGTACTCAAAATAACAACCACTTGATAAATGTTTCATAAATCAGAAGTTGTCCTTAGATGCCAGTGACTCTTTGCCGATGTCCTTGTCTTTCTGGGGCACACGCAAGATGCAGACACGGTGATGCTGTGACGAAGGTCTGAAGATCTTGCGGTACCTGGTGGCACAAACCTCTGAGTGGATCTGCTCCAGATCCGAGTGCGCTGCCCATGCAGCAGAGCCAGCCAGAGTTCCACTCTGTGCCTGTGTGTGTTACCCAAAGGTCCACCTGAGGATCCCCTGGCTCTGCAGCCTTTCAGCCTTACACACAAGGCCTCATGATGGCTTGACTGCAGTCGCCCTGCTGCCTTTTATATCCCCAGCCTTAAATCCTTGTGGCCTTATTGCACAGGCTTTTAAATTTTTTCCTTTCTCTCTTTTCCATGCGAGTGGTCAGACAGCCATTTCTTGACTTATAATTGCTCCTGCGGCTGCTGCACTCAGTGTGTGTGTGTGTGTGTGTGTGTGTGTGTGTGATCTTTTGGCAAGTGGCGCAGCAAGAAGCCAAGACCAACACACTTTGTGTCATTTGCCCTGGGGAGCGGTAACACACTGCCTAGAGACATCAGCCTGTCAGACCTTAAGGTTGTTGGCCAAAACAGTTTTCAGGTCAAATCTCAGAGGAAATTAGCCCACAGCTTGTGAACGCAACTTGCAGCGGCGCACGACAGTGGCCGGATCCTTTTGTGGTTTTGTGGGTTGCTTGGATTTAAGCAACAATTGCTATCCAGACTTTAAAAAAAAAAAAAAATGAAACGCCACAAAATATAAAAGCAACATGATGTAAAAGGAATTTTATGTATGGTCAGACAGAAAAAACAAATTCCTCCGAGTGAAAAACATCAGAGGCTCCTCTGAAGTCTCAGATTTTCATTTGAGCAGTGTTCTCGTCTCTCCCCCTACCTGGAGCAAACCTTGTTACCCAACCACACTGCGGATTACATGGGTGTGTTATTCACTTTTCCCGAGGCGCACGCGCTCAGAACCTCACCAACCTTAGGCCAGCTGGAGAGTACAGCAGTCGTCCCGGGCTGCGGAAGCTTCCCCACATTAAGGGATGTCATGCAGATTAACAGGGTCAAAGTGGTCTCCGTAGGTTCGCACAACCGCTGAGAATGTGGACGTGAAGGCAGAAAAACCGTGTGGCTGAACAAACTCGGCAGGCTGGAATCTCAGAAAAGCTTGACATGTAATGCATAACGATAAAACATTATGTTTAATACTTGCTGTAAAAAAAAAAGACTAATCAATATGCTGCCAACCATTTAAAATACTTTGTTAAACATGTATGTGTGAGTCCCAGGGCAAAAGAAACACAGATACAGGAAAACACTCCCTTTTTCTTTTTTTTTTAATCCCAACATGAAACAAAGAAACGGTGCTTAAAATCGTGGCTCTTATTTTGAAATTGATGATTTATGCTGCACTCATCTCCCGCCGCCTCGGGACAAACTCTGAACTGAGCTGGAACAATTGGATTCATTTAAGATTCACAGAAGATTCCATGCTCGCCTACTTTTACATTTGTATGGAAATTAAGAGATGGAATCTGGTGGTGGTAAATAGTTTGTCCAGAAATAGATTAAGATTTTCTTCTTTTTTTTCTTCCTTTTCAAAGTCAGCAGAAAAGTTTGTTTTTTCGATTTAGCGTCTGAACGAAAAAGGAATCTGAAGGGTTTGTGAGTGGAGCGGCTTAAAAATGGACTCTCTCTTTTTATCATAAAAATAACACAACACAACCTCCTTTTTGCCACTTTGCCGCCGCCACCGCAGATTTATGTCTGCCAGTTGCCTTCCTTGCACCAGAGTCCATCGCCGGCTTCAGCCAATCAGTACGCTCTCCCTCCTCAACAACAATGGAGACCCCCTAATAAACACTTTGGCCAGTGGTGCTTACTTCCAGGATGCAGAGATGGCTATAAATCGCTCACTCACCTCTTCCCCCGGAAGCCCCGCAGCTGCGTTGCATCTAAAAAATGTCATACAGTCGACCACATAAATTATTGAAGACAACAACAAGATTCCCTTATCAGCAGCAATAAATCCCAGCGCCAGGAAAAGGATGTGGTGACAGCGGTGTGTGGCCCCATCGCATGCGACTCACACCTCATAGTCAGAACGCACAATGTAAACACACAGCGGTGCGAGCAACACGTCGACCAGTGTATTTAAATCACTTATATTTGCAAGGGTTATGTGAAACACATGTCATGGACTGTTTGTACAGGATTTATAAAGCTTTTGCATATGTTTTCGTTGGTTGGTTGGTTGGAAATCGCGTCGATGTCTGCAGGGGCTCGCCCGCTCAACTTCTAATTGTATATATACGTGTCGCCTTGGAAGTCGGGACTCCGCCATCATCAAATTACTTGTCACCGGGTCCACTGGCGCGAGTTAATATCCCATCTATACAGTTGCTTTTTCCATTTTTCTGTCGCTGGAGCCGGTGTTGTCTATTTGGTTCCTTTGAAAAGGGCGTTTATCCTTGTCAGAGAAAGCAGATTAGGGCTGCCCCGCAGACCAAAAACAATTCTGGCTGGAAATTGATTATACAGTTGCTCTCAACACGCAGTTTAGCTGTGTGGAGCAACGCATTTTGTCATCACGCCTCTCCAGCCGCCCTCCTGCGTATAAATAAGCAAAGAGCGCTTTGTAGTTTTGTCGTTAGATAGTTTAAGAGCCATATTTAAGGAGCTGATGTGATTTGGTTCTGTTTAATTGCAGCTTAATGCATATTAGTGCGCAGTGAAGCAGCTTTAGTGAGTCATGATTGGCCTGTATGTGTCGCTTTTTTAGGCCTATAGTGTTAATGTACAGTATGTGAGTTTATATATAGTATTTGTTTTAATATACTTTATAATAACCCATTTCTTTAATCATGTTGCGATCCAAAAAAAAACTAAACAATATAGGTAAAAATATAAAGGTAAATAAATGCTATTTTCTGAAGAGAGTTTCCTTCTATCTGCCATTCACCTGCTGCTACTCAGGAGACCAAATGTCATGAAGAAAGATAAGACATGAGACAACAAGACCAAACCGAAATGTCTGGTTTCCTCGACACATGTAAGGTAAAAGCCTTCAAGGAAGTGAAATTAGGAGAGTTATGGTTTAATGCACATTTTAATCCCATCACATTGAGCTACATGGAGATAATATGAACAACTGAGTCCTGACTGAGGCTGCAGTTCACCTTTTGTTGTTAATATTTACAAAAACAACAGCTCTTGTGACTTTACAGAGGAGACGATTATAAAGCTGGGTGCTGGCAGGGGGCGCTGTGAGGGCGGCGGTGCCGTCGGGGCCTTGATGCATGTTTTTCTTTCCTTGTTTTTCATTCAAAATCCGCATTCCAGCTAAAATTGTGTGTTGAGCGCCTCTCTAATCTCAAACCCACACTTGAAACAAGTGCGCAGTCCGCGGACGGCGGGGGTTTAAAAAACTCAATTATTTCTGAATTTCCCTTCAAGTCTTGATCAGAACATTGAGCAACAGTATTGCAACCCCCCCTCTCCCGTCGCATCCCCCACCACCCAAAAAAAAGAAAAAGAAAGAAATCCGCAGCCTAATGATGCCTCGGCGCTTATAACTCAGAGGGCCGTGGTGATGATGCAGCCCAGGCACGCTGAGCTGCAGTCCCTCTTCTCTCCGTCTGAGAGCCGCATCTTAACAGGATGAGTTTTGAAGCGTCACCCGTGGCGGCTCAGCAGTAATTGAATTGACTTGCATCTAATCTTATTGCCCGGCTACTGTGGTTGCCTGCCTCTCATTAGGGCACGGTGCAGAGTGTCACGAGCTTCCATCTCTCTCATTCTCACTCTCACTCTCTCTCGAACGCGCACGCACTCGCGCGCGCAAAGAGCTTTCTCATATCTCGCAGCTGATCCAGGCTAACCGGCCAAATCAAAGCGGCCACATCTGCAGAGGTTCTGCAAGCGCGTGCATCCCCGGCGGCGCGACGGAGTCTCCGGGAGCTGCGGTCCTCTTCTCCGTCGTTCCTCCGTGTTGTTACGACTGCATTACGCTAATCCACGCCGATACAAAATAAAATCTAATCTTCTAATCGAATGAAATGGTGAAAAGCGCAATTAAATAAGTCGTCATTAACGTTTACCACGCCGCATCAGAAATAAAAGGAAGGGCGGGGGGGGAGAAGAATGAGGGAATAAAGGAAGGAGGAGGAGGAGGAGGAGGAGGAGGAGGAGGGAAAAACACACACGGTCTGAGCTCATTTCTGGAGGATCAGAAACAGAAAAGCCCACAGTAGAAAGAGGCAGTGGACGCTGAACCAGAAGTAACAGCGCTTTGAACTCGCCAATCCTTGTAAATAAGAGTCTGATGGAGCGAAACACCCCTGCGAGTCCCATCCGAGGTCTCACAGGGTGTCGGAATCAACCACATTGAAATGAAAATCCCAACTTTGACTTGTAGTCGTGAGACAGACCCAGGAGATGCTTTTAGTTGTGTTTTCTTGAAAGGTTTACTCAGAGATGTGAATCAGGCAAACTCGCACTCCGCTGTTTTCAGTCTTTTTCTGGCAGTTTTTGAGGCACAGAATTTTCTTTTCAATTTTGAAAAATGAACTATAGCAAGATAGAGATAGGTGAATCACTATTTATGCTTTGTGCTTTGTTAAAGTCTCACCAGAGACACTGTACAACAGTTCAGACGTTCCACAGTCTATATAATGTGACGATTCAGTCCTCACATTAACTCCAAGACAGAATCATTTTTGTGCTCTTTTGTTGAAACGCTCCAAGGTTGAATTTCTTTTCCATGCGAGACGGTAGAAAAACATTTTGGAAGGGTGGATGGTTTTTGGGAGGAAAGTGGAAAGAAACGTCCTGTTTGTTGACCAATCATGCTTTTTAATACCAGTTGTGTGACTCAGTTCTTGCAGGCGCAAAAGCTGTGTTGTGCCACAGAGATGTACCAAGCTGTTGCTGTGACTGTAGCATCGATGCTAATTTCATCAGCGGCACATTTTTGTTCTCCTCCTCGCAGCCGTTTTCTGTTTTCGTCGTAACAAAAAACTCACAGATTGCAGCATTCAAGAAGTCCCAAAATATCTCAGCGTATTCAAATCTTTTATTTTTTGTTATTATTATTTTTTTGTCTTAGCAATACTATGCGAACAGTGTGATCAAGCATGTGCAGAAGATTTCGGGAAACACGAAACAATGGCTCTCCAGTTTTCCCCAGACTTTAAAGAACAGCGGATAGATTTTGCACAAAAAACATAAAAACTGAATCAAACGATACGAACCCCGAGCGCAATACTGTGAACCCTCGCCAACATTGTCCTATAACCCTGAAGGCATCGTCCTCTAGCGTGTAAACAGGCCACTGCAACATGCCGATGACACTTCTGGCGTCAATATCTCACTCTTCATTAGCTGCATCTCCGCGTTCCTGTAAACGATAAACACTTCCACAGATGCTTTGCTCTCCGTTGTGTTCTGAGGCAGCCAAAATAAATAAGATGCAGCATTTCGGGCGCCCGCTGAGTGTTTTGCCTCTGGGCTACGTTGGCTCCCAAGGCTCCCAGGATCCCTCCAGTGTTTGCACGGTTGGAGATCAAAGTCAGACTTGGGAGTCGGAGCCGAAGACTTTTTCCTCTCATTAGTAAATCTGCCGTAAGACCGCCACTCTGATTCTGGAAAGTTTGAACACGGTGCGAAACACCGTTTTTTGGATCCCACAGGTGTTAAGTTGTCGGGGGGGCGTCTCGCACGCAGCAGCATCATCATTACAGATGCTCTTGGAAGCCGCCGTGCGCCGCATTCTGTCCACATCATCGCGCCCACTGATGGAGGATTTATATGTCAACCTCAGATATAGATGCAGAGAACCTGTGCGCGCCGAACCCTGCGGTGCAGACGATCAATGCCATCAGTAGCCGTCACAATCTCGAGTCTTTCAGTTTTTTTTCTTTTTTTTGTTGAAAAAAAACCCATAAGATTTGCAAATCCTCTGCGACAGGAATCAATTAAATTTGTACCATTTCTCATTTTTTTAATTTTTTTTTTTTTTTTTTTTTGGTGCTTTTCAAACAAGCTGAACGCGAATCAATGAGGTGCCTCGTTTTGTCGCCAGACTTGTTTGGACTGTAATGACACAAGTAAACAGGAGGTTGTCTGGAGCCTCGGCGGGCTCACCCGGGGGCTCCTGTGGTGCCGTGTTCATGATCCGAGTCAGAATCCTCAGCTGGATTGCAATCAGGAGCCTCTCGCTGTCTGCCTCACTCTCATCTCTTTTCTTCTCTTTGCCTTCTCCTCGGGATGCTGAATTCTTCAAGACACGGCTACGCCTTGTCAGGAAAATAAAAAGGGAGGCATGGAAAAGAAAAATGTGGGTTTCGCGAAAGGTTGAAACGACGTACAAGAGAGTTTCCGTGTCTGACTGCAGTGTTTATTTTTATTTTCATGGAAGATTTCAAAAAAAGAACCACACTCAATCTTTAATTGTGTGACCAACGGACCTCTTAAGGACGCCGTCCCAAAGTCATAAATATTTTTAATCTTTTATTTTATTGTTACCAGAGAATAACAGCCTCAAAGTCGTTGTGGGGTGTTGGACGGTTTGATAGCTGCAGTGAAGCAGAGTGGTTGGGAACTACAGCTACCATCATCCTTTGTGCTCCTTTTCCACTCAGACGGAAGCGGAGGGAAAGTGGCAGACATGGCAAGTGGCGTGGGAAACTGAGTGGCACAGCCTGGGAAACTGCAGCTGCTCCACTATTTTTTTTTTTTTTTGCAGCCTGACATGTAAAAAGAAAAATTCCGCCGTCTGTGTGTCCAGAAATGAAAAATTGAAGGAAAATGTGGCAGACGGACTGTGTGGAGTGGTTGTTAAATAAATGCCAATTGCGACCGTTATTTTTTTTTTCATAGAAAAAATGACCGAGTTATTACGGTGCCATTGGGAAATTTCATGTGATTTTCCAATATCCCTCTATTTTGAATCTTACCTCTATTATTGAAAGGTCTTTGTGCAAGATAAATAGGCTAATCACAAGCTTCTGATTCCCACGGCAGAGAAGGTTTAGACTGTGAGAATGTGTTATTTTAATTTTTTTTTTGGAAGGAAAGTGTTTTAATTTCCCCAGTTCACTGTATACGGCGGCAGCGCAGCGGCACAGCGTAATTACTTGTTGATGAGGAAGGAGTTAATCTCTCCTAGCAGCTGTAAAGACTTTGTAATTGAGGAGCTTTCGGGGGATTGAACCGCGGGCTGCGCCGCTCAACTTCAGCGAGCGCCTTATATCTGATGCTAAACAAGCTCCAGCCAGAGTCCGCGGGGCGAAGCGAGCGTTTTACCTTGATGGCGGCGGCGGCGGCGGCAGTGGCGGGAACGCAGCGGTTAGCGCGCGAGGCGAGAGTGCCAAGGAAGAAGGAGAAAAAAACAACAACAAGGCTTTGATGTGGTGTTTACAGTAGGACTCCAAACCAAAAACAGCCTCTCCGCCGAGTGTTGTCCTCATCAAAAAGACAGCGCATGTCAAATCAAACAGAAGCAGCGTGCCGCCGTCTGTATCTTTAGAGGAGCACACATGCAGGACGGAGGAGAGGAGAGGAGAGGAGAGGAGCGCTGAAAATCCACCCACAGACTTTTCAAAGCTTCTCCATCTCCCCCAGTCTGGCTTTATTCCTCCTCTCTCCCTCCCTCTCTCTCCCTCTGTCACCCTCCCTCTCTGTCTCTCTCTCTCTCCATCCTGTGACATTGCAGCAAACAGACGAGCAAGAAGCCCAAAGAGTTGTCACGTCGTTCAATGAAAGCAAAAGATTGAAATTCCGTTCTCTCTCTCTCTCTCTCTCCCTCTCTCTCTCTCTCTCTCTCTCTTTGTGTGTCAGGGGAAAAAATGTCTCAGGTCAGCTGAACCTCAAAGACAAAAAGGGGGATTTGAGCATCATAGAAAGGGGCCCAGATGCCATTCAACCCTTTTTTTAGGCCTTCTGTTGACTATGTTTCTTATTACATGTTATTATTATATCATTGAGGATGTTGTTTCAATCAAATACGTCTTGTGGCACGGCAAAACGCCGGAGCCTCCGCAGGTGCCGCTTGAAGCAAAGGCCAGGACACTTTGTCATAATGGAAAATGAAAAAGACGGGGAGGGATCGGTGGTGGCGGCGGCGGGGGGAAAAAAGAGAAAAAAGCTCTCAGCGCTAATTTCATGGCTGCTGAAGCTCGCGGTGGATAAAGTGGTGGAATGGCTTTATTCCAGCCCGTGTGTCTGACGAGCGGCGAGGTTTCATTGTGCGTCCATTGTGACGGAGCGTCGCACTTGTCTCACCTGATATTTTTAAGGCCCAGGTGGACGGCTGTGCATCACGCTGAATTACGCAGGCCTGCTGACGTCTCTGAATCAGGACGTCGCTTCCGCAGGGAGGCCAGTTTATCCATGCAAAATCCAAAAAAAGGTGGTGGTGGTGGGAGGCGCGGGTACAGAGGATCCCTATTTCCCTCATATTATTTTGCTCTGCCCCTCTTATGTGCCCTTTCTTGTCAGTGTGTCCAAGCTGATTTACTCTCCTGATGCATGCATAATTTAGCCGCCATGGAGGCGGCGTGAAGGAGAGGGCCACTAAAGCAAGCGCGAGGGGCGCACGCCAGAGTGCTCAGAAGAGGTCTCAGCTGGGCGCAGCTGACGTGACGTTACTTTGGCCGTGACGAGAGCACAAAGACGAGAGGAGGGGAAAAAAAAAAATCAAAAACAAAAAAAAAAAATCAGGCTCACGCTTGACGTGGATGCAGCCGCCGGCCTCCGTTTTACACTCATTATATCACGTCGCCAGCTCGCTTTTTAATCAGCAGCTGCGGATGTCAATATTATCCCTGACAAGCAACTATTTGAGGGAAATGTGGCAGAATGCAGGAAAATACTTGGATGGTGCACAGAAGAGAAACACGACTTTAGGTTTATGACTTTAGGTGTGATTTTCTGACTCTTTATGATGTCTGTTCAAGTGTATTTTAATAAATGTTGCGGATACCAACTCTATGGCTCTCTCAGCTTTATATGGCTCTCTGGATGTACTATATATAGACTAAAGCAAGTACCGGACCTGGGGGGGACGGAGCTTTGTCTGCAGCTGCCCCCTCCCTCTGGAAGTCACTGCGCCACACACATCTGTGACTGTTCAGACCTCAAAACACACATCATCATCATCATTATTATTATCAGTATTATTAATAGCAGTAGTATTCAGACATTGGCAAAAACTGGGGTACACAGCATCATGCGGCACTGGTTGTTGCCCCTCCTGCAGCTGCTCATCAGGATTTTGACAGCGATCGAAAGGACAAAAATCCAAACTCATTGACTTTGGATTTTGGATGATGGCGAGCGCCATTTGGTTTGATTCCTTGTGTTGTTTACAAGGTGGATTTTTTTGGTTTGCCATCAAAGGCATCCAGGAGAGCAGCAGGAGGCATTAATTGTATGACCCTCTTTCAGAACAAAGCGAGCGTCTCTCGATGCCCAATTAGAGGAGCGGGAGACGCCGCCGCTCATCGTAGCAACTGTCTGCGTCCCACATCTGCCTGTCTGTCCGCCTTTTATATGTGCGCTAGCCGGGCTCAGTCTGGGGCTATTAGGCCGAGCTCTGGCTAAACGTCACATTGACAAAGCTCTCGGCCCACTTGGCGCGTCGCTCTGCCGGTTGTGCCAGGCGGCTGTTATCTCGTCCGCCTGTTTAACAGCTGATCAATAGCGTCTGTGGAGAGTTATGAGGGTTTCTCAACCAGGCCAGCTGGCCTTTGATTGATGCAGCCCGATTGTCATCACTGGTTGCGCGTTTTGTCTTTTCGTGGTCGGGGCACAATGATTCCATTGAGCAGTATGATGGCTGGAGAGGAATCTGCAGAGGTGAATCTGCAGCTTGTAAGTGAACAAACAGTTCAGTCCGTCCTTTACTTCTAAAGCTCGCTCCACTCCTGGAGATGTGACCGCTATGACACAGAGTTCTGGAAATCACATATTTGTGATGTCACAAAGGGCACCGATGCTCCTCCCACTTCAGTGAAAACACTCAAAGCCAATTGTTCGCTCTTCCCTCTGGTCCTGCCTTGTGTCTGTTTTAGCAGAAAGCTAAAGCTAAGTCAATTTTTCAGGTGGCTGTAAACAGAAGGCAAAATACAGTATACTAATTACTGGATGTACAGTGCTGTTTTTTTAATAGTTAATAATGCAAGTTTTTTCAGCAATGTCTAGAATTAAAAACAATTTGAAAATTATCTGCAATATGGAAACTTCAAGTTTAGAAAAATATATATTTTTCTATTTTGACATTAGCACTGTTTTTCAGGGGCATTCAGGGGCAACAGTGCAGCATATTCAGTTCAAAATACATTGATTCCACTTTCACCTTTTTCCTATTTCTGGTCATTTTCAAGTCACGTCGAGTCAGAAAATGATTTGTAAAGTCCATTTAAGCGCAACCTCAACCACACGAACAAATGACACATGATTTTATGAGCGGCTATTTCCTGTGTGATTACAAGGGTGAGGGCCGGCAATAACGACTAATCTCTGGTGATCAATACAGCACGTTTGCAGGATCGACTCGGGCACAGGTGGGGTCGGAGCTAACGGAGGGAACCGAGGCTGGAAGGAGGAAACAACACGGGGATAAATTTGGGAGCGAGCGCCGGGGGAAAAAAAAAAAAAAAAAAAAAAGTTAGTTTCCACCTGGCAGATTTTTACTCAAAGGACTGTTGACTTCCTGGTGGCATAATGAGGCTGTGACTTAGAGCGCCGCTTTAGAACTAGCGTCAGCTGCGAGCTGTTACACGGCTAAAGCGGATGGCGCTGCAGCTGTTGTGTGTCTGATCTGTTTTCCCTTAGCGCACACACACACACACACACACATACATATATACGACGTACGCAGTATTGATTGGGAGAGAAAATGATGGAAAGAGACAACAGGGCCGCCGCTGTTCCTTAATCCATCACGGCCGCCGCGGTGGATGCAGTGAGACAGGCCAGAATCATGTGTCTGGACGCGCCTTCATGGATACAAAGCGGCGGAGGCCACAAGGTCTGATTGCAAAAATATCACCTGCGTCGCTCCCTATAGATTCACAAAATGCCAATGGGATAATGGCAGAGATTTTACACTGTCACCTCCAAACTCGATCGGTCATATTTATGTGCTCATTCTCGTTGTTTTTTTGCTGTGTTTTTCTGTCTTGGTGCTCGGCTCAAGGTGAACTGCAGCTTCGGAGGGAAAAGAAAAGAAAAACAGGAACGGCGTGGCGGCGGCTGGAAAACAGTGATAATGAAAGTGAGAAAATCCATTCCGCAACCAAGTAAAAATCCAACATTTTAAAAATGGATGTATGTAATAGGGACCTTTTAGCATATTTCTGCCAGCGCTTTCAATGCATTGACTCAACAAATCTTTAGGTTCAGGATTTACTGTATGAGGAAGCTACTGATGTTGCACGCGTATGGCGTCTAATTAGCTCCGTGGAAGGAGGAGAGTTACACTGGAGGCTCCGCTCGGCTCCCCGTTGGATCAGTGGGATCCAGGAAGTGCACTAACTGCACAGGCTGTGTTTATTTTACACAATTTGACTTTTAAGTACTGCACAGCGGGCAGGTTTTTCATTTCCATGTCATGTTAGCAGCAGCGGAATGTGGGAAACGCTGACTTGTGCAGCGTTTCTTACGGTGCTGGTGAAATAGTGCGTGCTGTGGGCACACACGGTGACGCAAAGTGTAAAGCTTTGTATCATATCCTCTCTTTACTATCATTGATTGCGTGCATGTAATCTGTTACACCACTACACTATTCTTGTCCATTGGAGAGCACCTCATTCAGAAACATCCTTGGCCGACTAGCCAAAAAAATGCTTATTCGTGAGACTGAAAGACGTCGCCACTAGGCGGACACTACTGCGCTAATGCAACTGACCGGAACACTCGTGTCTGTTGACTCAATCGAGACTTATTTTGGCCACAAAGCAGCAGCTCTCCCACTTCCTTCCTAATTAGAAGTGCTTCAAACATTTTCCTAGAGAATTTCGAGTGGCAATCACGCCGCCATTAACGTCGCATCGCGTACAGGCTAAGGCGGCACCTGCTAGCGGCTCCGCGTGCCGCAGTAGCCGGCCAGACGGCGAGGAGGCATCTGGTGGATGCTCAGCAATAAAGGGGAAGCGGAGGGAAGCAAAAGCAAAGCATATGAGCATAAGAGAGCATGGTATGGAGGGGGTGTGTGTGACGGGGGGGGAGCGTGTGACTCATAAATCAAGGCGATGCGAGATTGCTGAATCAGGGCTGATTGTGCCTGGGAGAGACAATAAAGCCCGTAATCATCCGTCTCGGCTGCACAGAGCTGGCAATTATCTGCCCGTACCTGACTCCCAGAGCAGAGAGGGCGAGATCCATCTCCTCGCAACCTATAGGCTCCCGCATTTTTATTTGTTTATTCTTTTTTTTTTGGTGCGCCGGTTTGTCCGCTGATGTAAACAGAAAAGGACAAAACGACGACGACGACGTGGAGAGCTGCTGCTTCGTGGACGCAACTTCAGCTCGACACGATCGCTGAAGTGGCGGCGGATCGAGATCCCTTCGTCTCTTTCATCTCTTCCTGTGTGTATTAACATACACGCACACACACACACACACTCATGCACCCTCTCAGTATATTGCACCATATAAAAGAAGAGTAGCCACTCATTAGGCTGCTGTAGTGCCAGCAGCCAAAGGCCCCATTTGCCGGCTGTTCCTCCTTCCACCTCATGTCTGCTTTCAAACGTCCGTCTGATTTCTTTCTTTTTTTTCTTTTTTCCGTCGTCGTCGTCGTCGTTTAGGAGACAAATTTACCGTCATTTCACTGGCCACATCTGAGCTTGGCGCACGCCGACCGTCGCTTCCTGACGGAGAGCAGCGCACTAAAAGCCTAAAAGCCTTTTTCCGCCGTCCCAATAACAGAGCCGAATGAGCGGCTGTGCTTGTTATTAATCTTTTGTATTGATTGAATAAAACCTCTCGGTGGAAGCTGGTGGTTCACTGTGTTTTTCTCCCTCGGCCCGACGCGAGAATCCGAGGAATAATTGAAAACTTTTTTTTTTTTTCTCCTGGATTGTCGGGGAATCGGTGCTTCTATCAAACGCAAATCAAAGGCAAAAAGCTTCTTGGGGAAAGTAATTAATTGCAAAAGGTATGATGGGTGGGTTCGTTAGTTGAGTGCTTATCTCCGGCGTGGCGGATCAAACCACAGGCTGGCAGCAGTGGCGGCTCTCCAGCTGCTGTGTTTTTCATTGTATTCTTTGTTGTGCGACGGCTGAGGCAATCTTTTACGTTTTATTTACATACGACGTCGCCACTAGAAGTCCGAGAACACCGACGGGGGGCGTTTAGCGAAGAGAGTCATCCGCTATTGACTCTCGAGTTAAACGACCCAAAGACGCATCGCTGAGAGAACAAAGAAACAAAATTGATCGCTGATTGACAGCTAATGGTGTCGAGGCCCATGGGACTATGACGACTACAGCTCATTCTATTAAAAATCTATGTTCATACAGTTGCTTCTTAAGAGGCACAGATAATGTGAATTAAGATAAAGAAGAACAAAAAGCAAGCAGGCAAAACAGTCAAAATATGACAAAAAATAATAAAGCTTGTTTGCATTGAAAGTCAGCACATTTGTCTTGTGTTTAATTCTGAAGGTCCGATGTCGAATCTAATAGTCTGAAAATATTTTCCAAACACATGCCTACATTTATCATATTTAGAGATATACCCACGGCGGCGCTGTCAGGTCGGTTATGGTGCTGAAACGATAAACGGCGGCCAGATCGGTCGGCTGAATTACCTTCCCCGCAGAAAGCGGCCCGCCGCTGCCATTTATCTGCAAACTTTTCCCCTTTCATCAGCAAGTTGGAATATGGGAAAGTCACCCTGATGTTAATCCCCCCAGTTCTGTGACGTCCCACTCGATCCCCCTGCCTTTTTCCTGCACCAGCTGTGATGTCGGGCTGACGTCGGGCAACCTTGAGCATATTAATGTTGCCAGTGTGCGCACTGTATTAGGCTAGTACCAGATTATATTCTATCAGATTAGATATTTCTTGCCATTTGTACAAGTTAAAAACAGGTGAAGTCAGGTACATTGGAATTCCTTGTGCGTTTCCCTGAGTCAGTGTAAGAATACAGTTAGTCTAATAAAAACACATAGCGTAAGTGCCTGTACGACAAAAGGTGCAGACGGAGCATAATGCCACACTCCTAATCACATTATGCTTCTTTACATTGCATAAATTACTACAATAATAAGCAATAGGTACCTAATAAAGTGGCCGGTGAGGTTTTCCTGACACTGCTTCAAGGTCTGAGGTGGTGTGGTCGCTGTTCAGAGATGATGTTCTGCAGAATTTTAACCAGCGGTCATTTGAGTTACTGTTGCTTTTCTATGGTCTCCAACCAGTCTGACCATTTTGACCTTTGACCCTCTCTTTTTCTGATCATTTTCTGGAAACCCTAGAGGTGATTGCGATGATGTGAAAACTCAGCCATGTTCACTTCAGCCTCCTTTCTTTCTCCATTTTGATGCTCACTTTGAACTTCACGTCGGCTTCACCACGTCCACGTGCCTGAAGGCACTGAGTCGCTGCCACCAGCGGCTGATTAGCTTTTGCTGTTGATGAGCGCTTCAACGATGTAGCTAATAAAATGGCCAGTGAGTGTAACTGCTTCTCGTTATCAAATTGAAATACAGCAGATGTTAAAGAACATATGTGTGTTGTACTTAATTTATGGCAACAGATGCAACAAAATGGACTGTTAGGCGTTAATACTGGATGAGTCATTACTTACGACATTACTACAAATAGCAAACTGCATTTTAGTTCGGTCCATCGTATATGACGCCATTAATTTTATGCAAATGCTGTTGCAACAGTGGATCTCACATCACAACATGGGTAAAAAAAACAAAAATCAGAGATAACATTGAGCAAAGCAGAGATGGCTGCGTGACGTCAACAAAGCCGTCAGTTATCGGAGCAGGATGTCATTTTCTAAAACCTCTGGTCTGCACATTCACTGTCAATAGCACACACACACTCCCATAGACGCTCACAGGCGCAGCTCTTTTTGACAGCTCGAGAGCGCAGCAGTGCAAAGGAGACAGCAGCAGCTGTGTAATACGGTCATTGTGCTTCATGGAGTCGTGATCATTGGCTGTGGACTCACGCTTCCTGTCCCAGGGTTAACATAAACGTCTCGCAAACAGTTAAATATCACTTCTTAATAAGAACTTGCGAGTACGTAAGCAGCGCGACATCTGTTGACTCCATTTCCTCCATTTACATCCAGCAAAATCAGCTGGAAGCTGCAAAAACAGGGCTGAAGGAGCTCAGAATCATCTGGCAGCAGAACCGGCTGGACGCAAGTAACACAGCTGAGGAACCGCTGGACAACATAAATCAATAACTCAAAAGACTTCAGATGATTCAGCTGTATTATTATTATTCCTCCTCCTCCGACTCCTCGGGTGACGACTTTAAAAAGAAAGGAGAGAAAAAAACAATCCAATCAACTTGGAAAGCCTGTGTTGCCGTTGTTGCTTTTCTCTTCTTTTTCCTCGTTAGTCCTCCCAGCCCTGTGTCCACGCCGCCGGGGGAGCCGCGCAAACTGATAAGCGGCGACGGAGGCCCTCTGATACATCTGTCTGCCTGATGAGCCAAGTGTCAAAGTCCCCCAAAGTGTTGGATGGAGTGCATCAATAAACGACTTTAATCCCCTCCTGGGGCCAATGTCCTCCCACTAATAAGGGATCGTCTTACACCGGCGGCGGCGGTGGCGGTGGTGCTGGGGAGGCAGAGAGGGACAAGTGGCTTGGCGTGAGCCCCAGCACAGCGGCCGCTGTATCATGTGCATGTGTGTGTTGGGCTCGGGGGAAGTAGGGGTGTGTTACACAAAGGTAACAGGGTGTAAGCTTGCTGGACTCTTAATTGCTGGACTGAGCGACTGTTGTCTTTCTTTCCTCCGCCCACCCAATTTACACCCCCTGAGTTTTGGCTTCCGTGTTACTTCCGCGTTATGAGACCATGGAGCGTGCTGCAGGCCAATCAGAACGTGGCGAGTTCAAACAGGTGCCATTAATACAGGTAACAAGTGGAGGGTAGAAGAACTTCTCAATGAAGAAGTAACTGGTCTGTGAGGGCCAGAGTTCTCGCTTGTTTGTAGGTGCTAAATACTTATTTTCTGCACCATTATACAACATTGTGAGTGTGTGTGTGTGTGTGTGAATACCCTACCAGTCAATAGTTAGTACACACATATGTATATATATATATATATATATATATATATATATATATATATATATATATATATATATATATATATATATATATATATATATATATATATATATATATATATACTATATATATATTAACTTTTGACTTGTAGTGTATATATATGTACATGCATGTGTGTATATGTATATATTTATATGCATATATATATCAAGTCCAGGATTTCAGGTCGGAGGCATCCTGTCAGCTGTTGTACAGGCGATATTTTTGTATTGAAATAGTTTTTGGGCCGTGTAGGATTTTTGGCTGCAGTACCTCGAGTGGCCAAAAAAAATTTTTTTTTAGCGCCGCCAGGTATTGCCAGTCGGGTATCCAGTACTTATAATACATCCATGCTCCTCCCTCTTCCTCCTTCTTCGTCTTCTTCCTATTTGGGGCCTTCGGCCCATCTCTCCTCTCTCTTTAAAATGTGTCTATTAGTCATCGCTTGTTGTCTCACAAGCGCCTCTTGTGCGCGCTTGTGCTTCAGACTCGTCCGCCCACCTCCACTCAGTCTCCTACTGTGCCCCAGACAGCCTCCCTCTCTCGCTCTCTCTTTTGCCATGCAGGAGAGGAAGAGGAGGAGGAGGAGGAGGAGGAGGTGGTGTGGAGGGGGAGGGGCGGGCTGGAGTAAGGGAGAGAGGAATAAAAAAAATAAAAAGCAGAGGGACGGGGAGCAGGCAGCTGGGAAGTGTTGGTCGTGCTGAAGGACGTGTGGGTTGCAGGCGTCCTCGGGGGGTGGATGGGGGGGTGGGGAGGGGATCCGACGAGTGTTCCAGTCAGAGTGACCCTAATTAACCACATATTATCTGCAGGCTGTGTGGAGGATTAAGGCCTTCAGCTCTGGACCCAACAAGCTCGGGCGATGGGCAAGACAGAGAGATAGAGACGGAGGGAGGGAGGGGGAGGGAGGGAGGGAGGGAGGACTTTTCGCGCTACAGCAGGACTTTATCCTCGTCCTCAAAGTGAGCCGCAGTGAGCGCCGGGGAGGCTTTGCGCAGGGCTGGACCACAATTAGAGCTAGCGGGAAAGAGCTGTATTCTGGCAGCTGCGTGTGGATTGTGCGGAGGTCGAGGGCTTCGCTGCGGTAAACGAGGAGGAGCAAAAATCTTTTTGTCCGTCGTGCCAAACGTAGCGACGCTCCCACCCGTAAATGAGGTTCACGTTTCAGCAAATTGAAGTTTTTTTTCGTACCGAGAGGTGTCCGTTATCATAGCCAGGGCTAATGAGCTCATCTTCCCGCAGACACGGCGGCCGCGGTGGCCACTCGACGCGGTGGTCATATTGCAGCGGCTGTCGGTTAGCGGGAGCTGCACGCATGCACACACACACACACACACACACACAAAGGTCTTGCTGGAAGCGCGAGCGCGCTAGGAAACATCTCAGCCGCGGCCGTGACACACCTCATTTCCGATGAAAGACGAGCCAATAGCAACAACATGATTAAACAGGAGATTAACTGACACCCACCAGCCAACTGTTGGAGGAATCCGGGGTTATAGCTCATAAACGTCTTTTATTTTTTTCTCTTTGCTTCCCCTCCAACTCCACCGCGTGCATGCAGTGATGTGTTATTACAAGTGTTATGAGCTGCGGCAGTGATTTATTCCATATTAGCGTAGCACCAAACGGCTGCTGCGGCTGTTGGTGGGAACCTCCAGCTTTCCCAAAGTATTATTGAATTATTCCGAGTCTGTTAAAGTGTTTCTCGATTAGTTTAGTCTTTTTGTATAATCCCCCCCCCCGCAGTGGTTGGTGGTGGTGATGTCAGGGGATTCTCCATCTAACCCGGCCGGGCACACCCACCTCGCTCGGTGTCGTAGAGGTAGACGAACTTCTGCCACTTGTAGTGGGAGAGCAGGCTGAGGACGGCGCCGCGCAGGGCCGGCCGCATCTGGATGACGAACTGCACCTCGTTGTCGGTGGGGTAACTGGGCGTGACGAAGGAGGTGTGCAGGGCGCCGCAGAAGGAGGTCAGGGTGTTCATGGACTTCTTGTCGTAGAATCCAAAGATGGCGTAGACCCCGCGGGAGAACTGCGAGCAAACTGCGGAGACAGCAGAGGGCGAGAGGACGCAGTCGGTTTAGCAATGAAACATTCAAAGGGGGGGTAAGGAAAAAAAAAAAAAAAGTGCGTGCACCTTCACAAATGTGCTCCTCATCACTTTGGGGCCGCCGCGGCTCAACCCCAGTGCCTTGACCCGCCACTAATGACGTGTCAATTAGGAATTCTTGTCTTTTATCCTGACTCTTGATTAGCCCGCTGTGCAAGTCAAAGCGTTTTTCTGCACCTGCGACGCAGGTTCTGCTCAAATATTCATAAAATGCAAAAGCACCTTGCTGTTAGCGGAAGAGAGAGTTAATTCTTTTCTTTTTTTTTTTTTTTTTAAATAAGGACGTCCCAAAGTTAAGTTTAAATTATTCCTGCTGACTGACAGTAGCAGCACCTACACACACCACCACCACCACCACCACCACCACCACCCATCTTAATCTTCTTAATTATCTTAATTAATTTTTAATGAAACATCTGAAAATGAATGTCCGTGACTGACAGCATGACAACACATTTCAAAATTGTTATCACTTAAAGAGCCGGCGCATACGATTTTGTACCATCTAGTGGTGCAAACAAATGTAAAACCTGCTGATTTTTTAACTTCATTCTCCAGCTATGAAAATATGAGCAGCAGTCAGAGTGGGAGGCCGAGCGACCTGCACTGCAGGAATAAGGTCACTCCTGTGTCGCTCTGCAACACATTTTCTCTCCCATCAGCAGTTTTAATCAGAGAAAGGCCACTCTGGTGTGAATCCACCTTTTGTTCCCCCGCATAAGCCGTCGTGTGTGACGACAGGCTAAAATCGCCAAACCCTGAGCACATTCAGATTCTTTCTGATTGTAAATATGTGTGTTTATCACAGCCAGGCAACAGCAAAACCTTTTGATGTGACATTTGACTTCCCTGGGCAAATTACAGCAGCGATGCACTGAGTTTCTAGAAGTGACTTGATGCTTTTGCTGTGGTCAGGCAGGATCAACGATGTTGCCTTCTAACCAGCAAAATAAGGACGGATACATAATGCAGGGGGAAGGACGGCGTTGCCTGCATTAAAAATTGAGAGGCTCCCACTATCCCCTCGCCTGCAACGTGTCAGCAGATATCCGGCTGCGGCTGTTGTTGTCGTTGTTGTGAAATCAAGCAGGACAATGTGTGTTTGCTGTGTTGCAGCAAAGTGGCAGCAGGAAGAGACGGAGACACACACACGGGCGTCACGCCGGACCTGCAGCTCCCGCCGCCACGGCGACCGACTCCTGCCGCTGCCGGTGCAGCGTCGCTCGCAGCATCGCTTTGGCAGCGTCTCAGGGAAGACTGCCAGGACAGTGAGCAACCGATTGTGAAGGATCCCTTGATTCAATGTTCAAGCACCAGGGAGGTGGCTTCAGGTACATGGAAATGAACCCACATTGGAATCATCTGTAGGTTTGGTGTAACCATGCTGAACACTTCACAATGCACACTGAGTGGAACAATTAGATATTTTTTTCAAAAGTATCTTGTACAGGAAGTCAACAGGGGAGATGAGAAATTCATTTTTCAAGAGTGAGTTTCTTTAAATGTGAATGTAAAAAAATAATAGAAGCGAATGATGTTAAAATTCTGAAATGAAATTAAATGAAGAACCTTCATTTCCTTTTAGACATTAAGACATTAACAATGAGGAGCTGCTCAGTCAAACCATTTGACACAATGTAACGACTACTAGCAAGTCACTGCATAGAACCAAGATACAGAGACACTTCAACCTCCTCCTGTAAGGGTCAACAACAAAACAGTCCATGTTATATTTATTATTATGTTTTTGTCTTTGATAATATGCCTCTAGAAATGACTAAATGATTCCTTGCACTATAAAAGGTCAACAACTCATGTGTGTATATTGTATATTATTCTATCAAATTCCATACTTTTCCAATAATTTTTGTTTATTTTAGGGTATTTGAAGATGTTTATGTGATGGGTTGTTTACAAGAATTTGGCGGACAAACACTAACTTACTGCTTTCTAAATACTGATCAAAAAACATGGCTCTGTCTGTAGCTACTGCAGTGTCCTCAAAGGAAACCATTCAACACGGGAACATTCGAAAGCGACTTCCTTCTCTATCATTAGTTGCGCAATTCACTTTCATCTTATTTATCCATGATCATCATCTGTTGTATCATCTGCTGTTAAACAGATCTTTTATTGCAGCGCGTTGTTCGCCCGCCCTTTTGGGAGCGTGCGCGCCACAACCGACCGCCGCGAGTTGGGAAGCTATTAATATGTAAGCGGAGACGGCGAGCCTACAGATGTGTTGTGCCTTCCTGGCCCATCGTGAACGACTGTTCACTTATTTTGATTGACTCTAAAGTGTTCCCGCTGGGTAATCAAGCATTCTTAACATCCGTAAGTACGTCTCGGCATTCCGCTACAATGGCTGGATGACGGCGAGCGGCGGAAGGCGCCGTGTAATCTCACGTAATGGCTCCGTTAAATATTTGCCCTTGATTGGCTGACAGATCTTTATTGAATTTGTGCAGTGGGAGACACCCTCCCTTGAAATATCGGAAGGGTTTTTTTTTTTTTTTTTTTTTTAGGAATTCTTCCGGGTGACTGACGCTGAGAAGGAAACAATTCATCAACAACAGCAAAAAAAAAAAAAAAAAGGCAGGTTGTCTCCCCTCGTCTCCGTCCTAATCAAGCTCAACATGAAGTCACACACGCTTAACGCACGCGAGGCGTGATGGGCGCGCTTGTCAGCATCCGCGCAAGCCTCTCGGACTGACGGCAACACACGAGCGAGCCGCGTTCGCCCTGATCGCCGTGCAGAGCGAGCGAGCGATCGGGCTCACTGCGGCGAATTACCTCATTCCTCTAATTCACTCCCGCCCGTATCTGTCCCGCTACAGGGACGCGGCGCGGGGGTATAAACATCCACTCTCGGTTTCACTCGGGCCGAGCCAAGTCACTCACACGCACACGCCACACTTTCCTGATAAGTGAGTCAGCAGATGGACGGAGGTATTGTGGGTAAGTGCTGCAGGGGGGTGAGCTGCCTCTGTTCCCCGACACCCAACTGGAGAGCCGCGTCCCAAATCGCACACACGCACTCTGGGCTCCAGTACATTGCGCTCATTGCGTGCTCATTTCGACAAGAGTAGTTTTGCTCCCAAAAGGCGACTCTGATGTTTTTTGGCACCTCCGATGCGTGACCAGGCCACTCCTGTCACTTTTTGTGAGCACAGACGACATTTTCTCACACTTGAACATTAAATTAGTGCATGTATGTAAGTATGTTAGCTATCCTGCCTTTTTACCTCTGTATTTCTGCAGAAAACACTGGCAGGAGACGACAGGCGTTCTAGCACGCTAGCAGCATGATGCCACCTCTACTATGTCCCATACAAGTTGTTCATCAAGCATCTTGTTTTGTTTTATGTTTTGGGCCGTTTTTCGTGTGCAAATAGCACACTGCATTTTTATAGAATTGCACTCAAAATATGTAATTTCAATGTAGTTACGTAGTTATTAATAGTTTATAACAGACATGCATATAGTTATATGATGTAAATGTATTCTATTGTATTTCACAGCGGGGTATGCATCCAGTTCTTGGTTAAGCACCACTTTTCTCTGCTTTCAATTGAAAGATTCTTCCTTTGGGCCCAGATCTGGCAACCTCTTCTCCTCAGCGGTGCTGTTCTCTGCTTGTTAGGTCAGGTTTTGTCGGGATTCGCTGACTGTGACCTTGCATCCCTTCTCTTCTGTTTATCCCTTAAAGTAACGGAGTCTCTCTTCTCATAGAGTGATCTGTTATATTTTTGGGGGCATGTGACCTCCGGTCTCACTGCGCCAGATCTGCCAGAAAACTGCTGCTGCTGCTGCTGCTGCTGCTGCTGCTTGCACTCAGGTCACCCTGCCACAGGAGCCGCGCTGCTTCTCTTCACAGTCTAGTCCTCCTCTCTATACAGTCACAAAGTGCAACCCAGCCATTCCTTAAACACCTGCGAGTCTTACAGTGGAAACACTGCGTTTCATCTTTTATTCAGGATTCTTGTGCTTCAAAACCCGGAACATGAACTGTTTCCATAATCGTATTACTTGGTGAAACCTCGCACGCCGGCTGAGTGCAACCCTTCCATCACTGCCACAACCAATCACCTCCCTTTATGGATAAACTGGCAAACTCTGCCGCTAGGACAGGGAGTCTCACCCCCCCGTTCTGCTCGCAGTCACGGCCATTTCCTCAGTTTGACCCCCCAGGGGAACATGTGGCAACACTGCGTGACCTCTGATGGCGGTTACAGTCAAATCGCATTCATCGCCACATTAGAGTCACACCTATTTGACGCTGCGGAAAATGAACCGACGCTTTGGTATTGATTGTTCTGCGCAGGAGCTTGTGTTTTCTCACTCATAACCACTCGCAGGCCGTTTCCGTGGGCAGTTGGGTCAAGATGGCGCCGCCTGTGAGGACATTGAGGGGGCTCTGCAAACAGGAAGTGTCATCTCATTAAGTGATGATAACCTTTAAAAAAAAAATAGAGACAAATATTTTTTTGCAAGGTACAAACAAGGCAGATTTTCCAAGAATTATTTTTTTTCGTCTTATCATCTAAAATTGAACACGCAGCACCAATTTGCCACTTTGCTAATTTGAGGGTGCATGTAATTTTCTTAACTCTTTAAATTTTAAATAAAGCCTAATTCTCTCTGAGTCAGGGGATGAATAACAACACAGAGAGGGTAATGAGTAGAGCGTAAACACTGTGAGTCTGATAACAGTTAATAATAAGGTAGAAATGAGCAGACATTCATTGGCCAAGTCCAGCAGTCTAACGCTTGCTGTCTATTAGGAAACAGTTGTTGCATCTCCCAGAAACTGCGCTCGGATGTTGTGCTTTATCTATTATTGAAGGTCCTTAAGCTTCAAACCAAAAAGAAACCATGAACTGTTTCCTTGATGTCGTACCCTTGTACAGCAGCGACACTGCTCAGATTGCAACGCTGAACTCTCCGTGTAGCCATCTTGCCAAGTATGACACATTCTCAACCGTGTCTTATTTTCTATCGATTCCTTAACTGATCAGCTTTGTTTGCAGCGAGAAAAGTCAAGTTGTGACGAAGGTCAAGACCAGTTCTGGAAAACCACAGAAGAAGATCAGGTAAACAAAGCTACAATTAGCTGTAAATGATGTCCGCTGCTATAAAAGATTAGCGAGGTGCTGCAGAGAGGCAGTTTTATCACAACTGGATGGCATTTTCATACTAAAAGACAGACCAAATAAAACAGCAACAAAGACTTTATTTCTTGGTCCACAACCTTGTTTGGCCGTAACTCCGGAACGGTCTTGGCAGGAGTTTAGTGAAACAAAGCGGCGCCGCAGGTTACGGTGGCCAGGTTAAGCTGGCAGTAACAAATCCGATTAGTACCAATAAATCTAACATTATGACAGAAAGAAGGTTGGTCCGTCCGTCTTCCCAAATGTTCCCTGTTCATGATGGATACCCGGGACGATCCCAGAGGTCTTGGCAGCGTCTGGCTAATAATGTCGCATATCACTTGAAAAGCTTGCGTTTTTCAAAGGATGAGACCCAAATTCTGCAAAGGCACGAATTCCATGGTGCCACCCACCCTCTCCTCCTTCTCCTCACCCCACGTTCAACCTCGGCTGGCGTTCGCCGTCTCAGCCTCCACGGCCGTGCACATCCTTCTCAGGCGTGGCGGTCTCTCTCTCTCTCCCTCTCTCTCTTTCCCTCTCTCTCTCTCTCCACCTGAGTGCCTCTCGCTTCGTCTCCTCTCATATTGTTTCCCCCATAATATCGCCGCGCTCCGCCAGCTGGGCCGGAGATTGGCGTCGGCCGAGATGGCGTAAACAGCGGCGGCGAAGTCAGGAGAGAGACCAGTTCCCCCGATAAGTGGCCCAGCCTCTGGCTCATCCTGCTGTGTAATTAAATAAAAATGCAATAAATGCTGTGCAGCAGGTGGAAATAAGGCGGACGGAGCCCCTTGCAGTCTCTGAGAGGAATAACGAGTGGGTTAATGCGACCCGGTGATTTTCCCCGAGTGTCACCTTGGATTTCCCTGACGACTTGTTTAGTCGGCGGCGCTCGTACGAGCGCGACGTCATTAGCACGACAACTGTAAACAACGTAAGGATAAATCCTCCTGCCCTCCATCTTTTCTCTCCCCGTTTCGCTCCTTTCTTCTCCCTCTGCAGCGAAACTGCCTCCTCCTCCTCCTCCTCCTCCTCCCACCCACCCTGCTGCAGGGAAGCGTGCATCCCGTCTCCAGTTCACTGGTCAAACACACACATAGTTGCGCCGCCCTCGTTCCCTCTCTGTAATCAGGACACTTGGCTGTGCTACGGGGATGTTACAATTTCTGATGCATCGCTTGAGATGGCTGGCCTGGAACGCTCGTTCGCAGGGAGACGCGGCTGTCCTGCAGGCACGCTTGGCTAATTCTTCTTTCTTTCGTTCTTTCTTAAGGCGAGGGAAAGAAAATAAAGAACCTTTTCATGCACCGGGGGTATTAAGGGCCGGAGCGTTCATCTGCGCCCACGAGCCAGAGAGCCGTGCACAAACCCG
The DNA here is from genome assembly GCA_009823395.1 of Thamnaconus septentrionalis. NCBI lineage: Eukaryota > Metazoa > Chordata > Actinopteri > Tetraodontiformes > Monacanthidae > Thamnaconus > Thamnaconus septentrionalis. The sequence goes on along the minus strand of CM020509.1, from coordinate 15,579,758 downwards.
GCGCTAACCCTGCCAGGACGGCCAGGAACTGTAAATGTCAACGATGATCGGCCCTGTTTATCTGTTTTGCTACATTAGCTTCCTCACCAAATCCATTCTTCCCCCTTTTTTCTTTTTCTAGCTCTTAAGTCACACACGGTCCACTTCCTATTTCAGCTTCTGGCACTCCTGGCCCTCACAGCTCCTCTGCATGTTAAATCCAAACTGCCTCTCTCTCTCTCTCTCTCTCTCTCTCTCTCTCTCTCTCTCTCTCTCTCTCTCTCTCTCTCTCACACACACACACACACACACACACACACTGGCCTATAGATCAGAACGAGCCTTTTCTTCGGAGAGGGGACGTTCTCAGCGGGACATATCTGTTAAAGTGCCCTGGGGGGACTGCATCAGCTTTTTGTCATATAGAGATGTGAAGTGCATCTCACGGTTAAGGCCAAATGGCAGCAGCCAGAGTGGAGGGCGACTCCGCCGCGCCTCGCTCCATGAAACATTAAAAAAGGGAAGCTGTTAGCCGTCCGCCTCCATCAACATCTAGCACCTACCTCAAGTTTGGAACATGCGGCGGGTTAAGTGGCATCGGTATCCAGGCTGCGGCAAAGAGGGCGAGTCAAAGACGCACGCGGACGCTAAATGTGTGTTTTTGCGGCTGATGCAGCGTGATGGAACACTCCGGCTTCATTATTTTCTGCATGAATTATAGTTACGGGAGCTAAACTGCAGTTCGGCGTGACCGCTCTCCGCCGTGCACCCTCCTCTTCGGGGGAGGAGGGAGGAGGGAGGGAGGGAGGGAGGAGGAAGGGAGGGAGGGAGCGGGGCTTATTGTGTCTCTCTTTATACGTACTCGTGTGTTTGACTACCAGAGTGCATGATGGATGATGGGAGATAAGAAGGCTCCTCCTGGGAATCCTCCGTCAGCGGGGCCTGTTAGCCTGGAGCTCACCCACCGTGACATCAGCATCCCCCCGGTGTCTGGAGGACGCCTTTCTAACTTCCACCCTTCCTCCGCAGTCGAACAACACACGCCCCGCTCTTCCCCCGGTTTGGGAGATTTGATTTCATTTGCGAGCACATAAACTCTGTTGTCAACGCCCCGGCCGTAATGTACCCACTATTTCACAAAAGCTCATATGAAGACGTCGATTTCTGCAGCCACCAAATGGTGCGTTAGAGCATGCATAAATTTAGCTTCTTTTTTTTTTCCCCAGCAGAAAGAAATTGTTTGGCTTTATTGTGCACACAGATCAGCTGCCGCTTTAGGTCCAACGGCAGCTGGAATGAATAGCATTGATCACCGCCGTGCAATACGCAGCCGGGGAACCCTGGATCCTGATGTTGTCTACACAGGATGTCTGGGAACATCCACTAGAGGTTTATTTCTCATCTGCAACATCATAGTCTCATCGTAGCGCACCAGTTTCCACACACAGCCATTGTTTTAATGTAAATACACCAAACAAAGGTTTAAGTTTAGCAGTTCGCCCACTGCTGTAGGTTTAATATCACATCTGCTGTTATGAACCGCTCCTGCTAATTCTAATACAACATAGAGAACATGGGGGAGCGTCCTCCTTCTTGCCCCTGCATTGACTTATTGACTGGAAACTTCACGGTGTCGTAGGGGAAAGCTGACCTTTGTCCTTCTGATTTTAAATGTGCGTGACCTTCCACATTCAACCTTAAACCGTTTATGTGCAATTTGACCAAATTTCAGTGATTTGTGGTGGGAAAATGTGTCATGTGAGGTCACGGCTCCCTGCGGGGCTTTGCTGAGATATTCCGGTGTTCACGAGATGGGACTAATGCACGGGTAACCTGAAAACAGATTCCCTCTGGCTACGGCCGTCACTGAAAGGCCAGTGCTTCAGTGGCTGAAATTAGAGGGTCTCCGACGACGATGAGGTCGCTGGCTGCTTGTGCTAATAATGTAAAGCAACACTAAGGGAGGCTTACAGGCATCACTTCCTAGATCTACTTGAAGGGATTGTACTGTCGTTCTTGCACATGCCATCACACCATTATTTATTTGCTTCCTGTTTGAATTCTGTTCTCCTTGGTTTTCTCCCATAATAGCTGGAAGATTCTGGTAAAAAAAAATATATATATATAAAAAAATGAAACAAAAATAAGTCAGCTATTTTGATACCTCTGCGATTCAGAACACATTTCCTGATGTACCTGAAGTTTAATTGTGATACGGGGTACACGAAAATGTCTCTATTTTGTCCGCACAGTAGGGCGACGTGACTTGAATATCATATAATTTCCCTAGTTTGAGTAGTGACCCAGTAGAAAACCTGCTCACTGTAATAAACCAAATTAACTTGCCAAATGTCGCAATAAAGATAACAATATATCCATTAGCTTTTGGCTCCGGTCTCAGCGTAGACTACCGTTCATCATTTAGAAGTAATCCTCTACAGTGTTTCATTCTGGGAAACCTGTGCAAAGATACGACATCTGACTTTAAATCCTTTTTTTTAAGCTATAGGAAATGTAGAGTTCTGAACAAAGGCCTTCACAAGTAGCAGTCCATGTGACCAGGTCTGTGCTGCGGTAGAGGGGAAATTATGGGAAAAAAGAAAGAAAAAAGAGCTTTCAAAATGTATAAATAATAGATACAATCTGCCAGGAGTTTTTAATGGAGAAATACATGATGTACAATAATAAATAAAATAAAACTCTGGGAAATGAAAGCGATATTTTGCAGTATTAAAAATAGCTGTCAACGTTTTTTTAAAAGACCCTTAATCATTTATTTTGAACTATTCATTTCCAACAATGTTTTGCTGCTTTGTGCATGGCTAGTAAGCTTCTAGTAGGCTGACTGACCGATGACTGGCTGAGCACTGCAGATGCAGATGACGGTGTCATGATGTACGTCTGTGATTCGGTGGTGATATTTTTAATCGGACTAATCGGATTACGAAAGTCTCTCTGTCTGCAAATAAATTACATGTGTGTGAATATATACTGTGTATATATATATATACATAATGTTAATTCATTAGTATTGCAAGACATATCAAGCATCAAGCGTTTGCTCTGCTGCCGGCTAGAAAGATTACTGAGGTTGGAGGTTCCCCACTAGCATTCACTTCCTGTTCACTGAAGTTCATTACCCATTCTCTTTTCTCTCTGCCTTCCCCTCAGCAGCCCTTTAAGCAGGGGCTCTTTTCTCCTCTCTCCACCTGCTATCTTGATGATAAAGTCCTGTACTTGTGTGAGTGGCCAGTGAGCAATCCCCGAAGGACTGGATGACTCTCAACTCAATCTCCTCCTGACAGATATTTTCACCTTGAAGGTCTGACCACGGTGCTTTTGTTTGACCAGCGAGCGGCGGCGGACTGAGCAGTTCAAACAGACTGGCGCGTCGCGGAGAATCGCTACGTGTGCTGATGCAGTCATTATCGCCTCCTTCCATTTGACTAAGCAAAAATAATTATGCGGGGGCAAAGGCAACAGAAGGCCCGGACAGGTTTGAATGCTCAGCCATTCCAATAGTCGAGATAACAATGTTACAATGACAGCTATGAGATTGGACTTTTTGCTGAATGGCCCCGGGGAAAATCAGTTCGCTAGGACTTTGCCGATAAATGCAAAGATCCCATTTTGCTTTGACACATGCAATCAAGGACCATCTATACGTTCCGATTGCAAATGAAAAGCCCTCAGCCTCCTCCTCCACTATGAGAGTGCGCGCCCAGATCCCATCTTATCATGCTGAACAAACAGCCGTCCCCTTCTCCAACGGGCTGATGCAGCCCACCGTTTGCTGCAATGCAGGGGCGAAGGCAGAGTGCTCCTGGACTTCTCCCGTCCTTGCAAAGATGAGCTCTCCCCTCGACTCCGGCAACACGTCCACCTTTGACTGCGCAACGGTGTGCATCTTAACGGAGGATTCGGCCGAGTGCGAAACATGTAAGACTTCTGATATTCTTTAATTGGATTTCCGAGGAAGCTGGTGACAAAGTCCCTCACACACCACTAATCCTCCAAATCAGCATTGCAGGGGCTGAGGCGGACTCGTATATGGAGGAAGGAATTGGAATGGAGCATGTGGCAGGGAAGCATGCCAGGATGACTGATGAAGAGTGTTGGGGGTACAAAAGATGGACAGCAGCTGAAAGCATGGGAACGTCACCTCACATACACAGGCTAATCATTATCTGAGGGCTGCGACTGGAGACAAGTTAGAGGAGAGAGGAAGCCCGGAACATCTGCGGCTGGGAAAAAAATGTGGAAAGGAAGGAGAAGGTCCAGCGTGTCGGACAACAGCATCCGAGCCGGTGCTGTCAGAAATGGTCTGGGGTTGTGCCTTCACAACAAATTGGAGGGATTAGCTGTGCTGGATGAGAGGAGGCACTTCATGGACTTGATGATGGATGCCTTTAAGACACAAGGACAAACGAGTCTCCAGTCTCACACGGGGAGATTAAAATGATGGAAGCTGCACCGTATTCAACCTTAGTCAAGGAGCTCTGGGAGCACACAAGAAATATTGGTGCTGATATTTCAGGTGAGACCCCTGACTGACTTGTTTTAAGTCCAATTCTTCAAAGCAAGGGAAATACCTGGCAGCGATGATGCTGCTTTGTTCCCGCCGTTATTTGGGTTGATCCAAAGTAAACTTTGTGGATGTCTGGCAGGCACATATATTTTTCCATCAATGTCAAAATGCTGGTTGTTTGTCCTGCCCCTCTGCACGCATCAATTTTATCTGATCCCCAGCCTCGCTGGCTAAACTCGTTTCTGTTTGTCATTTTCTCTTTCCCTCAGCACCAAGACAGGACAGAAATGAGTCTTGAAATTCCCATATTCTAGCTGGAGTGCTAGCCCGCTGAGTTTAATGCTTCCTGACTTGTTGTTTTTGTCCTTTGGGGAGATTTGTGAGCTCGGTGTCTTGTGCCGTGGCTCGCATGTACACGCGTAACGAGGAGTGTGCTGCACGGGGGCCACCAGGAGCCGATGAATATCAGCCAATCTTGCGAGGTTCACTTCCTGTGCGCGTAAACTAAGCCTTTGCCCCTGGCGTCCCTAATCAAATTACATGTCACAATTCATTTCTCGTGGCGTTGAAATAAACCGAGCTGGGGCTATTGAGGGATTAGCATGGGGTTGAATTTTAAAACGGCACCACTCCAGACCGGGCCCTCCCAGCTGCTTGCCTCTGTCTGAAGAATAATGGAATAAGTGAGCGGGGACAGGAGATGGAAGCCGTTGTTTAACCTTGAAGACATCACGTAAAGGATCCTGTCTCCTTCTTAGCCTCAATCCAGGCCTGGTTAAGTATGTGGAGTCCAGTGCCACTTTTCATCTTATTAGCGCCCTCGCTGAGGCGATGCCCCGTCCCTGAATGATAATTCTGGAAGAAGTGACAACAGAGCGAGGAGGAAGGGGTGGAGATGGAAAAACTGAGGGCTACTGCAGCGGGGTTAGCTGAGATCCTTTATATGAGGGCCGCTCCTGACATGCAGACCCTGGGATATGCCTTTCCTCACCTTTCTCGCCGTTCTCTGCAAAACCTAATAAAGGCCTTCAGCGAGGGACTTCTCCAAAGAGCCATTTCAAATAGACGGATGAGAGTAAAGAGTTTTTTTTTTTGTTTTTTTTTTGGCCGCGTCAGATGAAAAGATGTGCTCCATTTTATTCCCAGCGGACCTCTCATTGTCTGAAAGTGCGCCGGGCACCGTCGCCGATAAGAGTAATTTCAGTCTAATTTGGTGGAAGTCTGATACCCCGTCTGATATGGTCAATGCACCGTAATGTAGTCAAGCTGGAATAAGCTGGAGAGATCAGCCTCATGACACCGTGATACTGACTCTCTCCCCAATGGGTGAAGGAAGCGTGGCAGAGAGGAACACTGAACTGACTGTCAAGCTCATTTTCCATCGAATAAGGATTTCTTTTTTTTTTTTTTCAATGGGAAAGTTTGCCTTCCTGAAACGGCAAAAAATATCTGACACCACTGCATCGTTTGCAGCGTCATATACAAATAGGTTCACTCTGGGGTTGGAATAGGAATAATCTCTGGACTGTTGACTTTATATAATACAGTAAAACCAGTACCTACGTACCTACCTTATATTTACCTTAATGTTAAATATGATCGTATAAGGTACGATAACTTTATTGCCATTACTCGCAACCCAAGTAATTTTGCATAGAATTGGATCATAGAAGACAAAACACTAGACAAATCAGGGACCCTGAGCCTATTTTGCGATACAAAACACCTCACATTAGCAAGGTTTGTCCCTCACATGCTAGTGCAAGTCATTGCCAAAACCTGAATTTATAACAGAATACAGTGAAATTCGAAGAATGTCAGGCAGAAAGACAAACCTTTTTCGGTGCTCTTTAGAATGAAAGGAACACACTATCATCTTCTTAGATTTTAATATTTGATAAAACCACAACTTGGCAATTTTAGCAAAAAACTGATTCCCAGCACTGCTACTGCTCACCTCAAAGGACGGCTCAAATGCAGAGTAAAAAGATTTGCATCCCCTGGGATGTGACAATGAGTGGGACTTTAGTTTTATCTTGAACCTCATCTACATTTCATTTCTTCACTAACTAAAGAGAGAACGCTAAATATGGCCGTCAACATTCACTGACTTTTTTTTTTTGAAAAAAGACTCTGGCTACTTGGGAGCAAATTTCCGACTTAAGCTTCTTTTTGCATAAAGGAGCCAAAGTCTATATCCCCCTGCAGCTTAGGGATTGGCCAACAGAGGCAGCAGTAGCAGCTATATACAATAGGCAGGAGAAAAATGTGCTACTGTTGGCTACAGGAAGCAGTTCTCATCATGGAATGTTTCAGAAAGGTTGGTTATTCAGGCTCGGTGTCCGTTTGCAATCTAAAGGGCAGGATGCTGATCCAGGAAAATGCATCATGGGGTGATTTAAAAAGGCCTAAAAAAATAAAATAGTCTTGTGTTTTTGACAGCTTTCCTTGTCATTTATTATGATATAAAGGGAGAAGCCTTAACTCACGGAAAAACAAAAAACAGTTCCATTTTGAAAAATTATGATAATAATAATAGTAAAAAATAAAAAATCTGCATCTGAATTGCCAGCGGTGATAATCACCGCGTTTGGCTGCCGTCTGCCACCGAACAAATGGCACACAGTCGTCCTGGAGAGCCAGCCATCGTCCTCTCAGCTCAGCAGGACAGGTTATGTGCAAAAAGATGTAGGGCGGCTCATATCTCTCCTGCTATTTGTTTTGCGATCCAGCTCGCAGTCGCACACAGGCGCTGGGGTCTGTCACCTTATCGCTCCATCTTTAGCACTCTGCCCCCCTCCCGCCCCCGCCTCCGCTTTTCTACCCCCGTTATTCCTTTTCTCATAAACATAGCTGAGCCACTGGACTCTCCCAAGTCCTTTTTCATCATATCCCGGCACTGTCGGGGCTGCAAAGGGCAGCGGCATCTGAGAGAAGCTTCCTCATTGAGGCCCGTTGGAATGGATTCACTCCAAACGGCCTTTTCATTCTGCAGCTGCGATGGATTAGCTCTGTCATGGCTCCAGATGAGGTTTTTGCCTTCCTGATCTCGCATGCCATGCGGAGCTCAAATGAAGCCGCGCCGCCGGAAAAAAAGTAAGGGAAGGAAAACGGGCCGGGTTTTTGGGGGTGGTCGGTGGAGGGGGGGGTGGAAATTAAAGGACGGTAATGGCGCTAGCGGGGGGGCCGAGCCGATCGCTCGATGATAGAACACTTCAATATTTCATCCCAGACTCATGCATGGACACACAAACGTGGACAGCGGTCCCCTGGAGCAACCGCCCACAGGTTTTTACGTAGCCATGTGTGAAATGGCGAGAGCCACACAACAGCACTCTCCAAATTAACCATTGGAGGGAGAAACGGAGGAGGGTCACGGCTGAGCGAGCACATCATGTTCACTTAATTCTCACTCATGGGGATAGCGAGCGCTAAGGACAGGCGGAGCAGCGAGGGGCGCGCCGGAGACAAACAGTGCCGCGCCGTGACGTGACGTTTCTCTTTCGCCTTTTGCGCCCAAAAGGGAGATGGTGGGGTGGTGGTGGTGGGGGAATGGGGGGGCTGCTGCAGCTCCGCAATTTGCCTTCAAACCGAGTCCGTCCGAGCGCATTACCGCCGGCCGTTAGCGCGGCGTCGTTCCCGCCGATTCGATTGCGCTCGCCACGTCCAATCGGGGGAAACGGTCGGAGCCGCGCGCTGACAACACAGATCAAGTGGTTTTAATGGTCAGGGGTTGGATCCCCAGAACCCCCCCCCCCCCCTCCCACACCCTCCCCTACGCAGCACGCCAGGAGATATTTCTGTTTCACTGTCATCAGCACTTTATTCCGGCACGTCAACAGATCCTCGCGCCTCAACTCCCGACATCTGCTGCACTCCTCAATCTACAACTGCAATCACAGTGGCGGTAATTGTCTATAAAACCGCGCCGCTCCCCAGAGGTGTTGGTCCGCATTACGCCTTTTCATTACATAAGACGTGTTTAATATTAACCGCGGAGGCTATCTGTGGCACGGCGTGTCTTATTTGCATCTCTGTATTACTGCAAGGAAAATGCTAATATCCTGTCTTTTTATTCCCCCTCTTGCCCCACACCCCCACCCCCTGCTCTTCCATGCTCTCCTTCAGCCTGCATGCTAGAGTGCCCCTACACTAGTTTCACAAGGTTATGATGCTTCAGTGGCCCCGGCGACTGTGAACTGTCACAAGCAATCAGTTATGATGGAGCCCTTGTTTCTGCACAGACATGCAGCTTTGGCAGTGGCTCTTGCCAGTGACTGCTGCATTTTTTTTATTCTCCCCGTAAAAAGCGGCCAGAAACGTGCGGATCAGTCTGCTAGCTCGCTCGCCCGCCCGCCCGCTCGTTCAGACGCCAGAGCTCCAAAGCTGGAAGCCTCTTTCACACTGCGATCCAATATTTACTGGTCTGGGTAGAGCGCCATCACATTCCTTACTCGTCTTCTGTCCTGGTTGCAGCGCCGCTGCGCCGTCCCCCCACCCCCACTGTCTCGTTCGTATATACGCTTGAGCATACAGCGCCGTGCGCCGCAGCAAAACAACAAGCAGCTATTAAAGCATTCAGGCAGGCTAGACGGCGCATGCTGTAGGTGCCCCAGTATCTCTTGGACCCACAGCAGAAGCAGGAGAAGAAAAAAAAATACTCTAAAGTCCTAAAAGTCTTTTCTTTCATAATCCTTTTGACCTTGTTTGGGACAATGCAGTCAGCAGCAGCTCCCATTGAGGAGGACATACAGAGTCCCCGCTTTTCTTTTGGGGCCGCTGAAGCCGGGCCAATGCAGCAACTTAGAAACGAGGGCCCAATGCGAATGTGCTATTCCGGCTCAAGGAGAGGATTACTGATTCAGTGATTATGGGTATTGTAGGGGAGTCTAGTGAATGGCCAATCGCAAGCTGAGTGTGACTGCAGCGGCTGCAGGAACACAGCAGTAATGGGCTTTGTGGGAGAGATTAAATATATATAAAGAGAGATAGAAATGAGAGAGACGGGCAGTGGTGGTGGTGATGGTGGTGGAGGAGGGGTAACTAAAAAAAATAAAAAATAAAAAAAATGCTGACTGCAACGCTGGAGATCTTTTCAAGTGACAAGTTTGCAGAAATGCCCTTCCTTTTATCCCAACCCCAACCCATCCTGCTCCCCCCCCCACACACACCCTTATCGACTCTGTCCTTGTCTTCCCCGCGACGTGAGGGTAAATGACATTTGGAAATGAAAACTAATCTCCGCCGCGAACAGCGTATTCCACTCTCCTTGAGAGGTTTTGCTCATTGAGAAAACAAAATGGAAAAGCAGGCGTCACGCCGAGCCGCGCCGCTGGCAGACACATCCCCGATGCACCTGAGATGAATGGCTCACAATAGCAGCCCGCAGCGCTGCTCGTTTTTATTCGCCAAAACGCAGCGCAAGAGCCGGCTTTCTTTCTTTCGTTCTTCCTTTTTTCCCCCTTCTTCTTCTTATCATAAACAGTTTCTCCTTTTGGTTTGGCACAGAGCGACCGACGTTTGCAGCCCCCTTTTTCCCTGCCACGCGGTCTCTCGTTTTTGAACGCCGCTGCCTTTGACGCGGACGGGCGGCCCTCTTGTTCATCACAGCGACGCGCCGATATAATCTTCAATTACGCGACGCAGACTCGGCCTGTCTGCGCTGACTTACAGTTCGGAAAGCGGCTCGCATGAGTATAGACGCGTGAGTATAGATGGGCTGTCGACGTGCATCGCGTCTTGCCGGGGCCTCGCCCTCGTTGGTCCGCCGCCCAAGAGTCCGAGCCGGTCAGCTATTAGCGCGGCGCTCGGCCGTCGCTACAATCTCGCCCTCATCTGCTCGGCTCTTCCGTAAACTAATTATAACGCCGGCGGACACTTAATCCGGAGGTCCAGTCTGGGGTTAAAACATAATGTTTCTTCAAACTGCAGAAGAAGAACAGCTTCAGGACAGCGTGGCAGTCCATCTATAATCATTTCACCTCGGTAATCCCTCTTGCAATTCATCGCTTCCCGCGGAAAATTAAGCAGATAAATGAGGGGAATCAGTCACTCGAGAGATCCAAGCGCGTCACACCGGACCCAGAGGTGTCAGTTCCAATAAAATCTCTCAGAAGTGGCTCTGAAAATCATAAATGTGATTTAGTGACCCTACAAATCAAAAAAAAAGATGTGTCTCCTCCCTTGATTCCCTAATTCCTCAAGTGGCCAAATGCCCGGTGTTTGTCAGGGATGTGTGGAGATTTGACGGTAGCACAGCGGCAAAGCTGTTGTTTCATCAAACAACATCTGTCAGCGTCATTGATTCCAAGACAAACAACACTCCGCCTGAAACACTCCTAGCTTGAGTTTAAGAGGCTCTTTTGATATTCTGATTAAAAATTCATTCTGTTGAATCTGCCTTCGAGTGTGTTCTTTGTTTTCTATTTTGAATCTCATTAGAGCCTCGGCTGTGCGCTTGACTTTAGAATAAATAAATAAAAATACCGCAGAGGACATTCCATGGCCACAAAATTAGGTCAGAATGTGATCCCCCCCCCCCCCCTGAGCTTTGGCTTTTGACTTCCTCTGTGTGTTTGGTGTGTCAGCCGCATGGAAAGCTTCGACCCTGTGTGCCCGTTACAAACTGCCACAGTCTTTAACAACAACAACAACAGCAGCCACTTAAATAAATACATTTTGATTCAGCAAGCTGAAGCAGTTTTTCAGACACGTGGCCAAATCTGACTGAAACTGTGTCGGCTGTGTCAGCCGTGCTGTCAGTCAAGCCCTCGTGGCGTCTCTCTCTCTCTCTCTCTCTCTCTCTCTCTCTCTCTCTCTCTCTCTCTCTCTCTCTCTCTAGGGCCTCGCCGTACCAAAAGCGCACGACCTCATCCGCAGCCATTACTTCACCGCTCATGTGACCGAGGTGCCCACATCCACGGGCCTCCGAGACCTGCGCCCCGGCCTACTGGCCTCCAAATAGCACCATTAGGCTGCAGCTCCGTAGCTCTTGTTGTCTCTCGGAGGGGCTTTTGCAGAGTCATGTGGTTTGTGTGGCGGTCTGAAGCCCAACTGCCACTTTCCCCCCCTGAATGAACATCACCTTGCTCGTGTAAAGACCGTCAGTCACGCAGCAGTGGCGGTGAGTGATGGACAGTGTAGGGAGATGGGTTGGGAAATCAGTGGTCTTGTACCGAGGGTTGGACCATATTCCGCCAATCAAAACTCTCCCGTGACATCAGTGGAATTGGAAGTGAAGGGTGCATGTCATAGAGTGACGCAGTCAGTATCAAAGTAATTGAGAATTTCTCGCCAGATGGGTCCTTTACCTTCATTACGAACATATATCCATCTGGTGAAGAGCTCGCAGAAAGTGTTTTCTGAAGAAGGAGACCAATTGTTTTTGGTACAGGTTCTTTGGCCGGGACGCTACAGCTCCTTCTTTCCATCGGATCGGCACGCAGCAGTGACACGTGGCCACTACATAGAAAGACGCTGTGCAGTGTTTAGGTAGACTATGACTAAAGAGGGTTTTGAGGTTGTCCGCCAAGTAAAATCCCACTTATTTCTTTTAAATCAACTGCTACTGCAGCGTTCAACCTCATCTTTTTAGCTGCAGCTGAGCTCATAATTGTTTCTTCACCATCATTTTCTGTGTTTTTTTTTGGTGACGTTTGCAGAAGACACTTCCAGGATTCTTCACAGCTCAAAGGAACCAAATTGATTATGGAAGACGGTGGATTTGAAAAGCTTCCTATCGGGTGCCAAAGATGGATGAGCAAGATTTCAGCGTTCAAATCTCAGCTTATCGTCCAAGGTAGCGCAAAAACGACCGCAGAGGACAAAGAAAATGTGCATTGGCATCAACTTTTAAAGGATCGCCGAGTGCCTAGTCGCATTCCAGCTGAAAAAAAAAAATAAAAAAAACGAAAACTGCAACATCAGGCAGTTTTAATCGCAACGTTCATTACACATGCACAAAGAGAAGGATCTCCCGCTCCAGCCGGAGCCGCTTCAATCAAAGGGTTAAGCTGCTGATGGGAGCTTTAATGCAAATTAGGGAGACTGATTCAGTGACAAATGTGAAGAGGGGGACGATGCGTCTGTGCACACATATGTGGCTGCGCTAACCTAGCCGCGTGTGTTTGTGTGCGGCTCTCATGCATATGTGCTCATGCACGTACGCGTGCATGCATATGCACATGCCATAAACAAGTCTCCATCTGTTCCTGCAACACAGCTGGACTGTGATGGAATGTCTCGGCACAACCCCCATCGCCTGCAGAGGTCTCCTCCTGGTTTGACTCGCACACGGCACTGCATTCAAGCAAAAACACACGCACACGCAGTTGCACGCCAACACACGAGCACAACATCTCCTCAAAAAACACTCCTCAATCAAATTATTTCCCCCCCTTTTTATCTGACTGCGGGCTCTGTCTGTGCCCTCGCAGTGCTCCGCCACCGCCGGCCTCCTCTGTCTGCCCCCGCCACGTTTAGCTGGTCACACTTTTCAAGCTGAGTTACGCCCTGCGAGGACAAGAAAGTGTGGCACCGCGACAATCACCTGAGGTGTTTCTCTCTCCACGCCACAGTCCGTCTGCGGAGGCAAAGAAACGAAAGAGAGAAACAAATAGAGAGAGAAAAAAAACTTTGCTGGCTGTCACTTTGTTTACGTCCCTGTGTGATGCAGCAGCAGCAACAGCCCCTGAGAGGCAAAAAAGCTCAACAATACATGCAAAGATTGGGTAAGGGGCCCTTTGCTCCGCGCCGCCATGACATATGCCTTTTGCCACATGCGCTCAGTCATCGTGTGGGTGCGAGAGAGAGAGGGAGAGACTCCGTAGGTGTTTCTGCGCGCTGCCGGCGCTCTGCTTTTTTTGAGGGTGTTAAGGTCAGTGCAAACGATGCTTCTAAGGATGTTGTCTGGACGCAAACGCAGCGACAGCTGTGAGTCACTGGCGCAACTGACGAACGTCCTTATTGTTTCTGTGGACCAGTCCAGTACTTCCTGTCTCTCACTGCCCAGTACTGGTTCAAATTTTAAACTCCGTGTGTCTGATAATCCTGCACGGGAAAGAAACTCTCTTTTTTTGCAGCTATGCCAAAAAAGCAGCCAACAAATGTCTCAGGACATGGAAGCGGTAAACATGAGGGTGGGAGAAAAAAAGAAGATTGAAGCGATGGTTAAATTGTCACGAAAACAAAAATATGAAAGCAACGGCTGTAGCGCCTCATGTGTGAAATAAAAACCCAAACTTCACCAATTTTGGCGTTTCTCAAGCATAACATTGCAGCTTTAAGCATCTCCATCAAGATGCAAAAGTTGCTGCTAGTCACAAAAACGCACTGATGTAATTGCCGGGACCGCCCGTCTGAAGGAAGGTTGCACCATGAATTCATAGATTTTTTTTTTTTTTAAAGTGTGGCTTTGGAGGAGGAGCGTTTGCTTCCGTTTGCACAAAATAGGGGGGAAATGAGTCAAAAGGGCTCAGAGCCACCGTAGGAAGGTTGAAATGACGTCTGCGAGCAGTTTTGACTCCGTAATTAGCAAGAAAAATGACTAATATCAACCAGCCTCACTCAGAACTGGAACAACGTGCCTTTTACTGGCTAAACAGCACCGAGAATCCAGATGAAATTGCTTTTATACAAAAGCTACTTAGTCTGTTTTAGTTACTCTTGCCTTTTCATTTTTTTATTGCCTTTGGAAATAAAATTGAAGCCACTGTTTGTCGTAACAACCCCCCTGCACCCCCTGGAAAACAGCTGCTTGTTCCTCAGTGACGGGGGGTGGGGGGGTGGGGGGGTGCAGGAGATGGCAACTAGAAGGTGCAGCCAGAGAGGCATCTGCTGCCGTGTGTGCCAGGGTTTAAAGACCTGGAGGATTCAATAAAGGAGGAGGAGGTGGCAGTGGTGGTGGAGGAGGCTGGAGGAGGAGTAGGAGGAGATGGTGGAAGAGGCACGTGCAGAGAGAGGCTGGCGGAGGGGACACACGCCATTAGCTTAATGGCAGAATGAGGAATGAGGAATAGGGAAATGAGATTCAAAAGGCAAACATTGCAAAATGTGCCTTTAACAAGAATCAAGGCGAGTAATCCAATAAATAGCGCTGCTGGAGGAGGCACTGGCGGGGGCGTCGGGAGGGGGCTCGATGTGTGTTGCCCCCCTCCGACTCGCCTCAGGTGAAGCAAGGAAAAGGGTAAACAGCAGAGAAAAGGATGGCGGTGTCATTAAACGGACGAGCCACGACCATCAGGGACATTAACGCTGTCAGCTCTGCCTTCTTTAAACAGGTATCCTCCGCTTTGAACCGCTCCGCCAGCCGTTGCCCGGCTCCCAGCCGCTCCGACCGCTTTTATGCGAGCCACTCTGGTAATTATGCATTTCACAATTTCTTGAAGTCTCTTCAAAGCCGCGACAGTTCCTGCCGTCGAAGTGCTCGCTCGCACGCCGCTGCGCCTCAACGGTACAAAAGCCACGCCGCGAGGATTTTAGCGACGCCGCGCATTGTTTTGCTGTCGGTCACTAATTCAATTAATGGCAAAAGGCCTCAAGCTGACTAGAAAGGAGCGGCTGTGACGCGCGGCTGCACCTTCATGCAGCCGGAGGGTTGTCTCCCCTCTCTCTTTTTTTCCTCTTGTTAAAGGGTAAAGGTTGAACCTGAGTGATTGCGTGCAGGTTCTCTTGTTTCTCTGTTACTTGAAAGGATGTGCAACAAATGAGGGGCAGTGCTCAGTGCTCAGTCAGAGGGGAGGGGTAGGCTTTGACGGTCCCAGAGACCTGCTGCAAACCGAACCGTCTGCGGGAAAAGAACAGGAGGGGAAATTCAAACAAAGTGCCGTCATTCCATTGACTCTGCAAGGAGCCACCGATCACCTTTATCGAATAACGTCGCACTAAAACAGATCTACTCCC
Source organism: Thamnaconus septentrionalis (assembly GCA_009823395.1). Lineage (NCBI taxonomy): Eukaryota > Metazoa > Chordata > Actinopteri > Tetraodontiformes > Monacanthidae > Thamnaconus > Thamnaconus septentrionalis. The sequence continues at coordinate 15,564,352 of CM020509.1, read as the reverse complement.
CCAATCTAGTGGGTTTTTCCTTTGTTTGTTTGTTTGTTTGTTTTTTTGTGCATATATAATAGCAACAAAAAAAAAAACGTGCATTATCGCTGACAAAGGCGCTGACTCATTCGCATGGAGCAATTGATGACAGAGGGGATTCGAGGGGGCAGCTAAATAATCGTGACAGCTTGGGGAACAAATGGCGGCGGCGCTGACAGATGTGAAAGTCGGCGGAAGGTCCTCACTCGGCAGACCGGCATAAAAAAAGCCTCAAAGGCCTGCAAGTCAGCGGATAAGTGATATTTAATAACCGTCATCTCTGTTTCGCCAGGCCGCGCTCGCTCACCGCATGGCAGCCGATCGCAGGTGCCCGTGGCCTGTTGTGAGCTCAGCATGAGCTGTCGGCGGGGGTAGGGGAGGTTGCAAGCACAGCTCATGCGTATAGGCTCCGCCTCCAAATAAGGTGCCATCACACCTGACATAGAACCCAGGCGGAATAACAAAGAGGGAGTCTCGGCTCTGAAGCGCTCCGTTTGTCACATTGCTAATAAATGAATGACTTTGTCTTAAAAGTTCTTCTTCCTGCATGTGTGTGTGTGTGTGCGCGCGCGCACCAGTGTTGGCGAGTAGTCTATTACTGAGTAATCCACTACTGTAATTAAACTACTTTTTTAGTAACAGAGTAATGTAATGGGATTACTCTGGCAAAACTGGTAATTATATCATAATTACTTTATCAAGTAACTGTTATTTTACTTATATAACAAATATTTTGCTCGCTAAAAATGTCTTATTATCCACAAAATGTCTGAAATTTAGAAAAACAACCGAACAGAACGACGTCGCAGATTGATGACGCAGCCCTGCATGCAACGTCATTGATATGCGACGACGCACCAAAACAAGCATGGCGGCGGCAAAAGAAAAAACAGCCAATGCGTTTGATAGCTGGAAATACAAACATTATTTCTAAATCAAAGAATATTGTGGTTTGTTGTACGTTAATGTGTAGGCAAGACATTAACTAAAGGAATTAGTAATTGATTACTTATGAAACTAAGTAAGAAGTCATTAGATTACTTTTTAAAGGAGTAATCAGTAGTTGGATTACTTTTATGGAGTAATCCCAGCAACACTGGTGTGCACGTATCAATGCAGGGCCACTGCAGCTACAATCAGGATGGAGTCTGATGCACTTTAGCTCTACCGGACCATCAGGGCCTTTCGGACCTTGTTGTTTTTTTGTTTTGTTTTTTGGAGATGTTTCTCTCCAAAGTTTCGTCATCTGCGTGACGTCGGGGTTCTGTCCAGTGACGGTGCACTCGACTCGACAGAGGCTCGGCGGCGTGGCTGCAGGAGACAGGAAAACGGGGCCACGCCACTCCCACAGGAGCAGCCCACCACCACCACCACCACCACCCCGACACCCACTTTCCCTTTCGCAGAGGCTCCGTCTGCCCCCTGAAATTAATTAGATTCTGATATCAAGCCATTTTCCTCCCATGCTTCCCTTCCTCTTCAACATGCGTGAAATTGCACGGCGCTATCTATTATTTATTCACCCTCATTTGCTTATTGTTTCTCGCCGATGCCTCCGTTACGGCACTTGCAGCTCTGCCGCCCGCGATATGACACGCTCTCTCCCTCCTCCTCCACCCCCCACCCACCACCACCACCACCCCAACCTCAAAACCCACCCCACCAACACATCCTGCGCTCAGACACACCTCCTCTGCAGGTCTGAGCCTTACTCATTTGCCGGTGCTGGTTGGGGAGCTATGGATTTTTTTTCTTCTCTCTCCCTCTCTCTCTCTCTCTTCCCCCTTTCACCCAATGACAGCACAGTGAGGCGCTATGAGGGCTGGGTGCTAATGAGCTGACTCTGCAATGCTGGGGGAGATGCTTTGTAGCACAGGGGGGAGTCAGAGGACTGAGCAGTGCAGCGACGCTCCGGCACAAGGAGAGTCAGAGGGGCCATTATGGCTGTACCAGACAGGGGGTGTGGGGGGGTGGGGGGGGGGGGCGACCCCCCCACAGACACAGAGTCCCTAAAGTACAGGACGCACGGTCAAAGCAGCACACCGTCCAAATGTCAGATCACAAAAAGGCCATTTTTGACTTTTAACTTGATTCTCTCTTTTTTTTCCTCTCTCTCCATCCACACAGTTTCAGCTGAGCTCCTGACACTGCAGCCAAAAAACCAACCACCAGCATCACCACAACAAACAACAACAGGTTATCTGTGAAATGCCACTGCACCAGTTGCACCACCGTGTGTGGGGGATGATCCATAACCAGAGAGAGGTATGAAATCCAAGTTCTGTTCTGTTCTGTGGGTTTCAGATAACAGGTTGAATTAAAAAACGTGTACATTATGGGATGTGCGAAGGAAAAACGTGTTCTAAATTGTGCTGCTCTCATTCCTTTTTTCTTTTTTTTCTTTTTTAAAAAGAAATGAACTCACGCAGCACAGAGTCCTTGACACAGGGTTTGTGTAGCTGGATGCATTTTAGTCTCAAGGCCAGCGTGTGCGTGTGTGTGCAGCGTGTTGCCAAAGGGACTCCTTTCACCAGTGGAGCCCATGCAAACTTCAGACAGCAGCCGCCGCTGTTGTCTATGTGCAATTGTTGTTTGCATAAAAAAATAAACAATGTGTCTTTAAAAAAAATAAAATAAAAAAAAGATGTAGGCATCATGTGGCAAAGCCCAGGAGAATTAAACATGCAGAGCTCTGTGTGCACTGGAAGAGAGAGGAAGGAGAGGTGGGGGCACATTCCCACAATTCCCTCTGAGACTTTGCCAAGCAGAAGAAAGTGGGATGAACTTGGCCGCCTCCTCTGGATTGAGATGTAGCCTCTATTAGGTCCACACAGCCCGAGTGGGGAATATAAATAATTCTCGCGCCATGTCCACTGCGGTGCGGGCGCGGGAGAGGAAATGTGGACGAACCCCGAGAATAGAAAAAAAAAAAAAAACGAAAGAAAAAAAAAAAGGCGCCACTTACACGCATGAGTGACCGAGAAGCTGTTGGACGACTCGAGGTTGTCGACGTTGTAGTTGAGGTGGAAGGGCTTCTCCGTGGTGTTCTGGTTGGTGTTGTAGAGTTGCACGGCGAACCTGAAGGCGCTGTGCTCCTGCACCGTGGAGCGCATGAAGAGGCCCCCTGCAAGAGATGCACAGCCGGAGATTAGACGCCGCTGCCCCTCTCATCCCACCGTCACCAAACACCGTCCAGCCCGCTTATTTCCCCCTTTTTTTTTAAGCACTCGGGACGGGAGTTGCTTCTCATCCCGATCCTACATGAGACACTAGGGGACAATTTATTATTCATTTTGTGGAACCGCGAGTCCCAGCGGGTCCGGTCCAGCGGTCCAGCGGTCCAGCGGTCCAACTCTCCGGATCCAGCCGGGAGGACGTGACCGTCTTCCCGGCTTAGTCTTAGGAACTCCACTTCCAATCGGTGGACATCGCTCCTCACTTCACGGTGCTTTCACACACACGCGCGCACGGATCGTATCGGAGCTTTTGCGCGTGCAGCCTCTTCAAAAATCAAGTTATCATTGCGCATAGCCGCTGCGCTCAGGAACAACCTCGCCGGGACAGACGAATAAAATAAGATATTAAAAATATAACACGCACGTCGACGCGTCTGTTCCCTTCCGTTTAACAAAGCCCAGAATCTGCGCTGCCACTTACCGATATTAATCTGATTGGGAAAGCCTCCGAACGATCGATTGACCAGCCACAGCACGAGCAGAACCACGCGTTGTGCCATGTCTTGTTTTTTGTTTTTTTTTCTTCCCTTTTCTTCCTCCTACCGACCCGTCTGTTCAACTCCTGCACAGGGCCTGTCCGAGCAGATTCATATGTTCTGGATGGAAGCCGCGGCGCGATGGAAATCCGGTGGAGAGATGATGGTGGCTCACAGTGCACCAATTAGGTTCACTGAGGTGCAGCCCAGCTGCAGAACAACTAAGAGAGGAGGAGAGAGAGGGAGGGAGGGAGGGAGGGAGAGAGCAGAGGGAGGGATGGAAGGAGGAGGAGGAGGAGGAGGAGGAGGAGGAGGGAAAAGGGGGCTGATCTGAACTCCGATTGGAGGCGTCGCCGCGCTCGGGCCAGCGCGGTGGTCAAACTTGATCTAACGTTAAATTAAAAAAGAAAAAAAAAAGCGCCGTTAGATTGCGGCTCGGAATAAACGGCGCGCTTGTCAATACGAGACTCGATCGATGGGCGACGCACACGCCGTCGGTCTCAAATGGCCCGCCGACGCTCCGTGAAATAGCCCGGCCACCTCCTCCTTCCTCCGGCAGCTGCAGCTTTGGCGCGAGCCGGCGGGGAAGGCACCGCACCGCGGGAGCGCAGCGGCGTTTCTTTCTTCCCTCCTTTGTCGTTGTTGTTGTCCCCCGCGATAACACGCGTGAAAAGTTGATTCGATGCGCGCGTTGACTGTCGGGCTCGCGCGCTTATTCTCCCCTCTTGTCTTTATTTGCCACTTTTATCCTGACGGCTCCTGGCCGTGACGCGAAGGAGCTGTCCGCGGTGCTGAAAGTGGCCAGCGACACCCTGCTATACTTCATTTGATGCCCGTTTCTTCTTGCCACCAAAAGCGGGAGTAAGAAAAATAAAAAGAAAGATAGAGAGTCTTTGCCTTTGGTGAATCGGCCGTAATCAACTGACTGATATGAGTCAAACCCGAGTCTCTCTTTATTTACTTTTACTTATACTTCGTCTCTAATGGCACATCTATCATCCCTGTGATTCTGCCTGAGAGGGAACAATTAAGGGATTATTGGCTCATTTATCACCCTCAGCAAAGCACTTTGAAAACCGAGTTTTTAATTGCATTGCAAATGGCTGGGGCTTCCTCTATTTATACTGCAGTGCAGCCGGGTCCTCTCTTCAGAACCTGCGCGCGCAGTGAAACAGGAATTACGGGGAAATTAATGAGCGGGGACTGCCTCTCGCATGTTTATTAACATTACCAGGTGTGTTGAGTGTTTGTATATATATATGTATATATATATATATACAGATGCATTGATTATGGATTTTCTTCCTTTTATTGTCCTTCACGCAAAGGAGCGCGTCCCTTGCACTGCAGTGGCCTGTGTAAACAAGGTTTGAATAAATGAAAGGACCAAGCCGTGCTTTAGTGAGGCGGCTAGCTGATTACGTTTTAGTAAGAAAGGGGCAAAAGCAGAGGATGAACAGAGGGATGTGTTTGTGCTCGGAGGATGGACAACGCTTGCGTTTTTCCCGGCGTCATGTGATCAGAGGCTCCCAGTCAATCATCCGTGCCGATCAGCTAACGGTGCGGTGCGACCCCGTCACCAGAGCGGGAGATCTCCTTTCCAAACGGGGTCAAAGTTGACCTCCGTCGCCGCAACTCAGTGGCTCTCCAGAGACGCATACGGGATGACATCACATTGATTCTTAGATGGCAGAGTCGCGGCATCGCGGCTGCGTGACCTCAGTGGCTGAAGTCATCATGACCGCTGTCAGACTGTGACCTGCCCAGACGAGGGTCGTCACGTTACGCCCAGCTGTGAACCGCGGACCTGGGGGGTGGGGGTGGGGGTGGAGCACCCGATGAAGCTGCTCAATGGAATAATGAAGCGTTCTTTCGGACATTGAAGTGCACGCCGTTCCCCACTGTGATCTACGGTGGCCAACAAGGGCCAAACACCATACAACTGCCTAATGCGCCTAGGTTGGCGAATACAGCTGCAGGTGTGGAAACAATGCAAAAAAACAAAAAACATGCTGCAAGACATAAAAACATGGACTTAATCATCAAATGCGCTGCAAACAGAGAAGCGATGCCATCCCAGAAAACACATGCAAACGAAAAAACACTGCATAAACCAGTCACTACAACGGAAGTGCTCCAAACATGCAGGGGGTGCTCTTAGCGGAACAGCTAACCGAGAATGGCTGGCTGACGGTGTTGCAAACAACAGCGGGAAAGTACGGCTTAGCACGGTAATGTGACTTTTCAGCCGTCCTCGGTCTACTTGTGTGTCTCTCCACTGAACTGTTCCGCTAAGAGCGCCCCCTACAGGTTTCCGTTGTAGTGACTGGTTTATCCAACGTTTTTTTTTTTTTTTTTTACATTTGCATGTGTTTTATTAGTTTGCATCGCTTCTCTGTTTGCAGTGCATTTGATGATTACGTATATGCGTTTATGTTTTGCAGCACTTTTTGTTTTTCATTTGCACCATGGTCCTCGTTTCGTACCTTGTTTTTTAGACTCGTGTTTGTGTCTGTGCATTTAGTTTGCATACTTGAAACTCTTTTTGCCAGCAAAGGCGCATGAAGCAGTTGTATTGTGTTTGGCCCTTGTCGGCCACCGTCGTGATCCTTGCCAATCACGCTCGGTATTTGAACAAGAGGCCCGTAAAGAAAAGCGCATTATTCGCGAGGAGGGGCGCCGCAGCCTTTTAGATTTGGCTTTGATGTAATTGATAATGAACGGCGACGATTCTGCGGCGTTATTTGTAATTAGGACGTCGTGGCCACGCTGCGTTATCCCCCCCGGCTAACCCTCCGCAGGAATTCAATTTCATCAGTGTGGAAGAAAGAAACAGGAGAGGAAGAGAAAAAGAAAGGAAGAAAGAAAAAGAAATTGCTCTGTTTGAAAGCAAATTACGGTTAGCAAGACGGGGTCTCCTCGGCGTTGAGCGCGCCGTCACTTCAGCGGGCCCAAAGAAAATGTAAAAGGAATAGACGGCCGGCGATGATGTTGCCTTTTATCTCATGATGAGGATGATTCAGGGGCTGCAGCTCCGAGCAGTAGAACCTCACCAGCAAGAATTATTTATTTGCTCCCTGCCTGCTCTCTGGAACATGACAGGAGCACATCCACATCAATCTGCTCTCTTTGAGGACACGGGCGCAAATATGATGGAACATGGAGCGTTTTTTTCCCCCCTCTTTTCCTTCTTATGAGGAAGGCTGTCTTATTTCTTTTCCGTGTTGGTGGAAATCCAAGTGACATTTCTGAGCAGATGATTTTTTCTTCTTTTCTGCTAAAAAAAACAAAAAACAAATTGAGCTAATTAAATATTTCCATGAAAACGCAAATCATGTCTCATGAATGTGAATGTGACTCTTCCCATCGTGACCGCGCCGTCCTCACGTCTCCCGTCCAGACTGTGAATGACGACTAAATAATGTAAAGCGCTCAAACAGTAATTTCTCCTTTCCCGTTTGTTTACTTTGATTGTCTTTTGCTGCTCAATTAGACAACTTTGCAACAATTAAAAAAACACAGATTTGTTCTGCATTATTAAGATGTTTTGAACGCCGCCTGATTTGTCTTCCTTTCTCAGAAGACAAAAACCTTTATTCTCGCTTCCAATTGCATGAATTGCCACATGACATTCAAAAACACATCAAAAAAAGTGTCACTCAATCAATCAAGGGGTTCATATTTAAAAATAGTGTATTTTTTTCACCCACCCGCTCACCCACCACTGCGCTGTTCATCATTAATCTGAGGCTCCAGTGTTCCCAGCGTTCTAAAGCCCCTCTTGGCAACGGTTCCTCGTACAGCCGCTCTGGTGACTCCTACTGGCCGCTGCCTCTGCGTGTGGCGTAGGGGTGCTAAAATCTGCCGAGAATTTGTTTGAACATCCGCATGAAAGACGCCCTCCCAATGAATCCCCTCTGCCCTCCTGGGAAAAGAAAGCAGATGGCGAAGAACCAGGCTGCGCTGCGGAACGCCGCCTTTCTGCAGGGTTTCGGTCTTCTCAGGTGAAAGCTTTTCCCTGCTCGGCCCATTAGATATTATTTAAAAGAGCTCATCAAGCGTAAAGGGGCGCGCCAGATGGAAGTGTTCTCAAATCTCTTGGATCTATTTTACCAAATCCATCTGGTGAGGAGCTCATAGAGAAGAACACTGAAGGTGGAAGGAGGTTCTGTCAAGACAGGAAGGTGATTGGACCGACTCAAATCATGCCAATTGTAGACCAGTTGAGCTGGTTAGCAACAGGCATGAGCGGTGACATCAGAGGAGTGTTGGTATCCAGTTGTGACCCATGATGCTTTGCAACATCTCTTCTACCAGGAGAAGTCTGCAGGGCTTCTTCTTCTTCTTCTTCTTCTTCTTCTTCTTCTTCTTCTTCTTCTTCTTCTTCTTCTTCTTCTTCTTCTTCTTCTTCTTCTTCTTCTCTCCTCCTCCTCCTTTTTTGCATCTACCACAGCGCCATATAGACGTGGCACCAATGTGTATTTAATTAGAACTGATTGGTCGTGACACACCGCGGTGGCACAGGAGTAAACCTGCGTCGGTGCGACACATCTGCTCGCCATCGCAAGTGTTGGCATCCTGCGACTCCAGAAGCAGGTGTTTGGGTTAATTCCTAAATCTGCTGCAGATTACCAAATGGGGTTGCAGAGCCGTCGGGGCCGTGCATTTTAAATACACAATGATGTCTTTCATTTCGCAAAAAGGTGTTTTGCCAATTTGCACGGAGAGCGTGCAAATACATTTTCAAATGCTAAACAGAAGGAAGGAAAAAAAAAAAACACAACCTGAAGTTATCGGCTCCAGTGACGTTATTTTTCATTTCCTTTGCTCACTTCTGGCTTTTTCCTCTTTCCCGCAACCTTCCGCCGCCAAGGAACACATTTTAGCAATCATAGAAAAGGGTGCCTATGATGAAAAGCATAATGAGTGTGGCTGAATGGCTATTGTTGGGAGGATGCAGTTAAACAAGCATAATGCAGCTCAAACCAAATGTTTGCTATTCCGAGAGCCCATCAGTCTTGGCCAGATGTTGCCGGCTGATAAGCAACTGCACTCCGGAGGAGATCCTCTTTATTCTGTCAGTGCTTCTTCTCCATGAAAGAGACTCTGGAAAGGCAATGGCCTGAGGAGATAGAGGAGCACTTGCTTGCCGTGGCGGTGCACAACACAGATGTAAAGAAACAACACAACCAGATGGAGGGAGAGAGAGGAAAAAAAACAACAACCATTCTGCGCAAACTACTGCACGCCGCAGAAATTGCATTTGGCTAACAGCGTCCCAGACCGTGAGACGGTGGCACCGCGGGGCGGCGCGAGGGATCAAAAGATGCAGGAGATGAGCGCCCGATGCTCGAATTTAAACACGTCAGGTGGCCGTGAATCAAAGCGACCAGACGCAGGTCCAGAGAGTTGCGCCTCTTTCTTTCCTCACTGTTTAAACGTGGCCGCGCGCCACAAACCCATCGCGCTTTGAGTCCCCCTGCAAACAGCCTTTGTGCGACAGAGGCGGCGTTATCAGCTGCGCAGGCTGACACACTTTACTCCCCCTGCCCTGGGCTTTTGCAGAGTCGGAACCATGCGAGCGCGGCAGTCAGCCCAGCGTGGCAGCAAGACGTCTTCACCACGCGAGGTAGTATAAGCTTCGTGAGGTGGGGGGAAAGGGGGAAGGGGGGAAGCGGCTCACGCTCGCCGCACACGCAAAGTCCACTGGGCATGTGCCGCGGCGCGCAAAAGATGCGTGGGCGGCCGAGCTAAAGAGGGTCTCGTGCTCAAATTGTTTGATCGCGCGGGAGTATGGCAACCAGCGTGACGAGCCGCGGCGAGATCTGAGAAAGATCCAGATCATAAAACAAGGCAGGGTTTCAGAATAATGCACAAAATACAAAACACACGTCTCAAAGTAATTTCAGCAGAATTTATTTTTATTATTAATATCATTAATTTGATTGGAAGATTAATTTGATTTTGCATCCAGTGTATTCGGATCCAGCGCTACTTGGAAGAATACACATGCCTGCGTGCGGCTATTAAAAATCTGCCTAATGCTGTCTGACAGTTTTTCCATTTTCCCAGCTACATATTAGCCGCGGCTAACGCAACGTTTAAATCCCACTGCAGGCGGAATTGTATTGCCTCCGTGGCAACCAGGCCTATTTTTTCCCCCTCCCTTCCGACTCTGTTTCGCTTCATATCCTCTGAGGTAGACATATAAAACAAACAGCCATCAGCCGCGGGAGCGCTGCGGCGACGGTTGGGGTCTTTTGGCGGCGCTGACTGTCCAGGTCCTCCAGACAGGAAGGTTCAATCTACAGCGGAGATAAGTTATGGCAGTGGGGAAATGAAACGCACCCTGGAAAATACTAAAAGCGGCGGCGGAGACAACAGCAGCCTGTTATTTCTCCTCAACCCCCCGATGGCCTCTGTTGCCGTACTGCGGTAGCAGGAGACGGGTGCTGCTCACCGCACTGCGTGCCTAATTGAGAGGAAAACAAACCGCCCGCTGCGGATAATGGGAAAGGTGAGGCCGAACACCATTAATAGGCAGTGATCCTTTTAAATAATTACCAGCGTCCACCGTGTCGGGTTACTGACAGCCGTCCCCGCGATTGATTTTTCCCATCCGCGGCCGGCTTTTTTTCAGATAAAGTTGCTAATGTGGCGCGGAACTCACTCTTAGGTGTTATAATTCCGCGGTAGATGTTGCCGGGGTGAGCAGTGGCACGGTGCGACTGGAGCTGATTTAACAACGCCGCTTATGTAAGGTTGTGTGTAGGCCGGGCGGCAAACATGACAATTAGCACATGCTTTGAAACCGCGGCCAATAATGATAAACACGGGCGCATTAGAGGAGCGAGGAGGAAATATTTATATTTATGGAAGCGGCGCTCCAAAGTGCACGGTATTAACCTAATGCAGGCTCTCTGGTGCTTTGATTTCCGACATACAGCAATGCATTAAAAGCAGCGGGGTTTTTTTTCTCGTTTTTTTTTTTTTTTTTTTTGTCCGGCCGTTTCCGCCATCGGGAACGCACTCGGCCGACGGCCTCCCGAGATGAACGATAAACATTCAGTGGCCAGTCGCTGCCATGCTTCTTCATAATGCCCTGCACATCTCAGCCACTATAATGAAACATTCAGGAGCAGTGGCTATGAATATTGCATGTCATTAATGGATCAAAGAATCAGGAGGTCAGGAAGGGATGTACTTTCTTTTCTTTTTTCTTTTTCTTTTTTTTCTCCCCGACACGCCAGCAGTGTGTCCTCGCTGGTGTGTGTCTGCCGCTGCTGTGTGTGTGTGTGTGTGTGTTCTGCCGCTGCTGTTTGTCAGCAGTGAGGCTCCTGCTGTTTGTTAGTCCCTCGCAGACTGCAACGCTTCACTCGTCCCATTGTTGCTCCGTTTCTTACTGTACCTGCAATTAAATTTCCAAAGTCAGGGAAGCTTAACTAATTACTCCAGGCAAAATGCCCCCCGCTCCCCTCTCAAACCCCCCCCTCCCTCTTTTCCAATGCAAATCGCAGCACAACACGCTCTAATAGTGCAGGAGGCCATTACTCGGGGCTTGGTGAATCTCGCGCTGTCAATCAATACGAAATTGGATTTGCAACATTATGTTATGTCAGCTATTTCTGTGCATTCATTTGACAGATAAAACTATAATCAAGCTAATGCAACGCTCTCGACGGGGCGGCTCAGCTGCGCGAGTTGAAATGAAGCCACTTTTTTTTTTTTCCTTCTTCTTCTTTTTTTTCTATCTTTTCTGCTCCCTCCCCCAAAACTCAACTCAACTGCAACTTCCATCCTGTTTCGAGGCCGCAATCGAGCAGATCCTCTGCATGCAAATCAGGGTGATGCAAGTTTTTTCGTGCCCCCCCCGGACGTGCATCGCATCGCTGGGGAATCTGAGGTTTAATGGGAGACTCAGCGTTCGACGAGTATTTGCAAACACTTGTGTCGCGTTCCGTCGGCGGCGGCAGCGGCAGCGGGTGCAGCACCGGGAGTGTTTGTTCAGATTGGCAGACGACTATGGCTCTAATTATATTAGGACATCTGCAAGGCCATTGAGGATGTGTAAACACCACCTGCAGAACACGCGGCCCTCTCTGCATGCGTCTCTAAAGGACATAGCTTTGTGGTGTTGCGGCTCTGGAGGAAGATAAAAGATTGAGATTAAAAGCGTCTTTTAGTCTCGGGCCAAAATGTAGAAAACGTGTAAAGGCAAAGTTTGTTCAATAGAAGACAAGCTGGGAACACTTACAGTCGTTACAGTCAATTTGCACCAATCAGTTCTATCTATTTCATTTCTTTGTTTGTTTTTTGGCAGTTGAGGATATTTTGCCAAGGTTTGATGCTTTATTTTGTCTGGAGGAGCGACACAAGAACCATACAAAACACTTTGCGAAACTCTCGCCAGGAAGGTGAAAATATCTTTCCATCTTTTTCAAGCTTTAATCTTTTCGCCGTTTTCACTGGAGTGCAGGACACTCTCCTGCTGCAGCCAGATTCTGGTCGGCCGCTTCTTATTCCACGGTCTCGAAAGGCTGCTTGCTGCTTCCTGCTTCCTCACGCACTGTTAGCGCCGACTTAAAAAAATGCCTCGGATGTAGCTTTTCACCACGGCCACTGTAAAATATACAGCTTGCGGTGCGAGGCAACCACCAGGCAGCTGAGCTCAGGAGCGGCATCCACAGTGCGCGGCAACAGAGCGACGCCGCCGTGTTTGATAGTGCAGGCTATTAAATCATGTATAACTGTATGAAGATGCTGTGTAAAGATAGATAGAGGATCAGCAGGAGGCACTGACGGTAATGGTTCTATTGACAGAACACACTTGCCTCGCAGCCCCTTCTGCAGGAGCCAATGAGAGCCTGCCGCAACATATTGCAGCAGGTTTAGTCAGTGCTCCCGTCCCTCTATACGGGCGCCGCACTGGGCTTTCCAAGTCCTGCATACGTTGTGTGAATTATAAATTAAGCAGAGGCTGCAGATGCACAGGAGTGCATTATTTACGGACGACAGTGGGGGGATTGCCGACGCGCTGCTGCTGCTGCTGCTTGCTTGCTGCTGTACACGGCGAGAACACGGCGGACGGCCGACAGCTGGAGGTTTCCCTTCCCTAAACGCCGACTTCCGGAGCTCGGCGAGGATGTCGGCGAGCATCGCTGTCAACTGCACGCGATGCAAGCGAGAACATCAGAGGCGTCGGGGCTTACATGAAGACTGCACGCGTGCGATTTTTGTAAAAAAATGCTCTGCAGGCAACATGGAGCTAAAAAGGGGGATAAGGGGGACAAAAAAATAACAGGTGAGCAGGATTAAAAGCTCAGGCTAGTCTCTGCTAAAACAAGCGTACATGGCGCATTTTGAGTTTTATTTTTAACATCTTCTGCTCGGGACATTTTCTCATCACTTTTCCCGAACACAGTATTCCTCTTAGGGTCATTAAATTTTCACATATTTTCTCTTTTTCTTCCTGAGGTGAAGTGCACTGGATGTGTCATCCGAGTGATCCGAGTGATCCGACTCACTCTGGCAGGAGCCTTTATTGGACAGCCATGTTTTGGTTTTTTTTGTTCCTTGACAATTTTTTTTTTTTTTCAAAGCATCCCTCCCCTTTATTCATCACCGTTTGTTTTAGCCATCGGTTGAGCGGCGGCGGCGGCGGCAGCGGCACGGACCAGTAGAACGGCTCATTTATTTGACATGAAAGCTGATGATTACTGAAGACAGCTAAAGTGGTGGCGACAAAGGCAGAGGAAATCCAAAGAAGATAGAGTTGGATTGATCCGGCCTGCAGGAAACAAATGGGCCTGTCACCCGAGACAATAGTTACACCTCGTCCTGAGCGTCCCAAAGAAAAAAAAAAAGGCACAAATATTTGCTATGCGGTGACATATCGCATGCAAAAGCTAACGCGGTAAATTCACAGCGCCGCTCCACTCGTGTGGACAGATAGTCTTTAAATACAGTCACAGCGAGGCCACTTCAGGTCAAAGGGAGTTTCCAAAACACACACACGAGCCGGCCTGTAACAAATGGCCCTGAGCTGTAGATTCATCACTGTCAGACCTTCCCACTCTTCCCGCCACACCTCCGTGGGTCAACGCCCGCCTCATAAAACACGGATCTCCCCGCCAATATGGCACACATGTTTTCAAACCCTCTCACCTGACATTTTGAAAGGTTAGGCTGCCTGGAAAAGGGAAGATTAATTAAACAATTTCTCCAGAAAAGAGAGAAGCAATCACTTTCGAGAGACGGGTTTCATAAATACCAAATCATCACAGGAGGCATTGAGGGAATATGAATTGTCGGGTTTTTTTTTTTTTTCTTCATGCGTAAAATAACGTTTGATGTATCATAATCAGGACTTCCGCTCCGTAAAACAAGTTGCGGCGTGTCGGCAGGGCGGCGCAGCGGGAGGCAGAGATAACAGCTGACTCGTCCCAGGCAGGTCGCGCACACGCACGCACCTCGCTCGGCCTCCCCTCCATTTAGGAGGAAAGTGCAGACATGGAAAGAGTTTGCTGCTTCAGGGGGCTCTCCAGTTTATAAAACATTCTGGTCACTTCGAATCAAGTCAGTGCCTCTGATGTTTCCCCTGAAAACTCAGCGGGTCAATTCGTGTGACATTCGCTTTTTAAATGCCATTTTAGGGCGGGGCCACATCTTTATTACCACTTCTTCTACTGCATCATGTGTGATTTTCTTCTTTTTTTGAATTCTAAGAGTCATGCCTGATCTGGAATCTTTGTCCTCTGAGGGTTTTCTTTTCTCTTTTTTTTTCTTGGATTCATGTTCATATTGAACAAAAGTCTTCGGCACATCTTATTCTAAACAAGAACAAAAGAGACGAATCAGCCACTGCAAAGTTGGAGAAAGTTTCATCCAGCATCACATAACAGAGCAAAGTGAGAACAACCCCTGCGACCTCTGTTGCCCCCAGATGGCCACTATTAAAGAAAGACCCACTGTGTAAAATTCACAGGGGTCGACTGGTGTGAAATAGTATTAAAAATACATGTGGATGTTCCAAGCTATACATAGCCAGTAAAATAAAGTAGCTGCCGTGCATCCATGAATTAATAATAAGCGTTTATATTTGTAAAACAAACAGATCCAATTGTTAGGATGTGGCTGTGTTGCAACAAAACGCACATATCCCACTAACTTAAAGACATGACTCATCATGCAAAAAAACAAATTGTCTCTCTTGCAATTGCTCTCCTCCATCTGAACCTCTGTTAAAGAAACTCAACACATTATTGATTTATGCCATGAATACACTTAAATCCTGTATATCTGTGTATAAACACATCCATCTTCCACACCTGCCTCCCAAATTGTTTCATCCTCCCTTTAGCCGTACCACACAATGACTTTGTTTCATCTACTTGCACAGGTTCCTGACTTCTCATCTTCATATTCCAAAAACATCCACATCTCAAATTAATTTCAAGTATCATCAAGTATTAAGTATTAAGTATCTACAGTAGCCCAGAACATGCATTGGAAGACACAGGATTTCCATATTTCTGACATAATAAAACATGTTTTGTTTTTTTGTTTTTAAAAAGGACATGAGAACTGACTGATGAGAGAAAATGTGAAGTTAGCTAAGTGACACAGAAGTGACCTGCTGTCTGCAGGGTGGGTCATTCAGCCCACCAGTCTGCTTTGATGGCTATGACTAACATGACAGCATGGCCGTGAGCGTGCACTGATATACACGATGAATGTAGGTGCAGATGAGTTGGGAACAAGTACAAACATAAAACAAACAACAAAAAAAGAGAAAAATGACAAGACAAATAGGTTTTCTGAGAGTGCTCGCAGAATTATTCACTCCACGTCATCCTCCGGCTCACCGAGTTGGTGAGACCTCACATAATAATGGCAAGTTCAAGAGGTTTGTTCAGCCGACCCTTTGCATACGAGACGTCACTCCGGACAGGATGAGTCACCGGAGGTGCTGAGGGGACCCATCCGTCACGTGCGTCCGTCCCACTCGCAGCTGTTTCCAGCTCGCTAAACCGATTTTCCAGAACCGCCGCCGTCCGCGCTCGACAGACGCAGACATGCAAATTCAACAGGACGTCCTCACGTGCGGACATCGTGGCCGACGCGCTCACCAAGACATCATGTCCGGGTGCTCTCTGCGTGAATGACAGCATTAGCGCGATTAGGGAGCTGGGCGATGTTGCGGACGGGGGGACCCCGGCGCAGCCTTTGTGATTTTCCCGCTTGACACGGTGCGCTACAGTATGAGCCTGCGCGCTATCGGACAGGATGGAGTGGACGGAAACGAGCAGTGGACTAATGCAGAGTGACACTCGCTCTCTCAGTGACTCCCCTAATGGCCCTCAGAAGAGCGTGCAAAAGCAAGCAGCGTGAAGGGCGCGGGGTTGCAGGCCGCGCTCTATTTTGCCAAATGTGCGCTTGTAACGGCAGCGCTCGTGTCCGTGATGCAAGGCTCTGCTCTTTCTTTTGAATAAATCTGTTTTCACATAGCTAACGGTAACCCACATATCCGCTGCGGGGAAGAGAAAAAAATACGCTAAGATGGGAGTTTGGCTGAATAGCAACCAGAGTGTGGTAGTATTTTCAACACACACACACACGGACACGGAAAACAAAAAGGCAGAACTTCAGTACATAACTGTAATAAAAGTGCAAGTAGGTGTTTAGCTGGGTGACAGTGTTCATTTGTCACCTCGCAGTCTGCCGGCGGTTGACTATGTGAGGCACAGGAGCGGTGGCGCGGTGTGTGGCTTGCTTGTGTGTGTTTTGTGTGAGGTTCCTGGGAGGGGGGAAAAAAACAAAAAACAGGCGGCTGCTGGCAGAGACGCTTCAAAGAAAAACACTATATATTCTGCGGGAACACTCTGGGATTGTATAATCAAGAACTGGAGCCTTTCCCCCACCGGCCCCAGACGCTGCAGTCGTCTCTGGTGTATGTCAGAACACGCTCGGTGGTATTTGGCCTGCACGCTGCTTCAGGCATAATCATTAATTGGCGACATACAGGTTTTCACTGTTTTCTTAATATCATTTAGACTAAAGTTTTTCCCTCTCTCTGATTTTGTTCTGCTGCAAAAATGCATTAGAAACATGAACAAAACTCATGCTGTATACAAATATACAACGGACCACATTATGTCAGCATTAGGTCAAGAAAATATGTGCATAATATGTGTAAATATCTTGGTTTGGACAATGTATTCCTGTTCACTTGCAAGCTTTAGTTTACAAAAAGGAGGCTGAATGGATAAAAATAACTAAATTTGTAAATTATAGACTTTGAATTATTTAATATTTATTTATTTTGAGGTCATATATTCATAATTTATGTGGATTTTGAATATGACTTCTAATACACACAAAATCAGCCTGCTTCACTGATAATTCTGCCAAGTTGATGGCAAAGCCACCGGCCAGGTGTTCCAACCGCTGCGACCACCTTTGTTTTTGACCGCCTTGAAACAAAGTGGACGGAGCAACAGAGGACAGCAGAAAGCTAAACCTCCCATTTCTACAGGAGGCTATTAACAGAGGGCTAAATATGCTATTTTCTGGAGAATAATAGAGCTTTTTGACTGATAAATCATGCTGAGCTAATCCACTGGCCAAATTATCTGACAATGGGAATATACAGGACCCTCAGTTAATTAATCATTCATTGTTAATGAAAAGAGACTTGGCACGGACTAAACCCTTTCAATCATGAAAGGGGTGCGTTTTTATTATTTGAAATGTATATCCATACATACTGTACATCCATGACAAATAAGTACATTTGTTGAGCTTTGCTTGCAAACATTTGCACATTATCAAATCAGTATTTAAAAGAAAGAAAGACAGATTTGGTAACTTGCTTACTTCTGCTGTGTTTTTCTACAGTTCTGCAATCGTATTTTCATTTACAGCAAAGCAAAACTGACTCCTTTTATTTGCTTGCTAAATTAAATACTACGCTAAAAAACAAAAACAAAAGATATTGACCATGAATGATTAACTCCTAGATCACTACGTCACCGTTTTCGAGCTTTAATTCTCAGTTTTCCATTTTAAAGCCAGGTTACATTCTGTGCCCTCTATTCACTTTGAAAAATATAACATGATCCTCCCATGCAGTTGCCCCGAGCATCATTGAGTTGGGCACCTGCCTGCCTGAGATCAGACACATTCGCCTTGTGATGCTGTGCCGAGATTCTATAAGGCTGCGGGCAGAGCGAACGGCAGCTGTGCTCAATAAAGACATTTGTGTTTCCGTGCCTGACTGAGATTTACACTTCATCAGTTGATCAATGCTGCGTGTGTTCTGACTCAGCCGCCGCACACCCCGGCATGTCACCGCTGTGGTGAAAGACTATTCTTTCTGGAGACATGACAGCACATTATCACGTCATACAATCACGTAATGGGCTCGGCGATCACATTGCAGCTTTTAAAGCAAATGATGTAAAATAAATCGTTGTGGTGTTTGAACTGATGGGCAGCGTTATTAACTGAATGGACTGATGTAATTCTCTTATTGTTCTTTATGGCCAATTCTAGTTGATTTAATTGCACTTGCCCAGGGGTAGCGATGACCTGAATGAAAGGAACCAGATAGACCTAAAGAGTCTGTTTTTAGAACCTAATTGGCACTTTACAGCAGTATTGTAGTCAACAGTATCAAAGTGCTTTTGAAGTGTTTAGATTGATTGTTTGTCTGTGTTTATACAGTTTGTACAGAGTTCCTGAAGGCCACATTAGTGCCACACAATTATTCAGGATATGATTATAAATGGCTAAACCTGATGACATTACATTTGGTGATGCTAATTTAACTTCACTGGTAAAAAAGAGCGAGTGATGTGACTCTACAGTTGGGCAGAATAACCTCTCAGTGAGGAGTTTTGTGTTCTTTTTTGAGATGTGACAGATATTGTCATCCCAAGCTCGGAAATGTAACTCAATCTCAAGTGAAAACAATGATGCACCCCGTGGGTGGCTTTGCAAGGCAAACGTGCAATGTGCACAAATAAGAGCAGAACTTCGGAGTGCCAGAATGTGAGCAAAAATGAGTTTTAGAGTTGAGTGACTTTCCTTTTGTGATAGAAAAGGAAAGAAAAGTTTAATCATGAGTGTGTATATATATATATATATATATATATATATATATATATATACACACACTCATGATTAAACTTTTATCTTCCTCTTGTTTTAGTGCACATGAGCCCTTGAGTCATGTATCCACTTTGTGGTGACTAGAGATTCATTCATTCCAATCTTGCATTGAAATGTATTGCAAATTTTAACACAGTCTTCAAAAATCTTGCAGGAGCGCATGCAAAAAGTTGTATGTTTAAACTATCTGGTTTAAACGTCTTTGTCCATTGACTTTATTTGGTGACAATCATTGGACAGTGGGCCTTTAATGCTCATGATGAGACGGAGAGGTTGCAGCTTAATTGTAGCTTAAAGAATCGAAACCAGGGGGAAACTCTCATTCTTCCAAATTACCAGCAAGCTGCCAGGTTCACTGATTATCACTGCATCTCTTTTTTAATTGGAACTGTTCATGAAACCTGGCAACTGCAATAGAAATGTGTCCATTTTGCCAAACAATGCCAAGGTAACTTAACTCATTGCAGCCCTTACTAAACATACAAGCCTTGTAAATTGAGGTTGGTACTGTTTAAAATATAGAGCATGAAAATTGAGCTTAACACACCCCCTCAAAATAAAGCTCAGAGAGTTTTATTTTTGCTTTTCCTCTTCAGTATTCTGTGCATTTTGTTTTGCGATCCAAAACTGAGGGCCAATCTGCTGTATTATCGCATTGTTGTTATCATCATAGACATCATTATTGCCCTGCCTTTGTGTTCCACAAGCTTTTCTTCAATAGTGTGTCTGGATTTTTGCCTCCTTTGACTTCTTCCTGATGAGGCTTTAGCGCTCGTTTACCACATTCAGACTAGCGCTGCCTGTTGTTGTTGAATTCGCCCATTGTTCCTGTCTATCTTGCAGAAACCTTTGTTTCTGCGAAGGTTCCTACAGAAGTTTCCAGTCACGCCTTGGAAAGCATACCCAGTAGAATAAAGACATTGTGAAAAGAGTGCTGCTGCACCATTCTACTGCATAAGACCTTGCCGACATACGCCTGCATGAGGAGGGAGAATTTCAATGATCAGCTTACAGTGTAATCTACAGGAATGGGCCAAACAAACCAGGAAACATACATTTAATATTTGGTATTGCTTTTATTTTATTGTTTGTTTTTTTTGCATGGCAGGTGATGCAAAGGAAAGTTTGCCTCAAATTTAAAAGAAACCTATTTTGTACCACCACGTCAATGGAGGCTCTTCCATTGAAACATTCTGGAGTTTTGATTGAGAAATAATTTCCCTAGGTTAAAATATGGTGTAAATGCAATGTTAAGGTATCATAATAACTACTCCTGTCCTCCAATTCCAAATATCACAACACAAGCATCGTGTGGAATTTCTATCTTTCATTTGTTGTTATGGTTTATTTAACATTTGAGTCCATGTGACCACTATATAATTGACTATGTTTGGTCTGGGAGGAATTATTTTGCTCAATCAAACTCCAGAAATATTATGTGGATTAAAAATGAGTCTTTTCCATCAACAAATCGAGTAGAAAATTGGGGAAACTAAAAGAAAAATGGATGGACCATCCCTTTAAAAATTGAACTCTTGAAGCAGTTTCTGTTTAATATGCACGCTGCTTGCGTTAAAGTGCCAGCTGGTGCTTACATCCGTACATTGTTCTCTGCATTAAGTATATAAAAAAAGAAAGGTTGTGTTGGGTTTATTGACCCCCGGAGAACAGCAGCACCGCAACGGCAAATTTTGATTAAAGTCAGAAGAAAAATGGTGTCACAGCAGCTCAGCGCAATGCTTACAATTAAGCCGGACATATGGGAGGTAATGGATGTGTCGGCAACATTGTTTTACACTGACTGAATTAATAGTCTTATGTAGGACTTAATTAAATATGCTGTCATGGGAAAACAATGTGTTGCAACAGCACTGTCTCAGTTGAGCAGAAACAATGTAAAATGTCACTACAAGGAAAAAAAAAAGTTGCCCGACAATTTTAAAATTACAGATGGGAATCACCCTCCAAACAGTCTGAGCTCCATCATTTACGTTTGGTAGATAGAAATATTGAAAAACTATGTCCCTTTTTTTTTTTTTTTTTTTTTTGTCACCACCTACTGCAGATTGGATTTTTGACTTATAGGTCAGGGAATATCAAAAGTGCAGCGTGTGAGATAATTGATTGTTGAGTCCAAGTCCCGGGTCATGAAATTCTGACAGTCGGAATTGGTGGTGCATCGAACCCACAGACAAGAGAATTAGTGCTTCAAGATGCTACAATGGCTCAACAACCTCACTCCGAGCTTTTTAATTAAATTTCACAGTGCATGTAGTGTCGTGAAATGTGACTGGCTACACTTTGTAAAGAGACTATTTGTATGCAGGATGCCGTCACAATGCCACTCCATGCTGCTCCTGCTCAACTTTATTGTAATAGAATAACACGCACTTTTTACTCCTGCAGATCCCACTGCAGTGTTCTTGTGATTTCAGAATAATCGAATTTCATCTTGTGTAATTTCAAGGTTAAGTTAATAAATGGGATTAATAAAAGCAAAAGCCTTTCACAAAAATTTCAATCCTCCGAGTTCATTTCGTGATAATGTTTATTGCAGAACTCTCTCATTTTGACACCCAGTATTTTCTCTGGATTTTCACACCTCATTGGACCGTGGCACAAAACGACTTCTTCAGAACGGGAACATCATTTCAAATGTGTTTCTGCTACATGTGAAAGGGCGGGGGAGAGACATTATAAAAATGTATTTGCTAAAAAATAATATAAGATGGTGTGTTCAACGTAATGCAAAAATAAGAGCCTTGAAATTTGTGCTTGCAAACTTGCAACCTTTGCAGACCCACAACGTGCTCAGCGAAATAGCAGACTGTGATTGTTTTTTTTTGTTTTTGTTTTTTTTGAATATTCAGGTGCAGCAGCAGAAAATGGGTGCAGTTTCTTTAAGCTAAGATGTCTCGAACAATTCAGCTCAGAACAAATGTCACAGCCGATTGGGCTGTTTCCATGTCAAAATCCACCGCTGGCTTCAGTTTATCCACGTTCATCTGTTCTAAACCTTCTCTGGCATTCAACAATTATTTTAAAAGTTCTACTAAAAATGACTTCTCTTCAAAATAAAATAACAACTCTATGATCATTGAATCGAAACTGTGCAGAGCAAAATTTCCTGAACGTGAAACATGGACTCAGAAGGTTGCTGCTAAGTCCAGTTGTCATATGAATTTCTTTTTCTCACCTTTTACATCAAGTTGCGGCCACAATTTGGCTATTTGTTTCTGTTTAGCGTTAAAAACCTGGGTCCCGGCGCCACTGAAAGGCTCGGAGCAGAGATTAGATGTGTTGAACGGTGATTAAGACGAAGAGGGGCCATCTCTCATTCTGCCAATACTTGTTGTAGCGCCAGCGTGACTAACAGCAGGCCAGAATGTCTTTTGTCAGTGAATGGGAGTTTAATACGTTGCACCATGGAGATGGGACGGAGAGTGTGTGGCCCCTGCTGCTCCCCTCATCAGTGGCACGGCTTTATAGACCGCGCCGCGTGAACCCCCTCTCATCTCCTGCGACAGGAGTCTGGGAGAGAGCATAAACCTTGCGCGCCTCCTGAATGGCTTTCCGGTGTGCATTCATCACGCCATGGACCCCACAGTTGCCGAAAGGTACAGACCTGCTGGAATATTCCCGCGGACCAGAAAGCCCATTTGTCTTTTTTTCCATTAACGAAACAAACTGACTCCTAGAATTTAACGAACCAGATATATAAATTTTTTTGCGTCCAGGTGTTTTGGCACACACACAGGACTGTCTTGAATATGTAAATAGACTTAATAGAAATAATGTTAATGTTGGGTCACAATCCTTTTAATCATTGCCAGCATCTTAAATTGTAGTCTTTCTTAAAGGTCTGACATTTTTTATGTACGTTTTTAGATCTTCTTTAGTATTATTGTGGACTCCAGTCAAGCAGCACAGAAAATCCCATATTGAGCCCTCTGTTTATAGCCTCCTGTTTGACCCAAAGGTTTTCTGTCATCAGCTGCCTCTACCTCAGTTCTATATTTGCCTCCATTACCCCTCAAACATTTGCTCAAGCCTCCTAATACGCACGCCGGCTTGCCCTCACCCTTTCCATTTCCCTGTCCTTGCCTCCGATTGGGTGACTGAATGTTCTGCACAGTCTGATCCGACCTTGCACTAGAGTCTGTCCTGACTGATAAAGCTGACAGTTCTTGTGAACAGATCACTCACGCTGGACTTGAATAGGCTTATAAATTCCCACGAAAACCACAGTTGGCTGATTCCATTTTCAGAAGAGCAGCAGCGTCATGATCGAGGGCTTGGCTTGTTGTTGGTGATGTACCCGATCAGTCAAAGACTCAAGCGCCTTCCATACCAACTTGGCGCAGACCAAAGCTTTGCAGAAGCACAACCAAAGTTTCACCTTCATTTGGATGTCTCCTTGCGCTTCCGTTTGCTCAGTTAGTCAGTGGCTTCTTTTTGCTCATGGCTAATAGTTTTATCTCCTATTCCAATGACAACCTGCCACAACTCTATGGTTCTCACCTGGACCTCTTTCCATTGTCATTTAAACACTCCACTCTGGCACAAGGTCAAAGCTATCAATATTCACCGTAAACTTAACGCCACTTATATCACTCAAAGATGAAAAAAGGAAGTGTTCCGCTTTATGCTAATATTTTTTTTATATATCTTTTTAAGGGACTGTACTTTGAATTCCAAAAACTTGATCATTGTGAATTGTTTCAGTTTAAAACTACACCTACACGACCAATAACCCATTTTGAATTAATATTCAGCTGTCTTTGTTTGGTAACATTCTCCAACTTAGCACACATGGCCGGCTAACTTTGCTTTGCATCTTACCTTGGAACAAAAAAATCAAAGATTCAAGAAAATCTTTATAATCTGCCAAGGACCTTTATTTTCACAGCTGGCGGCGCAAGGACAGCAAGTTCAACAAACTTATATGAAAATGCGAACACATGCACCTCCTGACAAATGTAGGTGCAAGATGCATCCACAACAGCTCCCTCGGCTGTCTTTCTGGCTTTGCTGTTTTTATAGCAGATGTCTCTCTTCTTCAATTTCTGGCTTTGGGATGGTGGAGCAATTAGACACCTTGCCCTAAACTTTATGGGTAGTGGCTGCTCTATTTGCATGTCCCAGAGCCGTCACTTATACGCATATTAGCTTCACCGGAAAGCTTGGCTGACTTCCCAGTGCCTAGTTACCGTTGCTAACGTAGGATTGATAACGGCAGTTTGAGGGAGAAGCTTGCAGAAAGAATCAATTGTTTTCCTCTTGCGTACGTGAAGGCAGGAACAAAAGTGTATATATTTAGAGAGAGAACTGGGCCTCCTTCATAGAGAAGTAGATCGGACGTGAATTGATTATCAGCTGTTGTCAGACTGGATATTGCTTTCTATTGTGAGTCTTGTGTCATTGTAAAAAAAAAAAAAAAAAAGCTTATGTCCGGCCTTCACAGCAGGCCTCTTTCTTCTGCGCTTCTCATTTCCAGAGTCTATGATGAACACACTAATGCTGTTTCACACAACCTGACTTTATCAAACCTATTGATAGAGCCAAAATATATCTTTTATTTTCTCATTTCTGATTTACTGCTATTGTTATTTACTGTCTTAATTATGGACCAAATAATAATTGATTGATTGTTTATTTGTATTTTGGTTATCAACGGTTTGCACTAAGGGACACGCCTCCTCATCGCCGTAGTCAGGTGACTGCAGCACCTGCACTATATTAGTGTGGTTAACGAGGCCGGCAGGTCTCTTGAGTGGAACACAGCCAGACAGTTTTAGACCGCTGTCAAGCCTTTTGTTGGATTATTATGGACTTTTGGTTTCTGGATTATTTTTGGCGATGTCATGGAAGCAACCGGTGCTGCGTTGTTCACTGTCACGGTAAGACTGTTTTGATTTTTATGCTGGGAATAAACAAAGTATTAGATCGCCGCATCCTCCAAAGTTTTTTGTGCAGCCACGCTTGGGCGCGTCGAAGCCCAGTATTTTATTGTAAAAATATTGCGCTTTTGCCTATCTAGAACCAATATGCTGGTCTGGCTGATGCTCTTATTGGTGGAATAATTTCTAAAAATGCTTTGAAGAGCTCCTAATGTTGTCTATTACTGCAGCCATCCCGCCAGAGTTGCTCTTCCAGCCCTGCAGCTGGATGCTCCTCACATTCATTGCCAAGTATTTTTCAGTTTGCTAACCTCTCCATCTCCATGTTGGAAGCCATATCGCCTCCGCGCGTGTGGGTTGTTATCAATGGAAGCAAAGTTCAGGCAGATGTAATGCAGATATCGGAATAACTTCACGAAAGCAGACGCATATAAAAGAAAAGAAAACAAAACGGATAAGTCAACATATTGGGATTAGATCATAAATAACACACTCACTTCAACCTCCTTCTAATTTCCTCCGGCGGATGTGCATCACTATTTACTTCACTGCTTTACGAAACTTGTTGGAAAGACCCGAGTGAGGAAAAAGCGGCGCAAAGGGCTTTGGTGCAGGAGTGCGATCAGAACGGCACTTTAAAGTGAGGAGCAGTGTCATTATCAGTCAAGTGAGTTTCACATTGCTTTAAAGCCTCTTACAAATGGAGTCATCAGATAAAGAGGAAGACATATCAAATGGGCCTGACTCGGTTTCTTTGAAGTAAATGATGAAAGGTCCTGGAGGAGTTTTCTTTGCTGGATTATATAATGATAATCATTCATGTCAGAGTTGATCATTGACATGCATGCTTTATAATCGCAACCTAAACTCTCGCTGCATTACAGTGTCCGCAGATACCGTAGGGGGATACTGCAGTATCTTCTGTCGTTAGAAGGCTTTGATGTTCAGTGGAAGCTAATATGCTGCAAGTGCAAGCATGGAGTGGGACGAAAGTCTGGGGAAAAAGCCACCGTTTGGCAGATATGTTCAAATATTCGGTTGAGCAATCTTGTTTATTCGTAGTTATCTAATGAAATGCTGCCGTAATTCCTCTTGCAATGTTTCTGCTCTTGGTAATTGGTATTGTGCTTGAAGGTCAATTAAAGTTGAGATTAAAACCATCGTCTTGCAAAGACAACATATGGTTAGACAGCGAGCATTGCTGCTATAAATACAAATCTTATTAGGTAGTTTACCGTCATATTTGATTTTACCACCTGTTCCTTACAGTGGATTTTTTTTTTTTTTTTTTTTTTTAAGAAGGAAGGGAAAAAAAGGAATAAAAGGATTCTGAATGTTCTTCTATTAGACTGGAAATGCTTGAAATGTGAGTCTGGTGAAGAGGCACTCACGTAGAATAAGGACATTTCTTCTTGTGCCCAGAGAGTGACATCACTTTTGAATTGGAACCAAGTCTGAGATGGTCCATATTTAGAAATGTATGCGTGCCAATCCCTCGGGGATATGGGACACAAAGGGCTGCCGTGAGAACAAAAATTAACATTTTTCACACTTCATTGAGCTCATTTCAATGAATCAAAAGATGCAACTGACTCGTTTTCATGTGGCAAGACGATCCTTGTGCCCAGCACTCCTCCGTGCGTTTGAAACTTTAGGTTGAGCTGCTGTTTTATCCAAACATAATATGAATTTAACATCTTATGCTCGGTCTGCTAAAGTTAATTCAGTGTGACTTAATGGCTAAGTCGCAAATGCCAAATTGAGTCCTTGGTATTTTCGGTCATAACGCAGTTGACACCGAAATTCCAATAAGTAAATAAAAAGTTCAGTTTCTGCAGCCGAGCACAACGCGGTGTCCCCACCATCGTCTTATTTTGATAGAATTTTTCTGCCTTTTTCCATATCCATCAGCGTCGGGCACTTAAGAATCATTCCAAACGGTGCACCTCGTTAAATTATCCCCGAGCTTTATGTCAACATTTGATTCACAGCACACGCGAGGTCTTCGCCGTCGTCTCCCTATATTGCCACCAAACCAATCCCATGAAAAGTTATTTCCCATGGAGGGCCATTTATTTAGTCAAGGCCAGAGTAGTTTAGCGGGATGGCTTTCATTTCACGGTTCATACTCTCAATGTGATTAATAAGTAAAACGCTGTTGAGGAGCGAGAAACGCCGCCGTTCAATCCTATCTCCCTGGAATGGTGGGACGCCGAAATATCCTTGCGGGCATTAGCGACTGTTGTCAATCACGGCACAGAGAATCGACGTGTTTGGATCAGGTCCGAGCAGTTCCACTCATCTGGCGTGACTGTTTTCACAGCTAGTTAGCATCGTGCAGAAGATGGAGCGCTCAAGATGTGACGGCGGCCTGGCAGTGCTTCCCGCCGCTGCGAGTCGGCAAGTCGGAGGCGCCGTATCAGGGGCAGGTTTCACCTCTTGATGGAATGAGCTTTGTCCGACATTTGATGTGCAATTTTACTGTTGCAACCAGTGCCACAACTTTCTCTGTAAAGCCGTTTTCGACTCAGAAATGCTTGAATTTGCAGGATCAACATGCTACATTTAGGAAGGAGGGAGATACATTTTGATAGAATGTAAAAATATGGCTTTACCATAAGTTGTGAGTGGCAGAGTGTTGATATATTTTAGGTCATAGCGTATTTAGGTAATTCTCATGCTGAATGCTCGCTACTGCTTGAAAACAAAACAAGCGTCCTCTTTTCATTGCTTCCCCCCGCAGTGTTTTTGTCTTTTCAGCCACTGTGGGCCAATGTCTCCATAAACAATGTGCCCTGAATAGGGAACATTTTTTTTATGGGTCTCAGAGAACAACGATATTCATATTGTCTTTTTGCCTCACTTTCATTTCTTTGAATGTTTATAGAAACTCTTAACAATACAGAAACAAAACAAGAAAACCACCACATTTAACCCTTACTGGCTTTATTTTTTTGGTTGCCAAAACAAAACAGTTTTCTTTTTTCACCACCCCGTTGCAAAGAAAATTGCGAGTCAACCATGTGCATCAAATTACAATCAAGCTACCTTCATCGCCCAAAGAAAATTCTGGTACATTTTCAAAGAAAGCACGATGTCCTTGCAAGTATTGAACTTGGTTGAACTTGGTTGAGCTTGGTTGACCAGCTGGTTGTATCTTCAGGGCAAGATTTTGACCAAACAAACAGTGTTTAGTGTTGGAAGTAGACCACAAAAGATTATCAAATCTGGAAATGGCCCCAATAGGTCTCCTCTTTCATTTCATGAAGGAGTCGCTGTCATAAATCATCCTGTGCCATCACTCCCTGTGCAACCAGTGGCTTTCGCTATATTGACGTAGCATTTCCAGCTCAACATGGCCCGCTTGGAACCCGAGGAGGTGCTAAAATAGTTCCTGGTACCAGACACCACCACCTAATGGCGAAGCTTAAAAAATCGAGTGGAGCTGAGTCGGTGCTTTTGGAGAAGCCCTTTAATTGACTGGAGCTTTTCTTAACAAAAACTATTCAAATCAAGGAGTCTCACCTCCATCAGTGTGACAGATGGAGGTGGTCCCTCATAAACCTAATCTCTTCAGAGTTTTTGCCGTGCAGCAGCAGCGTGAGTCGCAAATACAATACAATACATTCGACATGCAGCGGCGTGGCAACAACTGTGCAGCCCGTGTGATTATTCAGACTTTGCTACATGTTGCACCCCTGGCAAAGCAAAGTGTTTATCGGTGGGTGCATGCAAAGTACGGCTGAAAACTCCTTACACTCCCACTGGGAGCGTATGCATGATTAATACAGCTGGTGTGTACACAGCAGCACCCACCCTGGAACCAGTGTCTGCCGTGACTCACGCAGCCCCCGTGGCGCAGGGAACAACATCCATGTGATTTCACATGAGTGTTCCGGTGCCGTCGCTGTCTTTGAGGTTCCTTATGTTGTGTGGTTAAAAAAAAAAAAAGAACATCATTTTACATTCTGGTCTCTCATAACTTTAGCACACTCAGCTGTATGATTTAAATTTCAACATCAGCATTGCAAACACTCATGGCACAGTGATGAATGGGCGCGGGGCGCAAAAATGGGCCGCGTTAAACGCAGTGACCAATCTAATTCTGCGCGAGACAGAGAAGCTATAGCCCAACACGACTGTTGGATTGAGGGACTTTGTGCAAATGTCAGCAGGCCTCGCAGCAACTCCCCGGCAGTCAAACTGGAAATGGCACAGAAACACCGCCGAGCATATGGCCCTCATAATTAATCGGGACGATTAATTTTTGGCTCGCCCTCAATGTCTGCACAGTAACTTATGTAAGACCAGCAAAGCCTATGAGCAAGCGGCCACCCTAAGCCCCTCGTCGGGAATGTTGGAATGCGAACAGAAGGACGTGCGGCGGTAAGGTCAGCACCACTGCAGAGAGCTGAGATCTGAATGAGCTGCATTATTTTGTTGTCGTACGAAAAGATTCATAGTGTCTATGCCTTTCATAGCTTGCAGAGTTTCTTCCATATCACACGCAAATAGGTTTGTTCCTACCCTACGGAACATGTAAGGTAGGAACAAACCTTATTTAGCTGCGTTCAGACTGCAGGCGAATCTGATTCCAATCAGATTCCTTCTTAAATCCACTGTTTTTAGCAAGTGTCCAAATGGGATCTGGCTCTGTTCAGACTGGGCCACATTATTGACCCATCTTGACCCATTGACCCGTCTTGTGTCGCGTAGAGTGACGTCACGGACAGTCAAAACCGATCGGCGTGTTTGGAGCTGTTCACACTGAGACGCATCTGTCCAAATGCGATTTGAAACTTCCTCCTGAAGGTGGTTTCAATCCGTTTTGCAAAAAATCGGATTTCATGCGATTTGTGACTGTTCAGACTAGAATCCGGTTTCAATCTGAATGGGCTGAAAATCGGATTTTGGCTGACAGTCTGAACGAGGCCTTTGTGTCTGATATAGAGAAGAAACTCTGCAATGTATTTAGTGATCCTTGGTTCAAAACTTCCCCAAAATGATTAAAAAACCTTTTTTTTAAACTTTATTTATTATTACGTTTTATTTATTAACGACAATAATAATAATGATTTCAGAATGTTTTAAATGTTAATTAAATTGCTGGTAAATACAGTTACACACACAACTATACACTCACACACACATATGCAATATGAACTCCTGGACTCCTCCCATGTGGGCAAACAGCATGAAGGCTAGCACACCTCTGCCTGCATGGAGGAAGGTAGACTCACTCCAAAGTGTGTCCGCCAATAAACAGACAACTGAGCAACAAATACAACCCCTGTCAAATCAGCTCCGCTATCTGAGATAGTGAACCCGGGCTCAACTTCTCCAGTCTACCAGAACCAACTCGGCGCTGGATTTGCTGACGCTGTCGCCAAACCCTCGGCGGCGGCGGCGGCGGCGGCGGCGGCGGCGAGCGTCTCCAGATCAGACACAATCTGGGCTCTTTATTCCCTCCGTAATCTCCGGCTCTGCCCACCTCTCGTGCTCCGCGCGCTGTTTTCTCTCCCGCAGACCCCCGCGAGTGTCGGCAGTGCTGCAGCTTTGTGCCGCCATTCCGCTTGATTGTCCCCACGCAGCAGCCTCCAGCCCATCCCATCGCTACATGTGCAGCTGTTAAATCATTTAGAATCCTATAAATAGGCTTTCGCTGAATTCTGCGCCGTAAAAAAATTCTGCTTTTACGGCAGGACGAGAATTTGATAAAGAATTTTAAACCTGATTGGAAGGACACAAATTGTCTCCGACTGTTGTGCGCTTTCAATTTGAAAGAAGGAAAAGAAAGAAAAAAACCCAAAAAAACCCACTGCTGAGGCCTCAGTCACGGCTCCCACATTAACATGCAGTCGGCATAAATGTTGGATGGATTTTCCTCAAACCCCCAAGACTTTTATCTGTGTAGATCCCTGTCAGATTTAGAAGATACCGTCTGAAATTAACTTGAACGAAATATTCTCATACGGAAATAGATGACTGCACTGAGCAACACAGTCGGAACACTGACCAACTGCCCACAACACAATGAGAAAAAATAAGCTAATAACGGTGACAATTATTGTGCTTTCATTTGCCAATATTTAGCATTAGCGTGGATCGGCTTGTGAGGCAGCGGCCATACTGTGTCTACAGCAAAATCTGGATCTGGTACGGTTTCATTATTCATGTCCTCACATCACAGCTCATGCAGGAAAGATGTGAGTGAACGTGTGAACCAGAAAACAGGGATTAACATGAGTACATACTGTATACAGATTCAACTAGATTTTACACACTAGTCCTTGAACAGCTAATTCTTCTGCTGCTCTGTCTTTTTTCCTGTACCTCCCGTTTGACATTAACAAAAAAAAAAAAAAGACAATTGTGTTTGGTATTTTTTGCCGTGCCTACACGCGCTGCTCTGCATTCCCCACCTGGGAATAAAAAAACAAACAAACAAAGAGCATCCAGTCGCAGGTATAAACAGAAGTGCACGGTTGACTCGGCTCACTGTCATTTCGCATCGCTTTTGACACGCACAAATTGCCAGCACACACGGCCTTGATATAGGCCAAAACACTTCAGAATACAAGAGTTATCTATTATGTATTGTTTGCCGCTTGGCTTAAGTAATGTATCCACAGGAAAGGTGAGGAATAGCCTGCGGGCATTTACCCGATGTTTATTTATAAAGTGAAATATGTTCACTTAAAATGCCCGGCCTGTTCCTGCGTTTCGCCTCCGCTGGATCTTTTCAGCGCTTTGCCCGGCGACTGCGAAAGTCGTGCATCAACGTCTTGTACCTCTGGCGCAGAGACAACGGGGGCGATATTATCTATATCATAAAGTGGGAACACTGATGCTTGTCTGCGCGGCTGCCTGTAAACCTCTCCGCTCTCCTTCATTATGTTCTGCTCCGCCAGTGCTGGGCATTATTTTCTGTTTTTTAATTACTCCATTCATTTTCGGCTCGGAGAGTCGCGGTGACCTATAATTGAGGTGTGTAGTTTGTCTCTCCCGACCAGCAAAAGCCCTAATTAGTATGCACCGAGCCGTCAAAGAGTCCGCGTCACCTTCCGTGTCGCAGGGCACTGCACTAATCGTCCTTGGATGACTAAGGAGCTTGGATTATAAAAGTCTGTTTTTTTTTTTTCACCCCACCACTTCCATTTTTTTTTTTTTGCGCGCTACCGTATGTAAATGCAAAGGTTGACCCTTTGGAATATTAGTCACACTATCTGTACGGGGGGCAGCCACACAGGTCACAGGGGCAGCCTGAAGGGCTCGCGCTTGTTTTTTTTCCGAGTCTCATTGTGGCCGATTGCTCCGGCACCTTAACTCTGGGATTGATAAGAGCTCTCCTCCTGCAGGTGTGCGGCTTTTCGAGCGCCACGCGGCGATAAGAGACCGGCGGAGACGTCAAGCTGTTATCTCCTTGATGCTGACATTCACCTCGTGCCATTCTCCAAAAAAAAAAGGTGCAGTTCTCTCGACGAGGCGGCTGCAGGCTAGCTACCGGCAGGGTCGAATCCGACTGCCCGCGTCACGACGGCGGTGTACACAAAGCGCATTCATGAAAAAAACAACTAACTCGGCGGAGATTTATGTGTTTGACTTTTCCGTCTTTCCAGGGGATCGTCCAATCAATCAATCAATCAGTCAGTCAGTAAGTCAGTCAGTCAGTAAGTCAGTCAAGCAACCATCACTCCTCCCTGATAGCGCTGTGTCTTTGCTTCTTCTATATTCTGTCCTTATCTTAACATAAATTTGGACCTGGGATGTGTAGTTTCCTAAACACATTAATCAAATCTAAAAAAATTAGAAAGGACGTTGAATTGTGTACTTGTGTCTAAGAAGTAGCAGGTACTGTGTAGTTAACAACAAGGCCACAATATAGGGGATGAATGATAAGTAAAAATAGAGCTTTTCTTACTTTAAATATATAATTTCCAGGTGATTCAGGGGTAGGTTAGGTGTTTTTTTTTTTTTTTTTAAGGATATTACAGGAAACAAATATGTATCTTTGTTAATGACTGTTTGAATGGTAACTCCAAATGAAAATATTTTTTAAAGCAGTTGTTTTTCATTCAAATAATCATTTTTTTAAAAATATAATTTACATTAATTGTAAAGGCTGTGGTACAGTCCCTCCACACAAATCCATAACTTCTCCATGCGGAAACCACAAAGACACAAGGCGAGACAACACTGGGGTTTAAAGCTGTCACTCCCTTTTTGTTTTAAATATGAGGGAAACGTGGGTACAAGCTGCTTTGAGACACTGTGTTTGGAGACACTCTGTTCCTTAGAATTAAATTAAGTTTTACATAAGAAAGCGGGTTTGTTCTTCACAAGCACCCGCAACACAAAGAGGAGGATGTACCTTATCTCTGCCTGCGCTCTCGCTCTCTTTTATTACGGAGGTAATTTGCATTTTAATTTGAAGCTCGAACCTGCGCTTAATAGAATTAAACTGAGTGACACATTGACATGCTTCTCTGACCTCTGCTAAAGGCCTGCGAGTGAGGCAGGGGCAGAGTCTCGCCAGTCGGTGCCAAGCGCGGCGTTGACCCCACCTGAGATAAGGCGGGAAGGTAAACACTGGCTCCCTAAATTCCAATTATTACCGGCATTTTCGCCAAAGTCCCCGGAGAGCCGGCGCATTAGCCTGTAAATGATGTGCCGGTGAGAGAACACAAAGCAACCAGAAATGTGGAATTAGCTCGACCTGTCAAGTGTTGCATCTTTTCTTGGAATAGATTGCGAGACCTTGAAGTAAAGTCAAAACGCTGTTGTCTTATTTATTTTTTTGGTCTTTAACGTAACTGCACTTGCTTTCCTTCTCTTTTCCTTTCTATGTTAACTCCAAGGCCTTTTTTTTTTATGTGTGAAATTTGAAGTAGGCACGTCAAATATTTTGAAAGTTTACAGCAGCTTTGAATTTGTTATTCCACTCAACGTGAGGTTCGGCTACGGGGGAAAATAGCTCGAGAGAGGAAAGTGCCACGGAGCATGAACGCGCTCGCTGCCAACGTGAGAGAAAAAGCGCGAGACGGAATGAAATTTACCACTTTGTAATGAGAGACGAGGGGCTGTGGCTGCAAACAATGCATTCCAACCTGCGCGCGGTCGGTGTCTAATGCTGTACGTACAATAGCAGGAGTGAGATCAAGCACGAGATGCCTGCCGCTAATAAGTCTGTGACTGTTTACTTCGTGACGTGATCAATTTCAATGCGTTCATAACGTGTCTGAGAGGCTTTTATCGTCTCCACCGCCGGTATCTTCTGGCTCTCTGTAAAGTTCCCCCTCATTCTTCCGTCTGCATTAGTTTAATTCATCTCAAGGACGGACGAGTTGGAACGCTTCCGTCTCTCCACAGTGGCCCGACCAGACCCCCCCGCTCGTGGTTTTTGAGGCACTGAAGAGTGACAAAAAAGAAAAAAAGGGAAGATTTCAATTAAACGCAACTGTCTAAAGCGCTCGTACAAGCGCGCAATTGTTGAGATCAGAACCGATAATTGCCATTGTGAGCACAATCAGTTTCTATTCTACGGCATGCGCGGTGCTACTCTGCGGCACACTTATTTATTTATTTTCTGCCTACACACATTTAACGCCTACAAATTACATTGTTGAGTCACGAACAATCTCAAGTTCTCAAACAGCAACATAGGAAACCTTTCCCTGTTTTTAGCCTTCGTGTGTGCATAAGCCGGAAAACAAGCCTTCGATGATGATGATGATGATGATGATGATGATGATGATGGTTCACTCTTTTGCTTGTCCTGTTGCAACCTCGGCACCGCCGCCTGGAAAACCTGTGCAATGAGGTAACCAACTAATAATCCGTGATTAAATTCTTTGGCAACTAATTCATCATCTTTTTTATTGCCGCTGCTCATTTATTGTAGCAGCCCTCAGGCAGCAGTAATGAGAGAAATAACGCAATTTAAAAAAAATAAATATAAAAAGTTTGTAAGAATTCAGAAGATAACTTTCTTTCGCCATCAGTCCTGGTGAGAATGTTGTCCTTCCACTTGTCATTCAACGCAGGACTGCGGTTCCAAAGTGTGATGTTGACCGAGTAATACAGTGTTGCGCCAAGCTGAAAATGCAGCTGTTTTTTTTTTGTTGTTGTTTTTTTTCCTTCCAGACAGCCATCTTTGCATCAGGCGCATCGACAACGTGTTCCATGTGGTCCTCTTATCTCGCGGCTTTGCTTAGCGGTGCCATGAATTGTTAATGCATCTTCGGGAAAACCCTTAAGGCTGTTGCCACAAGAAAAGAGTGATTAGTCATAGCAGAGGTGTGTTGCCGAGGCTCTAAGCTGCTGGCATCACTGGGGAGATCAGCAATGTAAAGCCTATTAATTCCACGAGACAAACTGCGCACTTCATTTGATCTCTTTCTTACTTTGCGAAACAAAGTGCTGTATTAAAAAGATATTACCCTCTTCAAACGTCATGGAGCATTTTGCAGCGGAAAGTGTCCTTATTGCTTCCAGGCATGTTTGTGCGGCGCAGCTGCACCAGGATTATGGGCCCCTTTCCCTCCCCCACTCACAAGTCTGCTTACCAATTTCATTATTTTATTGTTCATTTAAACTTTCATATATGCATTGGCTTTGAGCATGCTAAACGAGTGGCATGAATATGTTTTGATGTACAGTATGTAGATTTACATCTTCCTTCATATGCCTGCCTTTTTTCTCTTTATCTCTTAAGTCCTGCTCATGGCGAAATTTGTATTGCGAAGAACTGCTTTTAAGTTGGTTGGGTTTTATTTGACATTTTATAGGCCACAGCGTGCAGGGAAATTCCTCTGGTTATAGGTTTTCTTTCTAACTCAATATGCGCTATTGGATATGATTTAGCTGGCGACAGGATAACACAATAAAACAGCTTTGGAATGAATGATGAGGTAACAAGACTCTAGTGAAGAGATGTATGTACGAGGAGTTCATACCATTGCACTTTCAGTTCATTGGCTAAAATGACACCTGTTGCTAGCATGTTTAAGTAAAACTTATGTTAAAAAAAAATTGAATATTGATGCCTTTCTGTATATTTCTGGCCGATCATCTGACTTTACCTCCTACTGTATCAAATCTGTGCATTGATCTCTGCCTCAGTAATATAACCAGCTCTGTTTATTCACTGTAGCGTCTTAATGGCTTTGGTCAATAAATATCGATCTTCCTATTATCAGGCCATTATGTTGTCAAACAAATATATATCGCGCACTGTTATAATCCTGAATCTCACCACTACAGTAATGATGACTGGTTTAACTGGTTGACTCACAAATTCATTGGCAGTGTTGTTGGGATTGCTCCATAAACGTAATCCAACTTCTGATTTTTGATTACTCCTAAAAAAAGTAATCTAATTACTTATTTCACTACTTTGTTTCATTAGTAATCAATTACTGATTAGTTTAGTAAAAAAAAAAAAAATCAAAGTAACAGTTGCTCAGTGCTTTGGAATGAACCCTTTTAAAGTGTAAATTTTGCAATTCCAAATATTGCCTCTTAACATGAATGAATGTTTGCTCTCTGAACACAAACTGCACATTTCACAGAACAAACTCGTGTACAGCACTGGTGCCTTTTGCACAGCCCATGTTGTTAAAATAATTAGAAGCACAGTATAGAAGAAGTACTGCTGACTTACTTGTAAACATGTCTTTCAACAACTTATGAGGTTCGACGTGGATATTTTCGAAGTTGAGAACGTCTTGTTTCCTGCACATAACGTACAACAAACCACAATATTCTTTGATTTAGACGAGATGAACTCAAAATAATGTTTGTATTTCCAGCTATCAAAAGCAATTGCTGTTTTTTCTTTTGCCTTGTTTTGGTGCATCATTACATATCAATGACGTTGCATGCACGGCTGCATGACCAATCTGCAACTTTGTTGTTTTTGGTAGTTTTTCTAAATTTCTGGCATTTTGTGGATAATAAGACATTTTTAGCTTGCAAAATATTTCATAAAAGTAATGGAATCGTTACTTGATAAAGTAATTATGATATAATTCTCAGTTTTGCCATAGTAATCCCATTACATTACTCTGTTAGTAAAAAAAGTATTTTAATTACAGTAGTGGATTACTTGGTAATAGATTACTCGCCAGCGTTGTTCACTGGTAATGTCACAGACCGAGGAAATGGATGTCGCAATGACAGCAAACCCAACCCTCACATGTGTGTGGATGTGTCTGTGTGCGCTTATAATGGGCAGCCAGATGGAAATTTGGAAGTTCTTGACAGATAAAATGCTCCTTTCAGTTGGAAAAACCTGAACCAGAACATAACGGAAATTATTGCCAGCAGTTCATCTGTCCTGCTCTCTCTCGCTTCCCGGTTTGTTTGTTTTTTTGTTTTTTTTTTATCACAAGTCCGTTTAGAATGTGAATGCATTTTTTTTTTTGTTGTTGTTTGTTTGTTTGTTTGTTTTGCTGCGAGAGGAAATGCACGCACTCCAGAGTATCATCTGAAAGAAAGTAGACCCAGACGGGGCACAGCCCACATCTATAATTGGGATCTCTTCTTGGATGTGCAGAGGTTTGAATGCCTATACACCCAAAAAAAAACAAAAAAAACCTTTCTGTCCCTAATAGGAAAAGAGTGCACGAGCACATCCTTTCAAATTTTTTTGCTCCCGCTTGGCACTTTCAGCAGAGGACAGTGTTGCTCTTAAAAAATATTAATGCCGCACTGCAGAATTTCCTCCGCTAACGCCATAAAAACCTTATAGCTTTATCTGTGCGGCGGGCCGTCTTGCGATAAGATCCCAGCCTTTTTCTTTGTGTACTTTAAGATTTATCACCCGCCAACTCTGAGCTTGGATGGACATGATCAATGCCTCCAATTCCCTGTTTCTGTGCACCGGGGTCCTGACTCCTTTGACCATCGATACGCTCATTATTGTGGGCGCCATCACGGAGCAGCCCGCGGTGCTAATGGCATGATCTCTCATTCATGCGGACGCTAAGCAATGGTGAGCCATTACGGCATGCAGCTTCCCAGCACAGCCTGTCAGTGTGGCCGCCGCGCCGGCATCCATCCTCGACGGTGGGTCGGTAATTGTTGTTGGGGAGGGACGGCTTGTTAACATTTTTTTTTTTTTTTTTTTTTTGACTCTTGGTCTACTGTAATCTGCTTTGGAAATGGGGAAAAAGAAGCGATAGTCAGTGTGATAAATGCCTGAAGTGCAGTCACCAACACGAATGGACGGCGGATCTGATGGAATGCCTCTCCGTAATGTATGCCACTGTCACGGCTAAAACCAAGGCTGACATTTATCACCTCTGGGGAGGTTGGGATCTCCAAGGTCCCGCCTGCCCTCCGAGCCGTTTGGAATTTCTCGGGATTCCGAAGGCTTTGAATGAGCCAGGGAAGCTGCCATCATTTTGGGGGAGAGGCAGTGGAAGAATAAAAATGAAATGAATGAAAAATACCCCAGACAAATTGTTGAATTTTTAGCCGTCCCCTCAGGGTGCAGTGAGCAGCAGTGGTGTTGCCCTCTGGAATTGTTTCACTGATCAACCCAAGTTCAGCCCTTGATGCTGAGTTTCAAGCAAGGAGGGTCCAGTTTTATAGTCTTTGCTATGAGATCGGACCGCCCGGCTGGTTATTACACACATTTAATGCCAAAACATTGGATCAGTTCTTGTGTGATTATTTCATGAAGGATCATAAAGGTGCAACCTGTAAAATATGGTCTTAATTTAACTTCATCTAAACTGAGGGTCAGAAAGCAGGAAGGTCTTAACAGAAAACTGCTTCACTTATTTTTCCAAGATTTTTATTCTTGTTGGTACAAAATAAACACATCTTATAGTTTAGTTTAGCTTTTTGGTGTTTTTCCCATGATGTGGGCGTTAAGGCATGTGAGTCATCCATGCAGAGCCCAGACTGACCCGCTGGAGCGATGAATAAGCGAAGCACCTCTTTGTCTGAAAGGCCACTTACTATTGTTGGGGATAAACTCTGAGTGGGCCGTTAGAGCATCGGAAAAGCTGTCAAAGGATCCAGCCATGAGCCCCTCTCCTGCGACGCTATTTATAGCCCGGTCTGCGCAAATGTCAATAATTTATGCTGACACCTGTAAAGACTGCTATCACATTAATAATTGTGTCGCTAAAATAGAAAAGGAAAAAAAAAAAACCAACAACACACCAAGCTAAACGGTGGCAGCGATGAAAGTGGGCGGCTTGCTCACGTAGCGGTCGGTGTGACAGTACCTCAACCACGGGCCCAATAAAAATGGCCGTCGCTGTTATTTTAATTGGATGAGTCACAGCCTCAAGAAAAGGTGTTTGGATTCTGAAACGCAAATGTATCCAGTCCTCCGCAAGTTCATCGCATCTGCCGTCCTATAATGAACGCGCGAAGGAAAGCATAACAATGGATTCTTCTTGGTCTGGTCTAAGTGCCTTTTATCTAGTTGGACCCTGTGTGTGTGTGTGTGTGTGTGTGTGTGTGTGTGTGTGTGTGTGTGTGTGTGTGTGTGTGTGTGTGTGTGTGTGTGTGTGTGTGTGTGTGTGTGTGTGTGTGTGTGTGTGTGTGTGTGTGTGTGTGTGTGTGTGTGTTACAATTTCATCGTGTATTCATCATCCGTACGGCTGTCCACCTCTCTTTGTTTGCCCTGTCCTGCCTTTCCAAGCCTCCCAGCCGGTGGAAGCGCTCGCCTCTTTGATCAATATTTATGCCGTGCTGCAATGGAGAGCCCGATCTTGCGTCGCCTTATTGAAGTCAGACGGCCCGCTGTGAATGCGCGCGGCGTCACGTCGCCGATGCCCATCGTGGTCTTTCGGCCCGGTTTCGTTGCCGCGTCCCGGGTCAACGGAAACGAAAGTGTTCAATCGCTTTGGATCAGAATCGGGGCGGGGATATCGGAGAAGTTGGTAAATGGATCTGGGGCGACTCAGTCACAGCTCGGTGTTCTCAGTCTGACGCGCAATCTGTCGCGGCGTCTCAAAATTCCAGAAAATCAATATGGGGGAGGCGCTGCGAATGGATATTGCTGTTTGACAGTCTAATTCCCTTTATCATGTGGAAAAGCAGGGCTGAGTCAAAACAATTAATTTAACGAGTGAAGCCACCAGACATCAGACCTCTCTGAGGCCTCAGCCGAAAAATCCTCGAATATAAATCGAGACGCTCTGATTTCCATTTTAATATCGTCGAGTGTGTCTTCACGCACCTTAATATTCCTTTGTTATTCTGAATATGACAGTAATTTGACACGGGTCATGTAAACAGCATGTTAACAGCACATTCTGGCTGAATTTTGCTTTTCAAAAAAGTCATTTCCAGACTTGGAATTGAATCACACCCATGCACCATATTCCAGTTAAGTCTTGCAGTCTCTTGATTTAGTTTTTTTTTTTTTTCTAATTCAGACAGTTCCAGGTTGTATTTACAATAAAACATGAAACATTTCCCACTGTATCATAGTATTTGTCCTGTTATTGGACATGTGCAGCGGGAGGACAGTGGATTTATGGGGTAGAATGATGCTGAGGTTGAAAACAGGCAAGCAGGAAGCCCGCAGGAAGAGCAGAGGGGAGATTTATGGGTGTAGTGAAAGAGGACATGAAGTTAGTTGGTGTGAGAGAACAGGACGCTGAGGACAGGCTTTGATGGGGGCAGGTGATTGGCTGTGGCCACCCCTGAAGGGAACCATCCAGAGGAAAAGAACATTTTTACTGGATAGATAAAAAAAACAAAAAAAAAACGTTAAAACAATAAAAGTTCCTTGTTTTTGCATTTGATTGTATGTTGAAATAACATTTAAAAATATTGTTATATTTTATAACTTTTACTATTACATTTGTCACACTGAATTTGGGGATATGGATAAAAACATTGGCTTGATCTACTTGTATCTTTATGGTGATGGCCTCACACTTCCATAATTGTGCAGAAGCTGGTACAATGTTTCAACAAACGCACAGGTGCAGTTCTGCAGAGGCAGAAGCAGCGTTTATCTGTTCACAATAATACCCAGCTTTCCTTAGCCATAGCCACTGTCTTGGCTTTTTCACATGAAGTTAACAACTGCAATATTAGTGAGCATGTACTGTGAACAACAGCATCCCCTGCTGAAGGAGACACACCGGCCGGCGGGTCTCTTCGTCCACAGCATTGAGTGGATTTCAACGTCTCTGCGGGTGATGCTCCGTCCTGCGAGCGCAACTCTCTCAGTTAAATCTTCAAAAAAAACCTTCAAGGCAATTGCATAGCAAATATCAAGTTTGCCAAGCGGGAAATTTTGTCTGAGGCTATGCTTGTGTGCGGTAATCTTCCAGACTTTCAAGTGCAGCCACACTCCACTGGAAAGTCCTACTCTTCATTTTACACGGGGTGCTACGCTGGACCAGCGGCTAATTATTTTGGTCCAGTGATTAACATTTAAAGGAGGCACTATCTTCTGCAGTCAGGGCAAGAGTTGCATCACAGCAGAATGTGGGGGGCTGCGGTGCTCGCTTCCTTGGTGTTTGGCCATTTATGTTGCGTAACACGGTGTGTGTCTGTGCTTGTGTTTTTGTATGCAAATACTGTTAAGATGCAGCTAACAAGCATTGGAAAAGAATCTAACCGTTAGCTTAACAAGAGGCTTTGGTAGAGAACTGTTTCATGTTTATTTCTTTTCAGGATAGAAAAATGACAATTTCTTCTCAGGCACGTACATTTTTTCATTCACATATTTGCACATCAATAAAGTTATGGGATTCATGTTGAGCTGTGGGTATGACGGTAAAGATAGAGCGATAGCTTGCGTTAGCGATGCGCTATCTGCACGCACACACACGCACAAAACCGCCATCAGCACTCATTTATTATTATTTTAATGCAATGGTAATGTTAGATTTAATGTGCATTTGCATACGCACTGTGGTCAAATCGAATTTTTCATTCTTTTTTTTTTTCAGTAAGCGTTCATAAAGTCTCCTGAATTTCTCTTATCTAAGAGCTTGTCAGCAGCAGCTGACTTTTGTGTTTGCTCAGCGTCTAGTTTAGCTTTTTAATGATTAAGATATAGTTCTGCTGAGGCAAATATGTCAAACTGTAATAAAGAGATTGTTTGTTGCCTAACATTTACAGTCTGCCTTCAGGCTGTAATTAATGTGTTGATTCCCAACACGTTGTAGTTTAGAATGTGATATGCAGTGGGGCAAAAAAGTATATATTATTTGAAAATCACACAAATACAAATGTGATTTCCTGGATTTTTTTTTACATTCTGTCTCTCACAGTTGTACCTATGACGAACATTACAGCAGACCTCATCTTTTTAAGTGGCACAACTTTCACAATCGGTAGATGCCACACATATGTATATATATTTTTTTTTTTTTGAAAAAGGAAAAGTGTGTGTGTGTGTGTGTGTGTGTGTGTGTGTGTGTGTGTGTGTGTGTGTGTGTGTGTGTGTGTGTGTGTGTGTGTGTGTGTGTGTGTGTGTGTGTGTGTGTGTGTGTGTGTGTGTGTGTGTGTGTGTGTGTGTGTGTGCCACAGTGTTTATTTCAAAAACGCTTCCTTTACTGTAGCACTCAGGCCAAAAACAGAGAACCTCCCTTTCTTCACGAGGACGGCGCTAATGAATGTCGTCGACATAAAGAACATTTTGACAATAATATAATTACACAGTTCAGAGAGTAAATAATTGCATATCCACAATTCGTAACACCAGTAATTGCCCTGTTCCCTGAATGGACCCCAGTTTAGTGCAGCGTTTTAGACCTGATCATATAGTGAAATAGCCACAAGACAGCGTACAATTACAAGGGCAAATTACAGGGCTGAGCTTTTATGTATATGTAGCTACTGCGTTAAAGCACAGTTTCTGGAGCTGTGTTGTTTTCTGAAAGTATAGTGGCAATAAAAATCATGCGGTCGCGCGTCACTGAGGCAGCCCTGTGTTGCACTGACTGGCAGTGTACTGCTAGTACATATCCCTCATCTACAGCCACCCTCCTTCTTATTCTATTTAGCCAGAAACCTCTTCTTCAAGAGTGTCCTGGCCAAGAGGACCACATAAATCATAAACAGGACAATACATTATGCACTTTTCAATATACTTTCAGATTATGCTCTCACGAGCAGATTAGATTCTGCAGGTGAGCGCCATTCACCTGTTAATGAGCTAATCTGAACATTTCCAACGTGAACGCCCAGTTTGATCTTTGTCCATATGCACTAAATCAATAAATCTTTATGCATTTATAATGATAGGTATTATTGTAATACGGTATTTTATGTTACAACTGCCGCTGTCAGTGTTTCCGTTCCAGGCCCTCGTGGTCCATTGGTCAAAATGTGGATTGCTGTGTGTGTGCGTGCGTGCGTGCGCTAGCGCCAGTTGAATATCAAACATGTCAAAAGGCTCCAGCAGTCGCAGCGCAGACAAAGACAAAGAGCACCAGATACATGAACGCTCCGACTTTCACCGCTTTATTCAGTGGCACATTTCTCGGGCTCCGCTTTGTCTGTCACCGTAATTGAAAGAAACTTGTTCAGCCAGTGACAAGGAAGCCTAACCGCAGCATGAGCGCACATCCGCCATCTTCTTCCAGCCGTTTAAGGCAGCCGCAAATGTCAAGCAGGCCTAACTGCGTTTTCCGAAAAGCTTTAATGACCGGAGTTTAATTGACTCGCGTTCCCAACATCTCACGGTATTGGGATTTAAACGAGGGCGATCTACTGTATTACT
Organism: Thamnaconus septentrionalis; assembly: GCA_009823395.1. Lineage (NCBI taxonomy): Eukaryota > Metazoa > Chordata > Actinopteri > Tetraodontiformes > Monacanthidae > Thamnaconus > Thamnaconus septentrionalis. The sequence continues at coordinate 15,520,836 of CM020509.1, read as the reverse complement.
GGTAATAAAGCAAAGTTTTTATGTGCGTCGTTGCGAGCCAGTGTTGTTTGCACAGAAAGGGTTTGACAGCAGAAAACTGCAAAGTTTCTCGTTCTTCTTCTCCAAAAACAGAGAGATAGTCGCTCCTACATTACCTTTGGTTTCTATGGAAACCGGGGGTGGGGGGGGGTTGGTTTGGGGAGCGTGAATCTGTTGAGATCCCTTTTGATATCGCTTCGCTTGACAAAATGAGCCCGAGGCAGCAATTAAGTCGTAAGCTTAGCTTTGCCCGGGAGGAACAAGGCTGAGCACACAGTTTGAACTCTGCTCTAAGAATTGACATGTGCAGGATGAGCGTCTTTTAAACGACTCTAAACCCTTCTGACAGCTTTTCAACACCGACTGTCTGCGTCTCCCGCTCGCCACCGCGGGCGCGAGCGCGGTTGCGGCCGGATGGTGGTCAGCAGCGCTTGATTTTCTTTTTTTTGTTGTTTCTTGGGGCTGGTGAAACAGTCAGGTACGCCAATGAGGGAGCCCAGCGTCTGCTCGTAGAGAAAAGAGAAAAGGGCTGCTATACATATTAAACACGGCCCCAAAGAGCACCGTGTTAATGTCACGTGTTCCCTACGGTGCGGCAATGTCAGAAACAGCTGGCCCATTTAGGGGAAGAGCAACATTTTTCTAAATGTGGGAGCGTGGAATGATTGCATTGAGTTGATCTGCATATTTACCTCAGAGGAAGAGAAAGTAACGAAAATGAATGGATCTTTTTTTGTGGGGCAAATAGCAGAATGCAACCACATTTGATATATTTCGTCTTTTTTATTTATTATTTTAAAGCGATTTTCTTTTTTTTTTCCAGCCCCCCAACTGAAGCCAGTCCCTGAGAGAGCAGACGGCACTTTAACACGGAATACTGAAAAGGGCGAAACAGCATGGGGGGGAAATATTCTTAAGCGCACTAAATTTCAAAAATGGACGTTAATGCTGCTGCTAATGATTTATTTTCATTATTGATCAGTCCACTGGAAAAAAAAAAATGTTCCAACTCTGGTTTAAAGATCAGAGCAACTGAAACACTCGTAGTGTGGAGGAAGATGCCTTCTTGGTATCAGGGGTCAGAGGTCGGAATGGGCAGACTGGTTGAAGGCAATAAACAAGAGCAGAAACAGTTGTAGCTATGGATTGTTCAGAGAGTTTGGACAGGATATTCCAAAGAAGGGCCAAAATTGGACACGTCCTCTGGAGTTAAAGATCTGGTCGTCATCGGAAGAAATGCTGGGTTTCCACCCGCAGAGCCGAGACGCAGGAGAAGAGCCGCACCTGTCATGTATGTCCATTTCTGAGGGTGATCTATCTGTGAGGATTGATGCCCTTTGAATGTTGGACATATGTTGGTTTTGAGATTGCCGCGGCTGTAACGTGCGCCTCGTTTGTCAAACGGTCCGAGAGACAGATAACAAGCTCGTCCGCCATTGTCGCTCCTTTTGTAGCAGACGCTTGCGACGTCTGCGGCTAGCGCTGCAAATCCAGGGCCGTTGCATACAAAGAGAAATGGCATTTGTGTCATAAGCTCACACGTTTTAAGGTGTTGTTTTTGCTGTGTAGTTTAAGACTTCGGGCCTTTGTCAGCCGCCGTTGACGGGCTAACTAGGCGCAGTGTGTCACGACGACGTCCCCTGTGAAGGATGGAGACTCCGGTCGCAACAAATTGTCCTTTGAAACCTGAAATGATTGTCTTCTGGAGAAAAGTCTCCCCCGATTAATCAACTGATAAAAACATGGCAAAATGACAGTGACATGATTAAATTGCTCGACGTTCTATCAAAAAGGTTTTTTGAATCTTTTTTTTTTTTTTTTCCTCCACCCCACTCGCGCGATAACAGCCGCAGTCAGCAATCCCCAGCTTGGAGACAAAACAAAGCAATTCTTAATTTCCAGCAGTAACAAATGCCAGAACCCAAGGCGCATGGAGGAGGCAGATAAAGTTGTTATTGGCAAATGTCCTTGGTGCAAGCAGAGTGAGCGCTCAGTAATCCTACTGTGTTATTAGTCTCCCAGGACCCAGGGACTCTGCGTTACTATCACAGGCTGGTCCCATGCAGATAACACCAGCTCTATTCACCCTCCCATCTACTCATAGCTAAATTGACTGCAATTATCAGGACCAGGGAGCTTATTATTGCCCTCTTTTATTTACACACAGACTCCCAACACAAGCCCCTAAAGTTATTTTTTTTTTCTTTCTTTTTTTTAATGGTGGGAGATGTCAGACATTTCCTAACGTGTCTTAACTCTCCAATAAATCCTCTGCAGGAACGCCATTGATCTTGTCTGCCTTCCCCTTAAGCCTTAATTGACCATGAAGCAATCAGGTATTGTACAGTTTGCATTTTTAAATCCTTCCTGACCGAGACCGAGAAGTTCCGTTTGCCTCGTGTGCGTCATTGGCCGCAAACACACCGGGGATTTTTTTTGCGTGTGTGTAAATTAAATGTTTCGATGAGTTTCTGATTCTGCTCCGTGCTGCGTGTAATATTTGCTCCTCGAATGGACTCCATCAGAATCCACCTGTGTGTTTACTCTCCGCTTGGGAGTTCACTTACCTCAGCCAACTGCTTCAGAAACAAACAAGTAAGAGGGCAGTGGCCCCGGTGTCAGCGGTCATGTGCTGGGACAGGAGTGTGAAAAACACCAGCATCCGCTCTTGAAAAGAGGGCAAAGCACCAAACGGCAAGGGGCGCAAAGACGGCGACCCTCTCCATCAAAGAGATGTCACCTCCGGTCGCAAGCTCTGGGTGAGGTGTTTAGCCAAAAAAAAGCTCTCAATTAAAATGTGGAAGTGTGAGGCCGGCTGCCGCTAATGTGAAGTCCAAGAAGTAGGCAGTAAACTGGAAGTATCACAAAAACCTGGCATTTCTGTCAGAGCCGTTGACGTGTGGATTTCCATCTTCACTCAGACGAGGCCTAAAGGCTGAGAGGTCGAATAATGGCAGGCCTGCCCATCATCGAATCAGCTCTGGATTTTGATTGAAGGGGTCACGTGACACCCATCTTTACTTTTCATCAAAGTCTCTCCGGTGGATCAGCTATGTGTAATAAAATGATCCAATAATCAATCAAACCCTAAAAGCTGATGCTTTGACAGACTTTCCACGTGTCTTTATGGGTCGTTGTCGCTCTCAGATGGTGAAACAACAAACGCATTGCCGGTGATTCTGTCACTAAGCCACGCGATTATTCTGTGTTCTTTTGTGACATCACAAACGGCTCATTTCCAGAATTGCATTTTTTTATCACTTTGTTTAAAATTGGGAAAATAAAACCAAGCAAAGGCTTTTGTTATTTTTAGTGAGTTCACAGACAGGCTAGAGAGACATATTGTTACATAAAGGCATGACTGGTGGAGCATTATTATTTGGCACAGATATGGAGTCCCTAAAAAAAATATGTGATAAAGCGACACTGGCTTTGCAGTATGCAGGTCTGATTTTTTCTTAACTGTTGCACATAAATTTAATAGCATTCTCACACATTTGTAATGGTCAGTATAAGTCACGCAGTCTGCCTCTATTGCAGCATTATTGAATGTGTTTTACGTGTTAACTTTACCACAAATTAGTGACCGTTACATTGGAGTGCAACACAAAGCTCAGAGTAATTATTGGTAAAAGTGAGGCAGCCGCGAGATGCCACACTGTTTTACCAGCAGCGGGCCGATGTCACAAACAACGTTGTTTGCGGGGTGCAAACAGTCTCAATGCACCCGGCGGAAAATGGCCATGAAAATCTATCACTATGTTCTTTTGCCAAAAATGTGTCAAACTCATTGTTGCGTAAGGGCTGCAGCCGCGCTGGGGTATTCATCAGAGATCACAGTGAATTTGGATATGTTTTAATGAAACAGCAGGCCTTCATACATTATTTAACATGGACTTACCTGACACTGTGTGCCTCAAGTTTGCCGTGGGCTGTTATTCCAGTTGACCTTTTTGGAAATTGTGTCTATGATTACTTTGAATAGGGGTAAAAAAAAAAAAAAGCCATTGAAAATAGACTAAAGGGCTAATCTGCAACTTGCGTTTGAACCCGCAGCTTTACATGAGACTCGAGGAATTGTCAATAGTCTGTGTTTTTGTTTGATGTGGTTGTTGTGGCTGAATGCTGAATTTAAAGAGACATCTACCGCTGACCTTTTGAAAGTCTACGTCTGCTCGTCGCCTGCACTTTATTGGAAAGGACGTAGATGGATCGGTGCAGTAAGACTTTATGCTCTCCCAATTTTGAACTCAAAGTGCATCTACTCTCTTCCATTTTTTTTGTTACGTTTTAAGGTCAAAATAAAAATATCCCAGAACATTTTTGTCATTAAAATCTGGCCAATATGACATGGAAGGCTATCGATCCATTTTATGCAATCGATAAGAATATATGCAGGGTTGAACCACCAGAAGCAGCCCTCCGGAAAAAGTCTTCAGGAGCCGCTGCTCATCACAAAACGCACGACACCTGAACATATTTCTATTAGGTCTCAATGCTTAGTCATCCCTCCGGTCATACAGGGGCTGTTAATTGCCCAGTATGAGCGTAAATTGGACCATTTGGATATACAAGGGACTCTCCCCATAGGTGTAATTAGATGTGCAGCTGCCAAAGCATCCCCTATAGAGAGCCTGCCATGGGTAACATATCTTCCCTGTGGATGCCTGAAGAAAGCTAATTGGTATAATGTTCATGCCCAGTGTTGTGAGCTAATTAAGGCTCGGGGCATCAGATCTCACAGACTTCATAACAGATGTCCACTGGTCTGTAAAATGTCCTCCAGTGAAATTCTTTCTTCAGTTTACAAATAAACCTCATAGTCGCTTTCCAAGACCTGCAAGGGGCCGTTTAATGTTTTACGGCACGTTTTGGGATTAGAAACACGCTGGCTTTAAATCTGTTACTGATTTTATTAGTGTATGCAAAAAAAAAACACATTACAAAAGACGATATTGCATAAAGGCACACATTCTGATTGGATTAGGTGCTACCCTGCGTAAAGAGGAATAGGTAAGTAAAGTCTAGATGCTGTCCACATTGGGAAGCTTTTGAGTCACCGTACATCCTTACATTTAACCTCCAAGCTGTACACAACTTCAGAAATGCATGTGGCTCTGAAATATTTTTTTAAAATGAAAAACACAAGGCTGCCACGCACAAACCAGTAATAAAAATGTAACGTCAACATCAGCCAATGAATAAAAAACTGCCTTTACCTGCGTTAATTCACTCGAAAACCATTAATGTGCAACACTGGCAATAGTTGCTGTAATTGAAGATATTTAATTGATGAAAAATCCTTAGATTCACTCGTATTTCGGTGGCTGTTGCCACAGATAGAAAGGTCTTCTGAAAGAAATCCTTTGTTGTTAGACGGGCTGTTTTGCCATACCTTGTCATCCTGACTCTTCAGGTATAAAAATACAGTGTGCGATTGACCCCAAGACCAAACTATTTTGAGCGAGAATATATACACTTCCAAACAAAGTCGTAATTCAAGCGTATATGTCTTGCTATATTGCTATTAAAAGGAATATGGAAGTGATGTAGTGTAAATTGGCACAGAAGACCTCAAGCTTCCCAAAACTTTGTGTCAAAACCAAACCTGCATTATATTTTCTTTACTTTGACTTTGACTGGAAGTTATTTCCTGCTTCCTCTGAGTCTTTTCACATTAATGAATCGATGGTAAAGGGTGAGCAGGTCAGAGTTGGAGGTTCCTGGCTGTTATCACACCAGGGTCAGCTTCAGCCTCCCAGCCCGATACCGGGAGTGATGAGGGCAAGAGACTGACTATTCCAGCAATCTGGCTCCTTTTCGACGGGCGCCACGGACATCAGCAGTGAGATCTCCATTACTCTGTTAAACTGTGTCTGAGAACCCAACCTCAACATTATGGCAATGTCAGCATCTTAATGCTGATTCATACGGCCTCACAAATCCCAGATTAACCTCCAAGCTGGGAGGGCATTTTTAGAAGCAAACTGCTTGGGGAACTTTGTGTCTTGAAGGAGAAGCTATATGATTTTATTTTTTTTTCTCCTTGAAAGCAAACAAATGCCTGAAGCCAAATCTCTGTTCAGATGAACCGGTTAACACAATGGTATCACGTCATCCCTACTAAATTGAAAAAACAAACAATCAAACAGACAATGGGAGTCCTCTGCCAAGGTTTTTACAAGAATTGCAGGGATCATTTTGATCTTAAATTCTGAAAAAAACGTTTGAAAATCATTAAATTAGAAATGGACTGGGTTTTGATCATCTTCAGGTAAAAAAAATATTACTGACTCTCATGCTTTTATGTTTTTTAGTTTTGCCACAGAGATGTTTTGCCTTTTGAGATAATTGTCTTGTTTTGGATTCAGCCCTCAAGCCTTTTTTTTTTTTTTTTTATCAATCTTGAATAAAAACAAAAGTTTATTTTCAGGTTTATTTTTCAGGTTTTATTCAAACTGTTCTTTTCTTTTTTCTACCATGTGTGTAATGTTTTTAGATTATTCTCTCCCATATGTATGGACATCATCTTTTTTTTTTTTTTGTAATATATTCATAGTGCATGTGCGATTCACGTGTCCTGTGCACGCCGGGGTGCCGTGCAATTAGTTTGACTGTGCCGAGTGTTTCCCTGTCATGACAGAATGAAATAACTGGACGGTGTCTAATGGGAGTGTGTTGCCGTCTCTCTGAAGACAGTGTAACAGAAAAGTTAAAGCTTACTTAATTGATCTTACATTTATAATGGTGCGTCACACAGCTCCTCGACTAATGAGCGCAGCGTGTGTCTCTAGCGTCTGAACGCCCCCCTTCCACCCCGACAACAAAAAAAAAAAGAAAAGTCTATTCACACTTAATATTAATGGCCATAGATCCCGACTGAATTAAAGTCAGCTTTGATTCTCAACACCAACACTGCATGGCACGAGGTAATTTCTCAGCCGGTGATACGGAGGGGATGTAATTCCTTTGAAAGGCACGTTATAAATGAGGTGCGAGGCCGGTCCGAAGTGATCAAAGCTCACATTGCGGAATCTCAGACGGTGAGGGATGGCCCCGCTTGATAGCAGAGGGCGCGGGTGGCAAATCTGCTCTGACAAAAAAGGTTGGTAATATTTTCTGACGTGCGCGCCGGTTCGCTCTCTTTAACTTTGCAATTCGAAGAGAGATTAAAAATGGCCACGGCACGGGCGGCTTGATTTATTGGGCCGACTCCCAGTTTCTGTGAGAGGACAATCGTCCGGGGGGGGGGCTTTTTATGAACACATACTGTGGGCTCTGCATTGGGTCACCAAGAATAGCAACTCCACTCTTATGGCTCTCTGAATTCATCAGATGTGCCTCAGTGAGCTGGAGTGGCGATAAGACATGGTATATCATGACGTGCGCGCCGAGGCCGTGGCTGCTTTGGTCTTGGCATCGGCGCCGCTGAGGGAGCACAAAGACGTGTCTACATGAAAAGGGAGTCGGCGTTTAATTCTAATACAGGGATCGTCACAGTGTGCCAGATCAGCCTCTGAAGAGGACGGCTCAAACAAAACTGGAATTCTACCCATTTATCACCTGCTAGTATCTCTCAATGTGGAGGTTGTAGTGACATTCTGTGGTGTGTATAAACGTGAGGGAGATTGAAAAGAGTCACGCATTCCCACATAAAAAAAAAAAACGAAACAAGGGGAAATACCAAGTGTGCAGAAGTCACGGCAGTCTAATCTGACTCAAAATGACCTCAATAAAAAGGCCTTCTTTGTGCAGCTTCCTGAAAGGCGTTTTCGCGCTGATCTCACAGGCACTAACGGGACTGCAATTAATATTGTGTTTGAAAGCAACCAGGTCAGCATTTCGAGACCGTACCTTCCAAGCGCTACGGAGATGTTGTACGAAGCACATTAGTGTTTGTGTTTTGCAGTTTTCTTTCGGTCTCAGTCCGTGGAAACTGCAGTCTTTGCCTTCGAAAAGTGCTGGAATGGTTACACGGATTCAAAAATGCCGCCAAAGTTTTTAGGAATGCACAGGTTTGATGCCTGATGAAGGTCTTTGGACCGAAACGTTGCAATAAAAACCAAAGGAAGAGAGTCAAGCAGTGTGCGGGAGCTTTTTTCGGTTTAGGAATGTACAGGTGAAAGTAAAATGGATATAAATTTACTGTAATGATGATCTTCAAACTAAGCTGGAAATGATGGGATGGATGACGTGCAGAAAATAGAGAAAAATCACTTGACATTACAACAATTAAGTCCGGAATGGAATGGCTGTTCAGGTAGTGCATTTCTGTAAAAAAGACAGACGTCCTTCATATTCGCTCAACGATCCGTCCGTCAAATCCATCTTTTCTCTATTGCCACTTATCCCCGTGGAGCATGTGGGCACTTGGGGCCTGTCCCACTCAGTGTGGGCAAAGAGGAGGAGTCCTGTCAGTCTGGCCAAAGGTCCCTCTCACACGGGGCAGACCGTGGCGGGAGAGTCACAGGTTAACTCGACCTGGCTGCGATAGAGGACTGGATTAAACCCCAGCACAGGTGGAGAGCAAACCACTGAAGCTCCTCCCGACTCACTGCCCACCACACTCCTAGCTTCTATCAAAGCAACATGAGCTGATAAAAGACCGTACAACCTTGTCGTACAGTTGTTGCTTCCTGTGACTTTCTGCAGTGATGAACAGGTCACTGCTTGCTAATTATTCCCCCGACTCTCAGTTAATTTTGTTTTTGAACCCCTGAATGGCTGTTTTATGTCAGCGCAACCCATCTGTTCCTGAAACGAGTGACGGGCAGTAAAAATGCTGCATTTTAAAGTTTTGAGTGCAAACCAGCGACACTCGCTGCTCGACTGAGATGCTGTAGTTTGCTTAGGAAACATCAACAACTGCAGAATCCAATTTCAACTTTGTTTTTATGCAAAGGTGGCCATTGCATTATGCTAGAATGTCTGGGGTTTTGGCCTGCGTCGCGAAAAAAATAAAAAAAATAATCCAAAGAACTCAGTCTGTACACGTCATGGCGAAGCTAAAGTAAGCTACACACGCAATATCTCCCGAGCATAAGCTCATTGGGCTGACAGCGGCAAGTAATAATGCCAATTTCCCCCGTTAAACATTATTCCTGGGCATATTCCGTCGAGGCAGAGCATCTTGCAGCTATGCTGGAAATTAAATGTTTGATATGTTGAAATACAGTACGGATTACAGCGCTGCGGATTAGGCTTAACCAGCTAAGCTCGCCTAATCACTACATGTTAAACAGGATTGGTGTGCGCACTCAGGTGAGATGTTTATTAACATTCACGTCGACTCCTGGAAAAAAAAATAAAATAAAATATGGGGGAAAACCTTGCAGCAGCTCCAGCTCAGTCTGCGTGCAGCTTTTGAATGCAGCACTGAGGAGATGGTATAAACATTAGGCCCATCCATTTATCACTTGCTTTTTCACTATTGTGCTGTGTCACCGGCGAGATTGCGAGGAGTCTTCGGAATGGATGTGCCGACTTTGGTCGCTTGTTATTAAAAGGCAAGGGGTTACAATAAGCGGCAAATGGCCCTTCATGTTCTCCCTTGTCTGGCCGCCTTGTGCTGGACAGAATGATAATACGAAGGAATGGCACCCTGGGCTTTTCTGGGGATGTTTGTTAAAGCTTATCAGATGATTGGTGCAGAGCAAAGAAAAAAAAGAGTAAGGTTAAAACTCAGGACATGCACGTTTAGCCGCATTGTTTTACTTTGCCGATAAAGGCGAGATAGCACAAAGAGGATTAATACTCTAATTCGCACCTGTTTGCGTTATCTGAAGGAGGAGCACATTGTTTACATTGATGCAGTTCTACAGTTTTTCAGGGATGTTTTACAGATGCTGTGATGGGAGCAGAATCTACGCTCGTCTCTTGGGTTTGGCATTGTGATACGTATAGAATTATTCCATACATAGCTAAGTTGCTAAACTGGTTAGCGAAGCGCTTTGAAGGGTGTCGTGCCCCCAACGCTGATGCACTGGCTTTATCTACTGCGCTGATGGAAGGGTGTATAATGCCTTTCGACAGCTATGAAATAAAGTAAAGCCAACCCCGCTGTGAGCAAGTATTTATCTATGAAGCCGTACATTCTGACGGCACAAACATTCAAAAATGCTGAAAAGCGCTCTCTGTTTTTCAGCTTGAACAAAATATAATTTCACGCCGGATTAGCTACGTATTGACCAGGAGTAAGAAAGAATAATCTGTGGACACAACTGGAGCCTCTGGGCTTGAAGATCTTCATCAGTCCGCCATAAAGAGGAGGAGCTGTAGGGGGGGGAGTGAGTCAGATTGTGACTTGTGACCTGAGGGCGGCTGTGTGGTTAATCTAGAGACATTACTTCCCACATTGGAGGATACATTGCCGCACACGTCCATGATTAAATTCCACTATTTTACATCTTAATTGCTTTATTACCATGATAATTCACAGCGTATGAAAGATTTATAGGTCTGGGGCAGTAAGAAATCCCCGCCTAAGAGCATTATGAGTCACAACCAGGACTTGACTTGCTTTTTGACACCCCCCCACTCTCCCATCACTAACCACCCCAGCTTTCCAATGAAGTTATCTTGTCCAAATCATCCTGTGTGTGTTTGTGTGTGTTTCTCCCATAAAGCTTGCCTGGAATTATTAGATTTCACAGTATTAAACGTGAGGCTAATAAGATGTAGCCACAGCTGTAAATCCTCAACATCATAAACATCTCACTTGGGATGAGATGCACTTTTCTTTTACAGTTCTTGCATGGGCAGTGCATAAAGAGCTGCCACTGACAAGAACGTCGGCGGCCTTGACTAAATGTTTGCATGTTGACCAAATGGAATCAAGTTCACATTCTGATTAGATTAGCGCTGTATTTGCGTTGTTGCCGTGCAGCCGAATCAGACGTGGAGAGGCTCGCTTGGTCGGCCTCTTAATTACAACTGTCATTTCTATCCTTTATTTACAATGATCATACTAATTATTGCGTTGTGACGCCTGTATGGGTCGAGTCGACACAAAGCATCAAAACGCACATGAGGGATAATGAGTAGTATTTTTCGGTTTTCCGAGCTCCACCAGCGTGTTGTTTAGAGAAAGAAATGGACCATGACGGCAACACGTGCACGCACGCCTCGGGCCTGTGCGCCTTTCATTGCCTTTTATTTTAGGAGCGTGCCAAGAGAAACCAAGTCGTATATGTTTGGTTGTAAACCAAGGAGCGCCGTTAAAAACCCGCTGCCGCTGAGCTCCAAACTGCCTGAAACCCACCAGGGGGCCTTTTTGGACCATTAATCTTATTGAAATATTTGTTTTGTGCTCTGGGTAAATTACTGTAAAGTTAGGCACTGATGAATCCCTCTGGGATGTGACAATCAGAGAGGGACCTCACATAGCGCCTGACTCGGATCTCTACGTGTGTGTGTGTGTGTGTGTGTGTGTGTGTTGAACGCGACGTGCACAGTGTATTCCAGGCGAGTGCTTCCTTTTTGTGCGCTTCCGAAACATCAGCAGACAACGCAATTAGAGGCAGACGTTTGCTGTGAGGAAGGAAGAAAAATGCACCAGGGAATAAGTGGTGAAGCGCTGCCCATATTGTTGTTTTTATTAAAGAGACCTGATAGCAGACCACATTCCCCATTATTCCGAGTTTGTTCTTGAGGCTAAACTGTGTTTCGCCAGTGTTGAATGAAACACGAGACGCACATTAAAGCGTTTGATTCTTTTTGTTTTTTGCTGCATTTTGTTTTGTTTTTTTTATGAATGTCAGAACTATGCATAATATCAAGCAGTTAACAAATCTGTTTCATTCTGAATGATTATACCATCTGCCATGGTGCCATCAGCTAAATTCAGTGAAAAAAAAGTAAATGGAACTGCAGAGATTAAAAACTTCCAGGGGGTCCCATCATCCCGTTATCACAGGAAAGAATCCCGTAGCATTTAATCTGACACGTGGCTAGCTGTCACTCAATAAGTGCTTTATGTGTGACAACCTCCAATAAAACAAGCAGACTTATGTACGAGTTCAGAAAGATTTAAATAAATTCAAAAAAAGACTGCTGTGGTATTTCCCTGTAGCTGTGCAAGATGGACAGGAGGGCAGCACTAGCTGCCTTTCCATTACAGTTTTTCGCAAAATAAAATTTCTAAAATTTCGACAAAGTACAATTGCGATTTGCAGGTGTTTCCATTGAGTGTTGTGAAGCGCATAAGCCGTAATTCTCGAAAATTCTCGTCCCGCGTCATTAACGAAAATTAAGTTTCTGTTCATGAAAACCTTTCAGCAATATCTGAGAGGTTTTTCGAATTTTAGGTTTTTCCATTACCAGTTTTTTATTGCGATATTTAGGTTTCGCGCAATTCTAGGGGTAATGGAAACGCAGCTATTGTGGAAACAACACAAACGGCCTTCTTCGTCTGACTTTGGTCTGACTTCTGAGTCCTATTTTTATCCTTAACGTGTGACGTGTGTGTGTATACAGGCTTCTTTGGCTGGTGTTTGGCAGCTGCCATGCAGCGGGGCCATAGTTTGGAGCTGTGCGGGAGAGTCCTGGCTCCAGGCCCGGAGATGCTCAGTACAACCTGGGCAGGGTTGGTCGGGGCTCTGGGAGGGTTGGGGGGCTGACTGATTACAGCGCAGATTTTATTTACGCTCGGCCGCAGCATGCACAGGAGCTGATGCTTCAGCAACTTCTGGAGAAGCACAATATTAGATCATTTTTCATTACTGAAGTCAACAGCCAGAAACATGATTCTTCAACAGAAAATCAATTGTGACCACAAAGATTTTTTTTTTCTTCCATTTTCCTTTCTTCCCCTTCAAGACATGAAATCAGACAGAATTGCTTCTTTGAAATGTAACGTCTGTATTGGCGCATCTACATGAGCTCTTTTGAATTATTCATGTTTTTACTTTTGAGGTCATGCTGGCAGTCAAGTCTAGTTTATCTGTTGTGGCTGGTGTGCCGTTCTTCTCATATAGTTTTCTATTGGTGTGGTTGATTTTAATAAAAGTCAAAAGATGCTTAGGGAAATTAAATAAGCCAATACCCCCACTTGGTCAATACCAATGTAATTATTGGACTAAACCAAGAGGTGTGTGTGTGTGTGTGTGTGTGTGTGTGTGTGTGTGTGTGTGTGTGTGTGTGTGTGTGTGTGTGTGTGTGTGTGTGTGTGTGTGTGTGTGTGTGTGTGTGTGTGTGTGTGTCAATGCACCAGTAAAACTAACTGGCTTCACATTTTAATTTGGTATGTTTTATGAATTTCTTTTGTTCAACTTATTGATCGAAACACTTGAGGCATGTAAGTTTGGGAGGCTTTGCACCTGTGGTCCTCTGCTGTCAAGTAACCAGCAAGTAGTCTAGCCATGTTTGGTCAGTCTGTTAATATTTAAACATCGCTCTTTAACGGGATGTAATGTGACGTAACTAGCATTGCCCTAGAAGGTCGTGGCTTCAACAGCGGACTCACAGTTCTCATGTTCTACCCGTGCAGACTCTCACAGTCCCAAGAAATGTACGTCAGGTTGAATGGCACTCCTTAATTGTCCATGTGTATGAGATATTTTATGTATTGGTAAATCAGGTTTTCTTTCCCTGCGTCGGCCGTACAAACATCCGCGAGTCGTCCAGGGTGTAGTCGGTTTCTTAGTAGACGTTTGGGATGTGTTCTGCCATTCTGTCTGCAGTTCTACGATCGTGGAAGCAGAAAGCCTTGTATAGATCAGTGTTGTTACCACTGAAAATCAACCAGCCGGGCCAAACTTTTCAGAAAGAAGAAAAAGATTTTGTAAAAGATTTATTTAAAGATCCAGCTCGATCCAGCGAGACAACCAAGCTCCCATCGGCAACATCAATCATCACAAACTTTGAGCATATCGGAGAGGAAAAAACAAGAGAAAAATGTCGCTTCACAACCAAAGTCAATACAAAAAAAAAAAAGAAAATGACTGCCGTTACAAATGTTTGCAAAAGGCAATCACGGTGATTGAACGGAAGCAGCGGACGCTACGCGGACAATTAGCCGTCATCTCACAAATCGAAATCTGTCACACTTTTTTTTGGCGCGTTCACTTTTGCCTGTGTTTACTCTTCCGGATGTCTTTGCAGTCGGAGTCGCGCTTACCAGGCAAAGCGTCGCAGTGTGTGTCAGTGTGTGTGTGTGTGTGTGTGTGTGTGTGTGTGTGTGTGTGTGTGTGTGTGTGTGTGTGTGTGTGTGTGTGTGTGTGTGTGTGTGTGTGGGGGCAATTAGCATACTTCTGCCACTGTGGCAAACAATTTTCATGATCGCCAGCTGCCGCCTGCATGCGTGTACACCTGTCCAACTAAAAGTCCCGCGCATGGTGTTAAGCCTCAGCAGCAGTCCGTGGCTCGGTGCCCTCTGATTGCTCCTAGTTATCCCCCAGGTTTCCGCTGAGCCGACAGGCAAAGACACACGGGCCAGATGGTCAGTGCCCAGATCAGGACCCGTTTACAAGGCCCCGTTTTCAGAGCCGCTCTAATATAATAATAAAAAGGCTTGATTTATGAGAAGGCATTTTATGCCCTACACTGTTCGGCCCGAACACTCGAGTAATGCAACTTGTTGTTCCCTCTTTAACCCCATTAAAATGCCACCTTTAAAAGCTCTGTTATGCTATCAGGTGCATTTTTATGGCCGATTCGTTAAGACATGTTAGAGGCTGCTAGCATCTTTCCCCCCCGGCCGTTACCTCGGCCTCCAATCTCTCTGCTATTGTAAACTTCCGTAATGGGTCACAACGGTAAAAGATGGTTGTCTATTAAAATTTATGACAGTATTTAGCGAAGGTCATGAAAGAGTTCAAGTTATGTGCAGTTCATTAAAGAGCTGTTAAAGGTTAAGTCCTCTGTGGACTCAACATCCGCCGCTCACGTCCTCTCTTTGCAGAAGCGTCCCGCCCAGCTCACCTCCTGGGATCCTCCGCCGAACAAGCAGAGCGGCACTCCTGAAACGTTTCAGCCGCTTTGAATGTTTGATACCCGTCACTGACGTTATTGACTGCTCAGTTGTAAAGGACACACTCAGTATTTTTGCATTGACGACGGCCATAAGTTATTCATTGAATTTTAAGCGAGCATAATTTGGCAAACTTCACCTCACTGTACACGCTTGCAGACAGAATTTTCCTCTTGGATGTATTAATAATGGAGGAACTATACGGCAACTGTCTCCCCTGACACTTGAGAGTTAAGGCTTCGCTCCCTGGGAAATGAAGGAAATCATTGGCATCTACCAGCCGCGGGTCAAAGTCATCAACACATCCCGCATTGATTTTAAGGATGTGAATGCTAATGAAGACGTCCTTGGATCTCTCACATCAAGTTAGCTCATCTCCCCTAATGTCTCGAACAACAAAGCGGAGCAACGGAGCCTCCTTCTTATCGTCTTTTCTCCTCCTGTCTGCCCTGCTGCCTCCCTTCTTTCCTGTCTTTGAACCGCAGTGTTAATGTCTTTGACCAGAAGAGAGCAAAGTTCTCCAGTGTTGAAGTCATATTCCGGATGATTTATGAACATATTAGTGGTGAGTGACAGTGATTTACTTTTTAATCAGCCAACACTTCCACTTTTCAAAGAACAGTTGGATATGCTAAAATGCTCAAATTGCCCCCTCTTCTCTGCAATGATACTGAGATATATTGAGCATCATTGTTTTAAAATAAAAACCCATTGGTTGTGAAATAATCTGGTTGGGTTAAGACATCAGAACAATTGATTTGGCTCGAGAAAAGTTCACATTAGAGTTGCAGTGGGTGCTTTATTCACAGCTGTTCCAGGGAATTCCAGGATTGTTTTTTTTTCTATGAAAACATCCAAACAAAATTCAAAATAATGGGACGCATATCAACAGTGGAACTGGAACGTGTGTCCATATTACGCCATCCAACCTAGAAGTTGTATTGTGGCACAGTTTGCTTACTTGTGGATTTTTCTCTTCGAGGATTTACCTCATAGAAATATCTGGAGTCTGGTGTATGTGTCAATTGTGGTCCGGTCATGCGTCTGGACACACCAATTGGCAGCGGTCAAACAATAGTAGCGGCACGCTCCGACGAGGAGCGTGATCAAAATCTCCTTTTTGTGGATGTCCCTCAGAACTGAGCAGCTTCCTGCTGGAGTCACTCTCCTCCAAGACCATATGTTGTCCTTCATCCAGGGTTGTGTTTCCTGTTTGCCCGTAAGGAATGCCCTTCTCTGGAGGGCTACGCTGTTGATTTTCTGTGCAGGGGGCCAGCGGAGCGTGTGATATCTCCCTGAGGTGCTTTGTCAGAGAGCTATTAATAGGTTGAAGGGACACCCCAACCCCCCTCCCAACCCCGCCCTCCGGCACTCCCACCGACCTCCGGCCCGCTACTCGCAACTGGGCACACCTCTGCGCTGTTGTGCCTGGTGAAAAGGCAACGGGCAGTCAGCCATGACGCTGTGTTAAGATGCAAAGCTCAGCCCCACCTCCAGCCCCCAGCCCTCCAACCCTACCCCCATTGAGAGAGAGAGAGAGAGAGAGAGAGAGAGAGAGAGAGAGAGAGAGAGAGAGAGAGAGAGAGAGAGAGAGAGAGAGAGAGAGAGAGAGAGAGAGAGAGAGAGAGAGAGAGAGAGAGAGAGAGAGAGAGAGAGAGAGAGAGAGAGAGAGAGAGAGAGAGAGAGAGAGAGAGAGAGAGAGAGAGAGAGAGAGAGAGAGAGAGAGAGAGAGAGAGAGAGAGAGAGAGAGAGAGAGAGAGAGAGAGAGAGAGAGAGAGAGAGAGAGGGCACCCTGCCTCTGTATTCCCTCTTCAGCACAAGAGCAAATGTTGCACCTTGCTGTGGACGCAGATGGAGGAGTTGAGCAGACGACAAGAATAACTGTCATCTGCTCTTGCAGATATATACAATTTACAGTGCCCTTCAAACTTCACCTGTATGCACCATACAACTAAATACATTGCAAAGGGACAACAATGTCAAGATTCTCGTCTGTTTGAAGAGAAAGAAATGGAGAGTCTATCTTGTCCGAGTTCTAAAACCAAGTGTTTTGCGCTGGTATTTAACGTCTCAGTACACATTGCACGACACAGGGCCCGGGTTAAACAAGGCCACGTTTATTTTCCGAGCATGATCAAACACACGACAACTGAAGCGATCGTGAGAGCCACCGCCGCATATCAGAGAAGGGACGAAAAGCAGAAAGTCAGAGATGAGGGAGGCTTAATCATTGTTGCCCTGCAGCCTTCTCTCCAAACTGAGCGGCGCTAACTCCCCCGTCTCTGTCTCCCTAGACCCGAGCACAGACTGGAGCTCTCTGTTTGCATTTCACCAACCGAAACCCACGCAGCATCACTATCTTCAGCTGCCTAGAGCACATCAAAGTCTCTTTACATATACTGGGCTTTTAACATTCCTTCAATATCTTTCCAAGCCACGACAGACTCACTGCATATTTTTATTTAAATAAATATATAGGTATATATATATATAAATGTATGCATATATATATATATATATCTTGGCAGTCGCATATTTTAGAACAGTGGTAGGATAGCTGTAATTGTTTTTTGTCGTAATGAAACATGCCTTCTTTTCATTTCCTGGGGAATTTAATGTAGTTTCTGCAAAATTGTGGCTCAGAAATGGCTTTGTGAGAGTTATTTTTGCAAAATAAAAATCCAGCTCCTCTATTTCCCTCAGGCTTTTAATCTACACAAGGCTGAAAGTATAGACAGTAGCATAGAAATGAACTGAACTGACTGTGGACACAGTTGCCATATACAGTATTTAAATTGAATGCATTTTCATTTAATAAATTGCCATTGGTAATTTGTATGTTCCTTTAATTAAATGTCTTGTTAGGCTGTGTCTTTTATCAAATGCTGTGATGAAGACACAACTTGGTGGTTACTGCAGTCCACATCATACTACATACAGTGCATCACACGTCTCCCCGGTGATACGGCACGCAAGTCGTCCTCTGGTTGAGACGCTCGCAGGATTGCCGAGTCACACTCGCTCTTCCCAGTGCTGCTCTCTCTCCTTTTGAAATGCACATTCATGACTTGAACGCCTGCTCTGCCTCTGGCAAATCTGTACCGACCCGACTCACTAGAACTCCCTTTTTCCCTGAATCCGACTTTAATTGTGCAGTCCTCAGTAAACTTGCGCGCTCCCATGTGGCGCGCACGCTGCTGTTTATGCCAATGTCAAAAGCGATTACCGCTGCGTCCCCAAAACAAGCGATTCCCTCTCGTCGAAGCCATCCAGTCATTTGAAATGCGAAGAGCGATGGGAGGGAATATAAAGTTGCTTTAATATGTATGTGCATGAATGATACATAAGTGGATATTATCAGAATACTAATAAGAAATTACGGGGCAGTCCTCTGGCGATCAACACCAGCAACCCGGTAATGAAATATATCATTAACTCAATAAATCTGGGAATATAATAATGCAAGAATTCCGTCCGAGCGCACTCACCAGTTGATCATTGCGCTGGTTAGACTAATTTGTTAGTTGGGAATCTGCGGTTAATGACCATCCTAACCTTGGTGTGCTCTTCCTGATGTCCAATTAAGTCTGTGTGATTGCTCTCATTGTCGGCGTTGGCGCATGTAACTCCGCCTCTGACGCCGCTGACAAGTCAGTGAGGGACATTGGAATTGCAATCCTGCTGGTTTTCCATCACTCTTGACTTTGGTTTCCAAGCCTAATGTTTGGAACGTTCTAGCTGCCTTGATATTTGGCCACGTGTCGGTGTACCACAGCTGGGGGTCGCGTAGTTCACAGATTAAGGAGAAAGACGCGCTTTAACCTTGCCAATGTGCTCTGTGTCCCATTCATGCTTGTTTGTCGTCGTTGCGGTCGGGCTGGTCTGCCGTCCTGAATGACAATATTAATAGCCGCGCCGCAGCACTAAGCCAAATCCATCCTGCATTCTCCCTCTCAGGAAGGGCTCATGGGCTGTTTCCTGTACCCCCCCCCCAACCTGCGTTCCTTATATAAATCAATCACGGGCCTGCAGTGCACTAAATCCGCTGGGCATTCGGCTAAGATCCGGACAAGTTAAGTGAGACGCATGGCCCGAGAATGACAACATTACCTGCTTTTAAAAATTCTTCCGGTGCTTTGCTGGTAAATCATAACTTCTTGTGTCAAGCAGTAAGAATGAATAGTCCTGGATTTCAGGAGGGGGGGGGCAGTTTTAAAAAACAAACAGCACAAAGCTCCGCGGTGGGTGCAGAGCAAAATGCTTGCAGTCTAATTGGATCGTCTCCTTTCCTGCTCCGTAAATCCCCACAACAGCTTGGAATGTATGTTTTTAATTGCAGCCTTCAAGCTCGCAGTGATGACATCATTGTTGCATCATCAACTCTCTTTTCTGGGGGGAAAAGACCCAGAAACTTGTTCGTAGGTTCAGGAAAGAGCGAATTTTTCCCCAAACGCAGTATTATGAATGTTATTTTTAAATCTGGTACAGTGCGACTGACTGACTGACCCGGTGATTTTTAGATGTGGCTATTCACTTTCAAGTCATCCTCTTGAAGTTAATTGTTTCCAGTCAAAGGCATAGGCTTGCGATTAATGCGCACCCCTTTACACTTGCCAAGGCCTTTCAGCTCTTGTCTGCCGGACAAGATTAAAGAAAACATAAGATCTAATAAGATAAATCAGATAAAGATTCATCTCAAGTCCAAACTAGCAACATCGCTGACAAAGCAAAAGTGTGTGCTTTCTCATGTTACCTTTGAAATAAAAAGGTGGCACCATGGCATATAGATTTGTAGAAGGCTTGGATGATGTCGACAGTATTTTTTTTTTCCCCATTTTATTTAGAAAATATGAGGCAAGCTCGCTAGCTATATTTGTTGCGTTTCCCTTGAGTGCCAACATTAGTGTTATTGAAGTTAGTTGTGCACTTACTATCAGTCATATCGCTGTATCAGCTGCTGGCATCATATTGCTGTAGCAGCATCAGAAGCGATGTTTGTCACCTGGAATAGGCTGTTAAAAAAAAAAAAAGATGCTGAGTGTTGGGGAATCTGCTGGTGGCTGTGTTTCAACTGTGCCGGCGCCTGAGCCAGACAAAATTTTTTGAACGTGTCAGAAATTCATCCGGCCATTGAAAGGCTGGTTTTGAAAAGATAATCGGCCTTCACTCCCCAATGTATGCTGCATAACGGGATAACAAAAGAAATTGGCCCAAATGTAAAATGAGTCAAATATCTTGTTAAATTGGGCTAAATCCACACACTGTGTGTGTGTGTGTGTGTGTGTGTGTGTGTGTGTGTGTGTGTGTGTGTGTGTGTGTGTGTGTGTGTGTGTGTGTGTGTGTGGCTTTAATGAGCCCAGGATTGAAAACACTCCCCAGTTTTTGCAATAGTTTTTCTGCTTGACTTCTCTGGTGTAAAGCTGTGACTTTATAAAGCAGTGAAATCCTTATCCACTATTTTTTGCTAGACATCCACTGAGCTCTTTGCCGAGGGACACCTTAATGTCCCGGCACCAACACTGTGCCATGATCACCTTCCCCTTATTCTCACGCAGAAACGGCACCGTCGGCTAGCTCGGCCCGGAGAGTCGGTGCTGTGAGAATCTTTGCCACCCGGTGCAGTGGAAAAAGGGAAGCGCGGTGTGTGGAAAGAATAAAGATTTTCAGCAGGAAAAAAATGGTCTGAAATGTGGGACAGGCGCTGCGAATAAGAGGGTTTGACGAAGGGGGCATCCATTTTTGCACGGGCCCCGGTTTTTATCGCCGCTCTCTGGGGAGGAGGAGGGGGCTGGCGGGTAATGCGGAGACACGGGGCCGGTTTCATGCACGTTCCCCATCCTATCTCTCTGTCATCCCCGTTTCATGGCAGACTGAGGCTCAAACCCATCAGCACATTATTATTCACGTTTGGCTGCTGTCGGAATCAAGGACATCGGCATTATCATGAGAATGAATTGCAAGCTGGCACCAGTGAACCGGAGATAGCTTTCACCACCAGCATAAGACCAACCCACCCCTCCCCCCTGGTCCCTTTTAAGAAATCTAACCCATTTTTATTTCCCTTTGATACACACACAGACACACGCGTGTCTGCTTCCTGCTTTGCTAAGGTCAGCGCTGCTTCAACCTGACGCGGACTCGCCGGGAACAGACGTGGAATTGTATAATCTATGGGACAGTTAGGGGGGTCCATTTGTGGCGGTGTTCAGCCTATATTTCATCATCCCGCTGAAGAGACGCCGCTTGATGTAATGGACTCACCGGAGTTCCAGCTCTGTGGGTGGGAAATGCTCCTCTCGGCTTTCAAGCTGTTTCACACTGAGCGAAGGCACCCCGGTGCTATTAGACATGTAAATGTAAATTGCGGGTAGGTGGTTACGCTCCTCTGCACCGTTTCGAAGCAGCCGGTCCTGTTCCAGTTTCAGGAGACCAGTGCCACCTAGCGGTTTGCAGCGGGACAAAAAAAAGGGGGAGGCTAAACTTGAGCGTCTCATCAGGGCGAGTGGCTCAGATGAGTCGGTTCAATGCGGCACATCAGTGTGTGTGTGTGTGTGTGTGTGTGTGTGTGTGTGTGTGTGTGTGTGTGTGTGTGTGTGTGTGTGTGTGTGTGTGTGTGTGTGTGTGTGTGTGTGTGTGTGTGTGTGTGTGTGTGTGTGTGTGTGTGTGTGTGTGTGAAGATACCAGTAAAACTAACTGGCATGTTTAGATGATAGAAAAATGTCTTCAGCTGCCTAGAGCACATTGATGTGCTCTGTCTTCTAAATAATTTTTTAACCCTTTATGCATGTTTTTTCCCCCACAAGTTTATGCTTTAAACTGCAAAAACTCTTTATGCAAATGTTGGCATTTCTCAAAATAGAACATATAGTGCATGGATTCATGTTTTTCTGGCAAGTTTCTTTAATTTCTTATGTTCAACTTCTTCACTGACAAACACAGGAGAGTTTGAGGCTTTGCACCGGTGGTTCACTGCTGTCAAGTAACCAGCAAGTCGCCTAGCGGTGTTCGGTCAGTCTGTAAATATTTAAACATCACTCTTTAAGGTGATGTAATGTGATGTAACTATTTTCTGAGGCCAGTGGGGCAGTGGCTAGCATTGCCCTCTCACACCGAGAGGGTCGTGGCTTCAACGGGGGACTTGCGGTTCTCATGTTCTACCTGTGCACACTCTCACAGTCCAAAGAAATGTACGTCCGGTTGAATGGCATTCCTTAATTGTCCGTGTGTGTTCGTGCGCACTGAAAAAAAAAAACAACTTCTTGCAAATCAGTAGAATGATCCAATGTAATGGCTAATGACAGTTTCAAATAGTCCTGCAGTTAGATTTCTAATAATACTAATTAAACCGCATCATAAAAGAGAAACAAATGAATGGCTAGACGTAGCAGCTATTACAGCTAATGGCAAATTATCTGTGTCCCACTGCTCTCCTTTGTCTTTGTATTAAAGAGAAACAAATTATTTGTTTTGGCTTTGTGATTCCTCAGCTTTCAGCCGCTCAGTCTTCGCCGTAATTATGTTTTGTCGTGCCAGCAGAAAGTGACTCACCAAGTGTGTTGACACTCACATCTGCTCTCCAAATAATGGCGGGTCAAACGGTGGGGAAAAAGACCCGTTTCTCCGCCAGAAGGGCCGGTGGCAACTGAAGCGTCCCTGTGTTTTCTATCAGCGCTTCTCCTGCGCTGAGGGTCGCAGGGTTGCTGGAGCCCAGCCCAGCCGTCCTGGGGGACGGAGGGTTTACATCCTGGACACGTGGCAAGATTATCACAGGCCAGGGCCACGTGGAGACAAACAACCTGTTGCACTCAAAATTAGATTTAAAAAAAAATGTCTTTGGACTGTGGGAGGAAGCCGGAGAACCTGGAGAGAACCTTCACAGAAAGAAGAGGAGCACGTTTCCATTGGCTGCATTGATTCCTTAGTCTGAAAGCTGATTCGAGCCCAGGTGTGTTTCACTCGTTTGTCTCACTTTGTCTGGATGGCGTCACTGATGTGACTGTCATCCGCACCAATCCTGCAGTCAAGGTTAGTCGGCTGTAGCAAACCAAAATGAGTAGCGGGAATCATAGAAGGCCGACCTCAGTTCTGTTGACATGGTCTCGTTTTTCGCTTTTATTTTTCTACTTCAAGGTTAATTCTGTTTCTCTAACAAATTTTGCACATTAGCGATGTGAACGTACACATTTTATTTTTAATTATTGGAAATTGCTTTAAATTCTACTGTTTGCATATCATCTCTATTGCAATTTCCCTCCCAGTGTACATTAAACAGTTCTATAGTAATGTGCTGATAGACGGAAACGCTGCATCTATTTGTTGACAGCAAACATAACAATCAGTCAAGCTAATCAGTGCAGTGCCAAAAGAAGTGTAAGTCACACTTCAATGAACCTACCTTTTATTATGCAGGCTACATTTATCAATGTTTTTGTGGGGCATAATGATGAGATGTGAGTGTGACGTCAATGGTGAGGTAAGGGTCAACCAAAATATTTAAATTCAAAACCAAAATATTTAAATTCCAAGCCAGGGTTATTTCCTGAAGCATCTTCGCCGCACACGTCACACGGCCAGCGAGTCGGTTCAGCGAGCGGTGCTGGAAAAGTTTCCACACTCCACTACAAAATGCCTTGGAAATGCAAATTTGCCCTGTTTGTTGCTCCTCCAGCTAATGAACGCAGTTCAGTCACAGTGCATCAGTTCCATCATCGCCGCAATGTTTTCCCCTCGAAAAAAAAAAAAAAAAAATAAATGAACGAAAGCAGTAGTTTAATTCTCTTAATCAGAAATTAAAGGACCACAATCATCATCACAATCATTACTCAGCAGAGTTTCTATTGGCGGGGCGGTGGGGACTGGCTCTTTGAATATTCTAAATCAGGACTTGATTGGCTATTATGGGAATCTCGCGCTCTTAATTTGTAGAAATGTGTCAGAAAACAAATTTGCATATATATTGCAAAAGCTTCTCGATACAAGCGGCTCGGGAAGAAATCCAACCAGTGTAGCTACAAGATTAAATTACGCTCTCACTGCATCCATCAGTTATTTTCCAAGTACACAAAAGATTGTGCGTCCAAGTGACCAGAAAGTTTATTTTTCCCTTGTCAGTCTATGAGTTTCTTATTATTATTGTTAGGATGGCGGACTTGGAGATTGTCTGAGAACCTAAACTTTAAATTTAAAGTATTTTTTCTGATACTCTCCCGCTTGTGTTTCTTATCGCGCGCTCCACCGCCGCGAACCCAACTGTACCGTCCCGCCGATGATGAACGAGCTCGACATTGGAAGCCAGAACAAATCCTTGCTGAGACCACACACAAATGCAACGCTTTCAGTACCTCTCCAGAAAGATTCATTACAGTAATTAAAGTTCTGTTTGCCAACACTCTCCAGCGGAAAGTCTCCCCTCGCGTCCGCACCGTGAGCTCGACGGAGGACAAAAGCCCGCCAGACTTCTGTCGGGCGTTAGAACGCCGGCGGCTCACCAGTTTTTGTTTTTTTCTTTCTATTTTTATCAAGGTGGACATCGGCAGACGCGGATAATCAGCTCCAACAGATTGCGCGCGGGAAACAAATTGCTTCATTTGAGCATGAAAATGATTGAGCAAAAGGACGACAAACGCCGCGCGGCGCATTTATCAAAGCTGTTTACACGAGGTGCAAAATCACAGCTGCTGGATCCACTTGAAAAATTGCTTTGTTATAGTTACAATTTGTCATTGACATGTTGTATTTACTGAATAACAGATCTGTCAGCCGCCTGTCAAGGCACATTCAACATGTCAATTATTACCACCGGGTTAAATTACAGTGGGGTCTCCTGCCTATGCTGAACCTCCCCCAGCATCACTCGTCAAAGTGGGCCAGCATTTGACATGTGAGGGTGAAAACAGGACATGGCTGCTCTGTACTGGGATACCATGCCTGATTGGATATCAGTTAAAACCTGTTTTTTGTTTTTTGTTTTTTTCTTGCTTTGCTCAGAATGCAGCGAGATGAGCAATGCAACAAGCTCAGTTGCATCTGGGCAGCACATTAACAGTGACTTGGTGGCGGCAGTCCAAACACTTTCAATCTGCTGCGACCTTCACAGTCAGGGACCCTCATTGAGATCCAGTGACGACGGTGTCTGGCCACCACTAAACAAGGGGCATCCTATTAAAAAGATCCCTTGAACTCATTGCAAAGAAAATCCAGAATAAGTTAGAGCAGTGACAAGTTTTCATCTTTTGTATTTAGCAGCATTTGTTGACTTTGCAAAAAAAGTGGTCCTGTTAAAAAAGAGAGAGAAAATTCAGTAGCTCAATTGTTGAAGGCGACTCGAGCAAGTTTTGTGCGTCAGAAAACTGCAATTATAAACATCTGAGAGTAGGAAAAAACTGAGCCAATTCAAGTTTTCCTTGGAAAGTGTGAATTGACCTGGAAAGAACACTATTCTCGGCAACAGAATCCTTTTATCAAGGCAGTTTGGTAACAGTCACAGAGGCCCAAGGGCGGCCTGTAAAATGCTTGAACATGCCTCTGTTACTTAGGTGTGCCACCCAATACCCAATAGATTTTAATTAAGCTGTCGGTCGTTGCATTGGCTCAGGAGAGGCAATGAACCAAAACAAACCTTTGCTCATTGAATCAGAAAGTTTGTGCGGGTCAGAGACTAGACTCTGGTTTTTAAGAACAGCATTGAGAGCCTTTAAGCACACAATCCAGCGCTCTCACGGCTCTGACCAAGCATAACAATTGGTGCAGCCCGTGTCCAATCAGAGATGATGGTTTAATCAGAGGAGAGTCCAGCCTGATGATTTGCTTATTTTCAACGTCACACTGCGCACATTCCCAGTCTCAGTCTACACTCTGGATGGAAGGAGTTTTGGACAATGTCCTCTTTTTACATACTGCATAAAATACCGTAAAAAGGCTGTATTTGTGCAGACAGGATGAACTGAACTAAAAAAAAAAAGATAAAAATAATAACGCACTTTTATAGCTTACTGTAAGTTCCCCCCTTGGCTGCTTGGTGCAATTACAGAAATGTATGCTCACTCAAAATGAGCACTTTTATTTTTTGAAGTAATGCTTATTTGGCTGCCCTCAGCTCCACCCACGTGCCATTTCTTTGCCCGTTTTTAGATTGACAGGCAGTTGGGTGCCATCGAGCTAGAGGTTAATAGCCGGTGCCACCTACATCAAGCTTTAAATAGGGCTTTTCAGCAAAGGATGCATGGCGTCATGGTTACCAGCCCACGCTGTGAGACTCAGCAGATGATAAATCCACAGACGAGACCAGGTACAGGTGACGGACGATCGCAGAGTGCAAAATGAATTTGCGGTGGTGTTTTGTTTTTGTTTTTTTGTTTTTTTTTCCCTCTCTCCCTCGCAATAAATCTGCATGTGTTACATGATTGCTGTTTTGTTTCGCAGTAACATCCCCCGTTGGCAGCAGCAGGAGTATACAACAGGAGTCTTTTACTGTTTGTTTGCCAGAGTCTTGGGTTTTATTACGTTTCCCACCACAGGGAGGGAGATAAATGTCCTCCGATGTCCTCCAATTCACATTTACAGTGTATACGTTTTTAGCTTCATTATGTATATCCCTTAACAATCCAAGCAGTTCTAAAACTGAAGTTTTGAATTGGGGAAAAAAATAAACCTTGAAGGAATCATATTCTATCGGTGGAAACAATTAAGAGGAATTATTGTCCGTTTGTTTCTGTCAGCCTCTTTGTTTATCAGAGCTTTCCTTCAAAGTTTTTTACCATTCACTGCTCAGGAAATTGGCAAGTGGATCAAAGAACTTTGAAAATTTGAAAAGTGCTGTGTTGTTGTTGTTGAGTGTCTTCATTTCCCAGGAAACTGCCTTAAATCGCCTTCAGTCAGGCCAGACATATTTTAGGGACTTATATTCAAACCACTATTTGGAAGGAAACCAGCCATAATCCCCATTGGATTTTTTTTGTTTGTTTGTTTATTTATTTTTTGGGATGCGTCTCCTTATTTTTAAGGTGGTAGATAATCTTCCAGCCAAACTTGGAGTTATTAATCCAGCTTCCCCAGATGCGGTAGCTGTTTTGGCCTTTGGGGACATCTTATCAGTTTTATGATTTGTTGAAAGATATAAATATTTTTTTTTTAAAGAACTTTAACTTTGATACTAAGTTTGTTCGAGCCATAGATCACAGCAGCGATAACTTAATTTAGCTCCTCTGACTATGATTAAGTAAGAACAATCTTTGCTCCCATAGACTGATTAATGGAGGTT
The DNA here is from genome assembly GCA_009823395.1 of Thamnaconus septentrionalis. Taxonomy (NCBI): domain Eukaryota; kingdom Metazoa; phylum Chordata; class Actinopteri; order Tetraodontiformes; family Monacanthidae; genus Thamnaconus; species Thamnaconus septentrionalis. Next base: position 15,493,591 of record CM020509.1, on the reverse strand, counting down.
GGGTAAATTATCTGTTGAGTGAACATCTTCATTTGATTCCACCGTCAGGAGAATTTAGAAAAAAGAATTAAAAGGCAGTTTGGGGCATTTGTAAGATTTAGCTAAGAAATTGTAGCCAGCTTAGTAAAGAAGCAGATATCTACAGGCATTTTTAATTTACCAGTATTGTGATGATTCGCCACTGGAAACTGGTTCTGAGAAGTCCCCTTGCACTCTTTGTATCTGTCACCCTCTGACATCTCTCTTTTATTTCACTTTTAACATGTAAAAAAAAAAAAAAGGATGTTTTTATTAATAGTTTGAATTCCCAAGAATCATTTTTGTGCAGTCATTCATATTACACATTGATTTGCACAGCGGAAGAATATTTACCAAGTGTTCACCAATATTTTCCTTCTCCTCAGACTTGGAAAACTAAAAGTGTTGTGAAGGCGCCGTGTTTTTCGGCACTGGGCATCGGGCCTCTCAGGTGCACATCCACAGGCCACACAGTGCTGATTTTTTTTCTTTTCTTTTCTGACACTCTGCGAGACTCCGTATTTCTCAGACCTCGCTTGGCTCAGCTATAAATTGCTTTTTGTGAGACATGATCCGAGCTCCATTACCCTCGGTGGAAAGCCATCTCATGGAAGGAGTTGTCACCTTGAGGCCGATCCGTTCTCACGAGCGACTGACAGCACTCCCTCCTCGACCCCTCCCGGCGTGTCTCTATTCCTCGATCTGCCTTTCTATCACGCTAACCCCCGCCGCACCGCGCTCCGTTTAGATCAAACCGGTCCTGCAAGGCTCCCCTGATTTTCAATCAATTTCAGCAACGGCGCCTCTCACTGGTGTCTTGCCTGTCTGTCAGTCTTCAAAACCCAAATCGCTGACGCGAGAGGATGCTGAATCCATAAGAGGCGCCAAAATGGGGAGCGTTCACAATTTACATGCATGACCGAGTCTGGCCCTGGAGCCGCTGCGCTCCCTCGTGCCTTCAAAACTGTTTTAAATTTAAAGTATAGCCTACTTGGTTGTGTCCGTGCGTGGTACTTAAGGATGTATTCCCGTGCCTCTGTACGAGGAGATGATGCATCGACGGTCTCTGAGTGTTCTCAGTTTCTCTACCTGCACGTCATTAAAACAGCTTCTCAAGGGAACACGAGGCTTCACTGTTGTTTCTTCTTCAGAAACAAAGGCAAGAAAAGACAGCACATTTATCTCAGTATTTTGGGGAATTTGTTCTTATTCTCAGCACAACCGCCTTTGGCGCATTAGTGGCCGCCTTTGTGGTGAACACTGAACTTTCTCAGACATCAAGGCCAAACCAATAAATTAAGAACACAATGAGACATTTAGAAGAAAACAAGGTAACTTGTTTCAGGCTAGCGGCGCAGCTGTCTGCCTGCTTTTACCCAAAGCAGGTGTTATGTGCAGATGTCTTCCTTATTATTTTGGCTTTTTTTTTTTTTTTTTTTTTTTTAAAGACATTGTTGGCAGTAAGAAAATACTCCACCATCATGTATGCAGATGACGTTGTCATTACAATGAGGTGGAAGGAAATCCAGAGAAGTGGCATATACATCCATACATCTTCAAAGAGGAGATGTATGGATGCCAAATAGCAGAAGAAGGCATGTTGTTAATTAGTGTGTGAGAAGAGGATTTATGGTCTTAGACGGAGGCAGGTGATTGGCTGTGGCCACCCCTGAAGGGAACAGCCCAGAGGAGAAGAGGAAGAACAGTGTTGATGACGTTTGAGAGCGCACGGTGTTAGACCAGTTGACTCTCACTTGGCTCTTTGGCAGCTCTGTTCAAGTTTTAAACTTCATTTTAATTTCCGACAGAAGCCATCAACCACCTCCACCTTTCAAACCTCATTTCTGGCAGCTGTGAACCAACGCAAGTCTGTTGCATGAACAAGAAACTCTCACCAACCTATGGTGCAGCCCTGCAATGTTTATCATCACGCGCTAGATCACACATTTAAATAGCAGCGCACTCATGTAATGGAGGTCGTTTATATATATTTTACTTTTAGATAATGTGAGAGCAGTTAGCTACTTAATCAGCCAGACTTCGTGCCGCATTAATAAGGCCCCCGAGAAGTAAACAGCGCATTTCCCCTCTCATTAGAACTATTTCCGCACTGGTGGAGCAGGGAGGAAGCTGCTGGGTAATGACGTGTGCACGGCAAAGGTGATAAATTAAACAAAGAGTAAAAGTATTAATGAAAAAAAAAAAAATCCTCAAAGCTTCGAGGACTCAACGTTTTATTAACAATTGCACCGCTGCACGGTTGAAGACAATCAGAGTATTGCCGCTGGTGAACAGTGATCAGGGCTCAAGGCAGCGACTTCTATTCACCGTTCACAAAACCAGTCGGGCTGAGATGAAAAACGTCTTTTCTTTTTTTTTTATGTTGCCATTTACTCATTGGTTAAAGCAAAAAGAAAGAAGCCTAAATCAGTGGAAAATACGACCAGCAATACAGGGTCACATTCCATTCATTTGTCAAATTGGTGCTGGCAGCTTAAGATTTTCAGTTTATTGGGGGCTTAGCGGAAGGGGATTATGAGCTGGATCCTTTGTAATTAGGTCCACCGGGTGAAAGACTTAGCAATAACAAAACTTCAGAAGTGGCAAACGTCAAGGTGATTGGACTCGCTAGGTAATGCAGAGAGTAAGGCGGGGTAGTGGAGGTGAGGGGAAAGGAAAACATGTTTACATGGTGGAGGGGTGAGTGTGCTCCTCGCTCTACTTCTGTCCTCGTCCCCCAAGAGTATTCCAGGCTTATCTTTAATAATGTTGGCCGCCGCTCCGTGAAGCCAGTCCTCGCACAAACGCCGCCTCGCCGCCTCTTTGCCATGAACGACACGTCTCCCAGCCTGTGCGTCGTCCCCGTCTACCTCGCCCTCTGCGCCTCCTCTAAAGTCCTGCTGCTGGTGCCTGGCTTGGTGCTCAACGTGCTCATCGTGGCCTCGGTGCTGGCCTGCGTCCTCGGCCGGCGGGGCAAGGTAAGGGGGAACGTGGCCATGTTTGTCCTGGGCAGCACCGGCTGCAACCTGCTCAGCCTCGGCCTCTGGCCCCTCACCATCCACTGGGGGCAGCGCGGCCGCTGGCTGCTTGGCGCCGGCCCGTGCGAGCTCATGGTGAGCGCCAAGCACCTGAGCGGCACGGCCTCCTTCTACTACGTCTCACTCATCGGCTTCTCCGTCTACCTGACGGTGGCGTGCGACTGCGGCCGCCTGGCCAGCAGCCGCCTCTTCCTGGCGCTGCAGCTCCTCTTCCCGCTGCTCCACGTGGGCGTGGCCGAGCTGGGCCTGTGGCTGGGCGGCGGCCGCGCCCGTCACCTCGACCCCGTGGCGCTCACGTGCTTCCCCTTCATCAACGACCGGGCGGCGCGGGGCCTGGCGCTGGCCAACACCGCCGTGCTGCTGCCGTCCAACCTGTATTTCTACGGGCACATCCTCTACAGCGTCATCCGCAGCGGTCGGCTGATACACAGGAGCCGCAAGGTCAGCTGCCGCCTGGCCACCGTCTTCAGCCTGATATCGCTCATCACGCTCACAGCTCACGTCCCTGGTGAGTAAGATTTCACTCCGGTGATTTAAACCAAAGGTCGCAAAATGATTTACTTTACCAAGAAACGATAAGAGTCACTGGTCACTGATAATAGTTCTCTGGAAATTATGTGTGTGCACTGTAGTTCTCAGCCCTTTGTGATGTCACAGAGGGACAGCCGAACTCTCTGTTAGGTTAGTGTCAACGCCCCAGAGAGGCATTAGCTTTGGCAGCAAAACTTTCTCTATGTTGTAAACAGAGGGCTAAAATTGACTGTTCTCTGGTGGTCTGTACGGATTTCTGGGTCATTTCTCATGTGAGGCTGCTCCTCTGGTGCTGAGTGTAGAAAATCGAGTTCTGAAGGTGAGTTAAGGGACCTTGTAAGCAGCCAGTGAGGTGAGATCCAGTTTCGTTTCCCAGGTTTATCTAGTTTTGCAACAGCAGACGATGTTGAACTTACTTAAAAATGTAGACAGTTTAGTTTGTCTATTATGTCTAAAACATCATTTACACATTGTGTCTTCTAACCTTGTGCTGTTTATTTATTTTTGCCCAACACTGAAAGATACCTTGGATAAACATTTCAAATAGTCATAATTGTTGTTTTTAACGATCCCTTGAAGCAGAATGTTTTAAACACCTGGCCAACAGTGGGCCTAATAACATTGACAACGTTGACTTTTGCAGAAAATAAAAGTGTACCGGTATATGAAAATGTTATTGTTTATCACCATCCAGAGGTTTAAATTCTATTTTAAAAAAAAAAAAATAATTGGAGAATGAAATAAAAATGTTTATCTTTGGATTTTGGCAGCCCTAACTATCAAAACTGCTCTTTTCACCCTATTGGAAACATCATTTCAAGATTTGCATTTAAACTTTCAGGACCATCAGTTTTCTTTTGTTTTCATTTGATTGGTTTTTTGTTTTTGAAGAAGAAGAAGAAAAAGCAATTGCTTAAATTACTTTAACTGTCTGATTTAGGAAAAACAAGGTGATTTCCCCTCAGAAGTGTTCTGATTCTGATTACTTAAAATACAAATACAAAGGAAGCGCAGTCTCAACTGAACTCTCATTGCAGATCATGCGTTTGTAGTGCTGCACAATGTTAGAAAAGGACAGACGGGGATTGTATGGATCTGCACTTGTTTGTAAGTGTTGTTTTGCGTTACAAAATGCTAATGTGTTACTTTCTTCATCCACTGTTGTGGCCTCAGGTGCCGTGTTTGCCCTGATGGACCGTCCGTCCGTGTGTCAGGAGATGGTTCAAGATCTGCTGATGGACCTGCCCCTTCTGTCCAACCCCATTATACTGCTGTGCATGAACAAGGAGCTGAGGAACCAGTGCTTGCTGCTGCTGTTCCGTCACACCAGCAGCCCGGCGTGGGGAAGACAGTGGATCACACCTGCGGACGAGCAGCACAGGAAGCTGAGGAGAAGCTTACCCAGTACACTTCCAACTCATATAGTGGTGACATGAAAGGAAATGATGTATGATGTTCATGTATTGTGATGAGCTTAGTCTGTTTTTCGTAATTTGTTTTTCATTCTACTTTGTCAGTCCCTTACGTGTGCACTAGTTCTCAGTTAAGGCGAATAAATGAAGTGAAAACCACTGATAAATGTTGTTAGGTGATTTATTGTTAGTTCTGCAAGACGTCATAAGGCTTGAGTGAGTACTTTCAAGGTGGTTCAACGCTGACATCTAGTGGTCTTCAAGTGCACTGCGTGTCCTGCCGAGTTGAACGACTGATCTGCCAAATGAAGACCAGCTAATTGTAGCTTGTTTGTTAGCACAGGTGCTTTCAAGGTGGTTCAACGCTGACATCTAGTGGTCTTCAAGTGGACTGCGTGTCCTGCTGAGTTGAAAGACTGATCTGCAAAATGAAGACCGGCTAAAGGTCGTTTGCTTTCTTTAAGCCTTCCGTTTGCAGAATTCTACAGAGGTGGAAGGGGGCTCGAGGCTTGGACGACCAGCAGCTGCTGTATGAAGGTTTGAGAGGGGTTGTGACTAACTGAGGAGAGTGATTTGTCATTACAGACACTGGTTATTGACATCATTTCTGTAACTCCATGTTTTAACGCACACTTCTTGAGAAGTGCGAGCAAATAAAGGAGTCGAACTCACAACCTTCTTCCTGTGAGGCGGATAGGACCAACCAGTTGTGTAGTCTGTAGTGGGTATACTCTGATCCGGTCGCACTACACGTCTGTCCGGCCGCAGCTCAAAACAACAACAAATAGTTTCAACAATCAAGTGCAAAAAAAGTGATGCAAACATAAATAAATTGTCGAAAGAGGCTAAAGCAATGGCTGACCCTCAAACAGATCAGAACATAAAACATCATTTTAATCATATTTTTAATTCCTATGTTGTCCTCCAATTACGTTTGCTTTCCCAATACTCCTCCTGACCAGCGGGTGGTGCTGCATACTCGCGTTTGAAACCCCGCGGTTGCGTCCACTCGGTCATGAATGGCTGAATAAAAGTCATTAATCTTTCTTATAGATTCTGTGAGAGGGATGCGGACCGGGATAATGATGATGCATATTTATGGGGCTCTTTAGTCATGGCTTGCGTAAACCGAGCACACACTATCACATGTTCCTCTGCGGCCTGGCTCGCCTTAATTCCCTCGGAAGCCGCTCGGGGTCAGCCGCAGGATAGTGCGCCCACCATTTGACCTTTAACCCCGGTAATTTCCCAAAGGCCTTTGGCAGCAAGGGGATGGCACGTATGAAATGGTAATTACTGCCGTCTCAGACTAGCCACATATTATGTTAACTAGGTGAACCGCAATTAACATATTACTGGGATGTGTTTTTGTCGATGGCTGGTGCATCGGAGCGCTGCAGCCTTTAATAACAAGGAAATAAAGAACTAAATATGTCACGACCGGAGGTTTTGCATCGTCATATTGGTTTTGGCTCCACTTGAATATAAATGTCTCAAAAAGAAAAAAAAAAAAAAAAAAAAAATGAAATGTTTATTAATGTATTTATGTTTATTAATATGATGCTACTCAGCTTGTGTCCTGGTGATGCTTCCATCCCTCTGCCACCCTCTGCCACCCTCGCCTCTCATTTACTCAGCAATGGGATTTTTGTTTTTTGCGTCAATAGTTGTGGCCAAAAAAATATATTCTTGGTTCAGTAATATTCCGTCAATCAATATTGGACGTGCGCACAATAATTCGGACTAAGTCCTGCCAACCACATCTTATTTATAACCGCCAGACTTACTCGGTGTGAACAGAATGGAGTTTTCCTGAAGGGTCGTTCCGCGCCCAGCTCAATTCTGCTGCACGTCGTGTCGTCCCCCCTGTCGCCAAAAATTCTAATTTCAGGGACTATTTTAATGCAGATGTAGGAAATGTATCCAGTTTAGGGCATTATATAAGATCTTTCCCTTGAATTAAAGAAAAGATTTTCAGTCTGCAGCAAGTGTCTTCAGTTGCCTAGCAACTCCAGCCCTGGTTGCGGGCTAACACTGGCTGGTGTGTGTGTGTGTGTGTGTGTGTGTGTGTGTGTGTGTGTGTGTGTGTGTGTGTGTGTGTGTGTGTGTGTGTGTGTGTGTGTGTGTGTGTGTGTGTGTGTGTGTGTGTGTGTGTGTGTGTGTGTGTGTGTGGAGGTAAATCGGGGGGCAATCTGATTTCAGAATAGGTTACATGTAGGCGGAGGGTCAAACTTTGCTGTTGCTTTAATACAGGGTCACCCCCCTCTCCTTCCTAACACACACACACACACACACAGGGGCTGGGCCTGTGTCGGGCTGTTTATCTCGGAGGAAGAAGGGGGAAAAGGGGACGATGTAGCCGCAATTAAAGGAAGATTAAAGAGGTAGCGCTTCTGTCCGAGAAGGACAGATAGCGATAGCATCTAGGGGGGGAACGGAGCGTAGCGCTTAGCCGCTAACCGTGCAGGCTGAGGCTTTACAAGTTTTCTTCCCCGACAGTGCATTGAGTGCGCCGGGGCCACCTGAGCTGCAGAGTTTCCCCCCGGCGGGCAGACGGTGGCTCCGTTCAAAGGATGGAAATTTTTTTTGCTGTGTGTGTGTGGACCGCAGCCACCCCCCCACGCCCCCACCCCACTCCACCCCCCCAACCCTCAGCCGTGTGTATAATTGCAGGGGCGGCTGCTCATACGCACACATGAAATGCAAATGCCTTTGGCGATTGTTCCCCAACTCCCAGGTTTCCTGCTTCTTGTCCGCCACGCTCGGCTAAAACAATTCCACATCGCCTTCAGCGACGTGGCTCCTCTCTCTCGCCCCACCACCGCCACCGCCGCTTCCTCTCTCCCTCTGTTCATTAAAGTTTCATGCCAGATTTTTACTTTGATAACATATGCATATTGTATGTCGTGCTGCTTCCACGCAGGTGTAGCCAGTCACCGGGGCTGCTGAGCCGGAGTCGGAGATAAGTCCAGGTTTCCTTGTAACCCAGGGCCGGTTCATCTGTCACAGGCTCAGCCTGCCGTCTCCCTCCCCGTATTTATATATCCGCGCCGACGTGTCACAGCCAGTTATGAAAACACACTTGACAGCCAGGAGACATGTTTTATTGTGATGTTAAAACTCATCCATCCCATCCCGGCCCTGCGATCGCGCGGCGCTATGAAAGAGGCGGCGCGCTTTATCGGCTATGCTCTTTGAATTTCCATAGGTTGTCACGCTTCCCTGGCCCATCCCCGCCACATTGACAGGCGGCATTTCCGGCACACATGCAATCTGTGATATGTCATCTCCGAGTTTTGATGAAGAGAATAAAGTATTAGAAATCCCCGTTTTCAGACAGATGGGGAAAAGTGCGCTGTGCGTATTTGACAACCATATGCTGTGCGTTTTCTGCACCATTTTTTTAAAATTTGTCTTCTTTTTTTTTTAATTACATATTTTGCTAGGGGGTTTTTTCTGGAGGGGAGGGGGTAGAGAAACATCCTATTAAAGTTGGTGCATGTCCCAGATTATTTTGAGCGCACAAAGAGGCCGGCATTTTGTTCACAGTGGACCACCTGCTACGGCGCTTTAAAAGATTTTTTTTGTCTTC